>OZ018321.1:17743981-18438981 GCA_963969495.1 Ceratothoa steindachneri | reverse complement strand
AGCCTTGTCTGCGTAATTGTATTATTAGTTCCAGAATTATTAGTGCCTGTCTTACGGTTTGCTGCTAGCTATGCATTTGTGAATAATCCTTTTGTTTTGTTTTTTGCTTCTCCTTGTGGCCATTTTCATTACTTTCCTTACTATTTACTCATTTTTTTTCTGCCTGCCTCCGTGTTTTAGTTTCAGTCTATAATTCCATTATTTTCTAATTGGTTTTAGCACGTACTTTGTACTTTTTTATTCTCGGGGGTGTTTTTATTACTTTGTATTTTTCTTTTGCCCCGTGTTTTTCTTCGTATTATTTTCTCCCATGCTCTCTTTACTTCTTAATCCCTATTATTGACTCCTCTCCGTTCTTATCTACCTTTTTTTCCCCCTGCTCTTCCTGCCTCACTTTTCTTCCCCATCCTAAATTCTTCTAGATTATTCTGTTTCTGACCCACGCGGTCACTTGTTTCATTCCGACTAAATCCTCATTTTCCCTTCCCCCAATTTTTCGCGCTGCTTCATATTTGCCTTGACACGTGCTTTGTACTTCGCCATTCTCGTATATGTTTTTTTTGTTAGTAGATGTTTTTATTGAATTTGTTGCTCTTCTGTGGCGCTTTTTTTCTTCACATCATATTCGTGCTTATTTTCATTTTCGCTGTTGCTTCCCTAATTTTATTTTGTTATTGTCTCCACATCAAATTTGTATCCATTTTATCTTACTTATATATTCTCCTCCCTCAATGATGGACAAAGCCACACTTCTTTCTCTTAATAGAGGGTTTAAGGTATCTCCCTCGGTTGGCTCTAGAATTAAAGCACTAGGAATCGCTCGAAATCAATCTCGTCCTATAAAAAGGGGATTACGTTTATCTTCGGACTTAAAAAAAGTTATTTTTCATTGAACCGTCTACTCATCGACCTCCACCTCCACCTCCACCCGTCTCCCTCACTCCCCCCTTCAACCTCCCCAATCTCAGTTTATAATGCGTCTCTACTCAATGTTAGAAGCGTCGCTAATAAAGTGGAGTTCATTCACGATCTCCTGACTAATTCTCGTATCTTCCTCCTTAATCTCAGTGAAACTTGGCTTGATCAGAGTGATGGCTGCTTGTCGCTATCGACCCCTGATGGCTACGTCTACTCCCATAACCCCCGGAACAAACGTGCCGGAGGGGTTGCTCTCATTCATAGTGCCTCTCTCTCTCTCTGAATACCCTTCCATCCCCCCTCTTCTTTCCCTCTTTAACAACCATTGTGCTCTAACGCCCCCCCCCCCCCTCGCCAGCTCCTCCCTTGATCTTTTCCTTGACGAATTTAGTAACCTTCTCGCTTGTCTCTCCCCATCGGGTCATCTTCTCAACATGGGGAACTTCAACCTCCCAGTCACTAACCCTAATCTACCTGCCTTCCTTGAGATCTTTGACCTCCTCTTCCTTACTCAACACGTTTCTTCCCCAACACAGTGCCATGGTAACATTTTAGACTTTGTAATTTCCGACTGTCAAATTTCCAACTTGACCAGTTCAATCCTGTCTAATGCTATTTCTGACCATTACCTTATTAACTTCAACGTCTCAACCCCCACTTCTTTGCCCTCTCGGCCTCCTCTCTTCCCAAAACCTTATCGACGGCTAGCCTCCATTGATATCCCATCCCTCCTTAATGATGTTGCCTCTAATTTACTCCCCCCCGACGGTCTCGCCTCCCCTGACCAAATCCTTTCATAATTGGATCAATCACTCCTAACTTGCCTTTATGCCCACTCCCCCATTATTACTCCTTCGTCCTCTCGCCGTCACCGCGCCCCATGGTACTCGCTGGAACTCCTACGCTCGAGACAGTCTTTACGTTCCCATGAAAGAGCTCTTCGTAAAGCTCGTTCCCGTGGGTAAGATACAACTGCTCTTTCGCTCACTTACCGTCTTGCGACATCTCTCTACTTGGCTAAACTGTAATATGCTCATGAAGCCCATTCGCGTTAATTGCTAGCCGACAATAAGAATGACTCCCGTGCCGTTTTCCGCCTGCTTTATTCTCTTACCTTTTCACACCAAGTCCCCACCCCCATCAGCCCCACTATCCTCTCGAAATTCTTCGCTGATAAGGTCAGCAACCTTTGCGCCTCCCTCCCACGACTGCCCGACCACTCCTTTCACATTATCCCTGATCCCTCCCTCCCGGCGGCTCAACGTATTTCCTGCCGTGACCGCTCTGAGTTGTCTGCCTTACTCTTTGAGAGAGTAGTTGTTTTGCGCATTAATTCCCACATCGTTGCCTGTAATATTGATGAGACTTACCAATCAGGTTTTAAAGCTGGGCACTCTACTGAAACCGCTCTACTCAATGTTACTGTTTGCTTACGTAGAGCTGCTGACCGGGGTTGTGCCTCCATCCTCATTCTACTTGACCTCTCCGCTGCCTTTGATACTATTGACCATTCTCTCTTGCTTGATCGCCTCCACTCTTTTCTTGGCATTTCTGGCGCTGCTCTCGACTGGTCCCGCTCTTACCTTTCGTATCACACCCAATTTGTAGTGAATAACGATGTCTCCTCTGACCCCACTCTCATTCGCTTTGGTGTCTCTCAAGGCTCTATCCTCGGCCCTCTCCTCTTTCGTATCTACTTATTCCCTCTTAGCTTCCTCCTACATAATCTCGGCCTATCCTTCCACCTCTATGCCGATGACACTCAAATCTTTATTTCCTCTTCCCCTCGACCATTGCCCACTCAATCTATGACATCTTATCTGCCTATTCTTCTATATCGGACTGGCTATCGGCTAACTTTTTCAAACTCTGGCTTTTGTCATCCGTGAAATTATGTTATGTTATGTTAACTCAACTAATCCAAAACTGAAGTTCTTCTGGTCGGTACCCCCGCTCAAGTATACAGAGTTAAATCCCTCTTTCCCTCCCTCCCTCTGGGTGGAAACTCTGTCGCTTTCTCTGACTCTGTTAGAAATCTGGGTGTTGTGTTTGATGAGCATCTCTCCTTAAAGCCCCATATCTACAATATTAGTAAATCTTCCCTTTGTTTCCTCCGTAACTTCTCCCACATTCGCTCTCACTTCGATCGCCAAAGTCTTGAGACTGCTGTCCACGCCTTCATTACCTCCCGCCTTGATTACTATAACTCTCTTCTTGTAAATCTACCATCTTCCTCTCTACGCCCCCTTCAGCTAGTCCAGAACTACGCTGCCGGACTACTCCTCCGTCGCACTCGCTTCTCCCCTTCTAAGCCCCTTCTTCATGAACTGCTCTGGTTACCTGTCAGATATCGTTCTCATTTCAAGATTCTTCTCTTCACTTTCAAGGTCCTTCACCAAAAGGCCACAACCTACCTTTCCGCTGCTCTTTCCCAACGTCTCGCCCCTCGGGCCCTTCGGTCATCTCATGCTCCTATCCTGAACACTTCTCGCTTTTCCCTCTGCTCAATGGGCGATCGCGCCTTCTCAGTCTGTGCCTCCAAGCTTTTGAATGCCCTTCCAACCGAAATTAGATCTGCTGCATCACTTAACACTTTCAAGCGACTCCTGAAAACGCATCTGTTCAGGATTGCCTACTCACCAACCTTATCTTAACCCACAGCCGAACGTGCGCTCTGTGAAGACCTCTGGCTTTGAAGAGCGCATTATAAGAAATTTATTATTATTTTTATTATTATTATTATTATATATTTCTATGGCCTGAATATTGTCCTCAAAAACTAATACATTATTTAGTATTGTGACTTACAACAACCGACGCACGCCATTCTATCAATTAACTGAAGACACAGTAATGCGCAACCCGCCAGAAATATAACGATGCATGGTATTGGCTAATCAGTTAGAAGACACATGCGCAGATCGTCTGCAGATATAACATATCATGCTATTGGATCTAGCCATGCCAAAAGTAGAAATATAACGAAACATAGTATTCGCTAATCAGTCAGAAGACGCATGACAAATGTAAGCCAAAAGGGGAAGGAAATGAGGCAAATGGTGCTGAAAGATTAAAATTTACCCAATTAATAACATATTTTTGCAAAATGAATAACTACGTTATTAGTAAGTTCCGGAATGTGAAAAATAACATCGGTGAACATTATTTCAAGAATTAACAACTTTTATATCTTTAAAAATTTTAAAATCTTTAATGCCTTAAACGAATATTATCAGAGGGTTTTTTTCGCAGGTAGTTTAGGAAATTGTTACATATCGCAAATTTGGAGCGGTATTGTAGGAAAATAATAACCATGGCACCCCTACATTACACATCAGTTTGATTCCTCCAAATGTTTTAAACCTATGAAGTGTAAATCGTTTTAGAATTTAGTCCATAATAACCAGTAGATTCTTTCAAAAAACTTATTCCTCAAGCTACTACATGCAAAAAATAGGTGTTTTAAACAATTCTAAGTTTCCCAGAAAGTGTATGGACAAAGAATTTCCTTTTTATGAAAAACATTAAATTCATATGCTTTGGACATAATGTTCTTGGCTTTTTCGAGAGACTTCCCTTTATCTAACAGTTAATTTGTGAGCATTGTTGTAACATAACATAACATAACATAATTTAACGGATGACAAAAGCCACAAGGGCCTATCAAAGGTCATCCGTATCCATCAAATCCCACCCATATAATGCATCCATAGGATTTTGTCAGATCATGCAGCTACAATATACAATTTAACAATCCATAGGAATGTCCAACCATGCATCTACAATATATAATTTAAAGCCTCCATAGGAGTCTGTCAAAAACAAAATCAAAATCCCCCAAAATATACAATAAAAAGAAACTGCATCCACAGGAATGAGTCAAGAAACATATCCACATACCAAAAAGTAAGAAATTAACCCTCCATCCCCATATAATCATCCAATCTGCGCTTGAAAACATTCAAGTTTGGGCTGTCTACAGTCTCAGGTGGCAAACTATTCCAATAATCCACCACTCTGTTAGTGAAAAAATATTTTCTAACATCCAGTCTGCACCTCTGTTTTTTAATCTTTAAGTGGTGGCCTCTAGTTCTATTACTACCTTCTAACTCAAATAACTTGCTGAAATCTAATTTATCCATCCCAGAAAAGATTTTAAAAAGCTCAATCATATCTCCCCTCACACACCTTCTTTCAAATGAAAACATATTTAAAGCAAGGGTGTAGGTTGGATTTAAGAAAGTATTTTTTTCACCAATAGAGTGGTAGACTTCTGGAACAAATTGCCGCAGAGGGTAGTAGGTAGTCCAAATCTAAATGTATTTAAGAGTAGGTTGGATGAGTTTATGGGAAGGGAAGGTTGTGATGGTTCCTAAGTTTTGTATATATTAATATTGTTTGTATATATCTATAGCTGCATGATTTAGTTCTTGACAAGCCTTGATTGGTGATACCCTTGTTTCTGGATGCAATCCTCTGGATGTAGTTTTCCTGGGAGTTTGGGTGCCTTGAAAAAGAGGCCGCTTGACTCGGATGACCTATGATGAGCCCTTGTGGCTTTTGTCATCCGTTATATTATATTGTGGGGGACTTTGATTTTGTCTTCCCCTGGTGATGGTGCTTTTTGTGGGTGGGTTTTGACGGAGGCGGATGACCTTTGATAGGCCCTTGTGGCTTTTGTCATCCGTGTAATTATGTTATGTTATGTTATGTTAATACCCTCAGTCTATCTTCATATTCAAGGTGCTTCAGGGATGGTATTATTTTTGTTGCCCTCCTTTGTACTGACTCTAATAAGTTTATATCATGTCTAAAATGTGGTGACCATGCCTGTATACAGTACTCTAAATGTGGCCTGACATAAGAGTTGTATAGTTTAAGGATGACCTCCTTACTCTTGTAGCTAACGTTTCTTTTAATGTAACCTAGTTGTATAGTTACCCTCTTTGCAAAAAACGCTTTTAGGTTATAATATTCACTCCTTTAAAAACTATAATTAATAATTAATAAACATAAATAATAAAAATCAGCGAGACTTAATCTCATAAAAGAAAAATGAATCAATCCAAAGATGATATATGTGGCACCTGTAGATGGCAAGTTAAAGAAAGCGATAATGGCCTACAATGCAAGCTTTGCGAACTATGGTTCCATTGTGGCTGTGAAAAAATAGGAAAAGAGCTATATGAAATATTAAGAAAATACAAGGATCAACTATGGTTCTGCAAGAAATGCAATCCAGAAGTGAAAAATGCAGTAAGAAAGATCAGCAAGCTGGAGGTGGAAAACAAAAACCTAAAAAATAAAATACAAGAGCTAGAAGGTAAATTTAACGACTTAAAAGTGAATATAATAAAAGAAACAACAGAAATAATAATGAGTAATTTAGAAGAGATACAAGACAAAGAAAGGAGGAAAAATAATATAGTAATATACAATGTACCAGAATCTAATAAAGAAAATGCAGAGGAAAAGCAAAAGGAGGATGATGAAAGATGCAAAGATCTCTTTGTAAACACCCTAAGAGTGAACTGTAAAAATGTAAAAACTGAGAATGGGAAAAAAACATGATGGTGACCCAAGAAAAAGGCCATTACTAGTTATATTAAATGATCAAAATGATAAATGGAGCATTATAAAGAATGCCAAAATGCTAAAATATGAAACCGATATAACAAAAAAAGGAATGGGAATTTCACCAGACTATACAAAGAAGGAAAGAGACAACAACAAAAAGATTAGAGATGAACTAAGACAAAAAAGAGAAAAAGGAGAAGAGGGCTGGTACATCTACAAAGGAGACTTAATCAGAAGGAACAACTATTGACAAGATAAAAATCATATTGAAGAAATAAAAATAAAATTATTAAATGTCCAAGGATTAACAAAAGTAAAGATAGGTGAGATAGAAAGTATAATAAAGGATAATAAGGAAATACTATGCTTAACAGAAACATGGCAAAAAATAGACAGTATTGAGATAAGTAAACACTTAAATAAAATAGAAAATATGAGGAGTAAGAATGATAAAAAAGGAGGAGGCCTAATGCTAATGTTATTAGGTCTTTAGAGGCGGGAAACTAGGTTTTGATAGTGGTCAGGGAAATTTAATGGCTCAAAGTGAGGCAGGGAAAGGAAGCAAACACAGATTTGTAGAAGGTAGGCAGGCTAATGGAAGTGCTTTAGGGTTAAACTACTTGAGTAGTGATAGTGGTCAGGGAAATACAAGAGTACAGGGTCGGGGAAAGAGAGAAAGGAGATGCAGAGGAGATAGGCCCTCAGGTGCTTCAGGGATAGGTGGGCTGAGTTGTCTTTACACAAATGCTCGTAGTCTTAGAAATAAGAAGGATGAATTATTTAGTTATATCATTCATGAAGATATAGATATAATATGTATAGTTGAATCATGGGTTAATGAAAATATATTTAATGATAATGTCAGTGAATTTGAACTAGAGGGTTATACTATGTACATTAGTCAAAGGAGAGATAGGACTGGTGGTGGGTTGATTATTTATATCAGAAATAGCATTTCTTCAAATCTAAATAACTCTATAAAGCAAGGAGAAGGTGAATCATTATGGATAGATATTAAGGTTGGTAAAAATAGGAAAATACACTTGGGAGCTTTTTATAGACCACCAGGACAGACTGATTGTATCGATGAGTTAATGATTAGGGAAATAAGTAAAGGATGCAAAGAAGATACAGTTATTCTTGGTGACTTTAATTTAACTTCTGTAGACTGGGAAAATATGATAGGAAGAGATAGAGCAAGTTGTAAGTTTATGGAGTGTTTTGAGGATAACTTTTTGATCCAATTTGTTAATAAGCCAACAAGGGGTGCCAATATATTAGATCTAATTCTTTCAAATGATGATCACTTAGTTCAAGGATTGAGTGTAGGGGAATCATTGGGAAACAGTGATCATCAGATGGTTCGGTTTAATTTGCAAATAGTTAAGGGTAGAACAACGACAAACTCCACGAAAATTCCAAATTTTTATAGGGGAGATTACGATAAATTACGCAGCATGCTAAATCAGATTAGGTGGGATATAGAATTCCATGGAAAGAATACTTATGAGATGTGGGATATTTTTAAGACTATATTAAACATGGTTCAGGAACAGTGTATTCCGATGAAGTCTATTAGGAAGAAATGTAGGAAACCATTATGGTGGAACCAAGAAATAGCTAATAAAGTTTCAGAGAAAAAAAGGGCATACCAGAGATTACAAAGTGAGAGTAGTTTAGATAATTTAAACCATTATAGGTCAACCAGAAATGAACTAAATAAGATTATTAAGAAGACCAAAAGGACAGCAGAAATTAATTTAGCTAAAAATAATAATAAAGATCCTAAAAAATTCTTTAGCTATTATAGAATCAATAATCAATCTAACAGTGATAAAATAGGGCCTAGTAAATATGAAGGGGTTTTGAAAGAATCTGATGAGGAAATAGTAGAGGTCCTTAATGATCATTTTGCTTCAGTATTCACAGAAGAGAAACCAGTTAGATTAATTGATGATAATTCTAGGTCAAGGGAAGTAGTGATAAATTCTATTAATATAGACAGAGAAGAAATTAAAGGGCTTATAATTCAGTTAAATACTAGTAAGGCATCTGGCCCTGACAACATTCATTCTAGGATACTCAAAGAAGGTGTAGAAAGTATTGCAGTAGCTCTCGAGAAGATATTTATTAGATCACTAGAGTCTGGAGAAATACCAAATGATTGGAAATTGGCAAATGTAGTGCCAATTTTTAAAAAGGGAAGCAAAGAGGACCCAAATAACTTTAGACCAGTAAGCTTAACTTCTATAGTCTGTAAAATTCTTGAGAAGATGGTTAAGAAGGGAATTTCTGATCATCTAGAGAGTAGCAGGTTAATTAATGATGCTCAGCATGGTTTTAGAAAAGATAGATCGTGTTTAACTAATTTACTGGATTTTATGGATTATGTAACTAAAGAATTAGATAGGGGTGAGAAAGTTGATGTGATCTACTTAGATTTCAGCAAAGCTTTTGATAAGGTTCCACATAGAAGACTAGTTCATAAATTAAAGCTGCATGGGATATGTGGGAACGTTTTAAATTGGATAACTGAATGGCTGAAAAATAGGAAACAGAGAGTTGTACTGAATGGAGTGAGGTCAGAGTGGAGGAATGTTATTAGTGGCGTACCTCAGGGATCAGTTTTAGGCCCTTTATTATTTATAATCTATGTAAATGATCTTGGGCAAGGTGTAAATAGCAAAGTGTCAATTTTTGCTGATGACACTAAATTGGCAGCTGTAGTCAAAGAGGTTGAGGGTAGCTTTAAAGTGCAGGGTGACTTAGATAAGCTGTTAGCTTGGGCTCAGAAGTGGCAGATGACTTTTAACCTTAATAAATGCAAAGTTATTAACATGGGGAGAGATAATAGGGAATTTAGCTATGAGATGGATGGATATTGGCTTAATTCAGTTGAAGATGAGAAAGACTTAGGAGTGGTAGTAGATAGGTCACTGAAATTTTCAAAGCAGTGTATTGAGGCAAAAAATAGAGCAAATAGGGTGCTAGGTTACATTAAAAGAAATGTTAGCTACAAGAGTAAGGAGGTCATCCTTAAACTATACAACTCTTATGTCAGGCCACATTTAGAGTACTGTATACAGGCATGGTCACCACATTTTAGACATGATATAAACTTATTAGAGTCAGTACAAAGGAGGGCAACAAAAATAATACCATCCCTGAAGCACCTTGAATATGAAGATAGACTGAGGGTATTAAATAGTTTTCATTTGAAAGAAGGTGTGTGAGGGGAGATATGATTGAGCTTTTTAAAATCTTTTCTGGGATGGATAAATTAGATTTCAGCAAGTTATTTGAGTTAGAAGGTAGTAATAGAACTAGAGGCCACCACTTAAAGATTAAAAAACAGAGGTGCAGACTGGATGTTAGAAAATATTTTTTCACTAACAGAGTGGTAGATTATTGGAATAGTTTGCCACCTGAGACTGTAGACAGCCCAAACTTGAATGTTTTCAAGCGCAGATTGGATGATTATATGGGGATGGAGGGTTAATTTCTTACTTTTTGGTATGTGGATATGTTTCTTGACTCATTCCTGTGGATGCAGTTTCTTTTTATTGTATATTTTGGGGGATTTTGATTTTGTTTTTGACAGACTCCTATGGAGGCTTTAAATTATATATTGTAGATGCATGGTTGGACATTCCTATGGATTGTTAAATTGTATATTGTAGCTGCATGATCTGACAAAATCCTATGGATGCATTCCTATGGATTGTTAAATTGTATATTGTAGATGCATGATCTGACAAAATCCTATGGATGCATTATATGGGTGGGATTTGATGGATACGGATGACCTTTGATAGGCCCTTGTGGCTTTTGTCATCCGTTAAATTATGTTATGTTATGTTATGTTAATCCATAATAACACTAGGAAAATAACTGTAGAGAAAGTAAAAACAAAAAACTATGATATCTTATATGGTAATCTGAAGATAGGAAAACTAAAATTCAAAATAATACTAATATATTATCCAACAGGAGAAGATAAGAGAGATATAGATAAAAAGAAGAGTCTAATAGAAGAGATTGAGAAAATACTGGAAGAAAACAAAGACAATAAAGTACTTTTACTAGGAGACTTTAATGGACATCTTGGCTTTCTAGGAAGCCAAAAAGAAAATAAAAATGGGAAAACGATAAATAAACTAATAGATGAATACAATCTAATATTAATAAATTCAGACCTAGAGTGCAATGGTACATACACCTGGGGAAGAAATAATCAAAAAAGTGCTATAGACCTCGTACTAATGAACCAGAATATGTAAAAAAACTTCAAAAGAATGACCATAGATGAAAATAAACAGGAAGTAGATATATCAGACCACAACTTGATAACTATAGATCTTGATTATGAGAAAGACAAAGAAGTTGCTGAAAATATAAAGGAAATAAAGTATCTAAAAAGAGATGAAACGGCAATGAAAATATTTGAAGAAGAGATGGAAAAAACAATAGAAAGGGAGGAGATAAGCAACATAGACAGTCTAATAGAGAAGATGAAACTAATAAGTAAAGTAAAGTTAACAAAAACATATTATACAACTGGAAGAGGTCAAAATGACAAAAAAGAAAAACCATGGATGAATAGGAAAATAAAAGAGGAAATAAAAAAACGACAATATCTGAATAGAAATAAAAGATACAAGAGAGGAGAGGAATATGAAGAAGCAAATAAGAAATATCTGAAACAAAAGCAGAAAGTGAAAAACTTGATAAAACAGGAAATAACATTATATGAAGAAAAGATACTGTTGGAGATAAAAAGTGCAGGAAGTAAAAAACTATGGGATCACATTAACAAGTTAAAAGGAAATAACAGTAAAAGTAATAAAGATATTGAATTGTACAAAAATAACAAAAAACTAAGTACTGAAGAAACTAAGGCCGAGGTAACAGAATATTGGAGGAAAATATACCAAAAGTTTGAGAAACAAATAGATATTATATGGAATGAAGACATTAAGAAATCATATATAGAAGAAATTAGGAACAGTAATAAGAATAAAACAAAGATTGTTTATAAAATAAAAGCCCCCAAACACGTAATAGAACATTTGGATTATGACTTCAAAACAGGAAATGGGGAAATAGTAAAAGAAGCAGAGATACCCCAGATAATTAAAGAACACATGGATATGGCATTTGAAATCAAAGAAGAAATAACAGCACAGAACAAAATAGAAATAAAAGAAGATGAAGTAAAAGCGCAGATAAAGATGTTAAAGAAAAGGAAGGCTGCAGGAACAAATGAACTAATACCAGAACTATTTAAAGCAATGGAAAAAAATGATAAATGCATAAGAAAAATTACTGAATGTTTCAACAAAATAATAGAAACTGGCAAAACACCAGATGATTGGAAAATTTCCAAAACAAAAATGGTACCAAAGAACAAGAGACCAGAAGCTAAAGACCTCAGACCAATAACATTAACAAACATAGACTATAAATTATTTATGTCACTAGTAAAAAACAGATTAGAAGATCATATAAAAAATATAGATAAAGACTCAGAACTGCAAGCAGGCTTCACAAAGGGAAGAATGATAGAAGACAATTTAATGGTTGTAAAATACTGTATAGAAGAAAGCTACAAGAACAAAAAAGCATTAGTAATAGCGGCAATAGACTTCCAAAAAGCTTTTGACTCCATAAGAAGAGAAAACATGATTGAACACCTAATGAAATATAAAGTACACCCACAGATAATAGACATAATAGCAAAAATATATAATGATGATAAAACAAAAATACAACTAAGTGAAGAAAAAGAGCAAATCATAGAGGTCACAAGTGGAATAAAGCAGGGGTGCACCATCTCTGCCACCCTATTTAAACTAACTACTTATCAAATAATAGAAGAACTACAGAGAAGTGGAATGGGGTTCAGGGATGAAAACATTAAGATTAATACTCTATTCTTTGCAGATGATGGACTCCAACTGTCACAATCCTTAGAAGAGGCTGTAAAGAACATAAAGCTTCTAACCCAATCAGCAAGAAAAAATGGCTTAGAAATTAATAAAGCAAAAAGCAAATTTATTATATTTAACATGAAAGAGCAACCAGCGGAAATAGAAGGGATAGAAGTAGAAAATAGTATAAAGTACTTAGGAGTGACCATTAATAACAAAAAAAAGTGTTTCAAAGATCACATCAGAGGAATACATAAGAAGATGCAAACAATGGCAAATATGACATACCCAATAATTGCAAAAAGCTGCAATAAAATAGAAATTGGGAAAACATATTGGAAAAACCTTGTGATACCGAGTCTACTCTACGCCACAAATGTAATAGATCTAAACCAGGGAGAGATAGATAAAATACAAAAAATGGAGAACAAAGTTAATAGAACAATATTATCAGCCAACAAAAGAGCTCCCATAAGCAGCCTAAGAGGAGAGATAGGGACATCACTGGTCATCACAAGGATAATGAAAAATAAATTATCATTCTTGCAAGACGTATTAAAAGAAAAGAAAAGTCAATTGATAACAAACATAATGGAATATACATTAGAAAACAAGAAAACAGACTATATGAAAGAGATCAATAAATATATGGGTAACCTAAACATAAATATTAAACAACTAGGGCAGATATCAAAGGATGACCTACAAAAAAAGATAAGACAATGGGATACCAATATCTGGAGACAAGATATCCAAGCAAAAACCACGTTAAACATATATAGAATATGGAGAAAGGAGATGGGAGGACTGGAGTACATATATGATAACACTTTTGCAGCAGGTCTGCTATACAAATGCAGAACAAATACATTAGAGCTAACAGGATTGGCACAGGAACAAAATCAAGACTGTCCAATCTGTGGTAAAGAAAGAGAGGATGTAGAACACTTTTTACTAATATGTGAAGGATATTCAAATACCAGAGAGAAGTATGCTGAACTGCAGCAACCATACATAGAGAACAAAGAACATCTAATAGGCATGCTTTTATTCGACAATAGATTCAAAAGTAAAATAAAGGAAATTTTGGTCAAATTATGGAATCAAAGGAACAAGAAGATTAGAGAGACATAACTCTCTAAATATATATAATAAACAAATAAAAACTAATACTAATCTAATTATATTTCACAGGAGTGCCGTAACAAAGGCAATACTCCCACAACATCATCTGATATAGAATTAAACAGTCGCCTGTTAATTACACGTATTTTTGTATACGTTGCTTTTTCTCACATACGTATCCTAATTTTGTTCCGTGCTGCATTATATAAACTCCACAGTTTCCCCTGGAAACCTAGGCCATCAGTCTTTACTCACCTGGTTTGCTACCCCTCAGTAATACATCATAGATTCAAAAGGCGATTCGTCAATTTGACTTCGTGATTGTAGGTTGTATTGCTCTGCTCTCAATTAGTGATTAAAAAAAATTAGCTACTGTTACCGACCAGACTTAACTAAATAATTTTATTTTTTAAATATCTTTAGTAGCTTATTTTCTTTATTTTACTGCCCTTGCCCTCAGGCATTGGGCTCTCATTAAGCAATATGTCCCATATGGACGAAAGCCGAACAAAGCTAAAATGGGTAATTATGTAGATGACCTGCTCCGGCCGATTCTGACCTTTTGCTCGGTTGATTGAAGCTGAATTTCTTTTATCTTTCGTTTCCTTTGGAACATAGATGAAATAGTACGTCCCATCGTTCGCGCCGATAATCTACATATTTACCTTCTTTCACTATAATGGTTAACTGAACTAGCATTAAAAGGGGGGTTGGGGGATGCAGCCCCCCACTTAAAATATATAATCCTATAGGGGGTGTGTATACCAAACAATCTTGGAACTCCTTTTTTTTGTGCCATCATCCGTCAATGAAGAATAATAATATTAATTCTTAAAAAATTTTTTACAGAATTTTTTTATACTTTTCTTTTGCTTATTTTTAAAACATTTTCTTTTCCAACTTCTTTACTTTTTTATTTTCGTGGTAACACTTCAGATTCGGGGCGCACGGTAGATGGTGCTGTTAGTCGGCTACAATTTTGGGCTACAGCATATCTCTTATGACGTCAGATGTGAACAATATCGGCGTAATATTTTTTTGGTATATGAGTATACTGGGGGGAGGGTGCACCCCCCATACCCCCCCATTGTTTGAAACTCAGGATCATCACAGGGTGGTCCCCCTGCAGTGATATCTCCCCCACAAGCAGTCCCCTTGAATTTACTGGGGGTTTTTTTCTCCCCAACAGCTTTTTACTGGCAGAAAAACCTAACCTAATAACAAACAATTCTTACTGTTATAGGTTTCTTGATTAGTTTATGTGCCTCTAGATAATATAAAAGTTTTTCGCGATTATACAAAGTAAAGCCGAATTCGAATAACAAAGAAGGGTAAATATGTAGATTATCATCCTGGCCGATAAACCGTAGTTTTTTCGTCCGTGTTAACATAACATAAGAAAAGGAGACTGCAAAAGACCATTCATGGCCTACACTTGGCAGCTCCTGTTCCAGTCAACACACAAAAGATTTCTTACCAGAGAAAAGTCATCAACATTGTCACCCTTAAGGACTTCGTCAGATCTAATCTACAATATACATAAAATGCATCCAGAGGATTATGTCCATTCATGCAACCGCAAAATATAATCTCCCCACTCCTTAGAAAAATATATACATATGTACATAAAAAAAGTCAGTCCCATCTAGCAGCTTCATCCATATATTTATCTAATCTATTCTTAAAACTACCCAGAGAGGAGGCTTCTATCACATGTCTAGTGAGCCTATTCCATTCATCTACCACACGATTTGTAAACCAATTCCTCCCAATCTCCTTCCTAAACCTATACTTATCAAGCTTAAACCCATTGCTACGTGTCCTGTCATGTTCACTAAGTATAAGAACCTTACCCAGATCTCCTTTATTATATCCTTTTACCCATTTGAAGACTTCAATCAATTCCCCTCTGACTCTTCTCCTTTCCAAAGAATGTAGATTTAGTTTTCTGAGCCTTTCACCATAAGGTAAGTTCCTTAGCCCACCAATCATCTTTGTCATCCTTCTCTGCACAGACTCAAGCAAATCAATATCCTTCCTATAATATGGTGACCAAAATTGTACTGCATAGTCTAGATGAGGCCTAACTAGCGCCAGATACAGTTTTAGAATGACTTCAGCACTCTTATTGCTACACTCCTCCTAATGAATCCCAATATCCTATTAGCTTTATTCTTAGCATTTAGGCATTGCTTTCTAGGACGAAGGTCTGAACTTACCAAAATACCCAAGTCCCTCTCACAATCGGTCCTCCCTAAAATTCTTCCATTTAATTTATAACTATTCAATGGATTATTTCTACCTATACTAATTACACTACATTTGTCTATGTTAAACTTCATTTGCCATTTTCTCGGCCCAATTGGACAGAATGGTCAATTCCTCCTGCATTACAACAGAAATAGCATTTGAACAAAACTCAAACGCGCATGAATATTCAAACACGGGTGAACGATAACGTGCACAAAGATTCAAACACGGGTGAATGATAATATTTACACAAAAAAACTTTTTTTCAGGCCGAGCCGATAATCTACATGTTTACCCAAAGAAGCACATGGAGAGCACAAAAACACAATAACCAAAGAAAAACATTTGCAAAACGGGTCCTATTTATAAGCTACGATGTTGCCAGTAAGAAGCTGTTATCGTTCGCAGTAAACAAAAAATACGAAAACAAAACAAAAGACATCAAGAAATCTTACCTAACTTAGAAAAAAACTATAAACGAGCAGAGCGCAGATATTTAGTAAATAATAGACTAAAAGTTACAAATCCCCAAAACAACAAAAAAATATAACGCAGTGATTGTCACATCTAACGATACCGTCTGACGTCATAAGAGATATGCTGTAGCCCAAAATTGTAGCCGACTAACAGCGCCACCTACCGTGCGCCTCAAATCTGAAGTATTACCATTTTTGTTTCCTTACTATTTTAAAATAATTGGATCTTTTTCTGTCAACTGTTTTTTTTGGTGGGAATCTTAGACTTTAAAACAATCGTTAATATCAGGCAGTTTGAATTATTGATACCCTGTGTGAAGTTTGCCCAATCAATTGTTTCTCCCTTGCCTCATTGACTAGTGAACGTGAAAAACTTCTTAAATTTTTATCAGAATATAATTTAATCCGCTTAACAATCAATTGTAAACATTGTTCTAAACTCCTAGACATACAAAGTGATTTGACATTTAAGTGCAAAAAGATTACACGTGACGAAAGCACCGGTGAAAAGAAACATTTTTTTTCCAATCCGCACTCAAGGAAACATTTTTTTCAAAGGCTCGGCTCCCTTTAGAAACGATCATTCAGATCATTTATTGGTTTGTGGGAAACCAAAATATTCTGGAACGCATTTCAGAGGAGGTTGGTGTTTCCAACAAAACTTTGATTGACTGGTTTAGTTTCTGTAGGGAGGTAGCCATTGACTATTGCAAAAACAATTCTAAGCAATTAAGTGGTGTAAATAAGGTGGTCGAGATAGATGAGGCAAAATTTGGGAAACGTAAGCATAATAAGAGAAGAGTGGTTGATGGTTTTGGGGTTTTCGTTGGATTTGAAAGGAAATCCAAAAATGTTTTTATGGTCGCTGTACCAGATCGCACAAAACAAACTTCTGGAGGTCATAAAAAAGTGGATTTTGCTGGGAACCCTTATTATTTCTGATTGCTGGTCTGCCTACTCAGGCTTGGAGTTAGAAGGTTACCAAAGGTTAACATAACATAACATAATTTCATGGATGACAAAAGCCACAAGGGCCTATCAAAGGTCATCCGTATCCATCAAATCCCACCCACATAATTCATCCATAGGATTTTGTCAGATCATGCATCTACAATATATAATTTAACAATCCATAGGAATGTCCAACCATGCATCTACAATATATAATTTAAAGCCTCCATAGGAGTCTGTCAAAAACAAAATCAAAGGCCCCCAAAATATACAATAAAAAGAAACTGCATCCACAGGAATGAGTCAAGAAACATATCCACATACCAAAAAGTAAGAAATTAACCCTCCATCCCCATATAATCATCCAATCTGCGCTTGAAAACATTCAAGTTTGGGCTGTCTTCGACTGACCTTCGAACAGGTAGCACGTGTTTCATAGAGCTCTCAGTCTGTTGATCTATTTTTCTACAGTTTTTTTTTTTCTCACTACAATCAGCGAAAGCTAAGTTGCTCTTCTTTTTTTTTTCTTATTACTACTTAAGTTCTTTCTTTGTTTGAATAAGTGGTGGAGTTTGGGGATGAAAGTGAGCATGAGTGTCGGAATGTATGCATTGGTTGTGGTGTATTAGGTGAGGGGTATACATGTGTTGTATGTGGGCTGCGTGAATGCATTGTAGATTTAGAGGGGATGAGAAGGCAGGATTTAGACAGGATATGTAGGCTGGAGGGGTTAGTTGCTGAGCTCAGGAGGGAACTTAGTGTTAGGCCTAGAGCTGGGAATAGGTTAGGTGGTGAGGTAGGCCAGTTAGATGTTTCAGGTGAAGGTGGAGGAGGTAGGATATGATAGTTCTAGTGATAGTGAAGTTAGCCCCCTTAGATTAGTTAGAAATAGGCCTAGTGAGGATGGGGGACAGTGGAGAGTGGTTAGGAAACGTGAAGCTAGGGAGGCTTCTGCCTCTGTTGAGGTTGTTAGCCAGGGGGAGAATAGGTGTGTGAGTCAGAGGGACACAGGACCTATTAGCTTGACTAATAGATTCAGTGCCCTAAGAGAGGAAGTAACTGGAAGTGATATGACTGATGGGGGTGGGGGTGGAGTTCGAGTGACTGGTAGTTTGAATGAGAATAGGAGTGGGGATGGAGTTTGGTCTGTGGGGGTTAGGAATAGGAGTCTGACTGAAGTGCTTGTGATGGGTGATTCGCGAGTTAGATATTTAGATAGGAAGTTGAATGCAAGTAGATTGAATGGTTTGAGGGTGTGTTTGCTGGGTGCTGGAGTGAGAGATCTGTCTGATAGGTATGAGGAGCTGGTGTCTGGCTTTGCAAGGGATGCGGTTGTGATTACACATGTAAGAGTGAATGATGTGAAGAAAGTGGGTGCATGTGAGTTACGTGAGAGGTACAAGAGGTTGATTGAAAAAGGGAAAGAAAGTAGAATGAAAGGTGTTGTGACAGGTGTGCTTCCAAGAATGGATATTGGGGTAGAATGGATGTCTCGTGCAATTGGGCTGAATGATTATGTGAGGAGAATGTGTGAGATGGAAGGTGTCATGTTTGTATATGTGTGGGATAGGTTTGTTGGAATGAAAGAAATGTATGCGATGGATGGACTGCGTTTGAGTAGGAGGGGGGTAGATGTGTTGTGGGAGGAGTATGATCGTGTTATTAGGTCTTTGCGGGCGGGAAACTAGATACTAATAGTGGTCAGGGAATTATGAGAGGACATTATAATACTGAAAGTAGAATGGACTTGGCAGATAACAGAAATAGGTTCCAAGGCGATAGAGGTGAGGTCATTCAGGTTTCAAGAGGTACTTCAGGGATAGGAGGGTTAAATTGTTTCTATACAAATGCCCGTAGTCTTAGAAACAAGAAGGATGAGCTATTTAGTTATATTAGCAATGAGGATATAGATATATTATGCGTTACTGAATCATGGGTTAATGAAATGGAATTTAGTGACACTATGAGTGAATTTGATTTACAGGGCTATAATATGTACATTAGTCAAAGGACAGGTAGGATTGGTGGAGGAATAATTATCTATATAAAAAAACAACATTGTTTCAAGTTTAAATACTTCAACAAAGCAGGATGGAGTTGAGTCACTTTGGATAGATATTAGGTTCAGTAAAAATAGAATGGTGCATTTGGGAACTTTTTAAAGGCCACCTGGGCAGACTGATGATATGGATGAACTAATGATAAGGAAAATAAGTAAGGGATGTGAAACAGATGCAGTTATTATTGGGGACTTCAACTTAAACTCTGTGGACTGGGAAAATATGATAGGTAGGGATAGAACAAGTGGCAGGTTCATAGAATGCTTTGAGGATAATTTTTTTAATCAATTTGTTAATGAGCCAACGACAGGGGACAATATATTAGATTTAGTACTTTCTAACAGTGATCATTTAGTTCAAGAATTGACTGTTGGGGAAGCATTGGGAAATAGTGACCATCAGATAGTTTGTTTTAACTTGGGAATTGAGAAGGGTAAAATAACCGAGAATGCTGAAAAAGTTCCAAATTTTCATAAGGGAGATTATGTAAAACTTCAAAGCTTGCTAAATTTTGTAGACTGGGATGTAGAATTCAGAGGTAAAAATGCTTATGGGATGTGGGATACTTTCAAGCATATAATAAATGTAGTCCAAGAACAATGTATCCCAATGAAGGCCATTAGGAACAAAAGTAGGAAACCATTATGGTGGAATCAGGAGATAGCTAGAAAAATTTCAGAGAAGAAAAGGGCATATAAAAAATTACAGGTAGAAAATAATATTCAAAATTTAAGTGATTATAGAATGGCTAGGAATGAGTGAAATAAGATTATAAAGAAGAACAAAAGGGTGTCAGAAATTAAATTAGCTCAGGATAGCAACAAAGATCCTAGAAAGTTCTTTAGTTACTATAAAATTAATAACAAGTCTGGCAGAGTTAAAATAGGACCTATCAAATATGAAGGGGTTGTGAGAGAAACTGATGACGAAATAGTTGAGGTACTAAATGGTCATTTTGCATCAGTATTTACAAAGGAGAAACTAAATAGTCTTATGTATAGTACTCATGGGTCAGGGAAAGAGGTGTTTACTAACATTAGTGTGGATCGGAGGATGATAAAAGGACTAATAGGTGAGTTAGATACTACCAAGGCCTCCGGCCCTGATAATATTCATTCTAGAATACTTAAAGAAGGGGTAGAAAGTATCTCAATAGCTCTGGAGAAGTTGTATACTAGGTCACTGGAATATGGAGAAATACCGATGATTGGAAGAGAGCGAATGTAGTCCCCATTTTCAAGAAGGGTAGTAAAGAGGATCCAAATAACTTTAGACCGGTTAGCCTAACTCCTGTAGTCTGTAAAATTCTTGAGAAAATAGTTAAAAATGGGATTTGCCAACATCTAGAGAGGGAGGGGTTAATCAGCGATGCTCAGCATGGGTTTAGATCAGGTAGATCATGTTTGACTAACTTACTAGACTTTCTGGAGTTTGTAACAGATCAAGTAGATAAGGGAGAGAATGTAGATATAATTTACTTAGATTTTAGTAAAGCATTTGATAAGGTACCACATAGGAGAATAGTTCATAAATTAAAAATGATTGGGATATGTGGGGGTGTTTCAAATTGGATAGCTGAGTGGCTGAAAGACAGGAAGCAAAGGGTAGTGCTAAATGGTGTAAAGTCAGAGTGGAGGTGTAGCGGGCCGAAAATAGATCTCTAATCCCAATCGATAATCGATCCAACCCGCTTCCTACACTGTCCGGACATGAGAAATCGAGGGAGAATAAAACGGATTGTATATACAGTTCCTTTACTTACAAAAAAATACAATGATAGTTACAGTTTATATTTACAACAATTTTATATTTACTAGGGAAGTGTGCACACTTCAAAATGAGGCTAAATTCCCCAATCAAAATACGATACCAAACGAGAATCTTATAACCGGCGGATACAACAATTTACTTATATTCTACACAAAACAAAAAAAACACAACCACAACCGAACGAAAAGGGGGCACGCGCTATCACTTGCTGGAGGTGGGTGGTAGTTGGCTAACTTAGAAGGAGGCAGGATTGTCAACGAAGGCGGGTATGGCGGTTCAGGTGCTTAGCGAGGCACGAAAGCCCTCCTCTCAGGGCTGGGTGGAGCACTCGTCTATAGAACCCCTCTTGCTACCAGTCCACACTTCCACTCTCTGTAGAAGAGATATATCCTCTTTTTATGACCCATTTATTTATACATGGATGGCGAAACTAATAAGTGGGCATTACCCGAAAATACATCGACTAGCTTACCTCTTTCCAGAATATGACGCTTTGATAAAAGTTTATTTTAAGCAAAGTACAATATTATTATAGTGATATCTCAAAATTAGCTACTATCTTTCCAGAATAACGCCTGGAAAGAAAGAAAAACATGGTAATCATTTTATACATGAAATAAACAAAAATAAAACAAACCCATTCCCATTCACACACATTCTTACAGAGGGAGGGAGAGGGTACTGAGAAAAGGGGTGGGAGAATGGCCCTTTTACACACACTCACATTCGCTCCACCACACCCCTCCTTCCTTAAGCCATTCGACCAGCCACTCACTAAACCCTTTCAATCACTCTTCACGGTACCACTTGTGCTCAATCGCACCATCCTGCACCCATTCACACTCTTCTACTGGTCCCTGGCTACGCGTAGCAATTAGTCGGGGTTGTTCATCAGTCGTCCTGTCAGTCTCATCGTCACTATTTATCATCTCATCAACCATACTCTTAGCCCTCATTACCAGTTCTCCCATCTCACGACAGAATTCTTTCATACTCTTCCATTCAGAACCCTCACTCTTCATACCCCCATTCATCAGCTCCTCACTCACAGCTCTCATCCAACTCAAGGTACATTCTTGCGAAACAGACAGGTCACTCACATCCCCTGTATTCTCAACAGGCATACCAGAAACCCCTTCAACTGGTTCCCACCAGAAACCTGAAAAATCAGCCACTTCATCATTCACTACATCAAACTCATCCCTACTATTACCATTCGTAAAACCCGAAAAATTAGCCACACTAGGTTCATTCTGCCCAAACACACTGTCATTCATACTGTTCCCAAAACCAGAAAAATCAGGCACAGGCAGCTCACTCACTCGTCTATTTATACCAGCCAGATCACTCACCTGTTTACGCAAAAACTCAATCTCCCTTTCAAGATCCCCCATACCAGAAACACTCTGCTCAGACTTACTTTCATTCGTACTTGCATTCTTCCTTTCACTCTTCTTTGTACGCTTTCTACTCCTCGAGACTAAGACTAGCTCTTTCCCAGACAGATCCATACTATCACATTCAATCTCATCATCATGCACTTTACCTCTCTCTCTACACAGTCCATACACCGGATGGCTCACCAGGTAGTCAGGAGGTTCTCTCCATCTCCATAACTGACTCTGATGAGACCGCACTCTCTCAGTTATGCCGTCATTCAAACTCTCCCTAACATACGTTACCCCATTTTCCCAAACTCTCACAACTCTATAAGGTCCATCAAACTTCTCACTCATCTTTGATACATTCAACCTACCCTTCACTTCTTTCACCTTCAATACTTTTGTACCTAATTCAAATGAACGGAACCTTTCATGCGCCTCACGCCATACACCCTGCTCACTTTCACTCAAACGAAACCTATCCTTCACTCGCCTTTCAAAATTCATCACAAACTGACATGGGGACATTCCAGTTGCACTATGTACAGTTGAATTATATGCCCACAACACTCTCCCCAGACACACATCCCAGTCATTCACTGTCGTACTCATCATTCTCAACATCTCACACAAGGTTCTTATAGTCCGTTCAGCCAATCCATTTGAAGACGGTACATACGGAGTTGTTCTCACATGCTCCACACCATTCTCTCTCAACATTTGCTCAAACACTTCCCCTACAAATTCAGGACCATTATCACTCAGACATCTTCTAGGCTTCCATACACACATAGGAAAAAACAACTGCTCAACCACACATGCAACAGTCACACTCCTTTTATCTCTCACAGGCGCTGCATACACAAACTTACTTTTATGGTCAACCATCACAACCATACCAACATTCCCAGCTCTCGTACGCGGCAAAGACACACAATCAATCACTACCAATTCAAACGGTTCTTTCGCATCAACTTTCAACATCGGTGGTTTCACTTGCACACCTTGCACCTTTCGCTTCTGACACCTTTCACACGTAGTTGCAACATCATTCACAACAGTTCTCAGAAACGGGTGGAACACATGCTCCTTCATACACTCCCACAGCTTAAATTTACCCATATGCCCATAATTATCATGCACAACCTTCACCAGACCAATCATACCAACTAAGGACATCACAGGTACATACATATCATCACCACCCTTCACATGCCTCACAAAATATACAACATCCATACAAACAACAAAATCCTTAGCATACCTTTTAAAATCACTTAAACACTCTGGCCATTCATTCAAATCAACACGCATCATTACACACCTCTTCAACTCACTAACAAAAGGACACATCTCTTGCATCTCTAGAATATCATCATCACTTAAAATCTCATTCTCATCATCCATGACCAACTCAATCATACCGCAAAACTTGACAACATTCTTTGCACACTCATTCAACCTCATCACCTCACATTCACCTTTCATAAGACGATCCTTATCAACATCCAAAGATAAATCATTCAATCTCATAAAGTCTACACCAAGCAAGAAACAACAAGGCATTTGCTCACCTTTCAGAATCACAAAGTCATGCTTCACATTCACACCATTACCCAAACTCACTTTCAGACTAACCTGTTCCCATGCCACTATCATGCCATTCCCTAATCCACTTATCCGTAACTTCACAGGTTTATGCTCGCAACATCTAAACTCTTCATACTTACTCAGAATATTCTCATTCACTAAAGACACCTGCGCTCCAGTATCAATCAAACCACAGAACAACCTTTCACCAACTTTCACTCTCGCTTCCATCATATCAGGTCCACCATGTTTGCAATACACAGAAGGAACAAGCACACCAACATCAGCACTGATATCCACACTGTCATTAACTCCCATATCATCACTCAACACATACTCATCTTCATCCAGACAATCATTCTTCTCTCTTATATATGAACACTTTTCAATTACCCAATTGTAGTGCACACCGCTCAAACATTGCAGATGTACCACATTAGGATTCAAACCCTTCATCTTCTCATCCTTGTACACAATTGGCCTCTCACCACCAAAGTGCACATATACAATCACTCCATACAAACGACTCACTACAATCAACACTTCCTGAAATGGCGGGACCCCTTGCATACACATCGCTCTCAATTCTTTCATGAAGTTCCGCACCTTTGCCATACCAATGCTTTCAGGCTTCCTACACACTTCATTCATTACCTCCTTCCTTAAATCATCTACACTATCGGGCACTCTCACATCTACTCCATCACTCTTCAAATCTTGCAAACCATTCCATACACTCTCAAACAAGGAATCACCACCACCCTTACTCTCTTTTCCATTCATAATTCCTTTCGGCAAATACTCAGGATCACTCACTCCACACACATTTTCATCATTCGTACCAGGATACCTTGACATCAAATCAGCCACTCCATTCCGTTCACCAGGCACATACTCAATCACATAGTCAAAGTCACTCAAATCTTCCAAAGTCCTTGCAATCCTACTATCAGCCCACTTCATACGCTGCAGATACACAAGAGGTTGATGATCGGTTTTTATCACAAACCTCACACCATACAAAAATGGACGCAACACTTTCAAACAATATCTTATCGCAGCCAGCTCTCGTTCCACAGTCGAATACTTTCGTTCTGTAACATTCATAGCCTTGGATACATACCCAATTATTCGCCTGACATTCTCTCCATTCAAACGCTGCTCTTGCATCAGAAAACCTCCCATACAATACCCACTCGCATCTGTATACAATTCAAGCATTTTAGCATTTACACTATAATCTGGGTAAGCCAATTCAACATCTTCAGCCGCTGCCTCTTTCAGTCTCTCATATGCCTCATTCATCTTATCATTCCACTTGACAACCGTACTACCTTTCTTGCCCATCCACTCAGTCAGAGGCTTACTCACACCAGAACAATCACGTATAAACTTTCGCTGGAACTCAATCAAACCCAAAAATGACTTCAGTTGCTTCACAGTCACCGGTTTAGGAAACATTCGCACCTTCTCAACATACTTTGATGATTTTCGCAATCCATTCTCACTCACCATATGCCCAAGGAATTCCACTTCTTTCGCAAACCATTCACACTTCGCCACTTTCACCTTCACACCAACACTCTCCAACGTTCTCAACACATCATTCACCAATCTCATATGCTCCTCAAAAGTCTCAGTCATAATCAAAATATCATCTATAAACGCAATCACATTCTTACTCGCAAACTTACTCAACACAACATTCATTGCCCGCTGGAAGGCTCCGGGAGCATTAGCCAACCCAAAGCTGAGGTTCCGGAACTGGTAATGCCTCTTTGAGGAAGAGAAGGCAGTTACTGGCCAGCTCTCCTCAGCAATGGGCATCTGGTAATACCCCCGTACCAGATCCAGCTTCGTAAACCACTCCATCCCATGCATACTATACACACACTCAGATACCACACACATCGGAAACCTTTCTTTCACAGTCCTTTCATTCACCTTTTGATAATCCACACACAGACGCAATCTTCCATCCGGCTTACGTACAGGTACAATTGGACTATTCCATGCACTCTCGCTCTCTTCAATCACCCCCAATTGCTCCAATTCCAAGCACTGCTCCTCAATCTCATCAGCAACCGGACGTGGGAAATGCCTTGGCCGCTGATAGATTGGGGAATCCTCCTTCAGGACAATCTTGAATTCCGGGAGCTTTGCAACCCCGAAATCCAGATCACCCTTACTGAGGGCTCCCTTTCGTTCTAATATCATTCGATACACATCCTCCCTTTCATACTCAGTTAAACATCCATCCAATTCCACCATGCTCTTCACATCATTATACGTCCATTCACACGTCTCTTCACCTGCAACATTCACCCTGACATCCGTGCTATCATCCATACCTACCTCATTGACAGTGGAGAGGTGGCCCAGTACATCTCCGACTTGGATTCCCCTCACCTGCCCTTTCACACTGGGGTCCGCCTGCACACATACAAAAGGATCATTCATTCTCATCAAGCCATCAAACACACAAGCAACACGCCTCACCTTATAACACGCATCGTTTCCATCCAATATCACAGTGTTCTCACTCACATTCAAACTAACATCCTTACTCCAACTCACTCTAACAGACACCCGTTCACCTTTCATAAGCCTTACATTCTCCATAGCAGTCACCTCAATACCAGTAAACACACTCCTCAAAACGCTACCATCTTTCCCTACATACAACTTATACACCCCATTTTTACCAATCTTTCTCTCAATCTGATCACTCGCAGGATGCACAACCATACGATTCATTTTCATAAAATCATAGCCCAAAATCACACCATACTCACTACTCACCTTATCAATCACAGAAAATTCACATTCATTCATCATCATACCATGCATTCGAACAGCTGACCTTATCATTCCAATCACAGGCACTCTCCTATTACCAATACCTACCAAACTACCCTTGCACTCAGACAGGAGGGCTTTCTCGCTAAACTTGTCATACACATCTTTATACACCAAGCTCGCCTTGCATCCAGAATCTATTAAAGCCAAACACTCAATTCCATTCAACTCCACCTTCACACTCAGACACTCATACTTCCTACCAGACAGCACTTTCACACTAGACAGACTTACCAACACATTACTCAGACTCATGCACCCAGAGGATACTTCAGCAGGTACCCTCTTACCATTCAGTTTCCCGCTTCAGACTTTCCATTCACACCTTGCGCTCTCAGTCTAATCCAACACTTTTCACTTGAATGTCCTTCCATCGAACAATAGCTACATACATTCCTCTGGTCACGACACATCCTTGCATAATGACCAGCCTTTCCACAATTACCACATGCATATTTCATACTTTCCCCAGCAGTTGCTCCACCATTCAACCTCGGACAATCTTTCTTCAAATGGCCTATTTCTTTACACTCGAAGCACTCTTTCACACTTTCCTGGCAATCCTTTATCATATGCCCTTTCTTACCACACCCAATACATGCACCAGATGTCCACCTACATTCTGCCAACATATGACCTTTCCTTCCACACCGACGACATTCCTCAATCTTTCTCCCACCACTCAGTCTCTCATTTGCTGGGACATACCTCGGTTTCTCTCTCATATATCCGTTCCCACGCTTGAAATTCATCTGCCCCCTTCCATTCGACCACCCTCCATTTGCCCATCCATTCTGCCGGCCCAGGAAGTTTGACATCACTCCAGCTGGTGCAGCCTTCAGGGCATCCCTGTAGCTGACAAACTGCTGGGGTAGATGAAAGCTCCTGGGCTTCTTACCCCCAACATTCACACTGTACCATCCATCCTCTTCTAGATCGCTTTCATCATCAAATCGTCCATCTTCTAACAGTTCCAACACATCCTCCCACATCAACCGTTCACCTGTCAGTCTCACTCTCTCTTTCCTCTTTCCACTCAGCCATTCACTCACCTTTCGCGGGATCGTGTCCAAAAACTTCCTCATGAGTGGTTTACATTCATTTACATCATCATCACCATACCTCGTTCTTGCCATACTCTCAAGCCTATGTGCATACATATTCACACTTTCACTCTTCCCCATTCGAGCCTTCTCAAATTCATTCACCCTTTTATACTTCACACACTCTTTCATTCGTTTCACCTGCCCAATCAATCTCTTCTTCACTACATCGTACTTTGGCTCTCCCACACTCGTTATCACTCGCAAGAACTCCAACACTTTCCCATCCAAACAATCTCCCAGAACACTCACCCAGTGACCCTTGTTCTGCGGGTACTTGAGCTTGCAGTACCGCTCAAAATCCCCGAAGAACTCATCCATACTCTTTCCCCCATGCAATCTAAACTTATCAATCCTTGGCACTTCCCTAATCAAAATTCCTTCCCCCACGTTCACTTCACTCTTCGAAGAGCTACTCTCGGTCTCACTCATTCCAATCATATTGTCACTCTCTCCCTCATCTGAGTATAGCGAATCCACACTCTTCCCTCTCGCCTTCCTATCCTTAACCTTAGAACCATGCTTACTTCCTCTCTTACTTTCCACTCTCTTCCATTCACCCCCTTTCCTACCACTTACAGTATCTTCTTTAGACTCAATCATACTGCCATCCATTCCATTTAGCGGAGTCCCTTCAGTAGGAGCAGGGGTCAGGGTTGTAGGTCCTGGGGCTGATCCAGTCCCTATCATCATGTTATACAGGTCCTGCATCCGTCGGTCCGTCTGATCCTGTCAGTCTCCCATTTCCTTCTTCATCCTATCAGTCTTTTCATTCATCCCTTTTATTTTATTCTCCATTCCCTCCATCATTCCCCGCAACATTTCACACTCCTCTTCTTTCTTTCTCAACTCCAGTCTCAATCGCACTACTTCTTCATTCAACGTTTCCGCTACAGCCATTGTTCCCAAGTTAGTAAAAAGATAGGAGAAGGGAAAAATCAATCAAACTACTTGTCACACTAATTGGGTATGGACTGCAATCCAATCCAGTCACGCTCCCAGTTTCGAAGTCTCACATCCCTATTCGGGCGCCAAATGTAGCGGGCCGAAAATAGATCTCTAATCCCAATCGATAATCGATCCAACACGCTTCCTACACTGTCCGGACGTGAGAAATCGAGGGAGAATAAAACGGATTGTATATACAGTCCCTTTACTTACAAAAAAATACAATGATAGTTACAGTTTATATTTACAACAATTTTATATTTACTAGGGAAGTGTGCACACTTCAAAATGAGGCTAAATTCCCCAATCAAAATACGATACCAAACGAGAATCTTATAACCGGCGGATACAACAATTTACTTATATTCTACACAAAACAAAAAAAACACAACCACAACCGAACGAAAAGGGGGCACGCGCTATCACTTGCTGGAGGTGGGTGGTAGTTGGCTAACTTAGAAGGAGGCAGGATTGTCAACGAAGGCGGGTATGGCGGTTCAGGTGCTTAGCGAGGCACGAAAGCCCTCCTCTCAGGGCTGGGTGGAGCACTCGTCTATAGAACCCCTCTTGCTACCAGTCCACACTTCCACTCTCTGTAGAAGAGATATATCCTCTTTTTATGACCCATTTATTTATACATGGATGGCGAAACTAATAAGTGGGCATTACCCGAAAATACATCGACTAGCTTACCTCTTTCCAGAATATGACGCTTTGATAAAAGTTTATTTTAAGCAAAGTACAATATTATTATAGTGATATCTCAAAATTAGCTACTATCTTTCCAGAATAACGCCTGGAAAGAAAGAAAAACATGGTAATCATTTTATACATGAAATAAACAAAAATAAAACAAACCCATTCCCATTCACACACATTCTTACAGAGGGAGGGAGAGGGTACTGAGAAAAGGGGTGGGAGAATGGCCCTTTTACACACACTCACATTCGCTCCACCACAGAGGGATGTTATCAGTGGGGTTCCTCAGGGATCAGTTCTCGGTCCATTATTGTTTGTCATCTATATAAACGATCTTGGGAAGGCAGTTAATAATAAAGTGTCAATTTTTGCGGATGATACCAAATTAGCAGCTGTAGTTAAAGATATTGATGATAATTTTAAAGTGCAGGGGGATTTAAATAAATTGTTATCCTGGGCACATAAGTGGCAAATGACTTTCAACCTTGAAAAGTGCAAAGTTATTAACATGGGAAAAGATAATAGAAAATTTAACTATGAAATGGATGGGCATTGGCTGAGCTCAGTAGAGGATGAGAAAGATCTAGGAGTAGTAATAGATAAGTCATTAAGGTTTTCTAAGCAGTGTATTGAAGCAAGAAATAGGGCAAATAGAGTGCTGGGTTTTATTAAGAGAAATGTCAGTTACAAAAGTAAGGAGGTTATTCTTAAACTCTACAACTCTTATGTTAGGCCACATCTAGAGTACTGTATACAGGCATGGTCCCCACATTTTAGACACGATATTAACCTTCTCGAGTCAGTGCAATGGAGGGCAACAAAGATTATTCCTTTCCTGAGGCACCTTGAATATATAGATAGACTGAGGGTATTAAATATGTTCTCGTTCGAAAGGAGGTGTGTGAGAGGGGATATGATTGAGTTGTTTAAAAAATTTTCTGGGATAGATAAATTGGATGTTAGCAAGTTTTTTGAGTTAGATGATGGAAATCGGACTAGAGGTCACCACTTGAAAATTAAAAAGCAAGGGTGTAGGTTGGATTTAAGAAAATATTTTGTCACCAATAGAGTGGTAGACTTCTGGAACAAATTGCCGCAGAGGGTAGTAGGTAGTCCAAATCTAAATGTATTTAAGAGTAGGTTGGATGAGTTTATGGGAAGGGAAGGTTGTGATGGTTCCTAAGTTTTGTATATATCTATAGCTGCATGATTTAGTTCTTGACAAGCCTTGATTGGTGATACCCTTGTTTCTGATGCAATCCTCTGGATGTAGTTTTCCTGGGAGTTTGGGTGCCTTAAAAAAGAGGCCGTTTGACTTGGATGACCTATGATGAGCCCTTGTGGCTCTTGTCATCTGTTATATTATATTGTGGGGGACTTTGATTTTGTCTTCCCCTGGTGATGGTGCTTTTTGTGGGTGGGTTTTGACGGAGGCGGATGACCTTTGATAGGCCCTTGTGGCTTTTGTCATCCGTGTAATTATGTTATGTTATGTTTTATGTTATGAGGGCCTATCTCCTCTGCATCTCCTTTCTCTCCTTCCCCGACCCTGTACTCTTGTATTTCCCTGACTACTATCACTACTCAAGTAATTTTAACCCTAAAGCACTTCCATTAGCCTGCCAACCTTCTACAAATCTGTGTTTGCTTCCTTTCCCTGCCTCACTTTGAGCCATTAAATTTCCCTGACCACTATCAAAACCTAGTTTCCCGCCTCTAAAGACCTAATAACACTATCTAATTCCCGCCACAAAACCTCAACCCTATCTCGGCTCAGATGGAGTCCATCCATCGCATACAAACCCTTATTCCCATAAAACCCACTCCAAACATCTACAAACACCAATCCTGACTCCTCGCACAAACCTTTCACATATTCATTCAACCCCATTGCATGAGACAACCATTCCATCCCCACATCCATTCTCGGAAGCACACCTGAAACAACGCCTTTTACTCTGCTTTCACACATCCTTTCAATCAGCCTTTTATACCGCTGTCGTAACTCACAAATACCCACCTTCTTTACATCATTTACTCTGACATGTGTAATCACAACTGCTTCCCTCTCACATACATCATTTACACCAGCACCCGGCAGACAAACTCTCACTCCCTTCCATTTACTTTCACTCAACTTCCTATCTAAATACCTAATCTGAGTCACCCATCACAATCACCTCAGTCATTTTCCTATTCTCTCTAGGCCTAGTATTACCCTCCCTCCTGCTCTCACTCACTTGACCTCCTATTCTACTTTCAGGCATGGCCACACCAGACAAATCTCTTTCAAATTCTTCCTCTCTCAGGGCATCAAATCTGTTAGTTAGCCTAACAGGTTCCATGTCCCTCTCATTCTCACACCTAACCTGTCCTAACTTATCTATTCTGTTCACTTTCACCCACCATTCATCATCACTTACTTCACTTACTGCTTTCTCTCCAGTCCCTGTTCTAGGCCTAACTTCCTCCCTCCTGTTCCCAATCTGACTCTTCAAACGTACACTTGCATCTCTTCTCACTTCAGACACTAAATCGTTCAGTCTCAAGCATTCCGCACGTAATCGACTCACCTCCTCAGTCAAAGCACATACACCGCACTCAGACACATTCACTCTCCTCTCTACACCACAGACATCGCACACTACATACACACTACTTTCCAAAGGCATACTCTATACATCCAAACAGTCAGCCATACTTAAACAAGAACAATAATAGAAACAAAAACTTACGAACAACAAGAATTTGACCCAAATTTGTGGGCACAAGTTTAAAACCTGCTAATCAAGATGGCCACCGAAGTAAACAAAAGTCACTTTCTCACCAAAACAAAATAACCACAATTTATACACAATAACCACAATTTAACTTTGTTATATTAACCAAATATACAATCTAATAACTTAATATTTGTTTACTATGTCACATACCAAAGTATAGCAAATAATCAAAATATTCCGAGAGTTCTACGAAACACGTGCTACCTGTTCAAAGGTCAGTCCACCCTAAGTTATTAACATGGGGAGAGATAATAGGGGATTTAGCTATGATATGGATGGGTATTGGCTTAACATAACATAATTTCACGGATGATAAAAGACACAAGGGCCTATCAAAGGTCATCCGCATCCGTCAAAAACCCACCAACAAAAAGCACCATCACCAGGGGAAGACAAAATCAAAGTCCCCCACAATATAATATAACAGATAACAAAGGCCATAAGGGCTCATCATAGGTCATCCAAGTCAAACGGCCTCTTTTTTTAAGGCACCCAAACTCCCAGGAAAATTACATCCAGAGGATTGCATCCAGAAACAAGGGTATCACCAATCAAGGCTTGTCAAGAACTAAATCATGCAGCTATAGATATATACAAACAATATTAATATATACAAAACTTAGGAACCATCACAACCTTCCCTCCCCATAAACTCATCCAGCCTACTCTTAAATACATTCAAATTTTGACTACCTACTACCCTCCGCAGCAATTTGTTCCAGAAGTCCACCACTTTATTGGTGAAAAAATATTTTCTTAAATCCAACCTACACCCTTGCTTTTTAATTTTCAAGTGGTGACCTCTAGTCCAATTTTCATCATCCAACTCAAAAAACTTGCTAACATCCAATTTATCCATCTCAGAAAAAAATTTAAAGAGCTCAATCATGTCCCCTCACACACACCTCCTTTCGAACGAGAACATATTTAATACCCTCAGTCTATCTATATATTCAAGGTGCCTCAGGGAAGGAATAATCTTTGTTGCCCTCCGTTGCACTGACTCAAGAAGGTTAACATCGTGTCTAAAATGTGGGGACCATGCCTGTATACAGTACTCTAGATGTGGCCTAACATAAGAGTTATAGAGTTTAAGAATAACCTCCTTACTTTTGTAACTGACATTTCTCTTAATAAAACCCAGCACTCTATTTGCCCTATTTCTTGCTTCAATACACTGCTTAGAAAACCTTAATGACTTATCTATTACTACTCCTAGATCTTGCTCATCCTCTACTGAGCTCAGCCAATGCCCATCCATTTCCTAGTTAAATTCTCTATTATCTTTTCTCATGTTAATAACTTTGCACTTATCAAGGTTGAAAGTCATTTGCCACTTATGTGCCCAGGATAACAATTTATTTAAATCCCCCTGCTAATTTGGTATCATCTGCAAAAATTGACACTTTATTATTAACTGCCTCCCCAAGATCATTTATATAGATGACAAATAATAATGGACCGAGAACTGATCCCTGAGGAGCCCCACTGATAACATCCCTCCACTCTGACTTTACACCATTTAGCACTACCCTTTGCTTCCTGTCTTTCAGCCACTCAGCTATCCAATTTGAAACACCCCCACATATCCCAATCATTTTTAATTTATGAACTATTCTCCTATGTGGTACCTTATCAAATGCTTTACTAAAATCTAAGTAAATTATATCTACATTCTCTCCCTTATCTACTTGATCTGTTACAAACTCCAGAAAGTCTAGTAAGTTAGTCAAACATGATCTACCTGATCTAAACCCATGCTGAGCATCACTGATTAACCCCTCCCTCTCTAGATGTTGGCAAATCCCTTTTTTAACTATTTTCTCAAGAATTTTACAGACTACAGGCTAACCGGTCTAAAGTTATTTGGATCTTCTTTACTACCCTTTTTGAAAATGGGGACTACATTCGCTCTCTTCCAATCATCAGGTATTTCTCCATATTCCAGTGACCTAGTATACAACTTCTCCAGAGCTATTGAGATACTTTCTACCCCTTCTTTAAGTATCTTAGAATGAATATTATCAGGGGCGGAGGCCTTGGTAGTATCTAACTCACCTATTAGTACTTTTATCGTCCTCCAATCCACATTAATGGTAGTAAACACCTCTTTCCCTGACCCATGAGTACTATACATAAGACTATTTAGTTTCTCCTTTGTAAATAGTGATGCAAAATGACCATTTAGTACCTCAACTATTTCGTCATCAGTTTCTCTCACAACCCCTTCATATTTGATAGGCCCTATTTTAACTCTGCCAGACTTATTATTAATTCTATAGTAACTAAAGAACTTTCTAGGATCTTTGTTGCTATCCTGAGCTAATTTAATTTCTGACACCCTTTTGTTCTTCTTTATAATCTTATTTCACTCATTCCTAGCCATTCTATAATCACTTAAATTTTGAATATTATTTTCTACCTGTAATTTTTTATATGCCCTTTTCTTCTCTGAAATTTTTCTAGCTATCTCCTGATTCCACCATAATGGTTTCCTACTTTTGTTCCTAATAGCCTTCATTGGGATACATTGTTCTTGGACTACATTTATTATATGCTTGAAAGTATCCCACATCCCATAAGCATTTTTACCTCTGAATTCTACATCCCAGTCTACAAAATTTAGCAAGCTTCGGAGTTTTACATAATTTTCCTTATGAAAATTTGGAACTTTTACAGCATTCTCGGTTATTTTACCCTTCTCAATTCCCAAGTTAAAACAAACTATCTGATGGTCACTATTTCCCAATGCTTCCCCAACAGTCAATTCTTGAACTAAATGATCACTGTTAGAAAGTACTAAATCTAATATATTGTCCCCCCTCGTTGGCTCATTAACAAATTGCTTAAAAAAATTATCCTCAAAGCATTCTATGAACCTGCCACTTGTTCTATCCCTACCTATCATATTTTCCCAGTCCACAGAGTTTAAGTTGAAGTCCCCAATAATAACTGCATCTGTTTTACATCCCTTACTTATTTTCCTTATCATTAGTTCATCCATATCATCAGTCTACCCAGGTGGCCTGTAAAAAGCTCCCAAATGCACCATTCTATTTTTACTGAACCTAATATCTATCCAAAGTGACTCAACACCATCCTGCTTTATTGAAGTATTTAAACTTGAAACAATGTTGTGTTTATATACATAATTATTCCTCCACCAATCCTACCTGTCCTTTGACTAATGTACATATTATAGCCCTGTAAATCAAATTCAGTTGAAGATGAGAAAGGACTTAGGAGTAGTAGTAGATAGGTCACTGAAATTTTCAAAGCACTGTATTGAGGCAAAAAATAGAGCAAATAGGGTGCTAGGTTACATTAAAAGAAATGTTAGCTACAAGAGTAAGGAGGTCATCCTTAAACTATGCAACTCTTATGTCAGGCCACATTTAGAGTACTGTATACAGGCATGGTTACCACATTTTAGACATGATATAAACTTATTAGAGTCAGTACAAAGGAGGGCAACAAAAATAATACCATCCCTGAAGCACCTTGAATATGAAGATAGACTGAGGGTATTAAATATGTTTTCATTTGAAAGAACGTGTGTGAGGGGAGATATGATTGAGCTTTTTAAAATCTTTTCTGGGATGGATAAATTGGATTTCAGCAAGTTATTTGAGTTAGAAGGTAGTAATAGAACTAGAGGCCACCACTTAAAGATTAATAAACAGAGGTGCAGACTGGATGTTAGAAAATATTTTTCCACTAACAGAGTGGTTGATTATTGGAATAGGGTCCCACCTGAGACTGTAGACAGCCCAAACTTGAATGTTTTCAAGCGCAGATTGAATGATTATATGGGGATGGAGGGTTAATTACTTACTTTTTGGTATTTGGATATGTTTCTTGACTCATTCCTGTGGGTGCAGTTTCTTTTTATTGTATATTTTGGGGGACTTTGATTTTGTTTTTGACAGACTCCTATGGAGGCTTTAAATTATATATTGTAGATGCATGGTTGGACATAATCCTATGGATTGTTAAATTGTATATTGTAGATGCATGATCTGACAAAATCCTATGAGTGGCATTTGATGGATATGGATGACCTTTGATAGGCCCTTGTGGCTGTCATCCGTGAAATTATGTTATGTTATAACAGAACCGTCAACCATTCAAAGAATTTTGCGGACCTAGAGACCGGGGCAAGTACACAAAATATTGAACGCTTATGGCTGGATGCGAGAGCATTAATCCCAAAATACGGCCGCTAAAACGATGATTTTGACGGGTATTTCGCAACCGCCATATTTTGCAAACAATTCTCACTTGGAAAGAAATTGACAATTCAAGATCGATTTCACACCTTCCTCGGTGCTATTGCAAATCTATACCCGCCAGAATAATGTAAGTAACCTTCATTTATGGAGCTGTTTTTTTATTTTGCATCTTTGTCTTATTTTTACTTTACTCTAAGTCAAAATTTCAAACAAAAATGGCGCCATCAAATTTTAAATGCAACGTAAATCACATATTATTCCGCGCCTTGAATGAAACAAAAACACCCAGGGTTCCGTCCCTTTTGGGTTGCGAAAAAACTTACAGCGATCGGAGCAGCTCGTCTTCACAATTACCCGAATAGGACCTAGTTCAAATATAGACAATGATAGCATCGATTTTGGTAACACTTCAGTTTTGGGGGGCACGGTAGGTGGCACTGTTTATAGGCTACAATATATGTCTTATGACGTCAGACGGTAGTGTCAGATGTGAACAATCATAGTGTTATATTTTTTTGTATATGAGTATATACTGGGGGGCTGCGCCCACCAGACACCCCCAATTAATTGAAACTCAGGATCATCGCATGGTGGTTTCCCCACAGTGATATCTCCCCTACGAGCAGTCTCATTGAATTTACTGTTTTTTTCCCAATTTTTGTTTCGCTGCAAATGACAGCTTTTTACTGGCCGAAAAAACCTAACCTAATGACAAACAATGCTTACTTTTATAGGTTTCTTATTAGTTTATGCGCCTCTAAAGGTATATATGTAGATTAGTGGCCCAGTCGGAAAAAAATTTGTGTAAATATTATCGTTCACCCGTGTCGGTATTCATGCACGTTTGAGTCCTTTTCGAATTATAGCTGGTGCCATTTTTTTAATAAAAAAATGCCCAAAAGTAAACAAACAGAAAACGCTGTTTACTTAGGCCATTTTTTTAACAAAAATGCCCGAAAATAACCAAACAAAAAACGCTGTTTACGTACTTTATTGCAGTGGTTATACTTCTGAAATAGGGATGAGGAAAGCCTATTTTTTTCTTGCGTTTGAGTACTATTCGAAATATAGCTGACACTGTTGCGGGCCGAAAATCTAAACTAACCCCCAATCGATCCAACCCGCTTCCTACACTATCCGGACGTGAGAAATCGAAGGAGAATGAAACGGATTGTATATACAGTCCCTTTACTTACAAAAAAATTTACAAAATATCTACAATAGAGAGGGGCGATTATATTGGAGATCTTACTTTTCACCAATGGATACAAAAAGAAAATCCTATATATATATAAATACTATTTAATCTATCCTAATAAACATAAAAATCAAACAACCAAAAAAAAAATCCTGAATACAACAGTCAATATATACACAACAATCAAGGCCTCACTTTATACAAAGAGGATGGGAAGATGTCCAGCCACCTGCCACTCGAGCGAGCAAAATGCCTAGGACTTACAAGTGTGGCGCCTCTGCGCTTGATGGAAGATAATGACTTTAAAAAAAGCTTACATGGCTATTATAAGCCCTCCTTCATTAAGCTATACTAATGGCCTTTATTTATTAATGATAATATAGCTTTCCAGGATATAACGCTTTGTTTGTAATATAAGGATATACGAAACTAAGTCCTATCTTTCCAGAATATGAGGCCTGGAAAGAAAGAAAAAAAACATGGTAATCATTTTTATACATAAAATAAACAAAAAAAAACAAACCCATTCCCATTCACACACATTCTTACAGAGGGAGGGAGAGGGTACTGAGAAAAGGGGTGGGAGAATGGCCCTTTTACACACACTCACATTCGCCCCACCACACCCCTCCTTCCTTAAGCCATTCGACCAGCCACTCACTAAACCCTTTCAATCACTCTTCACGGTACCACTTGTGCTCAATCGCACCCTTCTGCACCCATTCACACTCGTCTACTGGTCCCTGGCTACGCGTAGCAATTAGTCGGGGTTGTTCGTCAGTCGTCCTGTCAGTCTCATCGTCACTATTTATCATCTCATCAACCATACTCTTAGCCCTCATTACCAGTTCTCCCATCTCACGACAGAATTCTTTCATACTCTTCCGTTCAGAACCCTCACTCTTCATACCCCCATTCATCAGCTCCTCACTCACAGCTCTCATCCAACTCAAGGTACATTCTTGCGAAACAGACAGGTCATTCACATCCCCTGTATTCTCAACAGGCATACCAGAAACCCCTTTGACTGGTTCCCACCAGAAACCTGAAAAATCAGCCACTTCATCATTCACTACATCAAACTCATCCCTACTATTACCATTCGTAAAACCCGAAAAATCAGCCACACTAGGTTCATTCTGCCCAAACACACTATCATTCATACTGTTCCCAAAACCAGAAAAATCAGGCACAGGCAGCTCACTCACTCGTCTACTTATACCAGCCAGATCACTCACCTGTTTACGCAAAAACTCAATCTCCCTTTCAAGATCCCCCATACCAGAAACACTCTGCTCAGACTTACTTTCATTCGTACTTGCATTCTTCCTTTCACTCTTCTTTGTACGCTTTCTACTCCTTGAGACTAAGACTAGCTCTTTCCCAGACAGATCCATACTATCACATTCAATCTCATCATCATGCACTTTACCTCTCTCTCTACACAGTCCATACACTGGATGGCTCACCAGGTAGTCAGGAGGTTCTCTCCATCTCCTTAACTGACTCTGATGAGCCCGCACTCTCTCAGTCATGCCGTCATTCAAACTCTCCAAAACATACGTCACTCTATTTTCCCAAACCCTCACAACTCTATAAGGTCCATCAAACTTCTCACTCATCTTTGATACATTCAACCTACCCTTCACTTCTTTCACCTTCAATACTTTTGTACCTAATTCAAATGAACGGAACCTTTCATGCGCCTCACGCCATACACTCTGCTCACTTTCACTCAAACGAAACCTATCTTTCACTCGCCTTTCAAAATTCATCACAAACTGACATGGGGACATTCCAGTTGCACTATGCACAGTTGAATTATACGCCCACAACACTCTCCCCAGACACACATCCCAGTCATTCACTGTCGTACTCATCATTCTCAACATCTCACACAAGGTTCTTATAGTCCGTTCAGCCAATCCATTTGAAGACGGTACATACGGAGTTGTTCTCACATGCTCCACACCATTCTCTCTCAACATTTGCTCAAACACTTCCCCTACAAATTCAGGCCCATTATCACTCAGACATCTTCTAGGCTTCCATACACACATAGGAAAAAACAACTGCTCAACCACACGTGCAACAGTCACACTCCTTTTATCTCTCACAGGCGCTGCATACACAAACTTACTTTTATGATCAACCATAACAACCATACCAACATTCCCAGCACTCGTACGCGGCAAAGACACACAATCAATCACTACCAATTCAAACGGTTCTTTCGCATCAACTTTCAACATCGGTGGTTTCACTTGCACACCTTGCACCTTTCGCTTCTGACACCTTTCACACGTAGTTGCAACATCATTCACAACAGTTCTCAGAAACGGGTGGAACACATGCTCCTTCATACACTCTCACAGCTTAAATTTACCCATATGCCCATAATTATCATGCACAACCTTCACCAGACCAATCATACCAACTAAGGACATCACAGGTACATACATATCATCACCACCCTTCACATGCCTCACAAAATATACAACATCCATACAAACAACAAAATCCTTAGCATACCTTTTAAAATCACTTAAACACTCTGGCCATTCATTCAAATCAACACGCATCATTACACACCTCTTCAACTCACTAACAAAAGGACACATCTCTTGCATCTCTAGAATATCATCATCACTTAAAATCTCATTCTCATCATCCATGACCAACTCAATCATACCGCAAAACTTGACAACATTCTTTGCACACTCATTCAACTTCATCACCTCACATTCACCTTTCATAAGACAATCCTTATCAGCATCCAAAGACAAATCATTTAATCTCATAAAGTCTACACCAAGCAAGAAACAACAAGGCATTTGCTCACCTTTCAGAATCACAAAGTCATGCTTCACATTCACACCATTACCCAAACTCACTTTCAGACTAACCTGTTCCCATGCCACTATCATGCCATTCCCTAATCCACTTATCCGTAACTTCACAGGTTTATGCTCGCAACATCTAAACTCTTCATACTTACTCAGAATATTCTCATTCACTAAAGACACTTGCGCTCCAGTATCAATCAAACCACAGAACAACCTTTCACTAACTTTAACTCTCGCTTCCATCATATCAGGTCCACCATGTTCGCAATACACAGAAGGAACAAGCACACCAACATCAGCACTGATATCCACACTGTCATCAACTCCCATATCATCACTCAACACACACTCATCTTCATCCAGACAATCATTCTTCTCTCTTATATATGAACACTTTTCAATTACCCAATTGTAGTGCACACCGCTCAAACATTGCAGATGTACCACATTAGGATTCAAACCCTTCATCTTCTCATCCTTGTACACAATCGGCCTCTCACCACCAAAGTGCACATATACAATCACTCCATACAAACGACTCACTACAATCAACACTTCCTGAAATGGCGGGACCCCTTGCATACACATCGCTCTCAATTCTTTCATGAAGTTCCGCACCTTTGCCATACCAATGCTTTCAGGCTTCCTACACACTTCATTCATTACCTCCTTCCTTAAATCATCTACACTATTGGGCACTCTCACATCTACTCCATCACTCTTCAAATCTTGCAAACCATTCCATACACTTTCAAACAAGGAATCACCACCACCCTTACTCTCTTTTCCATTCATAATTCCTTTCGGCAAATACTCAGGATCACTCACTCCACACACATTTTCATCATTCGTACCAGGATACCTTGACATCAAATCAGCCACTCCATTCCGTTCACCAGGCACATACTCAATCACATAGTCAAAGTCACTCAAATCTTCCAAAGTCCTTGCAATCCTACTATCAGCCCACTTCATACTCTGCAAATACACAAGAGGTTGATGATTGGTTTTTATCACAAACCTCACACCATACAAAAATGGACGCAACACTTTCAAACAATATCTTATCGCAGCCAGCTCTCGTTCCACAGTCAAATACTTTCGTTCTGCAACATTCATAGCCTTGGATACATACCCAATTATTCGCCTGACATTCTCTCCATTCAAACGCTGCTCTTGCATCAGAAAACCTCCCATACAATACCCACTCGCATCTGTATACAATTCAAGCATTTTAGCATTTACACTATAATCTGGGTAAGCTAATTCAACATCTTCAGCCGCTGCCTCCTTCAGTCTCTCATACGCCTCATTCATCTTATCATCCACTTGACAACCGTACTACCTTTCTTGCCCATCCACTCAGTCAGAGGCTTACTCACACCAGAACAATCACGTATAAACTTTCGCTGGAACTCAATCAAACCCAAAAATGACTTCAGTTGCTTCACAGTCACCGGTTTAGGAAACATTCGCACCTTCTCAACATACTTTGATGATTTACGCAATCCATTCTCACTCACCATATGCCCAAGGAATTCCACTTCTTTCGCAAACCATTCACACTTCGCCACTTTCACCTTCACACCAACACTCTCCAACGTTCTCAACACATCATTCACCAATCTCATATGCTCCTCAAAAGTCTCAGTCATAATCAAAATATCATCTATAAACGCAATCACATTCTTACTCGCAAACTTACTCAACACAACATTCATTGCCCGCTGGAAGGCTCCGGGAGCATTAGCCAACCCAAAGCTAAGGTTCCGGAACTGGTAATGCCTCTTTGAGGAAGAGAAGGCAGTTACTGGCCGGCTCTCCTCAGCAATGGGCATCTGGTAATACCCCCGTACCAGATCCAGCTTCGTAAACCACTCCATCCCATGCATACTATATACACACTCAGATACCACACACATCGGAAACCTTTCTTTCACAGTCCTTTCATTCACCTTTCGATAATCCACACACAGACGCAATCTTCCATCCGGCTTACGTACAGGTACAATTGGACTATTCCATGCACTCTCGCTCTCTTCAATCACCCCCAATTGCTCCAATTCCAAACACTGCTCCTCAATCTCTTCAGCAACCGGACGTGGGAAATGCCTCGGCCGCTGATAGATTGGGGAGTCCTCCTTCAGGACAATCTTGAATTCCGGGAGCTTTGCAACCCCGAAATCCAGATCACCCTTACTGAGGGCTCCCTTTCGCTCAAATATCATTCGATACACATCCTCCCTTTCATACTCAGTCAAACATCCATCCAATTTCACCATGTCCTTCACCTCATTATACATCCATTCACATGTCTTTTCATTCACAACATTCACCCTGATATCCGTACTATCATCCATACCTACCTCATTGACAGTGGAGAGGTGGCCCAGTACATCTCCGACTTGGATTCCCCTCACCTGCCCTTTCACACTGGGGTCTGCCTGCACACATACAAAAGGATCATTCATTCTCATCAAGCCATCAAACACACAAGCAACACGCCTTATCTTATAACACGCATCGTTTCCATCCAATATCACAGTGTTCTCACTCACATTCAAACTAACATCCTTACTCCAACTCACTCTAACAGACACCCTTTCACCCTTCACAAGCCTTACACTCTCCATAGCAGTCACCTCAATACCAGTAAACACACTCCTCAAAACGCTACCATCTTTCCCTACATACAACTTATACACCCCATTTTTACCAATCTTTCTCTCAATCTGATCACTCGCAGGATGCACAACCATACGATTCATTTTCATAAAATCATAGCCCAAAATCACACCATACTCACTACTCACCTTATCAATCACAGAAAATTCACATTCATTCATCATCATACCATGCATTCGAACAGGTGACCTTATCATTCCAATCACAGGCACTCTCCTATTACCAATACCTACTAAACTACCCTTGCACTCAGACAGGAGGGCTTTCTCGCTAAACTTGTCATACACATCTTTATACACCAAGCTCGCCTTGCATCCAGAATCTATTAAAGCCAAACACTCAATTCCATTCAACTCCACCTTCACACTCAGACACTCATACTTCCTACCAGACAGCACTTTCACACTAGACAGACTTACCAACACATTACTCAGACTCATGCACCCAGAGGATACTTCAGCAGGTACCCTCTTACCATTCAGTTTCCCGCTTCAGACTTTCCATTCACACCTTGCGCTCTCAGTCTAATCCAACACTTTTCACTTGAATGTCCTTCCATCGCACAATAGCTACATACATTCCTCTGGTCACGACACATCCTTGCATAATGACCAGCCTTTCCACAATTACCACATGCATATTTCATACTTTCCCCAGCAGTTGCTCCACCATTCAACCTCGGACAATCTTTCTTCAAATGGCCTATTTCTTTACACTCGAAGCACTCTTTCACACTTTCCTGGCAATCCTTTATCATATGCCCTTTCTTACCACACCCAAAACACGCACCAGATGTCCACCTACATTCTGCCAACATATGACCTTTCCTTCCACACCGACGACATTCCACAATCTTTCTCACACCATTCGGTCTCTCATTTGCTGGGACATACCTCGTTTTCTCTCTCATATATCCGTTCCCACGCTTGAAATTCATCTGCCCCCTTCCATTCGACCACCCTCCATTTGCCCATCCATTCTGCCGGCCCAGGAAGTTTGACATCACTCCAGCTGGTGCAGCCTTCAGGGCATCCCTGTAGCTGACAAACTGCTGGGGTGGATGAAAGCTCCTGGGCTTCTTACCCCCAACATTCACACTGTACCATCCATCCTCTTCTAGATTGCTTTCATCATCAAATCGTCCATCTTCTAACAGTTCCAACACATCCTCCCACATCAACCGTTCACCTGTCAGTCTCACTCTCTCCTTTCTCTTTCCACCCAGCCATTCACTCACCTTTCGTGGGATCGTGTCCAAAAACTTCCTCATGAGTGGTTTACATTCATTTACATCATCATCACCATACCTCGTTCTTGCCATACTCTCAAGCCTATGTGCATACATATTCACACTTTCACTCTTCCCCATTCGAGCCTTCTCAAATTCATTTACCCTTTTATACTTCACACTCTCTTTCATTCGTTTCACCTGTCCAATCATCCGCTTCTTCACCACATCGTACCTTGGTTCCCCCACACTTGTAATCACGCGGAAAAACTCCAATACTTTTCCCTCCAAACATTCCCCCAAAACATTCATCCAGTATCCCTTATTCTCCGGGTACTTGAGCTTACAATATCGCTCAAATTCCCTGAAGAATTCTTCCACACTTTTCCCACCATGTAACCTAAATCTATCTATCTTTGGCACTTCCCTTATCAAAATACCCTTTCCCACATTCACTTCACTCTCACTTGAGCTGCCTTCACTCTCACTCATATCAATCATACCATCACTCTCTCCTTCATCCGAGTACAATGAGTCCACACTCTTGCCTCTTACCTTCCTATCCTTCCCCTTTGCACCACTCTTCCTTCTTCTCTTGCATTCAACTCTCTTCCATTCTCCGTCCTTCCTATCACTCATAATCACCCTATCCTCTCTAGACTCGCACACACTCCCATTGATCCCATTAGTCTTATTCCCTTCAGTCGGAGCAGGGGTCAAGGTCGAGGGTCCTAGGGCCGGTCCTGACCCCTTCATCATGTCATACAGGTCCTGCATCCGTCGGTCCGTCTGATCCTGTCGGTCTCCCATTTCCTTCTTCATCCTATCAGTCTTTTCATTCATCCCTTTTATTTTATTCTCCATTCCCTCCATCATTCCCCGTAACATTTCACACTCCTCTTCTTTCTTTCTCAACTCCAGTCTCAATCGCACTACTTCTTCATTCAATGTTTCCGCTACAGCCATTGTTCCCAAGTTAGTAAAAAGATAGGAGGAGGGAAAAATCAATCAAACTACTTGTCACACTAATTGGGTATGGACTGCAATCCAATCCAGTCACGCTCCCAGTTTCGAAGTCTCACGTCCCTATTCGGGCGCCAAATGTTGCGGGCCGAAAATCTAAACTAACCCCCAATCGATCCAACCCACTTCCTACACTATCCGGACGTGAGAAATCGAAGGAGAATGAAACGGATTGTATATACAGTCCCTTTACTTACAAAAAAATTTACAAAATATCTACAATAGAGAGGGGCGATTATATTGGAGATCTTACTTTTCACCAATGGATACAAAAAGAAAATCCTATATATATAAATACTATTTAATCTATCCTAATAAACATAAAAATCAAACAACCAAAAAAAAAATCCTGAATACAACAGTCAATATATAAACAACAATCAAGGCCTCACTTTATACAAAGAGGATGGGAAGATGTCCAGCCACCTGCCACTCGAGCGAGCAAAATGCCTAGGACTTACAAGTGTGGCGCCTCTGCGCTTGATGGAAGATAATGACTTTAAAAAAAGCTTACGTGGCTATTATAAGCCCTCCTTCATTAAGCTATACTAATGGCCTTTATTTATTAATGATAATATAGCTTTCCAGGATATAACGCTTTGTTTGTAATATAAGGATATACGAAACTAAGTCCTATCTTTCCAGAATATGAGGCCTGGAAAGAAAGAAAAAAAACATGGTAATCATTTTTATACATAAAATAAACAAAAAAAAACAAACCCATTCCCATTCACACACATTCTTACAGAGGGAGGGAGAGGGTACTGAGAAAAGGGGTGGGAGAATGGCCCTTTTACACACACTCACATTCGCCCCACCACAACACCATCTTTGTTATACAAAACTAAAGAATGAAAAACGCTGCTTACTTTATTTCAGGGGGTATACTTCAGAAATAGCGATGACGAAAGCGTGGAATCTTTCTTTAATTCCCGTTTTTTGTCAACGGGAAGCGCTTGCAAGATAGGCGTCGAACTGTGCATTTTTTCTTCCGTATTTAGGGATTGAACTACAGACAAAATAGTACGTCCCATCGTTTGAGTCACTAATCTACATATTTACCACATCTAAGGCCTGGCCACAAATCTCACAATCGCTTTTAATTTTAACTAAATTAGGAACGTCTAAAAAGGTTACCAATTTTTCTTTATCAGAAACCATAGTTAATAATTTGGAAATAGACGACAGACAAACTTCGCAAACCAATTCCATTTTGAAACTATGTAATAAACATCTCTATAATACGCTAATGGCTAAAAAAAGTAGTTCGATTAAATGATCCAGCTAATTAGATTTAAATGTATAAAAAAAGGTAATCAAAATAGTAAAATGGGGAAAAATATATTGACAAATTAAAATGACTCTGATTGAGGATAATAAATACAAAATAAAAATTCAAATCAGTCATTTCTGATGTCAGACCCCACCCCTATTATAATTCGCAAAACGATTAAAGGTGCTGACACGATGTAGTTAAAGCATTCACCTCTGTAAACGACATCAGAACATTATTCTATAAATAATTAGGATTATATACTAGGGGGCTGTGCCCCCCAGACCCCCCCCCCCAATTTAATGAAACTCAGGATCATTGTAGTGTGGTTCCCCATTGTGTTTACCCCCACACGAGCCATCCCCTTAAATTTACTCAAAAAATGTGAAACATTTTTGAATACAGACAAAATAGTACGTCCCATTGTTCATGCCGATAATCTACATATTTACCCCTCTAAACAATCTAAAAGTTTTTCGTGGTCATGCAAAATATACCCAAATTCAAATAACGAAGAAGCACAAGTAGAGAATGAAAAAGCCATAACGAAACAGAAACGACTGCAAAGCGGGTTCTATTTATAGCTACAACATTGCCAGTAAGTAGCTGTTATCCTTCAATGCAAAACAAAAAATACAAAAACAAAAAAACAACAATAAAAGACATCAAGAAACCTTACCTAACTTAGAAAAAACTATAAACAAGCAGAGGCGCAGATATTTAGTAAATAATACAGACTAAAGGTTGCAAATCCCCCCCAAACAACAAAAAATATATAACGCTGTGATTGGTCACATCTGAAGCTACCGTCTGACATCATAAGAGATATATTGTAGCCTACTAACAGCGCCACCTACCGTGGGCCCCTAATCTGAAGTATTACCTTGATTTTAACAATTCTGTTTACCAGAAAGTGTATGGACAAAGAATTTCCTTTTTATGAAAAATATAAATTCATATGCTTTGGACATAATGTTCTTAGCTTTTTCGAGAGACTTCCCTTTATCTAACAGTTAATTTGTGAGCATTGGTGTATAGTTACCCTCTTTGCAAAAAAAAGCTTTTAGGTTATAATATCCACTCCTTTAAAAACTATAACTTATACAGAAAGGATCAGTACAGATAGGTCCTGTTTTGTATAAAATTAAACAGTCGCCTGTTAATTACACTTATTTACTTATACGTTGTTTTTTCTCACATACCTATCCTAATATTGTCCCATGCTGCAGTATATAAACTCCACAGTTTTCCCTGGAAACCTAGGCATCAGTCTTTACTCACCTGGTTTGCTACCCCTCAGTAATGCATCATAGATTCAAAAGGCGATTCGGCAATTTGACTTTGTGATCAAAGGTTGTATTGCTCTGCTCTCAATTAGTGATTTAAAAAAAAAAAAATTAGATACCATTACCAACCAGACTTAACTAAATAATTTTACTTTTGATTGAAACTCAGGATCATCATAGGGGGGTCCCCCTGCAGTGATAAACCCCCATGAGCAGTCCCCTGGAATTTACTCCAAAAAGGTGAAACATTGGAACAGGGCCAAAATATTTTGCATCCCATCATTCGCACCGCCGATCTTCATGTTTACCAAAGTAATTAAGGAGACATACAAGTCCATAACATCAAATATTGTCAGACTGGTTCTCTCCTGATTCACAAGTCACCTAGAGTATCATTAATGACCAATATAAAGTTGAATTCACAATTGCCTATAACCTAAATGTAGTCCAAGGTATTATATATGCACCAGACTTAACTCACTTCAGTGAAGATCTATTATTAGAAGAATTAAAAATTCAGAACAAATCTATAATTAAACTTAAATGACTAAATAAAGGCCTATCTTACCCCAACACCATTACTTACTTTTACATTTGCAAGAGACAGTCTACCTAAGAAGCTATATTATGGGTGGGTACCTTGACTTTTCCATTGAAAATTATTACTCAAACCCATTACTCTGCTATAATTGTTGGCATTTTGGACATATTAATAAGAGTTGCACCAATAAAACTAGATGTTTGCATTGTGCAGAACAATATGAAATAGGACATTACCCCATTTCATCAGATAGTACATTATGTATTCACTTTCATTCCTCAAATCATTTGGGTAATTCAAAAGATTGTCCTGTTTGGAAAAGAGAAAAAGAAATTATACATATTAAAATAGATAAAAAAATAATGTTCAATGAAGCCAGACAATTATATACCAGAGAAAACCCTATGCCTCCTCAAGATATCAATGTATCCACAATAAAAGAGCCAGTTAAAAAAGTATCTAAAGAAATACAGTGGAATCTAGTTCAACTAGAAAAAAAATGTACCTAAATCTTCATTTCCAAAATCCCAAACAATTAGCAACTCTGAAAATATAAATATACTGACAAACAAGAGACTGGGCTATTCTTAAAGAATATTGAACAATCATGGAGATGAACATTGCACCTTAACAAGCAGTTAATAACATGTAGCAGATAGTAGGGATGGGTATAGGATCCTCTTTGGGGATTAATATTATAAATAACAAGGTTTGTCAATGAAATATACGTAGTTTCCCAAATAAATTACCATTTCTCCAGTTAATCCTAAATGAATACACTCCATCAATCATATGTTTACAAGAGACCAGACTTAATAGTGAATATAATACATATTTAAAGGGATATAAATAATATTTTGAGAAAGGACCAAAATACACATGGATGTGGTGTATTGCTTGGTATATCTTCTTGTGTACTATATGTTCCACTAGCTATTAATTCAGATGTAGAAGCAATAGCTGCACAAATTACTTTACCATCTCTAATCCTCACAATTTGCTCCATTTACATCCCACCTAATATACCATTAGCATCACAAGCACTTAGTCATCTCTATAGACAACTTCCCTTACCAGTATTAATGACTGGTGACTTTAATGGACACCATTATATGTGAGAATCATCACAATGTTGTCCTAGAGGAAACTCAATCTCTGATTTTATAGAAGAATCAGACCTTTATGTTTTAAACACAGAGGAACCAACCTATTATAATGAACTTAGGGGCATCTCTCTCACCTTGACTTATCTTTATGCTGTAGTAGTGTGTTGGTGTCCACCTCCCCTCCCCCGTCTCTAATCCCTTTCTCCTTTTTCAGGTTGTTTGGAATATGGAGGACACAGTGAAGTCACTCTGCGTGGAGGGACTCAATAGATTTCTATCGTGTTTCCCCATTCATCTGTCTTCCTCCACAGGCAATATTTGAAACAGGAATAAGATTAGTCTAAATTTGAAGTGATTGACTAGTGAATGAGTTGAACAGTGAACTTAAATAATATTGTATAAAGTGTCCATTGGAATTTTGATAGAAGCTGTATAGTTATTCAAGTGAGTCTTAGTGTGAATGGGTGGGTGTGTATGAATGGCAGTATAACAATGTTTTAAGTGTGACAGCGATTAGGTGATTGAAAATGCCTTCTCCTTTCCAGCTTCTTGGTGCCGGCTTGTCCAGCATGTTCTGGCTTGGTGAGGTAGCAGCAGCCAATCTTGACCTCGTGTTGCAGTAAGAGGATGGTTTTTCGAAGCGTGTCTCTATTTTCACTAGGGCTAGGTTCCGGTATATTTCGAAGCATGCACGCGACTCTTCTTGGTGGGCATACGTGTCTTCACTTAACAGGAAGACCCCTCTGGCAGAGGTATGGAAGCAAGTCAAAATGATTCAGGGCAAGTTCTCGCAGGAGAATGTGACCGCCCATCTCGGACCCTGAATCCTTCACGACCGCTTTCTCTGCATTCTCTAGCTGGGATGCTGTTCTGACAGCATTCAATGCATGCCGCGATGTCGCGGAAGGCCACTGGCTGGACTTTACCTCGAGAGGCGGAGAACCCTTCAATGACAGGTTTACTGTGAGTGAGTTGCGCTCCGCTCTTGCTTCGTGCATGGACACCACCCATGGTCCGGACGATGTCCTGTATGCCTTGCTTCGACACCTGGGTGAGCGAGGCATGGCCTTTCTGTTAGATTTGTTCAACAGGATCTGGGTGGATGGTCTCCTCCCAGATTCTGGGCGAATCGCAAACCGGGGAGAGATCACTCTTCTCCAGTCGGTTTCCGTCCGATCTCTCTAACCTCTTGCATGTGCAAGCTGATGGAGAAATTGGTAAATGTTAGATTAGCCTTCTTCCTGGACAGCGGAAGCCATCTGTCTTCTGCACAGTGTGGCTTCTGCAAGTTCCACTCCACGCCAGATGCTCTGCTCTGACTGGAAAATGCCATCTGCGAGGCCTTTTCCTGTAGACAGCACTATGCCAGTTTTTTTCAATCTGGAGAAGGCCTATGATACCGCATGGCGATACGGTATCATGGAGACTCTCCACACGATGGGGGTGAGGGGACGCCTCCCAATGTTTATATCTGAATTTTTGTGAGATCATCGATTCCGCGTATGGGTGGGGGGAGCCCTCTCCGGCCCAAAGGAGCAGGAAGAGGGTGTCCCACAGGGAAGTGTCTTCAGTGTCACACTCTGTGCCCTGAGCATGGTGATGCCGGAAGATGTTCTTGCTACGCTCTACGTGGATGACCTTTTGATCTCTTTTGGCGCGGCCCAGATGCCAACTCTCAAGCATCGACTCCAATAGGCATTGAACCGCGTCTCTCGCTATGCCGAAGCGCACAGGTTTCGGTTTTCTTTGGCCAAGACTAAGGTGGTGCACTTCTGCCGCCATCCACGGCTTCACCCCGACCCAGATTTGTTTCTTAATGGGGTGCGCCTGGAATTGGTTGAATTGCACCGTTTCCTTGGTCTTGTATTTGACTAACGCCTCACCTGTAAGAGTCCTATTTGCAGCCTTAGGGTCTCTTGTACCCACACCATGGATATTCTCGGCTCCGTGACATTCAGCGCTGATAGGCCTACTGCCTTACTTTTGTATCGAACCTTTGTTCGTTTGAAGCTCAACTACGAATGTGAGTTTTATGCATCTGCAGCAGTGTTTATTGTGAAAGGTGGACTCGATCCACCACACCGGCCTTCGCTTTGCAACCGGTTTTCTTCCGCACTTCCCCACATTGAGAGCCTGTTGGTCTATGCTGGGGTGTTGCTACTTGATCTACGCCACATGCAGTGCATTACTCGCCACTATGTGCGAGCCCGGCACACCTCTCAAGGCATCCGCAGCTGATTTTGACGGTGCCTATGCCGCTGAGAGATGCCAGTCATACCCTAAGCCCTTTGGGTTTATGGCCAGGAAACTCTGAGAGCTAGGTATAGCTCTTGGGCCGGTGGCGCCCCTGGTTCTGCCCAGGACCTCAACCTGGAGGGTACCTCATTTGGCTATTTGTCACCACGCCTCTGCTCCCAAAGCTTGTACAGCACCGGGAGTATTGTGTTTGACCTTTTTGGAACATGCCTCGTGTCACACTGGAACTGTGCCAGTGTATATGGATGGGTCTAAGTCCCAAGAGGGGGGTCGGCTTCCACGCCGTATTCCCTCTGTTTGAAGTCAGCGGGGCTCTACCAGACACTGCATCCATCTTCACGGCCGAGCTGGTAGCAATATACCGCTCGGTACGGGAGATTATGCAATGTGCCTGGTTCAGATACTGGTTTATGATCTATAGTGACTCACAAAGCGCCCTGAGTGCTCTTGGGGCATTGGAATCTCCGCATCCCCTGGTTTGCGATATCTGTGACACCACGGTGTTGGTGAGCCGGGCGGATGTCGAGATTATCTTCTGCTGGGTTCCTGGACATGTAGGAATTGCAGGGAATGAGGGCGCCAAAGAGTGCGTGAGGACTCTGTGACTGGACCAGCATTTTGCTCTTCCTCACACCGACTACATGGCAGGAATATGGGCAGCTAGCTCTTCGGACTGCTTGGCAAAGAAGATGGGAGACGGTTGAAGGGAACTTAAAGTCACGTGCCATTGCACTACAACTGTTTCCATAGACCCATCCCTGAATGCCGTGATGGCTTCAGGTCGCTTTCTGTCGTCTCCGAATTGGATATACTCGTGTGACGCACTGCTATTTGATGGAACGCTCGCCCGCGCCCTATTGTGACAACTGCGTCATTCCCCAGACTGTTCGGCACATCCTTGTTGAATGTCCCAGTCTGGGTGATCTTCGCGCACGTTACCTGTCCTGGTACCGGGATAGGTGGGATCGCTACCGCCTCTCCCTTGTACTCGGGATGAGTGTGTGCACCTTGCCTGGTGGACGGATAGACTTTTGGGGGGGAAGCCGGCATTCTCCCTTTTATTTAACTAGGTTTTGTTGTTTTCTTTCTAGGTTGCATGCTACTACGCCAGTGGAGGGGGACCTCCCCCCGACACCGGAGCTTGCTTCCTAATTGTCATCTCTTTTTATTGTTGTTTGTTTTCAAATTTTTATTTTAAAGTAGTCTAGAACTAGGCTGTTTGTTTGCGGCGACTTATGCCCAAGTGGGCATAAAAAACAAAAAACCATATACAATTTAAATAATCCATAGGATTGCATCAGATCATGCATCTACAATATACAATTCAAACCATACACAGGAATGTGTCAAAAACAAAATCCATCATCATCAGGACTTCAAAATCCAAAACAATAATAATATATAATAATAAAAAACTGCGTCTGCAGGAATGAGTCCAACTTTGGGAGGTATTCCAAAGTAAACCCTCCCTCTTCATATAATCATCTAATCTGCATTTGAAAACATTCAAGTTTGGACTGTCTACCATCTCAGATGGCAAACTATTCCAATAATCTACCACTCCATTGGTGAAAAAATATTTTCTACCATCCAACCTGCACCTCTGTTTTTTAATTTTTAAGTGGTGACCCCTAGTCCTATTACTACATTCCAACTCAAATAACTTGCTAAAATCAAACTTATCCATCCCAGAACAGATTTTTAAAAGTTCAATCATATCTCCCCTCATACATCTTCTCTCAAATGAGAACATATTTAGTACCCTCAGTCTATCTTCATATTCAAGGTGCTTCAGAGAAGGTATTATTTTTGTTGCCCTCCTTTGTACTGATATTAGCAGGTTGATGTCATGTCTAAATTGTGGTGACCATGCTTGTATACAGTACTCTAAATGTGGCCTAACATACAAGTTGTAGAGTTTAAGGATAACCTCTAAACTCTTGTAGCTAACATTCCTGTTAATGTATCCTAACAACCCTATTTGCTCTATTTTTTGGCTCAATACAGTGCTTTGAAAACTTCATTGACATACTACTACTATGCCTAAGTCCTCCTCATCCTCAACTGAATTCAGCCAATGCCCATCCAGTTCATAGCTAAATTCCCTATTATCCCTTCCCATGTTAAGAACTTTGCATTTTTTAAGGTTAAAAGTCATCTGCCACTTCAACTTCTTTGACTACAGCTGCCAATTTATTGACATCAGCAAAAATTGACACTTAGCTATCTACAGCCTCCCCAAGATCATTTATATAAACTATGAATAATAAAGGGCCTAGAACGGTACCACTGATAATGTCCCTCCACTGTGACCTCACCTCATTCAGGACAACTCTCTGTTTCCTGTCTTTCAGCCATTCAGTTATCCATTTCAAAACTTTACCACATATCCCATGAATTTTTAATTTGTGAACTAGTCTCCTATGTGGAACCTTATCAAAAGCTTTGCTAAAATCTAACTAAATTACATCAACATTCTCTCCCTTATCTAATTGTTTAGTAACATAATCCATAAAATCTAGTAAATATGTTAAACATGATCTACCTCTTCTAAACCCATGCTGAGTATCATTTAACCTCTTCTAAACCCATGCTGAGTATCATTTATTAACCTACCCCACTCTAGATGGTCAGAAATCCCCTTCTTAACTATCTTCTCAATGATTATACAAACGATATAATGATTTAAATTGCCAAAAGTAATTTCTCTCTGTAATCTCTGGTATGCCCGTTTCTTCTCAGAAATTTTCCTAGCTATCTCCTGATTCCACCACAATGGCTTCCTACATTTCTTCCTAATAGCCTTCATTGGAATACACTGGTCCTGGACTATGTTTAGTATAGTCTTAAAAGTGTCTCACGTCTCATAAGTATTCTTCCCTCTGAATTCTATATCCCACCTAATTTATCATAATCTCCCCTATAAAAATTTGGAGTTTTTGTGTAGTTTGTTGATGTTCTACCTTTCAGTATTCCCAAAATCTATTTTCAAAAGATTTTCTCAGGAAATTAATGCCCAACCATATTTGTCTAAATAGCATCCAAGAAACTTGTGTTTTGGGTTTAAATCATGTATTTTGGAAATTAAATATTGGTAACCTCACTGAAATAACACATTTTACACTCAAATTATTAATTTCCAAATCATGTGTTTTGGAAATTAAGTAAAGATAATTTTACAAAGGTCAATTTAGTTTTCCTAATTTGTTTTCTATACTAACTATATTGCTTTATTTGTTTATTTAAAGTACTGATATGCACTCTTATATGCAGTTACATTTAATTAGTTAGAAAGTTGTTGAATGAAACAAATTTCTTAAATTTTATTTGCATTAATTTCCAAAATGTAGACATACAAAATACAGTGCAGGTATATTTTTACAAAATTTGTTTATAGTTCATATGCAAAAAAAAAATTAGCAAATGAAAGATGATGCACATATTAAGAAACAATAATAAATAATGAGAGCAAAATTTGCAAAGTTAGGCTATGTCTCTTAACAGCGTAGACTATTAGGCTTTTGCTTAGGCTTCGTCATGAAGTTGAGTAATAAGTCATTGCGGTTTTTTTAAGTTGTTAATTTAATTTTTGTTCTGTACCCTCAAAATGGAATGTCAAGTTGAAAGAAAGGTGCATTTTTGACACTTGTTGTTATTCATTTTCAATTGAGACGTGAATAATGCAAATGCAGCCAAAGCTCATCGCGATATTTATGCTGTGTATGGAGAAAATGCTTTTCAGAAAGGACAGCTCAATGGTGGTTTTCACGTCTCCAAAACTGTCATTTCAATCTTAATGACGAAGAACGTTCTGGTTGCCCCATTAAGTTGCATGAAGATCGATTGAATGGCCTTCATGAAAATCCTTGTCAATCGACTAGAGAATTGTCTGTACAATTGGCGTTGATCAGAAAACTGTAGTGAATTACCTTCATTCGATGGAGAAAGTTCTAAAACTCGGTGCATGGGTTCCGCATGCTTTGAGCGAAAGCAACAAATTTCAATGCTCCACGATTGCCACAGGTTTGCCTGCTTGTCTTAAAGCTTCTTGTGGATATAAGGACAGATTTCTTCACCGCATCATCACTGGCGATGAAAAGTGGTGTGTTTATATCAACATGAACCATCGAAACCAATGGCTTAGCCCCAATAAAAAACCACTTCCGCGATTAAAGCAAGGACTTCATCCATGAAAAATGATGCTGTGTGTGGTGGGATTGTGAAGGCATCATTCTTTATGAGCTCCTTGCGAACAATGAGATTGTCAATGCACAACTCTCCGTTCAACAAATGTATCGACTCACCAACGCTATTCGTGACAAGCAGCCGCATCAACGTTATGGAGTTCTTCTGCAACACGATAATGCTCATCCTCACATTGCCAATATGACAAAAAACGCCATCCAAACGCTTAATTGGGAAATCTTGCCACATCCTCCATATTCGGCAGACTTGGCTCCATCGGATTTCCATCTGTTCTGATCGCTCTCCAACAATTTGCACGGCGTTTCATTCAATACTGATGAATTAAGAACCTAGTTACACAAATTCTTTGAGTCAAAATCCAAAGATTTTCATTGCAGAGGCATCAAAAAAACTAGTTGAACGTTGGGAAGAAGTCATAAATAACAACGGAGAATACATTATTGATTAAATTGAATATTGTTATCAATTAAAAATGAAGTTTTTCTAAAAATGTTAATGGTAATGAATAAATTTGATAAAACTGCAAGAACTTATTCCTCAGGGAGATAGAGTAGATAGCATGAGAGTTGTTTTTGTTTTTTATCATATACATATATTTATATATATTTTTTATTTTGGGGGGTAGGGGTGGGGGAATGGGTTAAGTGTGAGTGAGTGGGTAGGAGTATTATTAATTGCCAGGAAACTGGCTATTCTTCTTTGTTTAGTTATATTCTTCTATATTAATATCTTTCTTAATTTTACTTCTAATTAGTTTATTTTAGTTTGTTCTAAGTTTTTTCTGCATCCAAGTTTTTTTGTTTGGGTACCCTTGCGGGTAGCGTCTCTTGTAATTATTCTTTGTATTTCCTTTATTTTCTCTTACATTATTTCTGGCATTCTTGCTTGTGTTATTACTCAAGTGTATATTGGTTGTTCTTATTGCTGTAGGTGGAACCTATTGCTCGGTAATGCTTTCTTTATTTGATTTCAGTTTACTTCCGGTATTCTAAGTTTGTCATTCATTTCTACAAGCTTTTCATCTATCTTTGTCCATATTTTATTTGCTCGTTCTTCTAGTGTCTTGTTTATGGGTTGAATTTCGGCTGTTTTTAATATATCGCATATTTTCTTCCTCTCTTTTCTTCTAGTGTTAGTGATAAGATATGCCGCTTTGGATTCTCTCTATTTTTTTCTTATTAGACTTCGATATGATGTGCAGAGGGATCGGTGGATACACTGGGACCGACTCAACGAATGCTTTGTACAGCGTTCTTTCTTTTGGGGGCTCAGATTCCCTAGAGTGTAGAGCAATCTTAAGCCTGATTTTGCCGAGGTGATCCTGGATTTCACATGGCTACTGTATCCTCACTGCTGTTTCACCTGGGAGGCTCATATTTGCAGCCTTAGGGTCTGCGAATATCCTAAGCCCTTATCCTAGGCCAGTCATCTCCTAAGCACTTCAGGTTTATGTCCAGGAAACTCTTTCGAGAGCTAGGTATAGACCCTGGCTATGCCCAGAACACCACCCTAGAGGGTATCACCTTTGACCATTTATCACCATGCCTCTGCTCCCAAGCTTGTACAGTGGCAGGATTATTGCGTTTAGCCATTTTGGAACACACCTTGTGTCACACTGGAACTGTGACATTGTATATGGATGGCTCCAAGTCCCAAGAGGGGGTTGGCTTCCACACCGTATCCCCTCTGTTTGAAGTCAGTGGGTCTCTGCGAGGTGCTGTGTCTGTCTTCACAGCCGAGCTGGTAACAATACACCACTCAGTACTGGAGATTACGTGATGTGCGTGATATCTACTGGCCTTATAAGGCATGCATCCTACTTGGAAGTGTCCGAACTCTCACTCTTTGCCTTGAACATCAATGGTAATACCTCACTGCTGCTAGATGTTCTCACCATGCAGATTACCTTTTGACCTCTTTTGGTTCAGCTCGGATGCCTACTCTATTCTGTTTGGCAACCAATGCCTTCCACATATCCTCTATGGAGCCTCTTTGCCAATGCTGGTGAGATACCATTCACTGTATACAGTGCCTTATGCACTTTTATATGTCAGTTCAGTATCTCCTTTAGTCACTAATAGCTTGCATTCCATGTACACCCTTTAAGGAGTTTTAACCAGGAATATATGGATATTTGTATTCTTTATTAACTAACTTGTTGCTGGAAATACATAATTCACCGTCTTGTTTCCAGTATTTAGGAATTTGAGGAAGGCTAATAGTCTTTTATTCTTAACCTTTATTCCTAATTCTCTTAAGACATCTTTTACTTTATTTCCTTCACTTGATGAAAACCCCTCATTTATTACAGCAGTTTTCTCTTTTCTCAAGTGTAAAAAAAGATTCCAATCTCCATTCCAAGAGTCACAAAGCACTTAACTAAGTAGCAGCTTGCTAATTTATAACTTTTTTTTAGGTTTGATTTATGTAGATTAATTATCTATAGTTAATATATTAACTTTTTAAAATAAGAATTGAAGGGTTTTGAAGGTGTACTTTAGCCTTAAAATTGATGCAATTTTGAAATTCTAACATCTTATTTCTTGACAGATTTCAAGTTGAATAGTTTCAAAATTATCAATTCCATGTTATACAATTTTAAGAGTAATTAATTTCAATATTGTCTTTCATTTTGTCAAATTTTGTGTTTTATACTGATAAAATGGTGAAGTTGTATGCTGTTGTTGTTGTATACAAGACACCTAGTGATGCTAGAGTATTAAAAGCTGCTTATGATTTGCAAAACTTTGGGTTTTTCCAAAGGAACTCAGTTCAAGAATTCATGAGATTTACAAGCAAGATCATAACAGAAAGATCCAACACACTATCCCGTCAGTCAGTCAAAGAACAAGGTAAGTTTCTGTATTTTGCACAGTATTCTTTTGACCTATTTATCCATGGTCTGGAGCTCTTGCTAGCTTTGTGGATATGACATTGGGCCTTCAACATTGGTTTAATCCCAGGGAATGCAGATACAATTGTTTCGGCAGTGTCATGAGCTGATGCCCCTTTGGCAAATATGCTGAAACTTATTCCTTTGAGATAAGTAGCTCCACATGCATCATCCCACATATAACTAATCACAATATAGCTATTATTTCCTTCCCATCTTCAGCAGCAACACAGCTACTCTCTCCAGTTCTGGAACCCTGTCGCCCCGCAGGAGGGTACCCCCTGGGAAAGTTGTTGATGAGCTTTCTCCTTGCACTCTCTCAGCAGTACTTTACCATTTTATTATTATTATTATTATCTTATTTATTAGTGTATTATTATTAGTGTTTTATTAGTATTATTTTATGGCTATCCCCTCAACCTTTTCTACCCTCACTTTGTACCAAGAGGACACTTCCTACCTCGACAGTTTGGTGTGTTAGCCATGGTTTATCTATTTATTATCATTATTGTTATTATTCATTAGTATTTATTATTATTATGGTTATCCCCTCAACCTATTCTACTTGCACTTTGTAGGTACCAGGAGGATATTTCACACCTGGACAGAGTTTGGTCTGTTAGCTATGGTGCCTTGGTGGACTGTATCCTATCCCCCCCCCCCCTTGTAAGGGGCACAGTGATTGCTTTCCTGGCCGCCGTGCTGATGGGACTCAGCGCCCTGTCCAGCCCCAGCTTAGTCTCTTTTCCTTCTTTCTGACACCCTGCTTCCTCACTTTCCATACAACCTCTCCTACAACTTTCTCTGGTCAGCCTCTAATTTCACAGGGTAGATGTTGACCTTCGTCTCAGCCAACCGTCCCGGATCGGGGCTGAGGGGGGAAGGGACAACGTTCCCTAACCCCTGAGCTCCGGTTTGTGATGGTGGATTTTTAACAACCTGCTTCACCCCTATCCTCACCTTCTTCACATAACCTTTGTCTCTCCTTTCACAGTCTATCAATTTTACACCCAGCTCAAGGTGGAGCCTCCATGCTGAAGGGCTGCCTGGTGACAGGGTGGGACGATACCACCTTTTATTACTTGTCACCGTGCCTCTGCTCCCAAAGCTTCTACAGTGCTGGGAGTATTGCATTCAGCCATTTTTCAGCACACTGTGCCATGCTGGAACTGTGCCAGTGTATATGATAGCTCCAAGTCCCAAGAGGTGGTTGTTTTCCATGCCGTGTTCCCTCTGAAGTCAAATGGGCTCTGCCAGGTGCTGCGTCTGTTTTCACGGCCGAGCTGGTTGCGATACAACACTCACTACAGGAGATAACGCTACGTGCCAGGTTTGGAGACCAGATTGTGATTTATAGCAACTCACAAAGCACCCTGGGTGCTCTCAGGGCGTTAGAATCTCCGCATCCCCTGGTTTGCAGGAGGAGGCAGGAATGTGCTTCCTTTTTGTTGCCTTTGTGTTTTTCCTTTTTTATTGTTTTTGTGCTTAGTCTTTCTCCGTCCGACCCACCAATGAAACTAGTTAAAGAATTTGCAGCAAAACTTGCCACACCACTCACATCAATAATCAATTCATCACTGCAACAGAACAAATGCCTCAAGTATTGGAAAGTGGGATACATAACTGTCATACCTAAGAAGCCCAACCCCCCCACACTCAATGACCTATGCCCTATTACCATCAACCCCCTGCCTAGCCTATTGTGCGAATCATTCATGGCACAATGGGCTTACAGTGACCTCAACTCCCAGATGGACCAACATCAATTTGGGAATATAAAAAATTCATCCCCAACCTACTGCCTCATTAGCTTCTTAGATTTTGTCTACAAAAACCTCGAAAAACGTAACACATCAGTTTGTTTTGTTTTCATTGACTTCACCAAAGCATTTGACTTAATAAATAATACCACCCTCATTACTAAAGCCACAGCTTCAGGCATCCCATCATCTCTTGTGCTCTGGATTAGCGACTTCCTGACCGGGCATCAACAAGTCACATGGTACAGAGGTCACTTTTCACACACCCTCCTCATCACATGCGGAGTGCCACAGGGTATTAGACTAGGACCACTCTGATTCCTACTAATGATAAATGATGCCCTGGTTTTCACAACAGCCAGGTGGAAATATGTGGATGACTCCACCTTCGCCTCCATGATCAGCAACAGCAACCCAGACTACAGATCACTACAAACTACACTCGACACACTGAAGAACTGGACCATGGCTAACAACGTTACAATCAACAACAAATCAGTTACTGTTGTTCAAACCCTCCCCATCCCCCTTCCTGACCTCACTATTTCTGACCACACCCTGGCATCTGTGCATACCACCAAACTTCTGGGAGTCATGATCGATGACCAGCTACAATGGACCTCTCAAAAGCAGCGAATTACAAATTATTCATGCTTTGACACCTCAAATCCCTCAGCCTAACCACTTCAAAACTAATAAATCTATACACAACCTTCATCAGATCCAAGCTGGATTATGCCTCACCCGCATGGTCATGCCCTTTCACCCAGGCCCAGAAGAGCAAGCTAGAAAAGGGGCAGAAAAGGGCATTAGAAATTATCTTGAGTTACCAGCAAGCCCTTCATGCCTTCAACCTTGCAAGCATCGCAGACCTTCACCTCCACACCCTGATGCAGTTTGCCCACAAGCTCCTGTCCAACGAGCGACACCATGACCTATTCCCTCCACCCAACCCTGCCTCCTGCCACAACCTCTGAGCTACAATTATATTAGTTCTTATAAGAGCCAGAACAAATCAATATGCAAATAGTCCAGTCCCATCAATGGTGAAAATAATTAACCAACATTAGGCTGCCCCCATTCCCCTTTGGGGTCGCCAAGATACCCGTCGATATGCTGGAAAGAGTTGAACGAAACTTCTGAGTTCGATTAATGCAGTATATTGAGAATAATGGATGCCATCTGCCTGATATCTTTAAAACTGAGAAAATATCAAATTTAAATGTATTTGATGCTGTTCAAAGAATTAAATATATATCTGCATTACTTTTGTTTTAATTAAATTTCTAAATAAGCAAGTTGCTCTGCCCCACCCTGTATAACTATCTAGGAAAAGTTGCCATTCTCCAGGGTGTGATCAATTCCAATAGCCATAAACAAGCCACTAATATCTTTGCAGAAGCAGAGATCCTCACTTATATCAAAGTATACTTCAAATTCCTCATGGCGCTTCCTGTATATTGTTGATCTACAGTCCTCCCCCACCCCCAACAGATTCCATTCATTAAGTCTGGATGCCAAAAGCTCAGCCCCTGACTTAGTGAGGCCCAAGTCTCTGATGAGATCACCCAGTTCACGTTGATTTGGAAAGTGTACTCATTCTTGGCTCAAACGTTTCATCCATTTCTTCATTGTCACAACCTTCCGACTCTCCTGATGAGACCTCTATCATACCCTCTACCTGAAAAAATATAAAAAGAGATGCATTTAATAGCTGTAGCATAAATATGGATTGCATGTGTAATCACATTACAAGAAATGTTAGCTAGATGTTTGGAATATTTCAGTATTGATTCTGTTACAAAGAATATAGCTTACAATTTGATAGGATTTACTTACATTTTTTGGCGGCCATGGAACCAATTAGGTATTATCATGTGGCACAGGTACAATAGAGGATGAAATGTTATGATATGGAAGGGATTTTCTTTTATCTTTTCTGTACTTTGATATGTCATTCATGCAAAAATAGCAATTATCGTGATGATTTTTTGGCTCTCGCCAAACTCTCGGCACAGCAAATGGCATTGGTTACTTGCACCTCTCAGCCATGCATCTAAATTTGATTGACAACTTCCACATATCACATGAGGGGCCCATGGTTTTTCTTGGTTACCCATACTCATTCCAAAGTACAATCTACATATAAGCAATCCAGTACTTTGCACCTTTCACAATTTTATGTGATACATGCCTAGGTCCAACCTAGAAACCATACACAAAACAGAACGAATCTGGTGAATTTCTGCATCCCCTTGTAGCCATAATTGAGAAAGTCAATATTTATCATATAAACCTGAAAAAGAAAATAAATAAATTAGCGACAAATGTAAGTGTACTTTATTCGTACTCCATACATTTCTTTATATTAGCATAATTTGTTATATTTTTCAAACAGTCAAAGTAGCGAAAGAGTAAGGACATATTTGGAATCAGCGCAAAATTTGGTATTAAAAACAAAAATAAAAAAATAAAAGGAACAAAATTTTGTGAAATTTGTTACCCAGTGTAGTGGATCATCATTGCTAGTCTTTTTTTTCTTTCAGAGTATTTGTGTCATGTTCATGTCAGACAAGATAACTTGGCTGGGGTAGTAATATCAGATCATGAATACCCATTCCGAGTGGCGCACAATATGATAAATAAGGTAAATAATAATCAAAATATTAATGTTTTATTACAAAAAGAATTTTCAAAACTACTATTAGTAGCCCAGGAGCAATGTCTTGGTAAAAAACAGTTGTTTCTTTTTGCAGACACCAATTATAGGATTATTCTAACCTTTACTGCTTCTGATTATATAAATAGTAAATATACATGTACACATTTCCAAGGTATTTATGTAAAAAAAATAAAAGAGAGGATCTCTGTTTTGTTTTTTATAGAAAATCCATTTTTATGTGATAAAGTTTCAAACCAAGAACACAAGACAAAATATTGTTACACATCAAAGTGAAGATCTTCCTTACTTTCCTTCTTTTTGAGGCCCCTACAAGGGGGTAGCCTGTTACAAAGTTTGGTACCTAGAGGAGTTGTATGCTCTTCCAGTCTGACTTGCATGGAGAATTTATTGGCGTATTTCCCCCTCACTCACTCTCAGCATTATATATATATATATATATATATATATATATATATATATATATATATATATATATAATGTTCTCACCCGAACAGAGTGCAAATTCAGGATGCCACATCACTGGGTTGAATCAAACTCTTTGGCAGGGCCTGGGGAAGTTGTTAGTACACTTCATCTTCTCTCCATCTCAGCATTCAATTTTCTCTACAACTATCCCCTTGACCCTCTATCTAAGATTTAAGGACCTGACCAGGCTTTAGAACCTCTATAAACCATGCCCTTTAACACCTGCAGCTTGCAAGAGACCAGTCATTGAGTGGACCTGGTCATTGCACCACAAATAATGGGAATATCAGTTTTGCCCCAATAATCACTTCTCTGTATATAATTGGCTGACCACCTCCCTATGGCCATTCTCCGTTGCATAAGGCTGCATTGCTTATGGTGGGCAGGCTTTACTTCCTTATTGGCTGCTAGGCATACATACCAGTAAGGAAATCTGACATGTCATCCTGCCTCTCTGGTTGCCCAGTAGGGAGCTGCAATCTGTAGGGAATGACAAGCCATTGAGTTACTTTTGGTTGGTGTGCATCACATGTCATAAGGTTTCTTTTTATCAATCATTAATGCACCCAAGATGGACCTCTGAAAACCTGAGGTGGGATAGGCAGGCAGGAGTGGCTGGAGGCAAGTTTCAAGTTATAGCCCCCCCCCCTCCCCTCCCTTCTCTGCTTGTTTTTCTTTTCAGTGATTTTCATATGTTGTCAAGCTCTCAAAAGTTTCATAAACATTTCAGCCTACAATGATGATCTAAAGGACAGCACCACTCTAACAGGGGCTCCCCTCCCACCTGAATGCGGCAAAGGGATAAACCTGGTGTCATCTTCTGGGTAGGTCCACTTCTATCACAGAGGTGGAGCACTCCCCCCCCCCCCATGCTTTCTTAGCAGCCCCTGTATGGGACACTTGTCCCTCTCCACTTTGATGGGTTTGTGGTTTCTCCTTACCTTCTTTTATTGAGTACACTTGCGGCTGTTCTTCCTTTGGTTTCTCATGAGCCTGCCCAGAAGACTGCAACACAGAGGACACGCAGCCTCATTCTCCACCCCTCCCATTGAGGTCAGGTGATCTAGCACAACCATCTTAGAGGGGTAAGAGCCTCCATTGAGCCCTGGGCCTTGCGTAGGCACCATATGCACCTGAGATTTAGCATGTTAATTGGAGCCAGTATGCCCACTCTAATTACTTTATGTAAATTGCTTCAAAGCTGTACACTATATTCTTATTGTGTATCGCCAAGTGGGTAAATTGTTGAAAGCCCTACCCTGTTTCCTCAAAGCTATGTGGTGCGTATCTCCTGGAGAAGGAAATCTTGACTTGATCCTGGCATTCATTCAGCACTACCTGAGACATCTTTTGCTTCAATTTTTAAAAAGGCACCAAAAGCCCCACAGTCCCACCAGGCCTACAAGTGTGGTCATTTCCGCGCCCATTTGGAACCCTTCTGCTGATTCTACCAACCCTGAGTGCTTCCCTGGTAGAGCTGGCAGCTCAAAGGTTTTACATCCAGCCTTGGCTCCCTCTATGGAACTGTTTCCTGTAAGGTAAAACTGCTGCGTGCATCCACTGAGTTGTTAGAGTTGCAGGAGGCAAATTCCCTGAAGATGGCTGTTGTGGACTTGTAAAGCTGTCCTCCAAAAGGAGCACAGCACTAAAGGATCATCGGCTCCTATGACCCCACTCAAGCCTGTACCAGGTTGCTGAGAGACATGGTACTTTCCAAAAGAGGGAGGCTGTAGTAGTGTAGTTGGATAGTTCGCCTCTCCTCACCACGCCAAATGTCTAATACTTTTCTTTTTTTCCATGATGACTAAGGACTGAGTTATCCTGACCCAAGTGAACTATATGGAGTGACCATGGAATCCACCAAGTTCCATTTTCTGGACTGTACAGAGTGACCTTAGAATCCACCGAGTCCCATCTCCAGTACTATACAGAATTCCTCAGAAGAAAGTAGGGCCAGCCTCCACCTCCCCCCTTTTTCTTCACATTATTGGTACCAATCCCTGTATATATAGTTTTGGGGGTGTGAACCATTTATATTTTTGCGTCTACTGATTCTTGTATATATATATATACATATATTATTGGTTTTGTGTGAACTATCTACATTTCTGCATTGCCAATATTTTGTAAGGCTATATATATATATATATATATATATATATATATATATATATATATATATATATATATATATATATATATATATATATATATATATATATATATATATATATATATATAGGATAAATCCCAAAATGAGACATGTAAAATTTCTATCTTACCCATCTTCTGGTCTATAAAAGAGATTTAGAACACGTTTAAAATTACAAAAATTATAATGCACACAAAGATTAAAAATAAATTATTTAGTTAATTGAAATTATGGCAAATCGTTTGAAAACTATTGAAATTTAGATATGAATCAATTATGGGTACTTTAAATATGCATAAATATAACACTAGTTGATGCAATTATTGGTTGACACAGATATTCTTATATTTATCCATATTTATAGCATCTACATTTAGTGTCAAGTTTTCAAATGATTTTTTCACATTCTCAATTTATTAAATAATTTATTACTATTGCTGCTTCATTTAGTGACTAATATCTGTGTCAACCAATAATTGCATCAACTAGTGTTATATTTATGCATATTTAAAGTACCCATAATTGATCCATATCTAAATTTCAAGTTTTCAAACGATTTGCCATAATTTCAATTAACTAAATAATTTATTTTTAATCTTTGTGTGCATTATAATTTTTGTAATTTTAAACGTGTTCTAAATCTCTTTTATAGACCAGAAGATGAGTAAGATACCCGAAACGTTGTACTTAATTAAATGAGAAATTTTACATGTCTCATTTTGGGATTTATCCTCAACCTCAAAATAAGCCTTCTTAGAAGCAAACCTATAGAATATATATATATATATATATATATATATATTTGGGTTTTTGTATTTATACATATCTAGATAATATTTGTGATTGGTTTTTGTATATGTATCTATTTGGGAGTTATTATTTGCTGCAATAGTTGGAATTGTCATTTTGTCCTTTTTTCTGTTTTTGTTTTCTGGAAATAAATTAAAATTGTAGTAGTTTTTTCCTCATTGTCCTCACTTCAAACACCAGGCAACTCTAGTTGAGCGGCAGGCGGTGTGACTGCAGGATCATAGAGCCTGGCATCACAATACCCGACTCCCAAGACGATCAGCCTGCCAAAGGTCTTAAGGCAGGGGGAAGAAATTCTAGCATAGTGAACCAACCTGCCCCATTAAGTCATTGAAAATGACAGCACCTTATACAGCCAAAAGCACCTGAGTTCTGCCTCTGTGAAGAGTATACAGCCATTCCTGTGAAGGTTTTTTCTTTGAAACGGGCCCCCTGCATCACTGAACAAGGTCTGGAGAGTATAATTCTTTAAATGGATTTGCTGTAGATTCCAGGACACCTGGGAGAATCTTGAGAGGCTCATCTCCTTCTGTTTCCTGCTAGCTATTTTTCTGCATTTATATAGTCATTTCTGTGTAAATTCCGCCATCAGCTAACAGGTGTCCAAAATGTAGATGAGTTTATGCTGCACTGCTTGAGAGCCGCTTCATTTTCCTTCCTCAAATTTCCGTGTTCTCTGGATGCACAGTCTGTTTTGGGGTTGGAGGTAGTCAATGACCACCATTGTAGTGACCACTTTCTCATTCCTATATCATTAGTGGATGAGGCCATCAAGTTCGTTCTTCTTAAGCAACTTCATCAGCATGCGCCTAACTACTATTCCTAGAACATCTGGTTGTTTTGTACATTGCATGCTTCCTTGGTGGTCAGCTGAGTGTCGGATGACCATCAGATAGTAGCGATATACATACATGTGCTATAAGTGCCACCCAAATGATTTCACCATCTTTGAATTTCATTGCAAGGGCTATGCTCAACCTGGTAGGCGTGTGTGTTTTCATTTAACAGGAAGATCCCGCTTGCAGAGGTGTGGAAGCAAGTCAAAATGATTTAGAGTAAGTTCTCTCAAGACCCCCTGTAGAGAATGGGACTCCAATCGCAGACCCCATATTCATGATGGAGTCTTTCGCGACCACTTTCTCCGCATGCTCTATCCTGGATGCTGCTCTACCAGCATTCAATATTTCACTAAAGACCGCCACCTGCACTTTACCTCCAGAGCTGGTGAACCCTCCAATGAGATGTTTATGTGAATGAGTTGTATTCTGGTCTCCCTTCGTGTGCAGACAATGTCCTATATGCCATGCTCTGGCCATTCCCGTGAGGGTGTTCAGTTCGAGGAGGGCCCCCGCGTCTCCTCCGAGCTAGGCCTGGAGGGCATATTCCTTCAATGGAATTGCCGTGGACTCTGGGTCAACTGGGAGGAGTTGCGGAGGCTCGTCTCATCCCGTTCCCCATTAGCTATCGTTTTGCAGGAGACCATGCTAGGCGCATGCCCCCTGCCCGCCCTTCCGGGGTATAAGGGTCTTGCAACCCCACCACCGCGGGATGGCCGGGCTGGGGGATGCGCGGTTTACACCCGGCATGATGTCTCCATTCTTCCTTTCTCTTTAGATACCTCCTTTCAGGCAGTGGCTGTGGAGCTGCACCTGGATAGGAGGTATATTCTGATTTCTGCGTACATTCCACCGTCAGCTGACTTAGACGCTGGGGACTTCCGCCGCATCGTGGCACGGTTGCCGAGGCCCTATCTCTTGCTTAGAGATCTGAACGGAAGGCATCCTCTCTGGGAAGATTACTCCATAAATCCCAGGGGAAAAGTCCATGCTTGCTGATCTGATCGAAGAGCTTGAGATGGGTGTCCTAAACGTGGATGAGTTTACGCATCACTGTCCGAGAACCGCTTCATTTTCTTGCCTCGACCTATCTTTGTGCTCTTCGTATGCACAGCCTGATTTTGATTGGGAGGTGGTCGATGACCTCCATGGTAGTGATCACTTTCCCATTCAAATATCATTTTCAGGGCAACTGCTGCCTGAGAGACCACCTCGGTGGTGCTTGGCGCGGATGCGGTGGCCTGCATTTCAGGAAATGACTGAATTCTCTATCTCAGTTGAGGAGTTTAGGTCGGTAGATGAGGCCGTTGAGTTCTTCTCTGGCAACCTCATCGCCCTGGGCCTGACTACTATTCCTAGGACGTCTGGCCGTTTTGCACGCCGACCACTCCCATGGTGGTCGGCCGAGTGTGAGACGGCCCTCAAACAGAAGCGTTATGCCTACATGCGCTATAAGCGCCGCTAGAACGATTTCCGCCCGCCGCTCTTCTTGGCGGGCATACGTGTCTTCACTTAACGGGAAGACCCCTTTAGCTGAGGTGTGGAAGCGAGTCAAAAGGATTCGGGGCAAGTTCTCGCAGGACCCCCCTCCCGTTCTCCAGGAGAATGGGACCGCAATCTCGGACCCCGCGTCTGTGGCGGAATCCTTAGCGACCGCTTTTTCCGCATTCTCTAGCCGTGATGCTGCTCCGCCAGCATTCAATGCACGTCGTGATGTCGCGGAAGGCCGCCGGCTGGACTTTATCTCCAGAGGGGGAGAACCCTTCAACGACAAGTTTACTGTGAGTGAGTTGCGTTCCGCTCTCGCTTCGTGCGCGGACACCGCCCATGGTCCGGACGATGTTCCGTACGCCGTTCCGTACGCCATGCTTCGACACCTGGGTGAGCGAGACATGGCCTTTCTGTTAGATTTGTTCAACAGGATCTGGGTGAAAGGTCTTCTCCCAGACTCCTGGCGAATCGCTACTGTGCTCACCTTTTGCAAGCCGGGGAGAGATCACTCTACTCCGACCGGTTTCCGCCCAATCTCTCTAACCTCTTGTGTGTGCAAGTTGATGGAGAAATTGGTAAATGTTACAACAAGGAAAGAAGGTACCCTAGGAGACCTTACAGTCCATTCAAAGAGGGTACCTTTGGACTAGCAATTGAGCGGGCACAAGGCTGCTCAATTGTTTTGCGTCCCTAAACGGCCACATTTCAAGACCTTGTCTAGTCTTGACTTGAACTGGTCAACAGATTCACTGTTGATAACTTCCACTGGAAGTGCATTCCAAAAACTGCAGATACTGTAAGTGAAAAAATTTCCACACAGATTGCGGTTGTAATGCTTCAGTTCAAGTTTGAAGCCGTGATTGCGCATTCTGTTCTCACTCAGTGTGAAAATATCCCGGTAGTCAACATTGTCGAGCCCTCAAAGTATTTTGAAAACTTCGATGAGCTGACCACGCAGTCTACAGGTTTCCAACGAGAACAGATCTAATTCCCTTAGTCTATCCTCATAACTTTTATGTCGGATAGAGGGAATCAGCTTGGTTGCCCTGGCTTGTACGCGTTCCAATCTCGCGATGTCCTTTCGCAATGAAGGACTCCAAAATTGTACAGCATACTCCAGGTGCGGTCGGACAAGTGAGTTGTACAGGCACAGTACAACCTCCTGGTTCCGATAACCAAACTGGCGCTTAATATAGCCTAGCATCCTTTGGGCCTTTTTCTCCGCCTCAATGCATTGTTTCGAGAACTTGAGGTCACTAGTGATTGTTACACCCAAGTCCTCAGTGTCGGTGGATTCAATAGCAGTGCCATTAAGGATATACTGAGATTGGGGGTTTCTGTGGCCGATATGCATCACTTTGCATTTTCCCACGTTAAAAGGCATTTGCCACGTGTCCGACCACTTCCCAATCTTCCCAAGATCTTCCTGCAGGCGGGCAGTATTTCCATCCTTTGCAACGTTCATACCAAGCTTGGTATCGTCGGCAAATTTGGAAATCTTGGCAATCTTGGCAACCATGTCACCCTCCATGTCGTTGACGTAGATGATGAATAGTAGTGGTCCCAGGACAGAACCTTGAGGCACCCCGCTAGTAACGGGGACCCACTCAGAAGACTCCATTTACCACCACCCATTGCCGTCTGCCACTTAGCCAGTTCTCGATCCAGCCGGCTACCTTTCCATCTATGCCAAGCGCTCGCACTTTCCGGAGAAGGCGGCGGTGTGGTACCTTATCAAAGGCTTTCTGAAAGTCTAGGTAGACCACATCCACCGCCTTGTCCCGATCGTGCTCACTGAAAACGAAGTGGAAGAATTCTACAAGGTTCGTCAGGCATGACCGTTGCCTTCGAAAGCCGTGCTGGGAACTCCTCAGTAGCAGGTTTGACTCTAAATACGACGTCACTTTGTCCACCATGATGCTTTCCATGAGTTTACCGACTATGGAAGTCAGACTGATAGGTCGGTAGTTCGACGGTTGGTTACGATCTCCTTTCTTGAAGATTGGAGTCACCTCCGCCTCACGCCAGTCTCTAGGAACGCATTTGGTCCGGATTGACATGTTGAAGATTGCGCTCAGGTGTCGTGACACTTGATCGCGCACTTCTTTCAACACTTTAGGTAGAAACTCATCCGGGCCAGGTGACTTATTCATCATTAGGTCACTGATCTTCTTTTTTATTTCAACTTCGGTGAAGTCCATATCTTCCAGCTTTTCCCCCGAGTAGGAATCCGTCGGCTGGGGGATGGGACCACATTCTTCAGTAAACACTGAAGAGTAGTAGTCGTTGAGGAGGTTAGCATTTTCTGCATCTGAATGCTTTAATGTCCCCTCCTCGTTCCTCAAAGGGCCAATCGTTCGACGGATTGGTTTACGGCTGTTTACATATCCAAAGAACTCCTTGGGATTCTCTTTACAGAGTCTCGCTACTCGGAGTTCCTCAGACCGCTTAGCCGCCCTTATGCTGGACTTCACTCTCCTGGCTAGCCTCCGGTATTCGTCAAAGTCACCCGAGATCTTCGATTGCCGGTACATAGTTCTCTTCTCCCTAAGCAGTTGGCCGATTTCTCGATTAAACCACTTAGGTTGAACAGAAGACAGACGGGGTCATTTCAGAGGTATGAAACGCGATTGAAGACTCATGAATGTGGTTTCGAAACTATTCCACGAGTCTTCAACGGCATCGCACACTTCTAGCCTCACGTCAGTCAGTCCAACTCGAAGGCTTGCAAAGTCTACTCTTCTCAAGTCAAGTTTCTTTGATTGACTGGCAACAGACCTTACCTTCGGGATCTTGACGCTAAATCTAACTAGTTGGTGATCACTGCCACCGAGCTCTTCGCCTACAGAGATATCCTCAACGATATCATCCTCAGAGGTGAAGACCAAGTCGAGGATATTGTCTCCTCTCGTCGGTTCTCTGACCCATTGAGTGAGGAACTCGTTGTTTGCGAACTCCAGGAGTAGCGCGCTCTCGCCACAGGCTGCTCTGGTTTCCCAGTCAACTTGTCTGTTGAAATCGCCCATAACGATGCACACTCTGCCTTGAACCAGCTCACCCAGCAGCTGGTACAGTTCCCTGTCCTCAACGGGTTGGGAAGGGGGTCTGTAAAGCAGCAGGGTCCTGTATCTGACAGGACCAATCTCTAGGTCAACGCCTAGGAGCTCTTGGTCGGATATAACGTTGGAGTTCGTAGATTTGATTGTATCCTTGACATACAACATTACACCGCCACCCTCTCTGTCTGGCCTATCTTTGTGGAAGAGTTGGTAGCCAGGAACCGTGAATTCGCCTTCAAAGTCTCGGTTTGAGGTTTTTATCCACGATTCTGTTATGGCTACCATTTCGGGTTCTTCCGTCGCTACGAGGCCACGGAGCTCAGGAAACTTGTTCCTGATTGACCTCGCATTGAACAGAAGAACTTTCAGGGAGTTCCCTAATGTAGGACTCCCTTTCCTCTTCCGTTTCCCGGCTTCTTGTTTGTCGCGGTCGCACCATTTTTGACAACCTCCGAGAAGGTTGTTTGGGGAGTGACTCGGGCGTACTGGCGTACGTCCGCCTTCCCAATGGGCCGGACACTCCTTTGGGTGCGCTCCACGACATCCTGGATGAGGTTGGCTAGGAACGCCTTGCCCTTAAAGGAGAGGTGCACCCCGTCCCTTTGGTAGAGGTCTTTTCTACCATAGAATATGGCGTACAGGTCCACAAAAAAGACACCCTCAGCCGTACAGAGGTCTGCAAGGCGCCTGTTTAGCGACATGTTCCTCAAGTGGGCAGTCCGGCTTGGACCCCACCTCGGGAGCATCCCCACCACGACGCGTCTGCGGGTTTTCAATCCACAGTCGTCGACAGCGCCCATAACTGTCCTCATAATCTCACCTGTAGGGCCTACCCTACCTCCTCTGAGGTAGAGGTCGTTGTCACTTACCATAAGGGCAACGACTGAAGTCTCTGAAATCTGAGACTTCTCGGCCTCAGCTCTTACCTGCTTATTCCCACAGCCTGGGATGCAGCTCACCTTAACGCTTGTGCGAAGGCGGGCCGCTAGCAGGGGCTTCAGACCCCGTGCTTGAGAATCACCAATAAGGGTGACTCTTGCACATTTGTCTGCGGACCACTTAGTCTTTCCTTTCGGAGGCGACTTGCCGCTTTCCTCTTGTATCTCTAAAAAAAAATTTCTTCTTATTCTTCGTCTTATTCTTCTTCTTGACTTCCTTTGTTATCTCTTTGTTTGTTTCCCGTTTCTCTTCTTCTGCTTCTACTTTCTCTTCTTCTGTTTCCATTTTCTTTTCTTCTCTTTCTCCTTTCTCTTCTTCTCCTTTTACTTTCTCTTCTTCTCTTTCTACTTTCTCTTCTTCTATTTCTACTTTCTCTGTCTTCTGCACAGTGCGGCTTCCGTAAGTTCCACTCCACGTCGGATGCTCTGCTCCGACTGGAAAATGCCGTCTGTGAGGCTTTCCTTCGTAGACAGCACTACGCCACGGTGTTTTTTGATCTGGAGAAGGCCTATGATACCGCATGGCGATACGGTATCATGGAGACTCTCCACACGATGGGGGTGAGGGGACGCCTCCCAATGTTTATATCTGAATTTTTGCGAGATGGTCGATTCCGCATACGGGTGGGGGGAGCCCTCTCCGGCCCAAAGGAGCAGGAAGAGGGTGTCCCGCAGGGAAGTGTCCTCAGTGTCACACTCTTTGCCCTGAGCATCAACGGCATCACCTCGGTGCTGCCGGAAGATGTTCTCGCTACGCTCTACGTGGACGACCTTTCGATCTCTTTTGGCGCGGCCCAGATGCCAAAAGCATTGAACCGCGTCTCTCGCTATGCCGAAGCGCACAGGTTTCGGTTTTCTTTGGCCAAGACTAAGGTGGTGCACTTCTGCCGCCATCCACGGCTTCACCCCGACCCAGATTTGTTTCTTAATGGGGTGTGCCTGGATGTGGTTGAGTCGCACCGTTTCCTTGGTCTTGTATTCGACCGACGCCTCACCTGGGAGGCTCATATTCGCAGCCTTAGGTTCTCTTGTACCCGCGCCATGGACATTCTCCGTTCCGTGACGTTCAGCGCTCGGGGCGCTGATAGGACCTTACTTTTTTATCGATCCTTTGTTCGCTCGAAGCTCGACTACGGATGCGAGTTTTATGCATCCGCAGCCGAGCGTTTATTGCGGAAGGTGGATTCGATCCACCACACCGGCCTTCGCCTTGCGACCGGTGCCTTCCGCACTTCCCCCATTGAGAGCCTGTTGGTCGATGCTGAGGAGATGCCACTCGCTCTGCGCCGCGCGCAGTGCATCACTCGCCTGTACGCGCGAGCCAGGCGCCTCCCTCAGTCTCCAACAGCTCTCACTGCATCCGCAGCTGATCTCGATGGTGCCTATGCCGCCGAGAGACGCCAGTCATACCTTAGGGCCAGGAAACTCCTTCGAGATGTAGATATAGCTCTCGGGCCGGTGGCGCCCCTGGTTCTGCCCAGGACCCCACCCTGGAGGGTACCACATTTGGCTATTTGTCGCCACGCCTCTTCTCCCAAAGCTTGTACTGCGCCGGGAGTATTGTGTTCGACCTTTTTGGAGCACACATCGTGTCACGCTGGTACCGTGCCAGTGTATACGGATGGCTCCAAGTCCCAAGAGGGGGTCGGCTTCCACGCCGTATCCCCTCTGTTTGAAGTCAGCGGGGCTCTACCAGGCGCTGCGTCTGTCTTCACGGCCGAGCTGGTGGCAATACACCACTCGGTACGGGAGATTACGCGACGTGCCCGGTTCGGAGACCGGATTGTGATCTATAGCGACTCAGAAAGCGCCCTGAGTGCTCTCGGGGCATTGGAATCTCCGCATCCCCTGGTTCGCGAAATCCGTGACGCCACGGTTTTGGCGAGCCGGGCAGATGTCGAGATTATCTTCTGCTGGGTTCCTGGACATGTAGGAATTACGGGGAATGAGCGCGCCAAAGAGTCCGCGAGGACTCTGCGACCGGACCAGCGTTTCGCTCTTCCTCACACTGACTACATGGCAGGAATATGGGCAGCTCTTATGACTGCTTGGCAAAGAAGATGGGAGACGGTCGAAGGGAACTTAAAGTTGCGTGCCATTGCGCCGAGACTGTTCCCATGGACCTATCCCCCAATGCCGCGGCGGCTTCAGGTTGCTTTCTGTCGTCTCCGAATCGGGCACACTCGTGTGACGCATCGCTATTTGATGGAGCGCTCGCCTGCGCCCTATTGCAACGACTGCGTCGTCCCCCAGACTGTTCGGCACATTCTTGTCGAATGTCCCAGTCTGGGTGATCTTCGCGCACGACACCTGTCCCGGTACCGGGATGGGCGGGGTCGCTACCGCCCTCTTCCTTGTTTGACTGGTGGACTTATTGACTTTTTGGGGGAGGCTGGCCTTCTCCCTTTCATTTAACCCGGTTTAATTGTTGTTGTTGTTTTTGTTATTGTTTTTGTTATTTCTTTTTATTGTTGTTTCCTGTTCAATTTTTTAAAGTAGCCTAGAACTAGGCTGTTTGTTTTGGGCAACTTATGCCTAAGTCGGCAGTCGCCAGATAGCCCCTTAATTAAAAAAAAAAAATGCTTGTTTTCTCAATGGTGTGTTACATATCCCCCCCTTCACCGCTCATATATACCCAGACACACACATTTCTCTCATATATACAAGGGACAGTCAATAAGTTTTGCAATTCGGATATAAGGAAAAGTGTTTTATTATTTTTCAATATAACTACACTCTACTTCAATTCACTTGCGCCACTTCTCCCTGAGGCTTTGAATTCCCGACTGCTGTTCAATCCACTCCTAGACGGCGAGCTGGACATCTTCATCGTCCACACAGTGCAGCCTTGAGCTGGTGGAATAAAAAGTAGTTGCTAGGGGCCATATCTGGACTGTAGGGGGGATGGTTGAACCCCTCGAATCTGCACTTGCGCAGGGCAGCTTGTGGACTTTGACAACGTTGAAGTCGATCATGGGGCGTGAGGTTTCTAGGGACCCAACGGGCAGAGACCTTGGTCATGGCCAAATTGTCGTGGATGAAGTTGATAACACTTCCATGTGATATTCCAAGTTCTCGCTCGATTTCTTCAACCTTGACCCGTCGATTTTCGAGGATCATCCTCTCCACACGGTCCACATTGTCCTCATTGGTCACATCTGACGGGCGTCCTGGACGGGGCTCATCTTCAAGTGACTCATGACTATGGCTGAACTTCCTATTCCAGCGAGCAATGGTTGCATAGGAAGGGGCGGTGTCGGTGTACACTGCAACCATGCGTTCATGGATCTCTTTTGCATTCTTGCCTTCCTTCATCAAAAATATGATCACTGCGCAGTGCTCAACATTCTCCATTGTTGAAAAATTTGTGACTGATAATCTGCGATCAGCTACTGCTTCTTAAATAGACGAGGCAGGAGCGTGTGGCTGCAGGTCCTGACTTGTCATAACTTGTCCTAACACATCCACAAACAGCCTTTTCCCTTCCTCTGTTTTGCCCTACCAATTCGCAAAACTTATTGACCGCCCCTCATAGCTAAGTTGCTGCAGGAATGAAATCTCATGCTTGCTATCAAGAAATTTACAATGAAATGAAAATAAATTCTTGGAAGCAAGGAACTTGATGCAATTTTCTTAAAGAAAAAAAGAAGCCCCCATCTTCAAGTGAACCAAATATGAGTAAGAAAGAAAGGATTTATTTGTAAATGATTTATTTAATATCTATGATCTATTAAATCATTTGTTACACCTAAATTTTGTTTTATTGCGCATTATTTAACACTTCATTTTTATGGTAAATCTCATCAGCAACAATGTAACCAGCATTTTTAACATTGTCTATGTAAATTAGTCTCTTTTTTAATGATTGAACCTTTGGAACCCATTGAATCTGTTACTGTACAGGGTGTCCACAAAGTCTTAGACAATTAAGAAAATTTATTGACATTACAACTGAAGTTTGATACTTTTGAAATGTTTACATATTAATTATGTAAATAGTAAAGTTTTTGTTGTTTTTTTCATTCATTAATAAATTTCCATATGGGACCCCATTCATTGCAAGAACAATATCTAAGTAATATTCAATTTGTCCCATGTCCTTAACAGCTTTATCTATGGTCTCAATAGTGGCAGCTATTCTTTGCCTCAATCCATTTATATCCTTCAATTTAGTGTAGTACACAATATTTTTGTATAGCCCCAAAAGAACAAGTCCATGGGTGTTATATCTGGGGGAGGGGGTGAGCAAGGAATTGGGCCATCTCTTATCCAATGATCTGGAAATTTAGCCCTTATGAGATGGTGCTCCATCTTGTTGAAAGATGACATTTGGCTGGAGCTACAGTCAGTGCAATGTAAATTTATCACCTACAGAAAGGGCAGACTTTCACAAGAAAAAACATAAAAGGAGTGTTTAATTTATTTTTTTTATTGATGAAAATACACCTTTCAATATTTTATCATCTGGCCCTGTGCCTTGAGGACCAATCGAAGATGAATGGGCATTGATGCAGCCAATCCCTTGAAGTATTTGTCTCCAAAGCAAGTCCCTATTCACTGCATCAAATGCCTTGGAGAGGTCTATCAATGCAAAACAAAGATTTTGTTGCTCTCTTCTTTTCTCTTGAAGTTGCCTCGCAGCAAAAATCATATCAACTGTGCTCCTCTCCCTGCGGAAACCACATTGAGACTCAGGAACAACTCTGTCAATCAGATGCTGATTAATTCTGAATAGTATGATTCTTGCCAGAACCTTTCCTGCTATGACTAGCAAAGATATTCCTCGGCTGTTTCCATAGTCTGCACGGTCACCTTTGTTCTTATATATAGATATGATATTAGCATCTTTCCAATCCTGTGGTAGGTCTTCTTTTTGCCAGATGATGGCTAATAGATCGTGTAGCCCATTTATCAATGTTCCTCCACCATTTTTATATATTTCTGAGGGGACTCCATCCAGTCCTGGTGATTTATGGTTCTTTAAACTCTGGATTGCTATGTTAACTTCTTCTATTGTAGGCTCAGCATACAGTTCATTTATTGTTGGATAATCTTGTAGTAGGTTTATCGCTGTGGGGTCAGTATGATTGCATGTATTTAGGAGTTGGCTATAGTATTCTTTCCATCTTGCAACAATCTCTTCCAGTGTATAGTGTGCTTCCATCAGCTGATCTAACAGGTGTTATTTTGTGTCTGAATGGGCTGTATACTTGCTTTAACGCATCATAGAAGTTGTGGCTGTCTCCCACGTCTGCAAATCCTTGTATTTTCCTGGATTTTTCAATCCACCATTTATTTTTCATTTCTCTTAAGGCTCTCTGTATCTCACTCTGAATTAGTCTCCATTTTTGTAATAAAACGGATCTCCTGTTATTCAAGTATGCAGAGTGGGCGTCATTTCTCCTTTTCGGTAGTGTTTTAATATCTTCAGAGCTCTCATCAAACCAGTCTTGGTTTTTTCGCATGGCGAAACCAAGATTATCTCTTGCAGCACTTGATATGACATTCCTGAATTGTTTCCAGGTATCATTAGCAGTGCCCATTTTATTGAATGCCGGGAGCTCATTCAGCCTGCCGCTTATTTTTGTAGCTAGTGCAGTTTTTGTCTGTGGATCTATTATTGCTCTGCATTCCAATTTCTTCTGAGGGGGGCTGCGTCAGCAGGGAGGACAAATTCGTAGTTGAAGGACAGATCTGACCAGCCTGTGTTCAGTCCAACATTCAGCTCTACGCATCACTCGTATGATTAATATGTCTTTTTTGTCTTGTTTAACAATCACATAATCCATCATGTGCCGATGCCCAGATCTCAGATGTATCCATGTGCCCTTGTATATATTTTTCATCTGGAAGATGGTGTTTGTTTTCACAAGGGAGTGTTCTGAGCATTGCACAAGAAGGCAATGTCCATTTTCATTCATTTTCCCAATGCCATGATGCCCAAGTACTCTTTCCCACACATGATGTTTCACATCAACGCAGGCATTAAAATCTTTGAGAAGAATTATCTTGTCATTTTTGTCAACCCCGCCTCCCTGTCTGGGATCTTTTCTTCAGGGGTTGTTCCTAGAGAGGCTCCGGCCTTCTCGTGGTGAGGGGGGGAGGGTCAGACCTGGGCCCCTTAGGGGTCACATGGTGCTGCCAACAAGACTTTTAACATGCCCCTCTTTCTTTCCTCCCCTATTACGTTCTTCCACTGCCCTTTATTTCCACCTCTTCCTTCACCTTTCTAGTGGCCCTTAAAGATACCCAACCTCTGCTGTCATGGATTGATTCTGAATTGTTCTTTCATGAAGGTGGAAGAGGCTGGGCATCTCCACAGCCTTCGTCTACCGAATGGCCAAGGAGAAACCCATCGTTGGCCCTTTTTCTCTGTGCGTAGGAGAACTCGGATAGCCTCTTAGGTTTCTAAAGATGGTGTGGTGGATCCGTATTGATTCTCCAAGAGGACATACCAGACATAACTGATTGTATAGTTGCAGTAGTGCCAGGCCCTTGTAGCCCTCCATGGTTGGGAGTCCCAAGAGAGAATGCAAAGTTTTTTCTTTTTGCAATGGCTAACCATAAACCAAAAACCTCCCCTTCTTGTAATGGTTCTTGTCCCAAACGTTCTTAGCTTCCCTTTCAGCCTTCCCTCGCTCATTGGACCCCTATTCCAACGAAGTAGACCCAGATCTAGATTATCCTCGCTTTCTTGTCATGTATTTATCATCCAACACCTCACTTGCAAAAGTCAATGTGTTAGACATTAATGAATCCTTTGAGTCCCACTGTGGTGAACCCTGCCAGATGTGGTCAAGAGGTAGTGGTGACGTCGAGGTCGAGGTGTCATCCCACTCTCAACACAACCTTGTGTGAAATCTATCGTCAATAGCTGAAATTCCAATAACTGTCTCGTCGCATCCACGTCTGAATTTTATCAAAGGTGTCGTCCGTTCAAACGAACTAAAGGACTACCACCCCACCCACCTTCAGAGTAAGCTTATTACCCAATGTGTCACACGTACACGGGGTAACTAAAACATTAGGCCCCACTAGAGTCCCAACTGCCACACTGATTTTAACATTCAAATGACAAGAACTGCTGCAGTATATTAAAGCTGGGTACCTTCGTGTCCCAGTAAGTCCCTACATCGAACTACCCAGACGCTGCTTCAATTGCAATCAATTTGGACATGTTGGCCGTGTTTGTCAGCACCCTCGCTCCTGCACGAATTGTAGCTCTGACTACCATGGCCCCGAATGCACCAAAACACCTCACTGTGCCAACTGCGGAGGTACCTACAGTGCTGCGTCAAAACTCTGCTCTATATTTTTATATGGAAATGAGGTGATTGCTTTGCGTGACTCCCTATGTCTAGATATAAGAGAGGCCCACCAGCGTGCTCGAACACAAACCTCACCACTCGGCTGGCTCTTCTCTGATGCTGGACGAAACCGACCATCACGCTCTAGTTCAGACCCGCCTGAAGCACTTCATCCTACATCTACTTGCAGCATCAGAAACATTCAGAATATGCAGTCGAAGCATCGCTCTCACACTGAGATAACCAATGTAGCCCACCTCACTCTAGCAGCTCTACCTGGGAGAGACGCTCAGGGTGAGACACTTGAAGACATCAGATGCTATTTGAAAGAATCCTCAACATCGACCGGTGAAGGTTCATCCACCCGGCTCCGAGGCCCAAAGCCCAGTGGTAAGAGGAAGGATTCCTCACCTGGGTCATCAACCACCAATAAGCGGGCAGCCTCTGCAGCTGACTCGGCCGAACCCCGAGAATCTCCAATGGACTCCTTCCCTATGGTTAAACATTCTATGACCTTAAGTCCGTCTCGCCCTTCACGGGACTTGGCCCCATCCTGATCCAAACGATGGCAGATATACACCCAGCTCCACACACCTCGCTCAGATCACCTGTTCGTTCTGCTCACCCTTCAACCTAAGATCCGATGGAAGCAGTTGATACTCCAACATCACCAATCGCGGCGGTTGGACCAACTCCTCAGACACCGAAAACACCCTTACTCATGAATCCGGAACTACCGGCCGAAAATCCCTTCTTGATCTTCCTTTTCCGCCAGGTTGCGAGCCCGAATTACAATCAAGGGCCTCGGTTGGTTCTCCAAAACCCACAAAAAAAGCCCCAGTTACGGCTCCATCTAGGATCTCTCCCCCTTCAAAAGCAGGCTCCTCAAAATCAGCTCTCCGTCTCCCAAGCTCTTTGCGACGAACCTCAAATACAATATTGACCACAAAAGAGAAAAAGATTTCCACAGTGGTATCTAATCGTCACACATAATATCTTCCATTTTACAATGGAATTGTCAAGGCGTTCTTCCAAAGTGGGAAGAACTCAAAATTCTTTTGACGACTATCCACCCCGCAGTTATTTGTCTTCAGGAGAATAAACTGGGTATATGGCCCTTTCCACCAGTACCCGGCTTTCTCACTATTGCTCCTGCTGGAAGCTCCTCATGGGGGAGTGTCAATCATGGTATCTTCATCCCACCATGTTTCTCCCATCCCCCTACATAATACCCTCCAAGCTGTTGGCATGAAAGTTTTTCTTAAAAGCTTTTTGCCCCCATAAGGGGCGCAGCGATTTGCCATCCTGGCCGCCGTGCTGACGGGACTCAGCACCCCGTCCGACCCCAGCTTAGCCTCTTCTCCTTCTTTCAGACAGCCTGTATTTCTTCCCTACTTCGTCGCTTTTCATACAACCTCTCCCCACAACTTTCTCTGGTCAGCCTCTAATTTCACAGGGTAGATGCTGACCTTCTTCTCAGCCATCCGTCCCTGATTGGGGCTGAGGGGATGGGGGGAATATTCCCTAACCCTTGAGCTCTGGTCCGGGATGGGTTGTTTTTAACAACCTGCTTCATCCCCACCCATACCTTCCTCACATCCCTTTTTCTTTCCCTCTTCACACACTATCAATTTTACGCCATGTCTAAGGTGGAGCTGCCAGGCCTGTACACACCCATTGCAGTGCGGGCTACTGCGAGGGGTGATGAGGAAAATAAAAATCTCCCCTTAATTTCCCATTCTACATCGACAGAGCCGCCCTCGGGTAGCTCCAGAGAAAAGATGGAGGTCTCCCCCCTCCCCCTGTGCTTGCACATGGGACCCTCCATATTTCTCTAAACGGAGAGGAGGTTTACTCCTCTCCTTCGCCTACGGGTGTAGGGGACTCCCCCTCACCCCCTTCTCTGGAGGTGCTTTCGGGCACCTCCCTGTTTCCAGAAGCAGTCCCTCCTCTTCTTTCCAAGGGGAAAGAAGATGCAGCTCGGTAGGGCAAACCCCCTTAGGGGGGAGAGGGAAGCCAGGCCCCTTTGGTCGCTTCCCTCAAAGGACCTTCTGGCAAGAATATTGAACCTTGCCGTGGTCAAGGCCTGTGCCTCCCCACACGTGACTAGTGACAATGCTGCGAACGGGACCTGCGATGTCCTGGGGGGGGGATGGCCAACTGGAGCCCCCCCCCCTCCTGAGATAGACATGGTCCTTGAGGCAACCCAGCCTCAGACGGTAGGGCCTTCCATGGGGGAGAATCCGGACTTTGCACCAAGCACCGGACCCAAATCTGCCCTTATACAAGGTCCGAGGCAGTACAAGGAGGGGAGGGATCTCCTCCGACCGTGGCCCCTACGACTGCCAAGACGTTCTCCATTTAGGACAAGGACCTGGCTGAGGCCGGTCAATCTGGCCTGGAGGCTCCTGCTGGCAGAGGGGAGAAGCGGGTTCATTCCCCGCCCTCCTCTCCTAAAAAGAAAAAACTAAGAAGATTCTGGGCTCCTCTCCATCCGCGGGTGCTGCCATTAAGGATGGGTCTGCTGCCACTTTGCTAAGCGACCAAGCCAAGTTTGGCACATCTGGCCCCTCTGCCCCCCCGGGGTGCGGAGCCCCTGACAATGCTAAGACCAAAAGTTCACAGGGGGAAGCCTTGATAACATCCGGGCCCCTCATTCAGAGGCTACCTGGCATTTTCAAGCCCACTGGCTTCAAACGCTTCCTGGTTATTCGTTCCACTGATGGCAGCATGTTGTCCAAGGGCAACATGATCTATCAGAGGAGAGGATTAGCTAGTGTAATTGGTAGAGAACCGAAGGTAACCCGTTTCTCAGACGGGAGCCTTCTGGCAAATGCGGCGAATCCCTCCGAGGCGGCCAAGATAAGTGCTCTTCGGACACTTCATGGCACCCCGGTGAGTGTGACGCCGCACTCTACCATGAACTTTGTGAAAGAAGTAGTTTATACGAGGGAACTCGTTGACTACTACATAGAGGACATCACCTTAGAGCTGGCCGACCATGGGGTAGTCAAGGTCGAATGTGTAACGAGAAAACAGGGAGGAGCCTCGATACCCACCCCTACACTCTTCATCATGTTCGACTGTGACAAGCTCCCTGAGTCGGTGCGTGCCGGTTGGTACCGCTACCGTGTGAAGGCATTCGTGCCACTGTCGTGGAGGTGCTATTACTGTCGCTGCTTGTCATGTAGATGTGCAAAGTCGGGGTCACCTGAAGTATGTGTAAATTGCTCCAAGGCCGCACACGATAAGTCCAAATCGTGTGTGGCCAAGTGTGTCAATTGCGGAGAGCCGCACCCTGCTTCTTCGAAGCAATGTGGTGCGTATCTCCTTGAGAAAGAAATCGTGGCCGTTGAGGACCAGGATCGACTCTCATTCCGCGAGGCTAAGGACTTGGTCCTGGCGCGCCCGGCTCTGCCTGGGACGTCGTATGCCTCAATGGTTAGAAAGACACCCTCTGCTTTTTGGCCCATCCAGGCCAACGAGCACGGTTATTTCCGCGCCCATTCGGAACCCTTCTGCGGGTTCTACCACACCCTTGCGCTTCCCTGGTAAAGCTGGCGGCACAAAGGGTTCACACCCAGCCCGGGCTAAAACCAGCGCTTCCCCCCCCCTTCCCCCAGAGTGACTTTTTCCCGTAAGGCGAAATGGCCACAGGTGGGCTGAGTGGCTCGGAGACGGTCGATCCTCGATAAGAGGGCCCCCCGCCTCCGAAGCCGCAACGCCCGCCTAAGGTTTCGAGGCGGAGGGAAGAAAAGACTCGCATGGCGTGCCCAACCTCCCCCAATAAGTCCTCGAAGGCGACAGCGCTTCGTCCGGCCAACAGCGCCCGGGGTTCTGCCTCTGGGAAGCCTACGGCCATTCCCGTAAGGGTTTTCTGTTCGAAGAGGGCCTCCGCGTCTCCTCCGAGCTAGGCCTGGAGGGCATATTCCTTGAATGGAATTGCCGTGGACTCCGGGCCAACTGGGACGAGCTGCGGAGGCTCGTCTCGTCCCGTTACCCGTTAGCTATTTTTCTGCAGGAGACCATGCTAGGCGCGTGCCCCCTGCCCACCCTCCCGAAGTATATGGTTTTTGCGATCCCACCACCACGAGATAGCTGGGCTGGGGGATGCGCGATTTACACTCGGCATGATTTCTCCATTCTTCATCTCACTTTAGATCCCTCATTTCAGGCAGTGGCTGTGCAGCTTCACCTGGATAGGAGGTATACTATCATTTCTGCATACATTCGACCGTCAGCCGACTGGAATGTATCCTATCAGTGTTTTAGTGATTGATGGCAATATACAGTTTTTGATAGCAAAGCCAACACCATCCTCTAACAAGGAACCTTCGATGGGCAGCCTTGTTTCACTCAATGCTGCAATATCAGTTATATCTCTGAAGTTCAAGGGCCAATAGTGAGATTTACATTTTTGTTTCTTATTCTTCGCCCCCAGTTATGGGGTGACCTGACAAGCGTGGCCACTCACCTGGTTAAGGGTGAAGCAGACAATTTGGGGTTAACCTTTTCTATGCCTCTTCCCTGTGTATGGGTGAGCAGTGTGGTCCTAAAGAGGGCTGCTCAATCACGTAGAGAGATGCCAAACATATCTGCTGCCTCATCCCAGATAGTGAGCAACCATTAGCTCCCGCCGCCAGATGTGTAGACTACCAGCTAGGGACCGCCACTCACAGCCACAACCTGTCCCCATCACCAGTCACCCATTGCCGTTGGACTACTCATGTAAGGCACAAGCACCTACAGTAAAATTTCGAGTTGGTAAAGAGGCGTGCAATCTTCAGACCCACTATCTTGACCACCAGCCCATGGCCCCAATGGCAAGGAGAACCAAGACAATTGAGATGAACTAGTAGTTGCAGAAGGTTGCCGATAGCCAAGGAACTAAGTATCCTGGCGTCGTCTTTATGCCTACCTCCTGGGCATGCTTTTTCCTCAGGGTTATGCTGCTCCCGAAGTCTTTTGCCCAAAAGGGGCTAACCCACAAGACAGCGGGCCCCCTCACTTAGTTTGGTCTATCAGTCGAGATAGTGTACCAGGTTGTGGCTCTGGAAGCCACAAGGGAGAGATTTAGGGTGGCCGAGGCGTCCAGAACTACCCCTTGGAATGCAGATATTCTGAAACAAGAGTTGCTACACCTTCAGACACCCCCACAAGGTAGTTTTTTACCTTTCTTGAGGGGGTCATTGCACTTTCCCACCTGCCCCTCTGATACACTTAAAGCAGCTTTCATCAGAAAACATCACTTTCATCCAATCATCTTCAGTTCAATGAAGATCTATCTTGATAAAAGCAGGTCATTTCTTCACCATGCTCAGGGTGAGGAGAGGTTTCTTGACAGCATGTCAACTTGGGATCCTGAGGTCCTTCTGCAGGCGATGTTGAATGGTCTGAATTGACACATTTTCCAGCAGCTTGGGATAATTCCTTTTCAGTTTGGTGGCTGTAATGAAGGGATTCTTTAACACTTTCCTCAGTAACAGCAGTTCCTGGAAGTCTTCATTTGTTCCCCAGTCCCGAGTTTCTGCTTGGGAAAAACGTTGGGTGGTAAACCACAAGCCGCGACAGCCTGTCCGATTACAGATCTCTTTAGTATACAAATTCCCCTCCCTCAAAGTAAATATCGTGCCTTCTCTATTTCAGTGAGGTGTTAGGCATCTCTAAAATCACACGCACAAAATAATAGTCACAAACACATGAAAATAGCTGCAAAGCAACACGTACTACTCAACAGCTGAGAGGCAACTGAAAGCTGGTATCAGTCTTTCAAACCATGAGGCTGTACAGAGAGCTGTCAGACACTATATTTGTAAACAAACTGTTTGTATGCTCTAAAATGCAACCAAGTTTGATGCCGCTTTTTCATGTATTTCTAGCACAACCCGACCAATTTCCGTTGTAGTGACTGTATTCTAGTTGTGGCACAACATATTCTGTAAGAACATCAAGATAAGTATGGGCAGTTACTGTTTCTTCTGCAAAGAAAAATGAACCATCAACTTCATTGCACAAAATTATGCACCACACATTGACATTTGGTTTGTTGCATTCGGATTCTCTAATAATGGGGGGGGGGGGGTCAGATCCCCAAATTCTTGCATTATGCTTGTTAAGCTTTCCAGATACATGGAAGTTTGCCTCATCTGTAAAGCAAATGCTGTTAAGGAAGTGATCTTCTTTTTTTTTATATTAACAACAAAATCTCATGGTTTGTTTATCAATTGGCTTAATTGCTTGCAATAATTGGTTTATATACATAAAACATTTGATTCTTATGAATTTTTTTATCTCAGCAGTTGTTTTTGAACAAACTATACAGATGCGCTATGAATAAATGACTGACAGATTGGCTTAATGTCTTCAAATGTTCTTGGTCTTCCAGTCCTTGGTATATGTTGTACCATCCCTATGTCCATAAGTTGCTTATACCCGTTGTGAATCAACTGATATGCTGGAGTATCTTTTCCATGTTTAGTTCTGTAATATTTTCTTATTTGAATGCTTTTGCTTCTATAAATCACAAAACACATTGTGCTTTTTTACCCTTTGGAGTAGTCATTTTGGGCAATTTTAGTTTTCAATTCTTGTAATTTTTTTAATTACTCTGTAAAACAAAAAATTTTAATAAAAACTTTAATAATATTAATATACAAAAGGAATTATTTTATTACCACATTTAGGTTTGTAATAATTTTTAAATTGCCGAAAGACCTTGTGAAGATGAATATATATATATATATATATTTAAAAAATGTACTTGTATATGTGTGTTTTACTTAATTTTGTTCATTATAATTTGATTAACTCATATATTTTAACCATTTCTGACACTAATTATCTCTTAATCTTCAAAATAAAGGTTCTTGATGACTTTACTACCAAAGTTCCTGCTCATCTTTGGACTAGTACAGATGAGAGTACTATACCCTATGCAGATCTACCAGCCATATTGGCAAAATGGCAGAACCCGCGGGATGCTGATGCACTAGCACGTGTGCAAGAGGAAGTGGAAGAAACCAAAGTCATTATGGTTAGTCAAATGTTTTTGCTGTTTTCCCTGTTACACCAGCTACCTGATGGAGTGGCACACCATCCTAGCTCCAGTGCCACAAGTGTGTGTGTGTGGAGGGGGGGACTCTTTGTGTTCTGTGATTATCATAATGTTGTGACAGGTAAGGTTTCTGCCGCTTTTCTCTTGTGCTGGGCCTGGGCTTCCGCACACCAGATGGTGTTTTGGGAGGTGGTGGACAGGGCCTCCCCTGGGGTACCTAGGTATGCTCTTTTTTTCCCCCTGTTGTCAGTGTTTTATTTATTGGTATTTTGTCTCTCCCCTCCCCCATTTTTTATCAACACTAATTCCCTGTACTCTCAAAATTATTATCCTTTCAACAACTTCCTTACACTTTTACTCTCCGCACCCCCCCCCCCAGTACATAATATCTTTTATTCCTTCTAGCACAACACCATTGAAGCTATTTTAGAGCGTGAAGAAAAGCTTGATGACCTGGTCAATAAATCTGAAATGTTGAGTATGGAATCAAAGATGTTCTACAAAACGGCCAAGAAAACCAACTCCTGTTGTAATTTTGCCTAGGTATTGCTTTTGTTTTAAGATTTCGTTTTGTATCGCAGATGTTTTATTTTTTTATCATTTATGATAATAAATGTATAGTTAAATAAAAATTAAAAGAATGATTAATAAAGATAGCTTTCAGATTTTTAAATGAGAAATTTTAATATACTCGAGAGGTAAGAGTAGATTATTGTGTGCTATTTCATGAATATCAAAACCCTATTAGAAAATATTCTTTAAACCTGTTCAAAAAATCTTTCAGACTTTGCTTTGATGGAGTTAATATGAATTCATTTTTCTTCCTAACATATAATCTGGTGGTTTAAAACCTCTTCATAACCATTTACAATTTTGAAGTTACTAGTGAGTATCTAAATTATGTGACAGATGCTGTAAAGTCAACCCCAGTTGGGACTCCATCCAGTGACTAACAAAACCCAGTGTCTATTGACACAAAATTAGAACTGTGAATTTTCTTCATTTTTCGGCTGACATTGCAATTCAGTTTTCTTTTTTCTTGGGGCACATTATTTATTTCATGGGTAGATGCTAAAGTACTTTCCTTTATGTTGGTTCAGGTATTAATAGTTAGGTGTTTTAGTGTCGGCCTTGGAGGTAATCATGATGGTTTTTGTTGTTTTTTTTATTTTTTTAAATTAATTTCATAGATCCCACTCCTGGCACCTCATATTATAACTGTGATTTTAAATGTAATCTTTTGAGTTTAATTGATATAAAATACGGTACTAACCAAATTTGGAAGTTATATGTAAATATGCATTTGCAGTGGTACCTATAGATTCAACATTGACATGCGTTATGGCCATTTGAAGAAATTGAATAAGCTGCCTAAGTCAGGCTGGGGCCCACAGGTCACCAGCCAAATTCAAAGTGATTTTGTGGGGTTCGGCCCTAGCATCTCTGGCCACTTCACCCAAGGTATGGCCGCATTCACTCACCTTTTTTGGACAGCAGGGAACAGCAACAAAGACAACACACTAATAACATAAATGCGTAGTAAACAACCCTGCATAGCAGTGCCATGCACGAACACCCACCCACCTAGCCTATGCACACAGCCACACACAGATATACATATTCCTTATTCCTCTGCACAACCACCTTGCTCCTGCCTTTCACTCCTACACCACCCTTCCACACCTTTGATAAGCCACCATAAGCTTGATCAGTCAATGAATCGCCTGCCCCAATCCAAGGTCATTGGATTAGAATATTTGGTCGCCTATGATGTACCAAAGAGAGTTGAAATAATGGTATAACAATTTTGTATTTTATCCAGACCTGTGTGTCATTGTACAAGTCAATGAAATCTAATTGTACCCTTAAGTGAAATAGGCAGACCTTGTGCTATGAGCCCTTCCTGTTCAGTATCATCCAAAACTATTGAGCAAAATGCCAAAATCCAACTCCTTTCGAAAAATTTGTTTGATTTAAATGAAAATTGCACAGGATATTCTTGGAAATTTGCCTCTGAAAAGTGTCCAATTTTCATTTCATATAACAATAAAATCACAACCGAGTAATATGACAAATTGGTGAAGTTCTGCAGCTGCAGATGTGCTCAGGTGATTCAGAACAAAGGCTTGCATGCAGCTTATTAATATTTAGTAATATCAAATAAAGTTTAGACACTATCAGAGGCAAATTCCAAACAATATTATGTGCAATTGTAATTACCCAGTTAGGAAGGCAACATTAGCGTACCTACCAAAACTGCTGCCCGGGACCGATGTTTATTTGGCCACCCCTTAAAAGTTCTAATGACACTTAAAAACGCTGAAAAAGGAATAATACAGGTATGCAAAATAAGAAGACAAATGGTAACAAGCCTTTATTTCACTCAAATTTACTTTTATAACGTTATACACAAAAAATAATAGGAAAAATATCTTAAAGAAAAGAAGATTGGTGAATTACAAAAACAAACGATTTACAAATTGATTTTACGTGTCTTCATCTTTGCGGAATCAGTGTTGACCTGAAGTAGTTCTTGATGAGTTTTAGTTTAGAAAAGGACCGTTCGCAGCTAGTAACACTAATGGCACGAGTTAAACTCTTAAAAGTATTACTATATTTGGCACTGAATCATTAGGATTATATTTCTGAATAAACAAAATTAATTATATATTAATATGTTGGTCACCACAAAATGCTGCCCGGGTTGGTCTACCCCCCTCTTGGTACGCCACTGGAAGGCAATGTAGCTAACTAAGCTCTTCATCAAGTCCTCTTCTCACAGTCACATGAGGATATCTACTAAACCAGCCTTTCTAACGCAAACCAAAAAATTTGCCTATCAGCTATTTTAATTCCTGGTTTTGACGAGAATGGAAAATTTACTTAATTCATTCTAGTTCAGCCTTATAAATCAAGAATTATTTTCAATTGTAATTATCCAGTTAAGAAGGCACTGTTGTAGCTAACTAAGCCCTTTGAAAGGCTGGCTTAATTAATATCCTCTCGTGACTGAGAAGAGCTCCTTCCAAGGACTTGATGAAGAGCTTAGTTAGCTAAGAACATTGCTTCTTAACCGGGCAATTGTGCAATTGCAAATAATTCTCGATTCATAAGGCCGACCTTGAATGGATAGGGCAAATTTTCCATTCTCTTTAAAAGCAGGGATAACAATTAAAATAACTAATTGATACGCACATTTTGGGGTTTGCGTTAGAAAGGCTGGCTTAATCGATATCCTCTTGTGACTGTGAGAAGAGGTCCTTCCGGGGCTTGATGAGGGCTTAGTTAGCTACAACAGTGCCTTCTTAACTATATATATATATATATATATCCTTTAAAGAGTTAAGATCAACTGGACAGATTTATTGTCAATTTCTTGGAAAATATTACAAGAACCTTCCACAAAAGGAAGATTGTTAAGATACCCCCACCCCCACAAAAAAAAATCGCTCATGGTTAAGTAACCTTTTTTATTGATTGGGGGCGGGAGTTATGAAGGTAATTTGGGTTTGCATAACTTGTTTACTACAGAATTTAGTGTCAGTTATCGACTTAGTATTTATGTAATGTACTTCTAAATGTGCCTTGCTATGTAGCATGATTCCTTTAAGCAGTGATGCTTTATTTAATGTAGATTCGATGTTTGTAAATTATTTAAATTCTAGTATTTTGTTGACATTCCAAGCAGTGAATTACACGTTGAAAAATAAAATGCCTACCAACTTTTAAGTTTATTCCTCCTTCAACATTAAAGATACTGTGTTCAACAAGAATACTACCATCTTGATGTCTTTTTCACCTCGAAAGAAGCCACAAAATGTACCACCTATCCTACACCACATGGATCAACTGAATGGCCAGATGCAGCTCTCAGGTCTTTGCTGGACTTTTTGCTATTTTTTAAGGAGATGACTTTCAGATATATTTCATCTGCTGTAGATAGTTTTCTAGTCATGCCACTTCTATCATTGTCTTCCACTTGTCCCGTTAACTCAAATTTCTTAAGGAAACCCTCCACATCATGCCAAGTTTGCAATTGGCTGACCATAAACAAAGAACGGTCGCAGAAAGATACACAGCCAGGTCAACGCTTCTTCCTCTTTTTTTCTACTTCAGCAGAGACTTGCTTAGTCTTGACAAACAGCGGCTCGAAGTTGCTTTATACAGGCACCTCTTTTTTTTTTTTTGTGAGGCAGTTAGCGAGCTGCTAATGCGAGGAAACCCATGATACTGGTTATCTCTTCTTTGTGGAGCCCGTAAGTGGTGCGGCGATTTGCCATCCTGGCCGCCGTGCTGACGGGATTCAGCACCCCGTCCGACCCGAGCTTAGTCTCTTCTTCCTTCACAACACTTGTTTCCCCCCCCCCCCCCTGTTTCCTCGCTTTTCATTCAACTTTTCGCAACTTTCTCTGGTTAGCCTCTAATTTCACAGGGTAGATACTGACCTCCTTCACAGCCAACTATCCCGGATCGGGGGAGAGGGGACAATGTTCCCTAACCCCTGAGCTCCGGTTCGGGATGGTGGGTTTTTAACAACCTGCTTTATCCCAACCCATCTCTTCCTCACATACCTTTTCTCTTCACACACTATCAATTTTACGCCGTGCTCAAGGTGGAGCTGCCAGGTCACGAGGCGGGAGGGGTGGCCTTAAATGGCGACACCTGGCTCTGCCAGGCCCGTAAGCACCCCTTGCAGAGCGGGCTACTGCGAGGGGTGATGAGCTATTGCTTCCCATAATAAAAGAGGGTCACCATGCCCAATGATGTTGAATTCAAAAATCTGCCCCTAATTTCCCCTGTTCCATCGTCGGAGCCGCCCTCGGGCAGCTCCACGGAGAAAGTGGAGGTCCCTCCCTCCTCCTATGCTTGCGCAGGGGACCCTTCCCTAACAATGTTCCCTATCGTGGCTGAGGGGGTAGGGGACAATGTCCCCTAACCCCTGAGCTCCGGTCTGGGGTGGTTAGCTTTTAACAACCTCCTTCATCCCCACCCATACCTTCCTCACATCCCTTTTCCTCTCGTCTTCAAAATCTATCTTTTTTTACGCCGTGTTCAAGGTGGAGCCGCCAGGCCACCAGGCGGGAGGGGTAGTCCCAAATGGCGGCGCCTGGCTCTGCCTGGCCTGTAAGCACCTCTTGCAGTGCGGACTACTGCAAGAGGTGGTGAGTGATTGCGTCCCGTGGCACAAATAGGGTCACCATGCCCATGGATGAACTCATAAAACCTCAAACCCCTTTAACTCCCCCTTGCTAATCGACGGAGCCGCCCTCGGGCAGCTCCTGCCAAAAAATTTCTCTAACCGGAGAGGAAGTTTACTCCTCTCCTTCGCCTACGGGTGCAGGGGACTCCCCCTCACCCCCTTCTCTTCCCCTGTGCTTGCGCAGGGGACCCTTCATATTTCTCTAACCGGAGAGGAAGTTTACTCCTCTCCTTCGCCTACGGGTGCAGGGGACTCCCCCTCACCCCCTTCTCTGGAGGTGCTTTCGGGCACCTCCCCTTTTCCAGCGGCAGTCCCCTCTTATTTCCAAGGGGACTGCCAAGAAAGCGAGCAGGCAGCCCATTGCCGACTGCCCCTCGTGTAAGCCTAAGGTTGCCCCTAAGGGGCAAACCCCATTAGGGGGGAGAGGGAAGCCAGGTCGCTTTCCTCAAAAGACCTGCTGGCAAGAATTTTAAACCTTGCCGACGTCAAGGCCTGTGCCTCCCCACACAAGACTGGCGACACTACCAAGGGGACTTGCGATGTCCTGGGAGGGGATGGCCAACTGGAAGCCCCTCCTGTGATAGGCATGGTCCTTGAGGAAACCCAGCCTCAGACGGTAGGGTCTTCCAATGGGGGGAATCCGAGCTCGGCGCCAAATACCGAACACGAATCCGCCCCTATGCAAGGTCCTCCTCAAACGGCTGCGCATTCTGAGGCAGTGCAAGGAGGGGAGGGATCTCCTCCGGATGGTGCCCCTGCGAAGACCAGGACCTTCTCCATTTCGGAGAAGGACCTGGCTGAGGCCGGTCCATCTGGCCTAGGGGCTTCTACCGTTGGAGGTGAGAAGCGGGTTCATTCCCCGCCCTCCTCTCCTAAAAAGAAAAAGAAGACAAGAAAGACTAAGAAGACTCGGGGCTCCTCTCCATCCGCGGGGGCTACGGGGAGGGATGGGTCTGCTGCCACTTTGGCAAGCGACCAAGCAAAGATCGGCACATCCGGCCCCTCTTCCCCCCCGGGTACGGAGCTCCTGACCATGACAAAGACCAAAAATGCACAGGGCGGAGCCTCGATGACATCGGGGCCCTTCATTCAGAGGTTACCTGGCGTTTTCGAGCCCGCTGGCTTCAAACGCTTCCTCGTTATTCGCTCCACTGATGGCACCATGTTGTCCAAGGGCAACATGATCCATCAAAGGAGAGGATTAGCTAGTGCAATTGGTAGAGAGCCGAAGGTAACCCGTTTCTCGGACGGGAGCCTTCTGGCGAATCCCGCTGAGGCGGCCAAGATAAGTGCTCTTCGGACACTTCATGGCACCCCGGTGAGTGTGACGCCGCACTCTACCATGAACTTTGTGAAAGGAGTAGTCTATGCGAGGGAACTCGTTGACTACTTCATTGAGGACATCACCCTAGAGTTGGCCGACCATGGGGCGGTCAAGGTCGAACGTGTGATGAGAAAACAGGGAGGGGCATCGCGACCCACCCCTACAGTCTTTGTCACGTTCGACTGTGACAAGCTCCCTGAGTCGGTGCGTGCCGGTTGGTACCGCTACCGCGTGAAGGCATTCTTGCCACTGCCGCGGCGGTGCTATTACTGTCACCGCTTCGGCCATACGAATCGCTCATGTAGACGTGCAAAGTCGGGGTCACCCGAAGTCTGTGTAAATTGCTCCAAGGTCGCACACGATAAGTCCAAATCGTGTGTGGCCAAGTGTGTCAATTGCGGAGAGCCGCACCCTGCTTCTTCGAAGCAATGTGGTGCATATCTCCTGGAGAAAGAAATCCTGGCCGTTCAGGCCCAGGATAGACTCTCATTCCGCGAGGCTAAGGACTTGGTCCTGGCGCGCCCAGCTCTGCCTGGGACGTCATATGCCTCAGTAGTTCGAAAGGCACCCTCTCCTCCTGGCCCATCCAGGCCAACGAGCACGGTTGTTTCCGCGCCCATTCAGAGCCCTTCTGCGGGCTCTACCCAACCCGGGCGCTCCCCTGGTAGAGCTGGCGGCAAAAAGGGTTCACACCCAGCCCCGGCTAAAACCAGGGCTCCCCCCTCTTCCCCCAGCGTGACCGTTTCCCGTAAGGCGAAACGGCCACGCGCCTCCACAGAGTCGTTAGACTCACAGGAGGCAACACCCCTGAAGATGGTCGCTAGGCCATCTTCCGGGGTTCCTAAAGCTGTTCCCCGAAAGGAGGACAGCAACAAACGAGCTTCGGCTCCTTCGCCCACGCCCCGAGGTGGAGCGAGTGGCTCGGAGACGGTGGTTCCTCGAAAAGAGGGCCCCCCGCCCTCATCGCCGTGGGCCTGACTACTATTCCTAGGACGTCTGGCCGTTTTGCACGCCGACCACTCCCATGGTGGTCAGCCGAGTGTGAGACGGCCCTGAAACAGAAGCGTTATGCCTACATGCGCTATAAGCGCCGCCCGAACGATTTCACTGTCGCTGAATTTCGTCGGGCTAGGTTCCGGTATATTTCGAAGCACGCCCGCCGCTCTTCTTGGTGGGCATACGTGTCTTCACTTAACGGGAAGACCCCTTTAGCTGAGGTGTGGAAGCGAGTCAAAAGGATTCGGGGCAAGTTCTCGCAGGACCCCCCTCCCGTTCTCCAGGAGAATGGGACCGCAATCTCGGACCTCGCGTCCGTGGCGGAATCCTTAGCGACCGCTTTTTCCGCATTCTCTAGCCGTGATGCTGCACCGCCAGCATTCAATGCACGTCGTGATGTCGCGGAAGGCCGCCGGCTGGACTTTACCTCCAGAGGCGGAGAACCCTTCAACGACAAGTTTACCGTGAGTGAGTTGCGTTCCGCTCTCGCTTCGTGCGCGGACACCGCCCATGGTCCGGACGATGTCCCGTACGCCATGCTTCGACACCTGGGTGAGCGAGGCATGGCCTTTCTTTCAGATTTGTTCAACAGGATCTGGGTGGAAGGTCTTCCAGACTCCTGGCGAATCGCTACTGTGCTCGCCTTTCGCAAGCCGGGGAGAGATCACTCTACTCCGACCGGTTTCCGCCCAATCTCTCTAACCTCTTGCGTGTGCAAGTTGATGGAGAAATTGGTAAATGTTAGATTAGCCTATTTCCTGGACAGCGGAGGCCATCTGTCTTCTGCACAGTGCGGCTTCCGTAAGTTTCACTCCACGTCGGATGCTCTGCTCCGACTGGAAAATGCCGTCTGCGAGGCTTTCCTTCGTAGACAGCACTACGCCACGGTGTTTTTTGATCTGGAGAAGGCCTATGATACCGCATGGCGATACGGTATCATGGAGACTCTCCACACGATGGGGGCGAGGGGACGCCTCCCAATGTTTATATCTGAATTTTTGCGAGATCGTCGATTCCGCGTACGGGTGGGGGGAGCCCTCTCCGGCCCAAAGGAGCAGGAAGAGGGTGTCCCGCAGGGAAGTGTCCTCAGTGTCACACTCTTTGCCCTGAGCATCAACGGCATCACCTCGGTGCTGCCGGAAGATGTTCTCGCTACGCTCTACGTGGACGACCTTTCGATCTCTTTTGGCGCGGCCCAGATGCCAACTCTGGAGCGTCGACTCCAACAGGAATTGAACCGCGTCTCTCGCTATGCCGAAGCGCACAGGTTTCGGTTTTCTTTGGCCAAGACTAAGGTGGTGCACTTCTGCCGCCATCCACGGCTTCACCCCGACCCAGATTTGTTTCTTAATGGGGTGCGCCTGGATGTGGTTGAGTCGCACCGTTTCCTTGGTCTTGTATTCGACCGACGCCTCACCTGGGAGGCTCATATTCGCAGCCTTAGGGTCTCTTGTACCCGCGCCATGGACATTCTCCGTTCCGTGACGTTCAGCGCTTGGGGCGCTGATAGGGCTACCGCCTTACTTTTTTATCGATCCTTTGTTCGCTCGAAGCTCGACTACGGATGCGAGTTTTATGCATCCGCAGCCGAGCGTTTATTGCGGAAGGCTGATTCAATCCACCACACCGGCCTTCGCCTTGCGACCGGTGCCTTCCGCATTTTCCCCATTGAGAGCCTGTTGGTCGATGCTGGGGAGATGCCACTCGCTCTGCGCCGCGTGCAGTGCATCACTTGCCTGTACGCGCGAGCCCGGCGCCTCCCTCAGTCGCCAACAGCTCTCACTGCATCCGCAGCTGATCTCGATGGTGCCTATGCCGCCGAGAGACGCCAGTCATACCTTAAGCCCTTTGGGTTTAGGGCCAGGAAACTCCTTCGAGAGGTAGATATAGCTCTCGGGCCGGTGGCGCCCCTGGTTCTGCCCAGGACGCCACCCTGGAGGGTACCACATTTGGCTATTTGTCGCCACGCCTCTGCTCCCAAAGCTTGTACTGCGCCGGGAGTATTGCGTTCGACCTTTTTGGAGCACGCATCGTGTCACGCTGGTACCGTGCCAGTGTATACGGATGGCTCCAAGTCCCAAGAGGGGGTCGGCTTCCACGCCGTATCCCCTCTGTTTGAAGTCAGCGGGGCTCTACCAGGCGCTGCGTCTGTCTTCACGGCCGAGCTGGTGGCAATACACCACTCGGTACGGGAGATTACGCGACGTGCCCGGTTCGGAGACCGGATTGTGATCTATAGCGACTCAGAAAGCGCCCTGAGTGCTCTCGGGGCATTGGAATCTCCGCATCCCCTGGTTCGCGAAATCCGTGACGCCACGGTTTTGGCGAGCCGGGCAGATGTCGAGATTATCTTCTGCTGGGTTCCTGGACATGTAGGAATTGCGGGGAATGAGCGCGCCAAAGAGTCTGCGAGGACTCTGCGACCGGACCAGCGTTTCGCTCTTCCTCACACTGACTACATGGCAGGAATACGGGCAGCTCTTCGGACTGCTTGGCAAAGATGATGGGAGACGGTCTAGGGGAACTTAAAGTTGCGTGCCATTGCGCCGCGACTGTTCCCATGGACCTATCCCCCAATGCTGCGGCGGCTTCAGGTTGCTTTCTGTCGTCTTCGAATCGGACACACTCGTGTGACGCATCGCTACTTGATGGAGTTCTCGCCTGCGCCCTATTGCAACGACTGCCTCGTCCCCCAGACTGTTCGGCACATTCTTGTCGAATGTCCCAGTCTGGGTGATCTTCGCGCACGATACCTGTCCCGGTACCGGGATGGGCGGGGTCACTACCGCCTGTCCCTTGTACTCGGGACGAGTGCGTGCACCATGACTAGTGGACTTATTGACTTTTGGGGGGAGGCTGGCCTTCTCCCTTTCATTTAACCCGGTTTGTTGTTGTTGTTATTGTTTTTGTTATTGCTTCTTTATTGTTATTGTTATTTCTTTTTATTGTTTCCTGTTTAATTTTTAAAGTAGCCTAGAACTAGGCTGTTTGTTTATGGCGACTAATGCCTAAGTCGGCATTCGCCAGATAGCACCTTAATTAAAAAAAAAAAAAAAAATCCACCGTCAGCTGACTTCGACGCGGGGGACTTCCGCCGTGTTGTGGCACGGTTGCCGAGGCCCTATCTCTTGCTTGGAGATCTGAACGGCAGGCATCCTCTCTGGGGAGATTACTCCATAAATCCCAGGGGACAAGTCCTTGCCGATCTGATCGAAGAGCTTTAGATGGGTGTCCTAAACGTGGATGAGTTTACGCATCACTGTCCGAGAACCGCTTCATTTTCTTGCCTCGACCTATCTCTATGCTCTTCGGATGCATAGCCTGATTTTGATTGGGGAGTGGTCGATGACCTCCATGGTAGTGATCACTTTCCCATTCAAATATCATTTCAGGGCAACTGCCGCCTGAGAGACCACCTCGGTGGTGCTTGGCGCGGGCGCGGTAGCCTGCATTTCAGGAAATAACTGAATTCTCTATCTCAGTCGAGGAGTTTAGGTCGGTAAATGAGGCCGTTGAGTTCTTCTCCTGCAACCTCATCGCCGTGGGCCTGACTACTATTCCTAGGACGTCTGGCCTTTTTGCACATCAACCACTCCCATGGTGGTCGGCCGAGTGTGAGACGGCCCTCAAACGGAATGTTATGCCTACATGCGCTATAAGCGCCGCCCGAACGATTTCACTGTCGCTGAATTTCGTCGGGCTAGGTTCCGGTATATTTCGAAGCACGCCCGCCGCTCTTCTTGGCGGGCATACGTGTCTTCACTTAACGGGAAAACCCCTTTAGCTGAGGTGTGGAAGCGAGTCAAAAGGATTCGGGGCAAGTTCTCGCAGGACCCCCCTCCCGTTCTCCAGGAGAATGGGACCGCAATCTCGGACCCCGCGTCCGTGGCAGAATCCTTAGCGACTGCTTTTTCCGCATTCTCTAGCCGTGATGCTGCTCCGCCAGCATTCAATGCACGTCGTGATGTCGCGGAAGGCCGCTGGCTGGACTTTACCTGCAGAGAAGGTGAACCCTTTAAGGACAAGTTTACTTTGAGTGAGTTGCGTTCCGCTCTCGCTTCGTGAGCGGACCCCGCCCATGGTCCGGACGATGTCCCGTACGCCATGCTTCGACACCTGGGTGAGCGAGGCATGGCCTTTCTGTTAGATTTGAGTCCGCGAGGACTCTGCGACCGGACCAGCGTTTCGCTCTTCCTCACACCGACTACATGGCAGGAATACGGGCAGCTCTTCGTACTGCTTGGCAAAGAAGATGGGAGACGGTCGAAGGGAATTTAAAGTTGCGTGCCATTGCGCCGCGACTGTTCCCATGGACCTATCCCCCAATGCCGCGGCGGCTTCAGGTTGCTTTGTGTCGTCTCCGAATCGGGCACACGTGTGACGCATCGCTATTTGATGGAGCGCTTGCCCGGCGCCCTATTGCAACGACTGCGTCGTCCCCCAGACTGTTCGGCACATTCTTGTCGAATGTCCCAGTCTGGGTGATCTTCGCGCACGACACCTGTCCCGGTACCGGGATGGGTGGGGCTGCTACCGCCTGTCTCTTGTACTCGGGACGAGTGCGTGCACTTTGACTGGTGGACTTGTTGACTTTTGGGGAAAGGCCGGCCTTCTTCCTTTCATTTAACCAGGTTTAATTGTTGTTTTTGTTTTTGTTATTTCCTTTTATTGTTGTTTCCTGTTCAATTTTTTAAAGTAGCCTAGAACTAGGCTGTTTGTTTACGGCGACTTATGCCTAAGTCGGCAGTCGCCAGATAGCCCCCCCTCCCCCCCCAAAAAAAATTACGCCGTGTCCAAGGTGGAGCCGCCATGCCGATGGACTGCCAGGCCACCAGGCGAGATGGGTGGTCCCAAATGGCGGCGCCTGGCGCTCTCGGGCCTGTAAGCACCTTGCAGTGCGGGCTACTGCGAGAGGTGATGCGCGATTGCATCCCGTGTAAAAAGAGGGTGACCATGCCCATGAATGGAAAAATTAAAAATAAATCTCTCCCCAATACCCCTTGCTATCAACGGAGCCGCCCTCGGGCAACGCTACGAAAATAATGGAGGTCCCCCTCCCCCCTGTGCTTGCACAGAGGACCCTCCATATTTCTTTAACCGGAGAGGAGGCTTACTCCTCTCCTACGCCTATGGGTGTAGGGGACTCCCCCTCACCCCCTTCTCTGGAGGTGCTTTAGGGCACCTCCCTGCTTCCAGCGGCAGTCCCTCCTTTTCTTTCCAAGGGGACTGCCAAGAAAGCCAGCAGGCAGTCCATAGCAACCCGCAACGCATCAAAGCGGCTTGGTAGGGCAAGCCCCCTTAGGGAGGAGAGGGAAGCCAGGCCCCTTCGGTCGCTTCCTCAAAAGACATGCTGGCAAGAATATTAAACTTTGCCGGGTTTGAGGCCTGTGCCTCCCCACACAAAAATTGTGACGCTGCCAAGGGGACCTGCGATGTCCTGGGAGGGGATGGCCAAACTTGAGGCCCCTCCTGTGATAGACATGGTCCTTGAGAAAACCCAGCCTCAGACGGTAGGGCCTTCCATGGGGCGAAATCCTGGCTCGGCGCCAAGCACCGAACCCGAATCCGCCCCTTATGCAAGGTTCTCCTCAAACGGCTGAGGGCTCCGAGGCAGTACAAGGAGGGGAGGGATCTCCTCCAACCGGTGCCCCTGCGACCACCAGGATCTTCTCTCATTCCGTGAGGCTAAGGACTTGGTCCTGGCGCCCGGCTCTGCCTGGGACGTCATATGCCTCAATAGTTAGAAAGGCACCCTCTGCTCCTGGCACATCCGGGCCAACGAGCACGGTTGTTTCCGCGCCCATTCGTAGCCCTTCTGCGGGCACTACTCAACCCGGGCGCTCCCCTGGGAAAACTGGCGAAAGAAGGTTTCACACCCAGCCCCGGCTAAACCCAGGGCTTGCCCCTCCCCCTCTTCCCCCAGCGTGACCGTTTCCCGTAAGGCGAAACGGCCTCGATCGAGTCGCAGGACGACAACACCCCTGAAGTTGTTCGATAGGCCATCTTCCGGGGTTCCTAAAGCTGTTCCCCGAAAGAAGCTTCGGCTCCTTCGCCCACGCCTACTGGTAGAGCGAGTGGCTCGGTTTTGAGGCTGAGGAAGGAAAAGACTCGCATGGCGAACCCAACCTCCCTCAATAAGTCCTCGAAGGCGACAGCCAACAGCGCCCGGGGTTCTGCCTCCGGGAAGCGTACGGCCATTCCCGTGAGGGTCTTCTGTTCGAGGGGGGCATCATGGTCTCCTACGAGCTAGGCCTGGAGGGTATATTCCTTGAATGTAATTGCCGTGGACTCCGGGCCAATTGGGAGGAGCTGCAGAGGCTCGTCTCGTCCCGTTTCCCATTAGCTATCTTTTTGCAGGAGACCATGCAAGGCGCGTGACCCCTGCCCTCCCTTCCGGGGTATAAGTGTCTTGCGATCCCACCACTACGGGATGGACGGGCTGGGGTATGCGTGGTTTCCCCTCGGCATGATGTCTCCGTTCTTCCTTTCTCTTTAGATATCTCCTTTCAGGCAGTGGCTGTGCAGCTGCACCTGGATAGGAGGTATACTATCATTTCTGCGTACATTCCACCGTCAGCTGACTTCGACGCGGGGGACTTCCGCCGTGTTGTGGCACGGTTGCCGAGGCCCTTTCTCTTGCTTTGAGATCTGAACGGCAGGCATCCTCTATGGAGAGATTACTCAATAAATCTCAGAGTACAAGTCCTTGCTGATCTGATCGAAGAGCTTGAGATAGGTGTCCTAAACGTGGATGAGTTTACGCATCATTGTCCGAGAACCGCTTCATTTTCTTGCCTTGACCTATCTTTGTGCTCTTCGGATGCACAGCCTGATTTTGATTGGGGGGATGGTTGATGACCTCCATGGTAGTGATCACTTTCCCATTCAAATATCATTTTCAGGGCAACTGCCGCCTGAGAGACCACCTCGGTGGTGCTTGGCACGGGCGCAGTGGCCTGCATTTCAGGAAATTACTGAATTCTCTATCTCAGTCGAGGAGTTTAGGTCGGTAGATGAAGCCGTTGAGTTCTTCTCCGGCAACCTCATCGCCGTGGGCCTGACTACTATTCCTAGAACGTCTGGCCGTTTTGCACGCCGACAACTCCCTTTGTGGTTGGTTGAGTGTGAGATGGCCCTCAAATAGAAGCGTTATGCCTAAATTCGCTATAAGCGCCACCCGAACGATTTCACTGTCGCTGAATTTCGTTCGGGTAGGTTCCAGTATATTTCGAAGCACGCACGCCGCTCTTCTTGGCGTGCATAAGTCTCTTCACTTAACGGGACGGCCCCTCTAGCAGAGGTGTGGAAGCGAGTCAAAAGGATTCGGGGCAAGTTCTCGCAGGACCCCCCTCCCGTTCTCCAGGAGAATGGGACCGCATTCTCGGACCCCGCGTCCGTGGTGGAATCCTTCGCGACCTCTTTCTCCGCACTCTCCGCACTCTCTTGATTTCACGTTAGGCCGTTACCTCCAGATGCGGAGAACGCTTCAACCATAGGTTTACTGTGAGTGAGTTGCGTTCCGCTCTTGCTCCATGCGCGGATACCGCCCATGGTCCGGACGATGTCCCGTATGCTATGCTTCGACACCTTATGTGATTGAAGCATGGCCTTTCTGTTAGATTTGTTCAACAGGATCTGGTTAGAGGGTAACCTCCCAGACTCCTGGCGAATCCCTACTGTGCTTGCTTTTCGCAAACTCTAGAAAGATCATTCTACCCCGGCCGGTTATCGTGATTTTCTGCAGGGGCGATATCGTATTCTTGATGTAGTTATGTTCTCTTTTGAAGCGATAGAATGCTAACTAATACTCCACTGTGACTGACAAGAGCAACTTCCTCACGCTGAAAAAAATTAAATAACAGTCCAATATTTGTCTCATAATTGTTTCCATAATTTTACATATTAATATAATTGAGATAAATTCCACCAACAAATAGGTCTGCTTTCAGCCAAGAGTTGATAACTCCCTACTGTAAAGACATTTTCAATTTCATATTTCATAAAGAGCAAAATCTTAACATACCATGAACTGTAACGCCCAAAAAACTACGGTGATGAGTTGACCAAATATCTGCAGTAAGACATAAGTAAGAGGTGCTGTCTAGTTTATTCTTCAGTAGAGCTCTTGTCACTTTCTCTTCTTCTCTAAGATTTCGGGCTAGTGGAACGTGTGATTATTGGGAGTGAAATGAGAATATATGGTATGCATATAATATTTTATATATAAAATATAGCTATATAGGACTGGTACATTAATTCATAAATATATTATTAGTCCTTCATATTCAGAATTACATAGTAAAATATTGACTTTCAGTATTGTTAGGAATATATATGTACATTATAAACCTTTATTTCCTACATTTTGACGGGCGGGCATGCATGCTAGTTTTGACATAATGATATACAGATATTGCTACTATAGCGAAATACATCGTTATAGGAATTCATCTAATAACTACATATAATCGATCAACAATTGTACTAATTATTCCTGAAAAAAAATTATGCAATAATATCTTCAAGTAAATGATAGCGCGCTTTCAGAATATATATATATATATATATATATATATATATATATATATATATATATATATATATATATATATATATATATATATATATATATATGGATTCTCATGAAATTATTGCAATATATTAACCTCTTGTTTGTATATGTTTTCCTTTATTTAACTTCGTATGTAGCCTAAGTAGTGATCAATGATCCGAACGCTTTAGTATTCGGTCTTTATAAGAGCTTAACCTGTACTACTAATACTATAATTGTAAACAACATTTGTAACTCAGAACTCACCTTTAATTAATCTCACCCCTTCCCTCTCTGGGATCTTTTCTTCAGGGGTTGTTCTCAGAGAGGCTCTGGCTTTCTCGTGGAGAGAGGGGGGTCAGCCTTGGGCCCTATATCAATGCGTCTGTGCATTCCTATAATAAAAACCTCCTGGGAAACTTATATATATATATATATATATATATATATATATATATATATATATATATATATATATATATCATTTATTATGTATAAGAATTCAATTCTTTTGTCATTTAAATAATTCATGCAATCCTTTAACTTTGTTAATTTAATCATTCACTTATTTTACTCTAACTTTGTCAATTTAATCTTTCAATTAATTTACTTCAACTTCTGTAAATTAAATCACTTTTATGTTAAACTTAATAATTAATTTATCATTTATTTTCTTGTCAATTCAATTAACGTATACTGTTCCAAACAACATCTCTTAAATTTCACACACACACAAACAAACAAACACACGTTCCCAGCTCGACCAAATAAGCACGCCATTCCGCCCACTCCACTCGCTGCTTTCTTCGTATAAAGGTCGGTAATCATTCCTTATACAATTATTCATTTACCTTCAAACAAATCATACTGAGTTAATTCCACTCTCACATTCTTTGCAAACGACAATACGAGAGTAAGTCCTAATTATATTTGCTTCTCATTGCAGCCCCCAACTCACAGTCCACTATAGATACTTTAAAATACTCAAAATTACTACACTATATTACTTACAACTCAATATTATTTACTATATCAAAGATACTCTATTATACTCTATATTACTATATTATTAATTACTCTATTATTCGCTCTATATTGTTTCACCATATTATTCACCATATTTACTTAACCTACTTATCGCTGTACATTCGTTGATTTTTGTGAATATATTTATATGTGTGTAATTGTCTTTCTTAACGCTCAATTCATTATTCCAAATTTTACTTCGCTATCGAGGCCTAAAGCTAACAGCAGACAGTTTCGATCAAACAAAATTTATGGTTATGGTTTTCGAAACGCTATCTAGGCTGATTTATTAACCGAAGATAAATCACATTGGTAACCATACACTATAGCCACTTAGGGGTCCTATGGTGCTGCCAACAAGACTTTTAACATACCCATCATTCTTCTCCCCCCCCCCTCTATTACGTTCTTCCACTGCCCTTTATTTCCCCCCTCTTCCTTCACCTATCTAGTGGACCTTATGGATACCCGACCTTTGCTCGTTTTATGGATTGATTCTGAATTGTTCTTTCATGAAGGGGAAAGAGGCTGGGCATCTCCACCGCCTTTGTATACCGAATGCCCAAGGAGAAACCCATCGTCGGCCCCTTTTCTCTGTGCGTAGGAGAACTCGGGCAGCCTCTTAGATTTCTAAAGATGGTGTGGTGGATCCGTATCCATTCTCCAAGAGGACATACCGGACGTAACTGATTGTAGAGTTGCAGTAGTGCCGGGCCCTTGTAGGCCTCCATGGTGGGGATCTCGTATCAAACGTTCCTTAGCTCCCCTCTCAGCATTCCCTCGTTCGTTAGACCCCTATTCCAACGATGTAGACCCAGATTTAGATTATCCCCGCTTTCTTGTCATGAGTTCATCATCCGACACCCCACTTGCAAAAGTCAATGTGTTTGACGTCAATGAATCTTTTGAGTCCCGCTGTGGTGAACCCCACCGGATGTGATCAAGAGGTAGTGGAGGTGTCATCCCACTCTCAACACAACCTTGTGCGAAATCTATTTTCGATAGCTGAAATTTCACTTACTGTCTCGCCCCATCCGCGTCTGAGTTTTGTCAAATGTGTCTTCCGTTCAAACGAACTAAGGGACTACGAACTTACCCACATTCAGAGCAAGCTTAGTACCCAACGTGTCACACACGTATAGATGGGAACTAAAACATTAGGCTCCACTAGAGTCCCAACCGCCACACTGATTTTAACATTCGAACTACAAGAACTACCCCCAGTATATTATAGCTGGGTACCTTCGTGTCCCGGTAAGTCCCTACATCGAACTACCCAGGCGCTGCTTCAATTGCAATCAATTTGGACATGTTGGCCGTGCCTATCGGCATACCCACTCCTGCGTGGCAATAAGCAAAGGAAGGTTGCAGAAGGATTCACAGCCAGATCAACAGTAGATATCTGACCGCAGCTACGAGTACATCGACCCGGCTTTCCCACAATCTTTTGGCCATTGCGGGGAGACTAGCTCCCCAGACATTGTCCTCTGCAATGAACACTTCACACCCTTCAACACCCACATAGCCCCGATTCCCCACATACTATCTGACCACATGCCTCTATGCATCATACTATCCTGTTCACTTATCATATTTCCCACACCACTACTCTACGATTACACTCACACAAAGTGAGACGAGTTCAAGAGACACAACCACTAACACTCCACATAACCTCAATCTCCAGGACACAGAGCCTTTACAGATAGACGACCACTGGCGCACACTCATGAACACCATAAACATAGCACGTAACATTACACACCAGGCAAGACTTACACATGCATTAAACACTATAGTCTCCATTCACACTCAAAGACTTATTACACTGCCCAATGACCACTACGACAGAAGCCTGGGACAACACAACATCACACCCCTACGTGCCTGCACCCCACAATGTGTACTGGTGGATCGTAACCGCCAGTGGCGTGAGTTGACCCGCATCGCGAATGACCCTTACTTCTTCTACGGACATACCAAAACAAGTTACCCTTCTACATAATAACCGCACGCTCACTGATACTAATAACATCCTCGACGCATTCAGGTCCAACTGGTACATGGTACCTACTCACAACACACCCAAACCATACGCGCAAGAACACTTCCAGGAAGTCAGAGAATGGTGTCGACTATACGCTGGCGAGCTTGGGCCCAGCCCCCTTGATACGAATGCAGGCGTTCGATAACTCTACCATATAAACCACCCCAACCACCATTGAGGACACAAAACACTACATCAAAAGTACACCAAGACGCTGTAGATAAAGGGGAGTAGGAAAAGGGGCAAAGAAAAAATAATAGCGTAGGTGAGTTACGAACAGCTTCCCGCGTCGCTGGACCACTGTTAGCCAGCGGCGAATCCACTCGGCTATCCTGAGTCTCAAAAAAGACTCATTCAAACGAAGCTTTTAAGCCGCTTGCCTGCACTTCCTGTACGCTATACAACCCCCCTCCTAGAAGCGGAGCGTGAATGAAGAAATGAAGAGAGCCCGTTTGGAAATGTTATCCAAGGACTAACGCTCCCCCTCCCGGGTCTGGGCACCATTGTAGATAGAGGGGAGTACGAAAAGGGGCAAAAAAAATAATAGCGTAGGCGAGTTGCGAACAGCTTCCCGCGTCGCTAGACCACTGTTAGGCAGCGGTGAATCCACTCGGCCATCCTGAGTCTCAAAAAAGACATTCAAACGAAGCTTTTAAGCCGCTCGCCTGCACTTCTCGTACGCTATAACGCGCTGCCCGCCTCCCAGCCACAATAATACCCCCTCTCCCAGAAAACATTTTTCCTACACTTACACACCTATTCAGCGCCTGATTCGCCTATGAACATTATCCAAGAACTTTTAAAACACAACATACTGCTACATAAACAACACAACAAACCTAAACTCGCAAACATTTATAATAGGCCATTTCACTATGAGAACACTTAGGCAAAAAATTGAGTGACAAGCGTATGGTCAACCACCGTCTCTGGACTTTTTCGGAGGAGAGTGACTGGTTTTACCACTGCCAATATGGTTTCAAGAGAGACCGGTCCACTCAAGTGGTTGTGACCATCGTTACGACATAATACAGAAAGCACGAGAGTCACGACATAAAACCCACTCCATCAGCAAGGACGTGGAGAAGGTCTTCAATAAGGTGTGGCATAAGGGAAATCGTTGGAAACTAGCCAACAACACGGACTTCCCTTTCTGCACCCGAAGGCCTCTATCACTCTACGTTACCGACCAGAGGTGCCACATAAAATACAATTGCAAACTATGTATATTGATCACCAATTACACCTCACGTTCACTCGAAAACTGCACACACACGCATACACTGTCCTACGTTGATGGCGAGACTATTCTCGTATTTGACATGATTGCGACCGTGCACAAATGATAGTGAATGAGAAGACAGAATATGAGAACAATGGCTCAGTGCCATGAATCTACTGAGGATACAGACGACACACTACGGCGCGTGTGATCGCTACATGAACAACATTCAAATACACACACATACACACCAGACCTTAATTACTCAGCCCCAAAAAGACTTGCATAATGACCTCACACGAAAATACTCGGAGTTACATTTGTCAAATACATACTCTTTCATGTACACCAGAACATCTTAAAATCACGAGCTAAAATACAAGCAAATTGCTGCGTTCCTCCCTGCCAGCCGTAAACTACAATTACACTTATACAAAACACTAGCTCGTCCACTCCTCGCATACGCTCCAATTACACTAATAGCCGCGAGTCACACATGGAAGAGGACAACACAGCGCATTCAGAATTCTGCTCTCAAACGCGCATGTCGTTTTCCATGCTACACACTGATGTCTACACTACACGAAAACAATAAACTCAATACATACACCAATATACCTCTAACACGATAGCTGGGGAAACGAATGAGACCCCAAATATCCCCAAATTCATGCCAAACAACACGCTGCTTTGTCACTGAAATACTCAGCAGCCATAGACCACCCACAACCAACACATAAGTTAGCTGCATCATGGATATCGCGTTCCTTACTAGCGCCATTTCTTCCCACCCGCTCCAACACAACACCACTATCACAGACACAAAAATATATCGCATCGTTGTCTAGTTACCACGTTTCAGCTCCTTATCCCCTCTTAAGTTATTTCTGTCATTTCCTCTCTAATTGCCTGACCTATGTGGCTCCCACAGTCATCCCTCTACTTTTATTTCTATTCACACAATTCGATTCGGGGTATTTTACGATGAAAGCCACCCTTGTCTGATAGCTGTGATTGAGAGCTCGTCAGTTAACCGTAGCGAGTTAGTCAAGTGAGGTCTACGGAACTGGAACTTCAATTGCTTCTTAAATGTGAGAGGGAAGGTACCGAACCAAGGATTCCCGAAGAAAGTCGAGGGTCACAATATATTTTGATGTGTCCTTAATTTCCTTGTGAGATCATCGGGGAAATGTAGAAGGGCTGAGTGGAACGAGCCAAAAGTTTCGTTTTAAGACGTAGATGGGGGCGAACTTTTCAAATATGGCGTCTCGCAGGGTTTGATAACTCAAGTTTGTGTTGTCTTTTAGAAGGGGCGAAAATCCATCAATTACTGCATGTGGAAGTAATCTCACAATTGATTTAAACTTTTGTGTGCATGTCTGTGCCATTTGTTACTCTCTCCAAGGAGAAGAGCAGCTCTATTTAGGCGAACCACGAGTAAGTCGAGGCATGCTGAAACCCGGGGTAAGGGAATAGCACAGGTTGTGATTACCATGGGGAGCGTGCTGTGTAGTCCATTTTTTATGTGATTTAGTTCCGCAGAGTTGTCGTCGCAGATAAATTTCCTGCGTTAGAGAAGTCGATCGTCACTCTACGATCACCATTTTGTAGTCGAAGTGGGCTACTGCATTTGAGGAGTGAGCTGAATTTGTGTAGCTTTTTTTGATGATAGCTTCTCTTCCACTTTTTTCTTTTGGCCCAAATGCTTTACAGTATATCTGCTATAAAATCAATCGAATTTCGCCCTTTTCCAGACAGGTCGAGATAAATTAAATATTTACAATAAAGCTTTAATATTAATAATAAATGTGACAAATATATAAATAATTTAAGTGTCGACTTGACGATTCCACCAGTCTATGACTTGAATTCCAATCAAGGGACGATAAGGAATGGAGTCTGCTTGGAGGTTGTGTTTGGAGCCTGAACGGAAAATCTAATAGAAATCGTCCGATACTTAAATGACTACTCGCGAGTATAGTCAAACACGGTAATGATAAACAACAGTCAATAATGAATGACTATAAAAATATCTCAAAAGAGCGAAGCTTTTGGGTTTTATATTTCTAAACTGGGATGCGGAGTTATAATTACTCAGATGAATTGATGGGTGTGTCTTATGGACCACGATACGATATGATGTTTGTATGTGTGAACATTTCCGACGTATTTTTGTTACGGTGTATGTCTAAATGTGGATAAAAACTTTGGCGCATCTTGAAGAAAATGTGTTTGATCATGCACATTAGGCATGCATTGCAGTAAAGATCTGTCTCAGATGTTTTCTCAGGAAGCAAGATGTTCCGGCGATTGCGTAAGCATAGTGTGGTCCCGGAAATATATATATATATATATATATATATATATATATATATATATATATATATATATATATATATATATATATATTTATTATCAGTGGCGACTCCGGCACTTGGGCTGTTCGGGCTTAGCTTGACTATAAATTTAGTAAAGTGAACGTGTATTTGCAAGCTGATTTAATTTCTACCAACACTGACTTAAACTAAGTAATTACAGCTAATAACTCGGGCTCTTTTTATTGAGCCTGGCCGCAGTTCATATATTTTTGTTCAGCGTCTGGCGGTCCTCTTAGAGTTGACCTGTGTCAAAAAATATCATTCGTAACAGACGTTCTCTCGACATCGTTGACGCGCGCTTGACTCGGGCTCAGAAGTTACAGCCCGAGTTGTTATATATAATCGTAAAAATTAAAAGTATTTAAAATTCAATGTTTTCTTGAAACAATAGATTTCTATAAAGATTAGGATTTAAATTCCAATCTATGAAAGGTTTCTGTTCTACAATATTCCTCAAGGAACGAAAAATTATTCAGCAACTCGTGCTAATACGAACGAGCCTCGTAGGTGTAAAAGGCTAACAGACGTCTCTTGCCAAGAGTACAGTATAGGCGACAGTCAGATCCGACTCTGGTTAATGTTTGTTGTGCACGCGGCTGTCGTTATTTGATTGCTCTTATTCTGTGCGTTGTGTGCAATGAAACCAAGACAACTGAAGTTCATGTATAAATAAAGTGAGTAATTTTATATTAAAACTATATTTCTGTCTTATTGTTAAATTATCACTGCATATATATTCTGCGATGTGCATTACGTCTCTTACATTCTTTTATATATACATGTGTCTTAGGCGAAATCTGTGATGAGCCCGAGTGACGCTGATGACCTGGAGTCGCCTCTGATATATATATATATATATATATATATATATATATATATATATATATATATATATATATATATATATATATATATACAGAGCTGGGCAAGAGCGTTCGTGCGTACGTTCGCACCGCTTTTTAGGAACGCAAGTAAGAGGAACGCACCGCCTGAAATTTTAAAGCGTTCCTGCGTTACGAAACGATTTATTTTTCAAAACGTTTTCAATGGAAACAACAAAGACGCCATTCACTACACGGCAACATTCTGTCGTTTACATTCAGGTGGGAAGCTCTCCCAAAAAAGTGAGAGACGACAGCAGAGAACTGTTTGACCAATCATAGAAACGTATTGCGCCAGCCCATGGAACTGGCTTTATTCTAGCGAGTGGCTGGATTTATTGGAAGCCATGCTACCACCGCCACGACCTCTTTGCCACCCACTACAGGGACGCATGGCTGTACCTCTTTAAAAAAATACAATAATACTCTTCCCAGCTCAGCTGCTGTGGAGAGGCTGTTTAGCTCAGCGGGAGACATTTTGCGGGCAAAGAGGTCCAGCCTGAGCAACATTAACTTTGAACAGCTGGTGTTTGTGAAGGGCAACATGCACCTCCTTGTGTACAAGGAGGTGCAGGAACAGGACAAGGAGGAGGAGCAGCAGGAGCAGTAATTTTAATTCTTTAAAAACTTTAAAATGTATTGTAACTTGTCTAGATGTCTTTAATCTTTATGTACAATAACGAAAATTGAATCGTTGTGTCAGATTTAAAGTAAAATAAAATTAATAAATTAGTGTAATACAAAATAATGAAAATGTTTAGAAACTATGTTTCTACTTGTCAAATACAGTACAGTACAGTAAAATGCAGCAAAATACAGTAGAATGCAGTAAAATACAGTTTAAATACTAAATAAGTCTAATACTTAAGTGATATTTTTTATTTAGTAAATTTTTGCGTGATATAGTCAGAGAAACTGGTAAAAAGTCTGAAATATACATATATTGTACTGTATGAAGCTCTGATGTATTATTTATTACCTTGTATTTTGTTTTATTTTTGATGCGCACAGTAGTGTTTTTGAGGAACGTAGTGTTTTTTTTACTCTTTTCAAGTTTCTTTGAGGAACGTACTACTTTTTTTGAGGGACGCTTTAATAGTTTGGGAGCGCTAACGCAGAAACGCACTAACTGCGGCCGGAGGAACGCAGGAACGCTAACGCACTACCCAAAATCGAGGAACGCGCCCAGCTCTGTATATATTAATGTGTGTATATATATATATATATATATATATATATATATATATATATATATATATATATATATATATATATATATATATATATATATATATATATATATATATATATCGGTATATGATGGGAGTAGCTTTTCTTCTATACATGTTTTGTAAAAGACCAGGTTGTATTTCGACTTTACCAATTTTATTTTAGCACGTTCTAATTGTCGAATGCAATTCTTTTAATATGAGGCTGAAGATTAGAAATCAACTGAGAAAGGTCCATTTTATTTGGTCTTATTTAAAATATTCAGATTTTCTACAAATTTTGGCCGTGAGCCTTCGCCTTTCTTCAGGCATCTTCAGACGGAAGTCTTGGTTATTGTTGAGGCAGCATTGATGGAAAGTTTCTATTCCTGTTGCCTCCTTTAGCGGCGAGGTAATTGGTGAGCAGCAAAGAATGAATTTATAGAAAGGACAAAGGGGATTACTGTGTAACACAGGCGAACAGGCAGTCGTTGAGGAAAAGGGTACGGAAATAACTTGAGAGGGGATAGGAAGAGTTGATAGGTCGGTGACTAGACACCGATGCGTGGTGTGGTTGGGTGGGTCTCGAGGTGTTCGTGACTGGACGACGGTTGGAGGGTGGTCAGGAAGGAGAGCGTGCCTGCTTAGTCGGAAACGCGTTATTTATGATGCTTTTAACTTTTGCGAAGAACGGCATGGGTTGCGGGTGGTCATGGGCTGCGGGGTATCTCGGTGCCATCACAACATACCGTCTTGCGTGCAGTGCAGTGTATAAGGGGTCTCTGGCGAGTTTCCCGAGTTGTTTTGTGAGTGTGGTGTGAGCGTATGTGTTGAGGGGCGCTAATTTGTTGTTGTCGTGTAGTGCGGACATTCTCGTGTACAATGGAGAGCGGCAAGCGCGCTTCAGAGCAGAGTTCTGAATGCGCTGAGCCTTCTACTGCCACGTGGCACTCGCAGCTACGAGTGACAGTGGGGTATACGCGAAAAGAGGTCGCACGAGTGTTTTATATAGGTGTAACTGAATTTTTTTGCCCGCAGGGTAGAACCTATGCAGCATTATGTTTGTGCGTGCGGCTTTTGTTTGTGTTACGTTCGGGTGTATATTGAACCTGAGGGTCTTGTCAAAAGTTACCCCTAGGATTTTTGTATGTTATGTGTAGTCGAGCCTTGTTGGGTTTAGGTGGTTCATGTCTGGTGTGTGTGTGTGAGAAGATTTGTAAGTTATGCATGAAGTGATCTCTTGCGCCGAAGAGTGTCATATGTGGCTTCTGAGGATCCGTGGCAATCAGCCATTTATCCTCGTATTCTGTCTTTGCGTCTAGTATTATTTGTGCGTGGAGCGCAATCTCGTCTGGTCCACGGCAGCTGACGAGAATGGTCTCGTCATCGGCGTAGGACACTGTGTATGTGTGACAGCAGTTTTCAGGTGGGCGTGGGGTGTCGGTTGTGTACTTGATGTAAAGTTTGGGTGCCAGTACGCTACCTTGGTGGAACGTCTGAGCTTGGTGTGAAGGGTTATGAGAGGGTATTGTTGTATTTTATGTGGCATCTCCGCTCAGTTAGGTAGTGCGAGATGAGCCTTCTGGTGCAGAGAGGTAACTCCGTATTGTTGGCTAGTTTAAACGGAATCCCTCGCAACACACCTTATCAAAGGAATTCTCCACGTTCTTGCTGATGGAGAGTGTCTTTTGATGTACCTGGCGCTTTTTCTGTGTTCTGTCGTGAACGATGGTCACAGCCGCATGAGTGGACCGGCATCTCCTGAACCCATATTGTTGGAGGAAGAATTAATCCCTCTCTTCCAGGTAATCCTGTAGGCAGCATTTGATAATACGTTCAATTATTTGGCCTCGGTGCTCTAATAGAGCAATAGGCCTGCAATTGTTGGGTATTTGGGATCTTTGTTCATTTTGTGTAGAAGCATGTTGTGAGAGACTTTGAATATTTTAGGGAAGTCGCCTGAGGCTAGTGAGGCGTTGAGTAGGTTTGTAAGTGTAGTGTATATGTTTGCGGGGAGGTTGTGTATTAGTGTGGCTGGTAGCCCGGAGGGGCGGGGTGCACGTTTTGGTGTTGTTTTAATGTAGTGCTTTGTTTCCTCGACGGTGATGGGAATGGTCAGCGTAGATGTGTAGTGGAGCAGCTCCATTCGTATCAGGAGGGAGGGCCTTAGCTCGTGAGCGTGGGCCCGACGACACCACTCCTGGACTTCCTGGAAGTGCTCTTGCACGTGTGGTTTGGGTGGGTTGTGTGTGTGTAATGTGCCCCAGTGGAACCTAAATGCGTCGAGGATGACGTTGGTGTCTGTGAGTGTTTGGTTGTTGTGGGGAAGGCTGGGACGATGTGATTGCAGCGGTAACGCGGTAGGGCACCGGCGAGCTACCTTCCTGCATCATTTGTGGTGTTGGAAAGGAGTGTTGGGTGGAAAGCGTTGATGTCCCCCGCAAAGAAGATAGGAAGGTTGTAGTTTGATAGAGCCCAGAGTGGGACTTCTATGTTTAATTGTAGGCGTGGTGGTCTGTAGTGCGTGGCCACTAGGATGGGGCCGGAGCTTGTCTGTATCTTGCAGGCTAGCAAAGAGTCATCGTGTGTTTGGATGAGAGAATGGTGTATAGAGCCTTTTATTAGGATCGCTGATCCTAGGTGCAGCGCTTGTGGAGTTAGATATGTGTGGTAGCCTGCAATGCGGAGTCTGTTGTTGAGAGGGTGTAGGCTGGTCGAGTTCAAGAGTATTATGTCAGGTCTTTGTGTGTTTAGGACCCAGTTGGTAACTGTATGGCGAATATCGTGCCAACTGCGTACGTTTAGTTGTGTTACGTTGAGGCGTCCTATTTACGTGGGCGGAGTGCGCGTGTTGCTGATTTAGCCGGGACTGTTTCCCTCTCCTTGGTTATTGCCCAGAAGGCGTGTCGGCTGTGGTTTAATGGGAGCGGAGAGGTTGTCTGTGGTGTTATTGGGTGGGCAGTTGTGGTAGAGGGGAGAGTGTGTTCTGCGGAGGGAAAGTTAGAGAAAGTGGGAGAGTGGGTGGTGGTCGTAGAAGGAGGGTTAGAGAGAGTAGAGTCTGGGAGGGGGGGAAGGTAGAGCTTGTAGATGGCGGGCTAAAGATGGTAGGGAAAGTGCAGATTATGAGAGGGGGCGTGTCAGGAGAGTTACAAGGAAAGGAAGTACCCTATGAGACCTTACGGCCAATTCAAAGAGGGTACCTTTGGACTAGCAATCGAGCAGGCACATGGCTGCTCAATTTTTTTGCGTCCCTAAACGGCCACTTTTCAAGACTTTGTCTAGTCTTTACTTGAACTGGTCAACAGATTCACTGTTGACAACTTCCACTGGAAGTGCGTTCCACTTACCGCAGATACTGAGAGTGAAAAAAATTCCACACAGATTGCGGTTGTAACGCTTCAGTTCAAGTTTAAAGCCGTGATTGCGCGTTCTGTTCTCACTCAGTGTGAAAATATCCCGGTAGTCAACATTGTCGAACCCTCGAAGTATTTTGAAAACTTCGATGAGCTGACCACGCAGTCTACGGGTTTCCAGCGAGAACAGATCTAATTCCCTTAGTCTATCCTCATAACCTTTATGTCGCATAGAGGGAATCAGCTTGGTTGCCCTGGCTTGTACGCGTTCCAACCTTGCGATATCCTTTCGAAACGAAGGACTCCAAAATTGTACGGCATACTCCAGGTTCGGCGTGTCCGACCACTCCCCAATCTTCCCAAGATCTTCCTGCAGGCGGGCAGTATTTCCATCCTTTGCAACGTTCATACCAAGCTTGGTATCGTCGGCAAATTTGGAAATCTTGGCAACCATGTCACCGTCCATGTCGTTGACGTAGATGATGAATAGTAGTGGTCCCAGGACAGAACCTTGAGGCACCCCACTAGTAACGGGCACCCACTCAGAAGCCTGTCCATTCACCACCACCCGTTACCGTCTGCCACTTAGCCAGTTCTCGATCCAGCCGGCTACTTTTCCGTCTATGCCCAGCGCTCGCACTTTCCAGAGAAGGCGGCGGTGTGGTACCTTATCAAAGGCTTTCTGAAAGTCTAAGTAGACCACATCCACCGCCTTGTCCCGATCGTGCTCACTGAATACGAAGTAGAGAAGGAAGAGGGGAGGAGGGAACATCAGGGAGGGGGTTGGTCGGCTTTAGGTGTGGTTGTGTGTGGGGGGGGGGGGGTTAAGGCGGGGTGTTGTGGTTGATGTGGTGGTCTTGGTGGAGGAGGAGGTGGCGTTTGTGGTATCAGTGGGAGAGGGGTTGGAGGCTGTGAGAGGGGGGGGTGGGAGCGGTAGGAGGGGGGTTGGTAGCAATAGGGGGGTAGTTGATGCCGAAGGAGTGCTAGTGGTAGGAGGGAGTTTAGGTATAGAAGAGGAAGTAGTGGTAGCAGTGGAGGGAGAAGAAGAGGTGGTTGGAAGAGAGGTGGGAGCAGAGCCGGATTAAAGGGTGGGCCCAAGGGGCCGGGGCCTTGGGCCACCCACCAAGATGGGGCCTCCCACCAAAAATAAATTTTAATAGAAGTAAACAATTTACTTTTAACCCCTCAAGTGTTATTTTTTGATATCATATATATGTTGATTATGTTTATAAGGTATTTTAGATTAAGTGATAAGGGTTTGTAGGGAATTTGTGGTTACTAAGACCTAATCTGCTCAAGTGTTTGATTTGTGGTAAGACTTTGTTTACATAATTTCGCTCGTATGTTATGAGATGCAGGGTCTATAGACTCTGCTGAGAGGTAAGTAGTGTCATAGAACGTATATCTGGGTTTTAACAGTGGTTTTATGTCCAATTGGTGGTGCCTATAGGGGTGAATGGACAACAGTAGCAGTTTATTAAGTTTATGCTCACATAAATGGACCTCATTTTGTTATTTCAGGGCACTGTTTGCAGCGAGATGGAGAGAGCGCTCAAATAATTATTTATGTATGACTAAAATAATATTTTTTTCTTGTATGGTAGTACTGAGGCACATAATTAAATAATCTTTCAGCATTCCATGTTTTTATGTCCATTTGGTGGTGCCTATAGGTGTGATGGACCATGGTCCAGGTGTATATGGACTATGGCAGAGGTGTGTATGAACCATGATCCATTTGCTATGGACTGTACAAAATGTACCCCTTTAAAGTCTTTAATTTTTCAATGTATTAAAAGAATAAATCTTATGTCACAACTATAGCATAAGGTGGGAAAATACCACAAGTTTATTGCATGTTAATATATTTGATTTCCAACCACTTTCTGATTTTTTATGAATATTTTTCCACTAGTAGTACGATCCATAGCCCCTCTACCCTACTAGACAGCTAGATCTTGTGTAATTTTGAGTTCATTTCGTTTTTTTTTTTTCAATTTTATGCTCATTTCGTTTATTTTCAGATTACCATCGTGGACAATCGTGAAGGAGACAGACACAGGCATCGCACAAGAATTTGGGAGTCTAGGGCTTCTAAAAGACGTAAAGTAAAGGAAGCAACAATGAAATCAGCAGAAGAACTGGTAAAGATAAGAAAATTAAACCAGTTCTCGACCGTTCAACCAAGAGAAGTGTCAGAAAAGAGTGATGACTTTGCAGAACCTGATCAATCTGAAAATGCTCCAGCGGAAATGGCTGATGATCCTGACAAAGAAAATGCAAAAGTAGTAACGGGTCCAATTGAAGAACATATAGAAATGGAGGCTGATAGCGGCACATCTTATGTAGGAGCTGAAGTTGAGGGCCCACCAGGGGGCAATGGCATCTGACTTTGGCCACCCATTATTTCGGAGCAGATGCGGGAATAATGGCTGAAAAAGGGTGTATCAACAGTTCAGCACTGTGAGGAAAGTTTGTTCTCCTCACACTCGGTGCAGCAACTTAGAAAGGACCACATTATTCCAAGAATGTGCACGCTTGGACTCTTCTGTCCTCAAAACCATAATGGGGAGGTCATGACTTGGAACTGGTTATGCTTCTCTTCCTCTAATGGGTGTGTTTACTGCTTCACGTGCAGATTGATGTGCTTAAATACAGCAAAATCTGAGTCTTCTCAGCTTTCGTCTAATGGATTCTGTTATTTGAAACATTCACAAGAACGTCTACATAGTCATGAGCAGTCAACGGAACATCTGAAGTCTACGATTGCTTTCAATTGGATGTTAAAAGCAATTGAGCGAATTGATATGGAGCTGACACAACAGGTCGAGCGTCTAGAGCATTATTGGAGATCAGTGTTGAAACGAGTAGTTAGTGTTATTCAGTTTATTGCCGAGCATGGCTTAGCATTTAGAGGGGACAACAAATTGGTTGGATCACCTAGAAATTGAAACTTTATGGGTATTCTTGAACTCATCGCCCAGTACGACGACTTTATTGCACAGCATATCGAAACTCAAGCCAATCGCAGCAAGGAACACACAAACTATCTGTCTACAATAACGCCGGAGTATTACTTCGATGTTTTTCTCTTCTGTTTCAATGGATCCATCTTCTTTTTGGATTTCCATTTTCTTCTTTTTTTCCAGATGATCCTCTGAGACTTTTGACTTTCTTCCAAAAGTCCTTGGGAGATGCATCTTGTTCGAGGCTCTCGATCGCATCGTCCCATTGTCTCTGTTGTTGTTCGAGGATCAACTGGTTGAGCTCTTCCTTGATCTCTCTACTTCGTTGTAGCGAGTCAACTGATGCATTTCTGATGTTTAACTCGTACATGACTCTCAATTCTCTGTAGAGTTCTTTCATGTACCCAATCCATCTGTATGAGGAGATGGTTTTATACTGGGTTTGGGGGATGCAAGCCCTATCTGCATTCATAAGATGTTCGTTGAGGTCGTCGAGTGCCTCGTCTATCTCCTCGAGAATTGCCTCGTCCAGATCTGGTGGGCGATAGGCCTCGAGGAGGCCAGCGTACCGTGCCCAGTTTGCTCTCCTGTAGTCTTTTCTGACTGGAGCTGGGACTTGTATAGGGTTCCTGTTGATGGTAAGTAGGATCCCTATATGATCACTACATGGTACCTGGACTGGTTCCATGTAGTAATTGAACGGCAGCTGACGATTAGCCAGACAAATGTCTGGTTTTATGGCACTTCTTCCTCGAGTATAGGTTGGGAAGTCCAGGCCTATTCTATGGACCATGTTTCGGTCCATCAGAGTGTCCAGGCACCTTCCATTTCCATTGAAGGTCCTGTACCCAGACTCCCGACATCTGACATTAAGGTCCCCCAATAATATGGTGGGGGTCCTTCTGCCAAATAGGCCAGAGAGAGCCCCCTTGATGACTGGGTGGCGTGTCGATTTCGGGGTATTTGTGATACGCTGAGGAAAATCATCGGACACTTTGGTAGTGAGTACCACATAATAATGTGTCGATGTCACCGTAACCGCAAAATTACGAAGATCTTTCGTCTTCCTTCGTTGATGCCTTTTATAGGTCGGAGTCAGAGTACGGTTCACTTTTCTTTTAGCAGAAAAGGTGCAATACTCGCTCCAAGGTGGTTCGCTGTGTGTTTGTGGGGCTCATGTTGTAAAATAGGTAGTCTTGTGGCACCCAAATTGCAAGATTTAATAAGTCCAGCAAAGCACTCTACAAATGGACGCTTGGTGGATCTATTAAATCCTAGAAATGGCTATTTGTATAAATTAAGGAAATAATACGCCACGTGTAATATATATTGTACATCTTTTAAAAATAAATATAAGGCAAGCGGCTCGTCGGAAGTAGGTGGAAACACATGTACATACGCACAGCTATCAAAGGTCAGTACCTGAACAAATACAGGCTTTGGGCAGCAAAGTTTTACAAAGAACTATAAGAGACAAGCGATTACCTATAATTAAGATAAATCTGAGACATGGGAAATATGTAGGTACAACAAGTACACATAGCTGTCGGAACTCCGCCCAACGGTCAAGTCAAGGTAACGCCCCTTGGAGACGACACACAATATATATATATATATATATATATATATATATATATATATATAGAGAGAGAGAGAGAGAGAGAAAGACCGAGAGACAAACAGTCAATATTCGGCAGTTAATTCATTCTATCATTAAGTGTGACGAAACCCCGTTAACTTGCCTAAATTCTGCTGCCACTACACTCGAAACTTCGCGTAAAACAGAAGCCTATACACCTATCGCAAGGAACTCGAGATGTTTCCGATTGACCCATTTTGTAGGCCAATTTAAAAATAAAGTTGTTTTCTGTTGTCGCGTCCTTTCGAAGTCCTTTACTTATCCCGATCACGAAGACGCCTTCGGTAAACCCAACCTATCTAATCTCAAGCCTCGTCCAAACGAATTCCCCTCTACGCCGAAGCCTACCACAAGAACGTACGGCGTCCCAACCAAAATTATCATTTCACTCCCCCATATGTTCGGGTTCGGGTCCATCTCTTTAATGAGAAGAGCCTCCAGAATCTTCAGGCGGAGGAGATCCCAGTTTTTTTCATGTTTTTAACAAGGATCTTTCTTATAATTTGTTCATTGTGTTATTCATCGTAGTGTGCTTTGATTCCTCCTTCTTGCAACTGTATTGTTAGGCATCGACTGGTGATTGTGGTGGTCATATCTATATATTGGTTGTTTGAATGAGGCATGCAGTCTGCATGGGGTCATTCAAATTTGTATACCACATTTGTAACCTTTAGGATGGCTTCTTTTTCACGGAGATTGTTTTTCATTAGAAGGTTGCTGACTTTTTTGCTTCTATGATATATTCGTAGAGATAACATATTGTCTTTTTCTTGAATAATGTTACTTTTCATGATGTTTTCTAGTATTCGTTCGTCTGTTTTGTAGGGATGCGTCATTTGTTTCTTGTAGTAGAGTGGTATTATTTTTTCCTTTTCTTTTTCCTCCTGTACCTCAAATTTTAAATAGCTGAGAATTTTCTTCTATAAATTGTCAAATTCTCTATTGGAGTGGCTGTTGTTTATTAGGATTTTTTGCATCGTCGAAATTCTTCAGCAAATGCATTCCACGTTCAGCAGTTCTTGATAAGTCTCCCTATGTATGAGCTCAGATTTTTTTTAATATTTCTCGGTGCACTCACTTTTAGCGTTAAAACATCGACCGGAGTCTGTTCCTTTTCGGTAAAGAGGGGGGATGTATTTGCCGTCGCTGTTCTGTTCTACGTTTACATCCAGGAAGGTAATACAGCCGTTTACACTCAACTCGTATGTGAATTTGAGAACGGATTATGATTCTAAGGTTCTTTTGACTTGTAGTAATTGATGTTCGTCTTTAGTTGGAAGGTATATATCATCAACAAATCTGGTGTAAATTTTGGATGGGTTCGTCATTTTTGTTAAGAGCGTTTTCATATATATATATATATATATATATATATATATATATATATATATATATATATATATATATATATATATATATATATATATATTGTACAATAAAAACACTTTTTTAAGCACAAAGTTTATTGAACCGAAACTAGTTTCGGTATGAAGCTTTCCATACCATCTTCAGCCGTTAACTGAAAGAAATTGACAAAGAAAACAGAAATACTAAAATATACAGAAACCGGCAACTGACATTAATCAGGAGATGTTAGTTTTAGGGGATTAACAATATTTTTTTTAATGAGGTCTGCTACATAGAGGTTACATTTGTGTTGACCTTCTGACAGATTAAAGTTTGTGATTTCTTTGATTAATATGGATACGATATTTTTTGTTTTATTAAAATCGTTATATTTTAGTATTTCTGTTGTCTTTGTCAATTTCGCTCAGTTAACGGCTTAAGATTGTATGGAAAACTTCATACTGAAACTAGATCCGGTTGAATAAACTTTGTGCTTGGTTGAGCTTGAGCTGCAGCTTTTTAATCTTTTCAAAGACTTTCTTTTCAGAAAGCGAAAGGTGGGGAAAAATGCTAGCAAGGGGCATATCTTTATTAGCCGAGACTTCTCTCAACCTTTGCAAAGGTTATCTTCTGGGCAAACGGTGAGAGCTCTACAAAAATGGGTGTTGTATATGCATTATTATCTTAAAATAAGAATATTTTTATGACCAAAACCTCTCAAATTTGATTGGTCAAAACAAATATTTTCATGTTAAGATCAGTTATTTTTTTATCTAAACATTATTTAAACTTTATAAATTTCCTCACTACTGATTGGTCCTAAAAAAAATGGTAGTGCTCATTTTTTAGTGTAGCCTTAGTCATGCAGATTTTTAAAACGGCAAGTGCGTGTGATGTGTGCTCGTTGTCTGTCTACTGCTTAGTTTCCGTTTTATCCGACAACGATGAAACCTTCAAATTTTTAGTGAACCATCAGCTAATAAACACCAACAGCGAGAGCCCGGCCTGTAAATCGGAACTAAGTGTTACCAAAGATCTTCTTTTCCGGTATGATAATTCGTTTGTTGGCGCAGATTCTGGATCGCCGCAGAGAAACTTTACCCACCGGCCTGAAGTAAGTTACTTATTAAGGTAAAAAGACCTAACCTTAGGTTAGATTAAGTTAGGGTTTTTTACCTTAATAAGTAACTTATAAACTTAAAAAAAAACTAATTTACCTAACCTTAAAAAAGTATAAAAAGGTAGCTTTCATTGGCTCAAAACAATGAAGTGAGTGGGGCAAAAAAGTAGCTAGAAAAATAGCCAAAAAGTCGAGAAAAAATCGTGCGCCACTGAATTTAACAATTACCAAAGTTAATTCCGCACTCTTAAGCAACGTTTATTCTTTTTTCTTTTTTTAATCGTGGGTGCATACACACAGAGTAGTCTACACACAAAAAAGAGGTTTTGTTCGTGATGAGAAACTGCAGTTCCTTCGTACGAACACTCAATTAAATGTTGAACGCTTGGGAAGTTGGAAGTTGGAGTGTATCTCTATTAATACTTTCCTAAATTTTAATATTAGCCCTGGAATGTTTAGCCTAGATCCTATCATATCTAATTATATCAAATCAGAAATTAAAGTGTTTAAAGAATTTGTACCCCCTAGTTAGGGTTTTGATGCAGGTAGCCGTTTTAACCCCCCCACTCCTTACTATTTAAGACATTGTCTGTCCTGACCTACGTTATTCCATGAAGAGGTCTTTTAGAATAAAGACGAAAGCGCTCGGAATCGTTTTTCCATTTTCCTTGTGGATGTTATTTATCATAATTTTGACTCACTTGCAAGTTTTGAGTTTCTTTTCATATATATATATATATATATATATATATATATATATATATATATATATATATATATATATATATATATATATATATAATGTGTGTGAAATATATATTTCTAAATAATACAGACACATAATCTTATGGTAAACTCCCTTAAATTGAAGGGGAGTGTATGTAGTGACCATATCGTAGGATGGCATCAGACACTCAGACACCTCAAAAATGAGCACTTCGAAGTTTTATGAACTCTTATAATTGATTCACGTCGAACCAAAATAACATTTGATCTTAGCTAATCCGAATGGATAAGTGCTCTAAAAATAGTATTGTTTCCATGTGGTATTACCTCTCTTTAAGCTGGTGGGATTTGTGCAAGCCATGCAATACTACAGTTAATTATACAAAACTACAAAAATAATAACGAGAGCCTAAAGTTGCTGCCAGAATCCTTAAGGAAATGAGGAGAACGCATGAATCGTTCTTAGGAGCGAAAGCTCGAAAGCTAATACCCTTTCCCCACTGAATTTCAACGCGGGCCCAAAGGGTAATTAGTCAATTTTATAATAGCAAATACCGTCAACATCATAATCTATATATCTCCTAACGTTACTTTATAAACAGCTTAGTTATAATTTTTCCGAGTTTCTGTCATTTTCCTAAGCAATTTCTTATTTTTTTCTTCCCTTATATTCGAAGAACAGTATAACCCTTTTAAAAAGGAACTAAAGACAGGAATATAATAATTCGAGTTGTAAAATTACAAAATAATTTGTAAAAGTATGTAGGTAACAATGCAATCACGTTTTTTTTTCTCTATATTAATTTTAATCAAAGTTTATCGAGGAAGTAAAGATGAAATTGTGATTTAAGCATAAAATGAGAGATATAGTGGCATTTGGCAACCATTAAAAGGATGTTTCTAAACGCCCCTGTAGCTCTCTCTGCCTCTGGAGTAGTACTCCAAAAATAAATAAAATCATTTATATTATGTAATTCAGCAGGACTCGAAAGTAATCAAAATCAATTTACGTGATGTAAATCCGCAGTACTTCAAAGTAATTTGTATATGTAATATAAATCCAACTTAAGCGAAGTGATAAGTCAAACAATATATATATATATATATATATATATATATATATATATATATATATATATATATATATATATATATATATATATATATATATATATATATATGTGTGTGTGTGTGTGTGTGTGTGTGTGGAGAGAGAGAAGCTGAGTAGAGGTAGCACTTTTTGACTCCTGACTGCTGCATCTCACTGGAATGTGATATGGTCAGGCTGACTGGTCCTCCCTCTCTTCCCAACTCGCACATGCTGGCTCCAAGCGACACACCCTGGTAACCACTTCAGCAGGTGGGCTAAGCCATGTGAGGGGAACTCATATATGGCAGCAAGTCGATGAGAGTGGAAGGGTGAGTATAAACAGACTTATGCCTCGGTTGTCTCCTCTACTCCGCCGTGCTTCACGGAGAGGGGGAACATGCTCAAGTTAGTAGAGCACTGTTCCTGGGAAGTCTTTGGCAAGTGCCCAAGTATACCCCGATCAAATTTTGTTTCATGTCTGCTAGAAATAACTAATGACAGCAGGCAGACGCATAGAAAGGGTTCGTTACGGCCTGTGCCCTTATGTCAAGTCAAGTCAAGTATTAAACTGTTTTAAAATGCGTTCCAATATTTTAACATCCAAGACTCGCAAAATTTGTAAGCGCCACTGTTTCAATCTTGCCCGCGCCTCAATCCAAAAAGGTTCGTTTCTATATTGTTCGAACCTCAAGGTTATAAATCCATCTCAAACGTGTGAGTACTGTCCTTATATTATTTTTATTTATTACCAGTGTCAGGTCGTAAATAGGCACTGCGGAACTGCAGCACTTCCTATTTCCACTGGATATTATCAATAACATTCAATATAATGAGTCCTTTTTTCTTTAATTCTTTCTTTATACTTGTGCATTATATAATCTTTAAGCTTAATGTTGTCAGTAGCCAGCACCTAGTTTATGACAAAAATACAAAAGTCCTTGTATAGAACTGTGCGCTTCACAGTTCTAGCGACGCGGTGTTTGGCTGTTGTTCGCATGCTTACATGTCCGAGATAGGAAGCTGCACGCTATGGAAAGAGACCATTGTGACGCAGTGCCGATCCTGGTGTGCTGGTGGAAGATAGTGTTTCTTTTTTACTCCGGGGGTGTGTGCTTAAAAACGTGTTTATATTCTTGAATGTGATAAAGTGTAGAATTAAATTCATATTTTTTTATGTTCTTTTATTAATTAATTAACTAATTAATTGAGTTGCTGAAGTTTATCTTGGCAAAGGAGCACTATGAATCTGGAAAGACTAAATGCACTTGCAGTGTTTTCAATGGAGAAAAAATTCCTCAGTAGTGATCCAGAGATCAAGGAGGAAATAATTAGTCTTTTCGTGCAAATTAAAACAAGAAGAATGGATTTCATTTTTAAATGAATGGATCAAGCTTGAACTGTAACAATTTAGGCTATTTGTAACTAAAATATGTTTGATTTTGTTCTGTTTATGATTTTACTACGTTTATCTATAAATTTTCTTTTACATGTTTATTTCTTTTTACAGCTTATTAAAACAATGTTAAAACAATTCTGATACAGCATCCCCACTAATTTAGCTACGAGCCACCACTGTTAATATACATTTGATTACCAATTAATATCCAGCGAATTACCTTTTTCATTATCTTTTACATATCCTTTAAATATCACTCCAAAATTCACAATTAATTCTTCATATATCTCTCACGTCACCCCCTCGTTGTATATCACGTTGTATACCAATTTGCATCTAGTATTATAACCAATCAATTATATTTTTGTGTTTTTATTTGTTAATTCTTATATACAATTTATTTTTATACGATCTCGTATTCAATCCCTCTTGTTTACCTAATGAGTTCGCGTGGGCCTAATTTCCAAAATTCAACATTCGTCACAATCAAACAAATTCATGTGTACAGGGGATTATATTTATGCGCTACTTAGTTCAACAATATAATAACCAGTACACATACAAATGGTGCCCAGAATTTAGTAATCTCCGATCAATCGCTAGATATAAATTTAAGCGTAAATATTAATTTTCAAAAATACTCGCAGTCATCTACGTCTTCCATTTTTCAAACGCCCATTTCATTCACGTGTTTCCTTTTTCGTATCAATTTTACCGACAGCATGCTTCTTCCAATTGTTACATTTTTTATCAATTTAAATTAAATAATATCCCTTAAATACAACGAGTGAGTAATTTCCTCTTTATACTTTTTTTTATTTTTTCATGTTTCTGTCGCGTGACAAATTTGCGCGCACACACATACACACAGATCAATTCTAAAATTCATCCATTCTACCGAATACGATATTTCTCCCGAACAAGCAGCATACTATCACACATACAACCTAACGGGATCACAATGGTGCACCAAACGTCGGCTAAAACAACGGTGAATGACCAAACGTTTTCAACAATGCAATCTTCAACCAAAACCCAGCAAGATTCATTCAAAATCCCGCATACATTTTTCACTCTACCGGCTTTTGATGCATCAAACCCTAACGCTTGGCTGGACATTTGTGGCCTGATTTTCCGCCCTCAAGCCACAACTGAAGAGAAGATAGCTGCCATAATCCCCAAAAAAGTTCCCATAAGTATCTTCATTAAGTTTAGGTATATTTTACTTAATGGTGAATAAGTTTGAGCATACAACAAATTGAGGGAGGTCCTCCGAAAGCAATTTGGGAAGTCAAAGGTTGAAGACTTGAGAGAGCTCCTTAAAAAATCAAGAGATGATAATTAAGTGTCCCATTAATCTTTTAAGTCATTTGAATGACCTTATCAGGGCAAAAGGTGCTCAATCTGACCTTTTCGACCCTCTCTTAACCGAAACTTTCATGCGGGGAGTCCCAGAGTATATTAGACACCTGATTCTTATGTCTTCGCCGACCGATGTTTCCCCAGCTGGCAAAAGAGGTCAATCAGCTGTATAAAAATCATCATGTAAATTGGGACATCGTGCAAAATCATGGCCCTAAGCCTAATTCTTCCATTTTACAGGTTAGGGTAACGTCAAATTCTGCTTGCGAACGACCGGAGAGTGGCGAAATTCGATCTCTTCCTATCGATGGGTTAGCAGTCACATTATCGAGGATTGAGAGTGCCTGCAGCCGGTTGAAATTGCAGCAAGGAACACAGAGCGAGCGACGGCACGGGCATGGTGAGTGGATAGATAGGACCCATTCGGGTTCCCATAAAAGAAACCAACGAGGGAACCTCAACACGAAAAGTGAGATGCAGCAATTTTCACAATCTTCTTATGCCTATTCTCACCATAATCTTTCACACCAAAAAGGTCTCTGCTGATGCTATCAAAGGTATAGTAATAACTCTGTGCACAACCTTGCAACCACCATTATGCTTTTTCCCATACCGCGCCTAGTAGTCTCCCAAAGTATAATGTATCTTTCACTCAATCAAATCAATCATGCTGTTATCATAATAAATATGGCGTACATGTTGTAAAATGCTTACAACCATGAACATATTTACAACCGATACCTCCTCCTTCACCTAATATCAACTCTCCACTCTCCGCACATCATCATCCCAACTAAACTCTTCAAATTTTCAAATTCTCCTTCTTTAAACTAGAGAGCCATGGGAAAAAAAGGTCTACATCCCCTACCCTCACATCACCTGCTCAGGTAGGTCCTCGATTTTTGCAGTTTTTATCAACTTTCTGGTTTCTCATTCCTGGTGGACACTGGAGCAGAATACAGTGTTATACCAATTTCTAAGGGCGACAAAGCTTATGCTCCCTCAGATTTAGTTCTGAAGGCAGCAAGGCAGCTAATTCGATCAATATTATGACCTATGGAAGGCGTAACTTTCAAGTCTCACACGGTCTCCGTCGAGTTTTTCGATGGACCTTCGTCATGGCCGAGGTAGATGTCCAATATTGGGCCTCGATTTTCTTTCTGCTCATGACCTCTTGGTCAATTCTCGTCACCGCAAGCTTGTCGATCGCAAAACTTTACTCACTGTTTCAGTTCGTACTCATCTTCACAGAGTTCCCTCCTTTCTATTCGTCCCCCACTCACCGAGCCCCCATCTCAGCGCCTTCTGCAGGAGTTTGCAGAACTTATCCTTCCACCTTCGAAAGATATGCCCATTAAACATAATGTGCTGCATTGAATCAAAACGACAGGATGACCTGTATTCTCCCGACCTCGTCGTCTATCCCGAGATAGACTTTCTGCAATGCGTGATGAAATCCAAATTATGATGGATGCTGGCATGTGTAGGCCTTCCTCTTCACCTTGGACCTCCCCACTCCATATCGTTCCCAAATCCACGCCGGGAGAATTCAGAGCCGTTAAGGATTACAGATCCTTAAACGCGATAACAACCACTGAACGCTATTCATTGCCGTGCATAGCCGATTTGACCTCATCTCTCTCCGGCTCTACAATCTTTCCTCACCTGGATCTGGTTCGTGCTTTCAACCAGAACCCTATTCACCCAGACGATATTTTAAAGTCTAGTATCACCACGCCATCTGTTTTTTGTTTTTTTTTAATGATCAAAATGCCCTATTTTGGCGAAATTCTGGTCATACCTTCCAGCGTTTCATGTAGCAAGTTTTGAGAGGTCTTACCTTTGTCTTTTGCTACATTGCTTACCTGCTAATAGCATTTCCTCGCTCGAGGAATACCTTTCTCACCTTAGTCGTCTTTTCTCGCCTTCAAAAGTACGGTATCATACTCAACACTTCTAAGTGTCTTTTTGGTGTCTCGCAACTCTCTTCTTGGGACACCATGTTTTGAGTGTCGGGGTGAGCCCACTCGAAGAAAAAGTTACCGTGATGCGCAATTTTGCCCAGCCCACATCACGCAAACAACTCAGACGTTTATGTGGCATGGTCAATTTCTACCATAGATTCACTCCAGATTGTGCATAAGTTATGCAACCTCAAACTCCATGCTGTCTAAGACCAAAAAGAACTCTCCTCTCGAGTGGTCTACTGAGGCGTGCGATTCGTTTTCTCGCACCAAAGAGGCTATTACTCGCGTTGTGGAATTGCTTCATCGTTCTCCAGAAGCCCCCATCAGCGTCGCCTCGGATGCATCCTCAACTCACATAGGTGCAAACTTGCAACAGAAGATTGGTGACCTATAGCAACCTCTTGCTTTCTTCTCTCGTTCTCTTTCTGACTCTCAAAAGAGGTATAGTACGTTCTCAATCAATGCGTCACTTCCGTTCATATTTGGAAGGGCGTAGCTTCACTATTTTTACTGACCATAAGTCTTTGGTCTGTGGTTGCTCATTTTGTTTCACGTCTTCAGTGTACACTGTAGTTGATACTCGTCACTTTGATTTTACCCTGCAGATGACGAGCGATATTTGCTATGTTCCTGGCTCTTCAAACGTCGTACTCGACGCGCTTTCTCGCATTTCCGCTATTTTGGGTACGCAGCTTTCTCACACTGCACCCATAGATCATTCGACAATAGCGCTGGCCCTGGAACAGGATGAAGACACGCAAACAGTACGTCACTCTTCTCAACTCGTTATTCGCGAAGTCGAATTACCAGACACATCTTGTTCGACTATTCATTGCCTGACTGTCCTCGCCCTCCCATTCCTCTCGCTTACCTTCGACATATTTTCGACCAAATTAACGGTCTTTCACATCCTGGCATAAATGCATCACGCAAGCTCGCATCACAACATCATATGGCCAGGTATGAAAGCTGACGTGGCCAAATTGCTCGCTCATCCTGGCATATCAGCGTGCCAAAGGCCATCGCCACAAGAAAACTCCTCTGGTTCCTTTTCCTCTTCTATCGTCACATTTTGACGCCGTTCACGTCGATCTAGTAGGTCCTCTTCCTTAGTCCCGTGGTTGCAATTATCTTCTCACCATGATCGATCTTTTTACTCGTTGGCCAGAGGCAATTCTTGTCCCGGACATCAGAGCCTCCAACTTTACTCGAGCTTTCGCCTCATCATCGGTTGCGCGTTTTGGTGTTCCGTCCACGATCATGACTGACCGTGGTAGCCAATTTGAATACCACCAATGGGATGCACTAATGTTAGTGCTTGGCTCTTTTCGTCTGCGTACCACCGCGTACCATCCTCAGAGCAACGCCGTTGTTGAACGTCTACGTAGGGCCCTCAAAGCAAGCTTACGCTCCACATATCCCAACATCACATGGGCGGACAAGCTACCTTTGATTCTCCTGGGTATTCACTCGTCCTTGAAATAGGATTTGGCCTGTTTTGCAGCTGAAATCCTGTATGGTTCCAACTTCTTCTTCCTGGTCAATTATCTTCCTCTTCTGACCGACCTCTACCTTCTCTCCTCGACCCTGCTTCTTATGTACACAATTTTGTACGGTGATGGCAGAGGTTAAGCCTACCGCTCCTGGAGTGCCTGCCAAGGAGATGACATGTTCCCATGTTTTTCTCCGTGGTGACTCAATTTCCTCTTCCTTGCAACCTGTCTATGATGGACCCTTTCTCGTCATCTCTAGGAAGCCAAAGTTCTTCGTCCTTCAGCTTGGCACCAAGCCAGCTACTGTTTCCATAGACCGCCTAAAACCCGCCCATATTGGAAATGTTCATCTTGAGCAGCCTCTTTCTTCCCACTTCTTCTCCCACTATAACCTTTTATGGTCCAGAACGTGCGCACGATATATATATATATATATATATATATATATATATATATATATATATATATATATATATATATATATATATATATATATATATTACTGGTAATTGATTTGTTCCTTGGGAATCTGGTATGTAGCAGGAATATGAAGACCCAGGTGATTACACTAATCATTTATTGGCCGGCCGTTTCGCACCTTCACTAGGACCATCTTCAGCGACTATGTCGACTAATGAGAAGGGGAAGGAACATTAATTGATAACAGTTAAAAGAATGCATAAAAAAAAGTAGAAGAAGGCAAGTTAAAATAATAAAAATGACAATTATTAAAATTAAAGTAAAAACATTAATAACAATATATAGAATTAAATAATATTACCCAGTGTGATTTTTAAAAAAATAATAGAAAGTGAAATTAAAACATAAACTGACTTGATTATCATATATTAAAAGTTATGAAGTAAACAAAAAATAACCTATTATATTAAATTGTAAGAAAAAAAAAACCCGAAAACAAATCAGAATGAACAAAGTGACTAACTTTTATCGTGGGAGTTGAGAAATCAACTGACTAAACATATAAAACTACTGACGAAATTTGTTCGGTTGGTCGGTTGGCTAGTTCATCTATTGAAGTGTTGGTTGGTTATATTGTGAATAGTTTAATTGAGGAGGAGTAATTAATTAGGTTTGGATTTATTTTATTGATATATAGTGACTCGAAGCTTTTCAAATCGAGAGAAGTTAAGGCTGAAGATAATATAGTAAATGAATTAGAATTAAGAGGATGATAGTGATACTCTAAATGTTGCCTAATGGAAGAGGCTTCAGGTTTAGAAATGGGAACACCAGTCCTATGAGACAAACTCAATTGCTTCGCGATCCTGCATTTGAGTTGTAAGCCAGTTTGGCCTACATAACGACTGTGGCAGGTCGTACATGTATAATTGTAAATTATACAGGATCGCAAGCCCAAAGTGATTGGCTCCTTATGGAGAAAAAAGAATTTAACGATACAAGGTTGGAATATATACAAATGAATTGGCATTGAGGGAAATTGTTGTTGGGGGTAGAGAGAAGGAGTTTATTAAACTCGGATGACAAATGCTCGAGATAGGGTAGCTTAATGAAAACCTTCTGTTTAGAAACAATAGTATTGAAAGCCGAATTTTTAGAGCCTACCATATATGCTCTAACTGGATATCGTTTCATGAAGAACTGACTTATTTAAAGGATTTCTTCAAATTTAATTATCACCCCGATTTCATCTTCGACCAGTTAGTATCCAAATTTCTCTCCAAAATATACTATCCTCGACCCTTACTTACTACTGTTTCTAAACAGAAGGTTTTCATTAAGCTACCCTATCTCGAGCATTTGACATCCGAGTTTAACAAACTCCTTCTCTCTACCCTCAACAACCATTTCCCTCAATGCCAATGAGATTCCTAGGCCGGGCCTGTCTTCAAAATTGTTTTGAAAGGCAGAAAATAAATATGGCGGAAGTCCTGTGGTGGTTGTTATCACCCGCAGTACTTGCATTTGCTCTTTCTTTGCATGTGACATGGGGAATGAGCCTTTAAAGTGTGAGCGGGTAAGAAGATATTGTATAAAAATTCCTTGGAGGGTCCTAGCTTAGAGAGATACTGGGTTTGATGGGGTAACGTTCTGGGCGAAGTAGAGTCACTGTGCCTGGTAGCTTAGCGGTAGAGCATCTGACCGGCAATCAACAGATCCGGTTTAGAGTCCCGGCCAGGAATTTTAAACTTTTTTTCCCTGGCGTTATCTCTGTCTTCTCGGTAAAGAATTGCCTTCATTGTGCCGCCCTCTGCTCTCTTTGATTCTAGTCTTCTTCTAATGTCCCTTTCTCTTACCTCTAAAAAAATCCTGTTTCTTGTCTCATTGCTCTTCGCGTCCAATTTCTCTTCTTGTACTGTATTGTTATATAGTCTGCAATGCAAGGTTTCTGCACATTTTTTTCTGTCTTCAAAATTGTTTTGAAAGGCAGAAAATAAATATGGCGAAAGTTATCAACCGCAGAATTTGCATTTGCTCTTTCTTATATATATATATATATATATATATATATATATATATATATATATATATATATATATATATATATATATATATATATATATATATATATACACAATAGCAAAAATACCTGTCGTTAACTGAGTTAAAAAAAGCTGCCAAAGTTATACTATGAATATGAAAAGTTATTCACTTCGATTCTATTTAACATATATAAGAAATGGCTGCTAACTTTCATATAGTTGCAGATGATAGAACTGTTTCCTTCTGCCCAATGTATAAGAAATGACAGTCAACATTCATGTAGACGATAGAGATATTTCCTTCTTACTAATATCATCATGGGTGCATATAAACTTCTGATCTATGATCCCTAGTATTTCTGTCTATAAATTATTTTAATTTGTTAATCGCCTGCTAAAACCTTCCTTATAAACAATGTTTCGGGTTTTACCAGTATGGAAGAAAATGAAAGATTGTTCTTGCTCCCCACTTTGGAAACACCAACATATAACTGACCGTGTGAAAAACAATCTTCCTCTAATGTCAAACCAGCAACTTTCAAAGTCTGACCTTGGTACTTAATAATGGACATGGCAAAATACAGACGTATTGGAAATTGAAGCCGTTTGAACTCAAAAGGCATGTTGGAAGGAGTTAAAGGTATGTGACGAATAAAAATATCTTCGCCTTTTTCCCTCATTAATTTCTTGACAACAAGTCTTGTCCCATTGCACAGCTTTGGTTGAGAAAGGTTACGCAAAAACTTGATTGAAGCGCCTACTTTCAATCGAAGGCAATGAGGAGGAGCTCCTGGTGGCTCCAGTGAGTTTAAGAACTCAACCGGATAATTGACTATTTCCGAGTCATCGACAACAGAGTCTATAGATTTGTAAGTTAGTTCATTTCCTGGTAAAACTTTCAAGAGTCTTTCATTTAAATTATTCACAGTAATGTTCTTTGGTGTTATGATTGCTCTTTCACACAACCGAGCAGCATTTGTGTAAGTTAAAAGTAAACTTGGGAAAAAACTTTATCAATAATTTCCTCAACTGAGCTCACCAAGGTGCAAATCTCTAATCGATTCAAGTCATCTTCATGATTTATATTTAGCTTTCCTTCTCCAAATTGAAAATTGTATTGACAAATTGTTCCGACAGATGATCCCTATGCAAATGTACCATCATATTTATAGAAAGCTTTAACACTTTGACGTGTTTCCATAAAATAGAAGATTTCAAACACGCTTTCAATTCATCCGCCTTTGTTCCCCTGGGAATCACTGGAAAAGTTTGTCTAAAATCACCTGAAAGCACTACTGTCACACCTCTCATCAAGTAAATGGAATTGCGCAAATCCTACAGCATTCTGTTAACAGCTTCTAGTGATTTTTTATGGGACATTGTAGCTTCGTCCAATACTATCAAAGAACATTTCATGAGAACTTTAGCTAAACCAGAACTTTTATTTATATTGCAGACCTGTTCATCATTTGAAGTTAGATTCAATGGCAGTTTGAATACTGCATGAGCTGTCGAAATCCTGTAAGTAAAGTCGCAGCAATTTTAGAGCTCGCTATAGATAAATTTATTTCCTTTTCTGCTGAATTTTAGCTAGCACTAAATTTGTAACAAAGGTTTTCCAGTTCCTCCTGATGCTTCCCAAAAATATAATTCTCTTTTCTTAGGTGTCATTTTCTTAATGATTGTTGTATATGCAACATGTTGATCTGGCAAAAGTTTCGGGACATTTTCTTCAATGAATCTATATATGTCGAAGTTTGAGTGAGTGGGTAATCCCAGTCCCACTTCCTGGACATATATTTTATTAACGCACCGAGATGAAGCGGAGGTGAAGCGTATCCAATGCACCTACCTTAGCCACTTCCGGTGAATAAGAATAACCCCGGTGCGTACCCTTTTGATCAAAACTAAGATGATGATCTTCTCAGTGTGTTCTCCACTCAGTAAAAGCCAACCCTAGGTGGGTCGGTGGAATATTGAGATTTAAGCCGAGTGGATTGCTTAATAATTGCCAAAGGATCGTCCAAATTAGTTAAACACACATATACAAAAATAATCTTTAATGTACATGAATTTGAAATAAACAACAGCGTATATAAATATAAATAGGATTGATCTTGCACTAAATAAATAAGTCTACAAAATGTCGTGGGGATTACTTGCAGATTACTCACTGGGATGTTTGCGTCTTAATGACACCAGACAGAACGAAGGGAATATTATTATTGAGTTAAACACTGAATTAAGTAAGCACTTCTAATATTTGAGGGTATGGGCTCGAAATGAGAATTCTAGTTCACAAATAACTGGTAAAGTTAGGGGAGGGGATAATTCAATTAACGATACTTTTTGAGTTCGTAAGTATTTTTCAAGGGGGCGGTGAAGATCTTCTTATGGTTACAATGATCGCACCTAGTCCGGCCGTCCGAGGTTACCGAATGAGAGGGTAATCCTAGACCGGTGATATGCTGATCCTTTGCCGGATCACGAAGGTGAGCCACACGGTGACTCAAATAGGACTTCTTCCTTGAAGTACCTGTTCGATTATTCGGCTCCTGGAGTGGGTAGCCAAAGCCGATTACCTAGCTATGTCTAGGGTAATCCGCAGAGGGAGGTCCTGTGTAACCTCAGACTCTGAAGGTGAAGGGGCTGCGAGAAGTTTGGCACCTACAAGTACCGTGACGGCAACAACCAATTCCCCAAGAAATTCCTTCCTTGCAGCGGGTGGACGGTTTCTTATGTGGATCGAGTTTCACACAAACTCGACATAGGTCTAAGGGCTTTTACTTGATTTCAGGGAGAAGTCTTCCTTTTATTTCTCTCACGAGCAAAATCAAGAGAGAGAATCGAATTCTCGTAAAATCCGTATCGTCGCGCGAAAGACCTTTTTTCACCTTTGGGCTGACGATATGTCATTCACGGCTTCGAGCCATCTCGGATTTTACGGCGGTGCGAAAAAGGGCGACGGAGAATTCTAGGCAGGCGAGAGGTTCGTTTGGGGATACGAGAAGGCGCGCAGCTTTGTGTCGGAGTGTTTCTGCGTACACTTATGTTACCGGTATTTAGACTTCTACAAATATCATATGAAGTTTCTCGCAAAAATTATGTGACCAAATTATTTACCTCACTTCGATGAGTTTCAGATAACTTAAACTTGCTCAGCTCTTTCCCTCTCATTGAGAAAACGTAATCTGCAATATCAGTTAATGCAGAATTGTATATTTCATCGTTGAATGCTATTTCTCTCTCAGGGAATCTTAATTGTGCTTGATATTTGTAGTCTTCCGATAAATCATTTTTGTATTTCTACCACAACGCTAATGGATTACTTACTTCGCAAGTCTTGAGAATAATTGTAAAAAGATCTCTCAAAGAAATAGGTGTACGTGACATTGAAGCTTCAGCCATGGTTATATCCTACTGATTGTCATCGTCTAACAAATTTAAGGCTAAATATGCTTCCCTGTAAATACCAACAGTTTGACCATAAATCATTCTTTGGAAGAAGAAGGAAGTCGGTCCTCTTATTTCAAGAAGAAGCAGTCTCAAAAAGAAATATTAACGGTGACTTGGATGGAGAGAATAAACTCTTCTAATTATAGTCAAATTTTATACTAGGATGACCTTCAACATCAACTTCTCTTTTTCTTCTGTGTCAAGAGTTTTCGCTGGAATTTGAGGATCAAGAAAAGTTTTTGCGAAATCATCTCGTTGGCATAATTTAAAAAACGCTGTAAAACTCGTGTCTTTGGGATTTAGGGCTACATGTTCAGCTGTTTCATTTTGTGAAAGAAACTCTGACCATTTTCGAGATAAACTGCAAGCTGTTGGATTGCAGGATGCCTTTCATGGATAAGAAACCAAAATATTCGCCAAAATGTTTCATTGCTGCTGATATATCTACAAAGCTCAAATTGAGAAACTTTATTTTGAACATTTTCTTTTTGTAATGCAAACATGGCTGCATCAGATCCCTTATTTTTGTACTTGCAAACATATTAAATAGATTTTACAGAATTGCAAAATTCAACATTTACGTGAGCATTGAAGGTCTTTGATGAGCGCCAACCATAGTTGGCGCTCATCTCTTATAGGATGGGTAGCCATCTTCACTAAACTGAGTTTGAAGTAGAAATTTCTTTGTGTATCTTTTTGTACATTTGCCATCAGCCATGTGTTTAGATATTACCACAAGGTCAATGTACCATGTGCTTCTTTACTATTTCAAATAGAGTTGGATCACTTTCTGAATTGGGTAACTCAGCTGATATTATTGAATCAATTTGATTAGGGTTGATTTTTGTGCTAAGCCACAACAAAATATGAGCATGAGGCAGACCTCTTTTTTGCCACTCAATGGTATACATATGACATCTTAATGACCCAAAGATTTGTGATTTGTTGATAAGATTCATCCGTTTGATTATCTTCAAGCGAAACACACTGGCCAATTGACCTTGTCAATTGATGCATGTCTGCCCATTAAAAAGCTCATCTTGAATCTCATTCCACTTTGGATTTGAATTGAATGTGATAAAAGGTCAGGTTTTCCATAATTACGAACAAGGTCATTGCATCTTGGGTCTTCTTATGCATATATCGTGGACTACCCGTAAAGCTGGAAGGTAAAATCCAAATTTGACCTAGGTCTCTTCCTTGCCCATCGTTATTTATATGATCTCCGAGATGGATATATGAATCTACTCTAAGTTCCTTTTGACGAGTTTTGATGAACAAAAGTCTTTCTGCTTCAACTTTCGCAAACATATGAGCTGCAAACTGATGGAAGAAGGTTGAAGGAATTATCTCTGATCATAAAATGGTAAGAATAAAAGTCCATACATGAAACATGCTTTCTCGGATTATTTCGAAATTGAGGGATGCCATATACAAATAATAGGGGATACTGAAGGCTGTCATAAGATCGGCGAGTTCCACACACGCGTTTCAATGTAGAATCTCTTGAATGAAGTATTATGTCTCTTTTGCCAAAAATTTCATCTGTCATAATAAGTGATAGGTGATTGAATCGCCTAGCATGTTCAATTGAAGGTTTTTTTATCTGCATTAATAACTTCCCGAAATTCTGATGCTGGAGCTCTCTCGATAGTTGCTTTAAAACTTCTTATGTATAAGTTGTTGGCATGCAACATTTCTTGGAAACTAATGATTATATCTCGTCTAACCCCTTGGTTAAGATAGCATCTGATTTCTGCTTGATTTTCTTGCCTTACAATGAAATATACTTGCAAATATTGGGAATCCTCATTTTCTGATGGCATTTTCTTGTGTGTCAAATAATCACAACAAAATAGCAAAAAAAAATCAATATTTAGTAATAGATCCTTTTGCTTTAATCACATCTCTTATTCTATCTGGCATTATTGAGACTAAGTTCTTAAAAGTTTTTTATGCTACCGTTTTTCTATATACGTTTTGTAGAGCGAACTTTGAGGTGTGTTTAGGATCATTGTCTTGTCGATAATAAAAACTCTGCTTGTTACACCATATCGAATAAGAATTTGATGGCACGTTTTTTGGTTTATTTTCCTCTTCATTCTTTGCAGATCATCAATTCTTTAAGCACTACTAAAGCACCATCAAACAAGGTTAGTGACACCTCCATACTTCATATTTGGAACAATGCAGTCGGAATTGTATCTTTCATTTGGTCGTCGTTTGACATTCAGCCTTATTTTTGAGACAAAAAGCTCAAATTTGGATTCGTCTGCCCAAAGAGCTCGACTGTCTAATCTTTGGATTTTTTTTTTATGGGGGAGGGGTGCAAATCGGAAGCGCTTAACTAAGTTTGGCTTACGTAGTGAAGGTTTCATGACAGCGAATCACAGTGCGCCCGTCCATCGACTAGGAAAAGGTCTGAGAGAAGAGGTGGGGTTTTATAGCCAGCTTGAAAGCGACAGGCGAGGAAGAGGAGCGTACACAAACAGGCAGACCATTCCACAGCTTAGGAGCAACTATGCTGGCAACTCCATGATAAGGACACCTGTCAACCACACGCCATTCAGTCCTACTTGTTTGACACGCATGGGAAATGCACATCAATTGTCATCTACACACTCTCGTTCGCTCCAGGCCAAGTACTAGACTTCACAGCAACCTCCCAGAAAGCTATCTATCCACGCGAGCTGCAGGCCTCTTGAATTGAGGCAACCAAGAAGAATTCTATATGTAGACCCTCTCAATAAATATAAAATGTGAGCGTGTTTGCATAACCAACCACTCTATTGGTGACCCCGCAACCGCACCCAACATTTTGCTCATTATTAATATTATATACATTAAACCTACGGACCGAGAAATTTTGAGGAGAATATTTTCAATAAAAGTATGTAACAAGTAGGACAATTAATTTTTTTCAAGTGTGTATTGAATTTATATACCCCATTATATATACCTGTAGAAAATATTCAAATAGGCATAGTTTTAATTTTGGAAGAAAGAAGACTAAACTTTCTAGTTTTCCAGCGATTTTGTTTGTCATTCGTGTTTAGGATGAGTTCTGATTCAAATAGTGTTCCTATTTAGTAATTCATGAATTTGATAAGTATTCGTATTGGAATGAAATTTATTTTGTGTCCTATGTTCCTGTTATGTGGGTATAATTCATTTGGATAGTTTGCATGTTCTAATATCTTATTTTTGATCGATTATTATTAGGTTGGCCAGAAAGTCCTGATTCACTTAGGGAGCGGAAAGAAAACAACAAAATTTAAGGAGCAACACCAACATTTATTCTTCAAAATAAAATCCATCACTCTCTACTACATATTTTCCAGCGATCAGCCAGCCTCCGAATATGTCCCACATACCACTCAGCTTTGAATAAAAAAATGTAAACAAGCTTCCGCTTCCTAAATGAGTCAGGACTTTCTGGGCAACCATATATTATTTTATTTACTCTGTCGCCCGTTTCGCCTATATAACATTACTTATATTTTAAACCGATAACCAACGAGGCCATCTCCCGCAGTGTTTTTAGGGTTAGATGTGTTAAGAAAATGTAGTTAGAGCAAAAAAAAAATACGTGGAAGATATATAGCCGCAGATCAACTTGCGGGTTCTGGGGCTGAAGGTGCACTCAATCATCTAGATGTCAGCTGCAGCACGGTTCCTCATTGTTCACAATTCATTCAAGACATGGTTGTATATTTTATTCCTTTCTTTTGTTGGCGTTTTATTATATATGATATTTGCCTTAATTTAATGATTAGTGTGTTTTTAAAGACAAATACCTATATTCGTTTAATTGAGGATTGAGATTAAAAATAGAAAACATACTCGTACCGGGAATATGTGTCTTTTGTTCCCGTATGTATTCAGGCTGTGACTGTTTACTTTGGGTTTTTTGCTGGCCATACATAGGTAGGAGCGTGGGAAAACCGTTTGGCTCTGAGAAACGAATGAATGACGTCACTCCTGAGGCCTAGTTCTGAGGGGGTTGTCGTGTGGGGAAGGTATCATTGATTTTTCTCCGAGGAAGGATGACCTTTGCTCGTCCTTCGCTGTTGTATGTCAGTCTGCCAGACTCATTGTATTTCTCCTAAGAGAATTTTACATCTTTAAATGATTTTTTTCTCGCCTTATCTTAGCGTTATGTTCTCCTTCCCGGAGCTCTTGTTATTGGATAAAGCGTTGGAACTTCACGCCATGGTATCGGGTTCGATCCCCGCTGGCATAAAAGAATTTCAGTGTGGCATAACGAAATGGTTGAGTATGAATGTGTGAGCTAAAAAAATGTGTGGTTGAAGTCAAGATTTGGAAGGGTGAGGCTGGATTTTAAAATTGTAAAAAGAGGCTAAGAAAAAGAGGTTCTGGAATGACTTGTGACGAGTGGTAGATGGGATTGGTATCCGTTGATGGTTGAAGGATATTTTCATAGTGCCCTCATCTAGGGACTACCATCCTAAATTATTTTTCAGCCTAATACCAGGCTATTTTAAATTACAAAACAAATCAGTTTCAGAACAAATAACCCCAAATAAACAAAAACAAAACCTAAGCAAAAAAACAACAAACAAAGCAATGACAAGAAGAAGAAGGAACCACGATCCAGCGGGGGGGGTTTTTGGGGGGGGGGGAGGTCCACCACTTCTCGGCGCAGGAGCATGCGACCAACGAACGTCAAAGGGAGTCAAATAAGATTGAGGAAGCCACTCTCCTTCAAGAAGGCAAAGAGTCCACAAGTCCGTGTGCGCGAAGTTTTCCTGACTGGGACACTCAAAAAGAATGTGCCGAACATTTTGGGGGACAACGCAGTCGTCGCAGTAAGGTGGAGGGAAGCGCTTCATCAAATGGCGGTGCGTCCTGCGAGTGACCCAATTTGAAGACGACAGAAAATGAACTGAAGCCACCGCGGTATTGGGCAGTAGGTCCACGGTAACAGTCATGGGGCAGTGGCGCAATGCCACGCAAATTTAAATTCCTCTCGGCCGTCTCCCATCTTCTTTGCCAAGCACCCTGAAATCTGTCATGTAGTCAGTGTGAGAAAGAGCAAAACGCTGGTCTGGTCTCCCAGTTCTCGCGGATTCTTTGGCGTCCTCATCGGCGCGCTCATTCCCCACAATTCCTGCATGTCCAGGAACCCAGCAGAAGATAATCTCGACATCCGCCCGGCTCGCCAAAACCGTGGCGTCACGGATATCGCGAACCAGAGGGTGCGGAGATTCCAATGCCCCGAGATCACTCAGGGCTCTGATGGTTGAAAGAGATATGAATGGGTGAATAGGGGATATAATGAGAGAAAAAATGAATGTAGCCAACATGTTCTTACAGCTCAAGGATGCGCAAAGGAGAGAGGCAGAATGTAGGAGTAAGTTTGATATGCGCCTTGTTAAGAAAGAATGCCCTAGTAGGCAGTCGCCAGATGGGCTCCTAAAATGTAATAAAAAAATTGTTAAGAAAGATTATGGTGCTGATTGTATTTGCTTGAATGTTTTAGAAATATATATGTATCTGACGACATAATTGTACTGTGTAAGGCTAAATTTGCTAGTGTCTGTGGATTATAAGGCTTGTTTTTAGTTGGAAAAGATGAGTGAATCAAAACTGAAAGGCTATTGAATCAGAAAGAGTGAGATGGTGGAATATGAAATAATGCTTGAAAGTAGGAGAAAGGAAGCATGTGTGAGTAGGGGGATGGGGCGGCTTATACTAGAAGGAAGTGAGAAGCATGCAAAAAAGTAATAGTTTTGTAAACATCTAGGATTAAGAGTGGCAATGAGGAAGTCAAAGGTAGATGTCAAGGGCTCTTTGACGAGTTGTATAATCTGGGTATGGAAGATGAAGCGAAGGGGAATATGATTGTCTCCACGGGTATAAACCAGATGTTGTATTAAGATATGGACGTGATAAGAAGTTAAGTTGTTAATGGTGCGAGGTGTCTAAAAAATGCGATGATGATATAGTCGCTAAAATGCTTAGAAGTTGTGGCGATTGTGTCATGTAATGGATCTGGTGTTTGGGTTGCAAGGAAATTGAAAGCGGAAGAAGAGTGCCGGAGGACAGAAAGAATGTTGTGATAGTGCCGTTGTATAAAGTTCAAGAAGAGAAAATGAATGCGAGAATTACAGGCGGATAAGTCTGTTGTATGAAAGCTGTAGAAGGAAATTCTGATTGAGGATATACGAATGATAGATTCAGGGGTTGATAGAGGATGGGAAAGGTTGATTTAGAGTGGGTAGAGCGTGTGTGGCTCAATTATGTGAACTGAGGCAGCAAACTGAAAAAACAGGGCAGAAGAGATTTGTATGTTGAGTGTAGGTATGAAAACATTATGACAAAGGTTCTAAGAATGTGTGCAGTGCCGTAAAAAGTATCATTGTAAGTATTGCGCGTTAGGGTAAAAAATGGCCTGAGTGAATGATTGAGCATACAGCCGTGGCTAAAGGTTTTGGGACACCTGGTATTTTTTTATTCCTTGGGCATGTCTATGAATATGTTTATGTAGGTTTCTATGCATAATGCATGTGCCCAATACATCTGGAAAGCAAAATAAAAGCTTTTTTAAAATATCTAAAATGGCGATGCTATTGAAATTTATGAAATCCTAGTATCAGTATGCGGTACGTTACAAACAAAATGCCTTCATATAACAACTCCTATTTGTTGATTAATATTAAAATCAATTTGGAAAGGATCTGATAATGGCGAAACAAGCACGACGCTGCACGAGGATGGTCTCAGTTGTGGACAAATCACACAGAGGGTCGGTGGATCACATTCTGGGGTTGCAAAAGTGTTGAAGAGGATCCGAGAATGTGGGAACATCCAAGACCGACATCGTTCTGGACGACTTGGTGTCAGTACGCACTATATCGAGAGGTCCCTGTTATGAAAGAACCATCGTGATAAAACCGCAGTCTAGCTGCAACATGAATGACAAAGGGCGGTCAGGTTAGTGCATTCATCAGAACAATCCGTCGCACAAGACCTGAAGTTGATCATCACATTTAGATCATGTGTCAGTGGGGACGTGTCTTATGGTCCGACGAGTCCAGTTTCCAGTTGTTCTCTACCCCAGACAACGCTAGAGTCCGCATAAGGCCATGAGAGCAGTGGAATCGGAAGTGCATCGTGCCAACACTAAATCATAGTGGCCGCTCTGCAATGGTATGGGGCTGAATGCCAAGTTCAAGGGTGGGTCATCTCATCGTTTGTGATGGCACCATGAGTTCAGAGAAGTACCAAGCTATCCTGAGAGATTACATGCTACTTTCAGCTAGGAGCTCCCCCAAATGGCCTGAATATGATTTTCCAGCAGGACAATGCCCCATGTTACAATTCTGTGTCCACCATACAGTGGTTCAAAGACAACAAAATCACGGTTATGGACTGGAAACCTCAATCTCCGGATATAAATTCAAGGAAAACCTCCGCCGGGACCTGAAGAGGCCATGAGATGTCATTAGACAGCCTCCAATGAGCGCATTCATCAACGAGGAGTTGGCTAGCGTCAACCCCATCAGGTCTCGCACCCTCGGGGAGAGCATGAGCTCAAGAGTAAATGCTCTCACCACTACCAAGGGCCTCTTTGACTCGCCACTGAGCTTCCTGTATAAGTTTGGTGTTGCTGTAATTTTCACAGAGCTACATCTACTCATCTGTTATATGTTGCCTATCTTACCTGTTTCGTCAATATTTGTATGTGTTCATTCTTGTTGATTTTGGGAGGCATATATAACTTATTGCTATTTATATCTCCTTATTTCACTGTTTTATTCATATTGATACGCAAATAAAAGCTTTACAGCCCTGCATTTATTAAATTTCCTTTAATTTCCTGTGTCCGAAAACATTTGACCACGGCTGTACATTTCGGCCTGTACAGGTTTCCATACTCTTTTAGTAAGCAACTTGTACCCAAACTAAATTTTAATCATCAGGTACCGGACTAATAAACCTACCTAATGTTTTTTGATTACATATGTATTTTGTTAACGGTTTTTAGCACTTTCCCTTTGTCTTTTCTTCTCCACAATGTACTCTCAGGTTGTCTCTCTTTCGGATTTTTTTTTTTATATATCTATACGAACGTAAGCAAATTATTCACCCTTGTCTACGCACTTCTGAAACTATTTTCTGAATAAAACTTTTAAAACGTATTTTGGTTCTTAGACCGTTGGTTGCAAGGAACCTCGGCGGTTAGCGTTACGGATATGAAGTAAGTTCAATTTCCCTGCCGGAAAAAGAACAAGAGGTTAGGGGCGTTTGTGGTTCCTGATGGGCTCTTCATCTACAATCGGATGTCTATGGGGTTGAGTTGTTCGGAAAGTACCTTTCAGAGGATGATTAATCATGTAATCGCCGGTCTGGAAGGCGTGCGAGCCAACCTAAACGACTTAGTAGTGTTTGGCGACTGCTGGGGGAAGCAAATTCATCGGATTGTGATGTTATTCGAGAGACTAAAAGAAGCTGACTTGACATTACATAAATCTTCTAAAATCAGAAGTTGGGAAGGTGAACATACAAAATCTCGGACACGTTGTGGGAAGCGGCGCAGTGGCACTGCTAAATGCCCCAAAGGGCCTTTCAACTTGGGCCTGGCGGAACAAAGCTCATTTGAGGAAATAAAGAGACCGTTAATTTTGATTCTAGTCCTGAAATCACCCGAGTTCTCCGAGGCGTTCTGGGTTCAAGTTAATGCTTCACATACCGGCGTCAGTGACGTGCTTTCGTAAAAGGCCGACCATAGATTTCCTCACATTCTCACTTACTCCTCCAGGAATTTAACTGGTGCACCACGCAACCTTTTATCGACTGTAAATTAGCTTTTTGCCCTCATGTTCACGCTTGAAAAAAAAATTACCTCATACATGGTGCTCATATGTTGCGCGCTCAGCGATCACAATTGGTTGAAGAATTTAAGTAAATTTGAAACTAAGAAGAACCGATTACTGCAGTCTTTGGCTTTGGAAACTTCTAATTTGAGAGTAGACCACATTAAAAGGAATGTCATGTCAGATACTTTGTCTCTCCTCCATTAACTCCGAAGTGATTTATTTTTCCCTGTTTTTGTGAGCTGATTATTGTATAGATTTTGTCTGTAGTTCATTCTTTTTAGTGGATTATAGAGTATACAAGAATAATGTCACGGTCATAGTATGTTTGTGATTAGCATGCGAATTAAGTTCTCTTTTATTTAATTTTGCCGATTGTACTCTTTTGGTTTGTGCCATCTGTTGCTGTTGTATTTGGCTATTTGCACATAGCCACAACGCATTTTCTCTTCTCTTTCGAGGGGATCTTTCATGGGAGAACAGTTTTTTAACCTTTGGTCTGAACATTTTGCCGTGGAAGACATAATTTTATGTCTCCCACATATTTAACCCGTTTTGTAGTTAAAACGAGAGCTATTTCAGGTATTGGAGATATGAAAAGTGCCCTTTGTTTTATGAAGGAAGAAGACACTCGATCGGGTTTTCTCGTATAACAATTAGCAATACGAAATCGTTGGAAATCTGTGTACGAAGTAGCTCGTCCCAAAAGGTAATTCTGAGATCTAGTTAACGATCTCTCCTGATATGGATATATTTTACGTGGATGTAATTTTGGTAACGTGATCGTTAGCGTGACTGGTTATTAAGTATTTGCTCCCATTTTGAAGGTTTTCATTATCGGGTTTATCAATATAAGTTAATAATTAATTTATTTATTAAAGCTTTAGAATTTATAAATTTCCCTAAAGTAACCTAATTATTAGCGGAGTCAGTCCATTCGAGGCCGTCCTAATTGGAGAGTTAAAATTTGAGACGCCATAGACCAGTGGTTCTTAATCTTTTTACTACCATACCCCTCTAGAAATTGGTCCTTCCTTCCACGCCCCCTTGCATCAAAATAACATTCTCTTCAAGATTTTAAAGAAAAAATGAAAATAAATTGTTTTAAATCTATTTCTTGATTATAAATTAGTCAGATACTTGACAATGGTTCTTAGCTACTAGATCTTGAATGCGTGGTTGAATGCCAGAGAGTGCACAACGTAAGTCCCTTTCAACATTTAACCTGTTTCTGTACTTGATTTTGAAAGCAACGAACGTGGAAAATAGAGCTTCTCAAAGATGCGAAGATCCGAATATAGTTAGAATCCGAAAGGGGTAAAAAGAAAAGTACTTGAACGAGAACGTCTCAAGATCCAGTTCTTTGAAATGTTCCTTAGCTGTGGTGTTGAATTTCAACTCAAGAAACTCCTCTTGCACTTCATTCTAAACATCAGCTACTTCACGTTGAAATGGGTTCCTAATGAATTTCCAGGCTTCACGCTTCTCATCTATAACTGGGAAGTATCTGATGAATTCTGTTTTGAAGTCAGTTAAATGAGTGGTTATTTGTTTCTTAGCCTCAGAACAAAGTTACTCGGATATAAGAGAGAAATCCAAGTTACTAAATCTGGCTCTATTTTCATGCTGAATTTGACACTTCTAGAAGTCAAGTTTGTATAGGAAGGTTCAAATGGTGTCGTGGTGCGTAATAATATTGATGTTTTCCATTGTAGTTTAAGATTCAGAGCATTCAACGCTTTTAAGATCCCCATCAGGTAAGCTAGAGAGCTGAAAACCTTGAGAGTGGAACTTGTCATGGAGATCTGCCTTCTGCTTCGAATCTAGAAAAATTCTACCTTTTCTCGCAGTTCATAAAACCGTTCAAGTATGTTGCCCTTTGATAGCCATCGCACGTTAGTGTGAAAAAGCAAGGCCTAATGTTCAGACTCCATATCCTTACACCGCAGTTTGAAGAGACGACTGTTTAAAGCTTTGATAAAGTTGACTAACTTGATATCCACTTTCAGGACAGCCCTTTTTTCAACAGGTGAAGTTATGGATGCCAAGGCTTCACAATAAAGTATGCAGTGTGTACCTAGAATAGATAGATTTTTTTCTTTCACCCTTGTAATGAATCTAGAATGCAGACCAAGCATGACTGAATCATCATTAGTGCACACCCTCACCAGCGAGTCCTAGGAAAGTTGGTTTTACTGAATGAGGTTTGATACATTATAAAAAATAGCTCCTTTTGTTGTATAACTTTCCATGGGGCTACATAACAGCATTTCTTCTTTTAAACTGTTGCCTGACACGAAACTAGCATACATCAGTACGTGAGAACATTCAGGGATGTCAGTCGTATCGTCACACTGGATGCCAACAACAGGAGAATCTCTTACTTGGTCGAGAATGTGATCTATAATGTCTTGACTCAATTCGTCGATCCTGCTCTTGACTATGAAATTTGGAAAAGCTTGCTTGCACTATCGTTCCCCAGAACGAGTTTTGCAACAAGGAGTATACTTGGTTTTATGAGATACTCTCTTATGTTATGTTTTTTCTTACTCTTTTCAATCAACATAGTGATCTCATAAGAAGCCTCAAAACCTTTCTATTTTTTTGCAGAAATGCCCCACTACCGTCCAAATTAGCTTGATTCAGTGAATGTCGTTTTGTTCCAAAGAATGCCTTGAGCTTGTCTGCAAGAGCAGGATGTGTTGTCTTCAAGTGGCGTTCCAAGCATTAGGACCGCATTCCATCATTGCTGTCTTGTAACATATCACACACTGGGGAACCTCTGAGTCACCTTTTTGGAGGGACACGAACCCAAATCTAATATATTCGTCAAGATACTTCCGCTTCTTTGCACTCATTGCGAATTATTTAATGTGCATTCGACAGCACAAATCTGTGAACAAAACATAAGGCCCGTGTAAGATAAGTGTAACATCATCACGTGCTCATAAACACCACAAAATGATCATTAACAAACACATGATCGAAAAGTTCGTAAACAATACAAGTGATACAATCATACGAGTATATGATCATAAGCACCACCATATCATTAACGAACCACCACATAAAATAAAGCACCACCAACTCTTCATAAAATACATAGGGAAATATATCGTTTTGGGGGGTGTCTTGCGTGTTGATTTCTGTGATGGTCACTCCGAAACGCTGATTTCAGCTTCCTTCAACCAGGAAGAAACCAATTTCAATTGAGTTACTCGTACCATCCATGTGTGAAGAGGGAGTGTGGGTAAGGTTGCGATTGAAAGTGCGATGAGGTTGTATGGGCATGGAAGAAGAATGGATGGAAATAGAGTTATGAAGAGAATATAGGAAAGTGAACATCAGGGTGTGTGAAGGATTGGAAGATCGCGTGAAAAGTAGGTTGATTATGTGAATGTGTGTTTGAGAGAGAAAGGACTGACCGAGGGGTAAATGGATAATATTGTGGGTGGAAGGGGTTTGTAAGGGCTTTCTGTACAGGGATAAATAATGAAAGAACACCCATCGCCATGAAGGGCCAATTTTACGTGGGAGAAATGATGTGTGGCCTTTTACTTAAGAGGGTATTAAGAGAGGGTGGAGGGGAAAGGGGGGAGCGGCGTTGAATCGTGCCAAACTCAGTTTGTAGGAAACTGATTGTAGTTGAAGACTTGAAAAACTGAACTAAGACTAGTAAACGAACCACAAAACTACAAGAACACTACCAACCAACTACAAAAAAATGTGTTTACAAGCTAGAGAATGAAGGGGGGGGGGCATGGAAAGTAGAGAGAAGTAGACCTCGCCTCCTTATTACGCCCTATACGCATGCCAAAGACCCCGGTTCATAACCCCACAAGGGAAGGTCATGTGTAACACTGGCAACTTTGCTGCTGCTGACATCCGGAAGATTATGTGCCCTGCCGGCCCTAACGCCCGCAGTTTGCCCTCCCGTCCCTAATGCCTGCGGAAAGATGTGCGGCAATATATCGTACACGTGAGATGCCCTCGTTGGTAGTGCGCCTTAAATTAGAATGGAAAAGAGTGCTCCGGCTCAGCATCAGGTCGGGACTCGCAAAAGGGTGGCAGCTATAGCATGGACAACTATGTTGCAGTTGGCATCTGGTGGATTGTGTTCCTCCCAGGCCTCAAACAGCAGGTGGATATACTGACATATATATTCCCACATTTTCACTTCCCATCTTTCTTCACAGGTCTCTCATTACATTTTTCATGCAGTGATGAACTCGTTGGTTTTCGCTTCTTAGTTTTAAGTGGAATGGCCACCAGGGAGAAGCCGATTTGCGAAGTTTTTCAGTCCTTGAAGAAGCATAGAGCCACAAATGCTTCACTTAACCAATCCTCCCCATGCTCATTTATACACACTTGTTGATTAGCTTAAACAAGTCGAGTGTGTTTGCGACATCCGTGGCGTCAGAGATACCACGAACCAGGAGGTGTGGAGATTCCAATGCCACGAGAGCACTCAGGGCGATTTGTGAGTCGGTCAAGATAACAATCCGGTCTCCGAACCAGCAATGATAGGTTATCTCTCGTACCAAGCGGTGTCTCGCAACCAGCTTGACCGTGAAGACAGGCTGAAAAGGCTATCGCGGAACCCGACTCACACGGCCCAAAGAAAATACACACATAAAATCTATAGAAGACCAGGGATCTAAAGGCCTACCAGAAGTTCACCAGGATTTATCAGGACGGTGCTAAATTACGAGGTATCCGCAAGGGGTTAAATAAATACACACGTAAAAGTATTTACAGTATTATTTACGATGAAATTAAAATGAAATAAATTAACTGTTAACAAATTAGACGGGGTCATCAAACAATAAGAAAAGTCACAAATGCTTATTATCATTGAACGACCACAAGTCGTTTTAACCAAAAGGATATTCACGCATACAGATCTACGGATAAATTGTTTAAAGCCTAAACGACACGCGCCGTTGAAGATGAAACAGGCTTCGCTACTTTAGTGACAGGTGTTCCCGGAATAACCTCCCTGTCTTTCGTCACTTACCCGAAGGCCTAAAGTTACATGAATAACACTTATAAGACTTAATTAATTTAAAGGGGACGTAAGAAGAAAGATACTCCAAAATACCTGATACCAGAGCAGTGAAGCAATAACCCACGTCGGGAACCCAGGGGAAAGAGGCTCGGCGATGATGAGGGAATTTGACTCTAGTCGACAGGGGTGAAAGTGATGACGGTCTTTGGCGAGGAGAAATCCACGGATGGCGATATCGTGGCGAAATGCGTCGAGACCACGGAGAACGATGATTCGAGGGCACAACGATCCGAGAGAAGGAATTCGAGATGACAGAATTCCCAAAAGAGGAGATGGCGAGGTGACTGGGGAGAGTTTTCACGTGCCCAGTGTGATCGGCTTCCCAAAGGAGAACACTTGCAAACGTAACTGGAAGAGCACAATTCGATGCAGCCGACAGAGGGGCATCGACAACACTGGCAGGAATCAATGGCAGAAAATCCTCGCTGCACGAAAGAATCCAGTACGGGTTTCCAAAAATTTAACAACGTCAAGGTAAGTGACGAATAACGATTCAGCGGAGCAATCAGGCAGAATCCTCACAACAGAATAACTTAAAAGGGCTCACGGCCCCATTTATATCTTTCAGACCAAAAGTGGGAACAAAGGGGGGGGGGGGATGAGTCGCTTCCCCTACGCAAATTAGACTGGTAAGTTACAGAAGTTTAGGCCAAAAATGGTAGCGTCGAAGCGGGTCAACCTTCGGATTCCCATGCTTGAGAAAGGAAAAGCATGGGAATCAAAAGGCCTACCCTTTACACAGGCAAAGCCCTTGGTAACGCTCCGCTGACTTCAAATAGGGGGATATGGCATAGAAGCCGACCCACTCCTGGAACTTGGGGGCATCCGTGTACAGGGCACGGATCTAACGTGACACGAAGTGTGCTTCATAAAAGCCGAAAACTACACTCCCAGTGATAAGGAAGCTTTTGGAGCAGAGGCGAGGCGAGAGTCAAAGTTGGCACCCTCCAGACCGGCGTTCTGGGCAGAACCAGATACACTATCTGCTCGAGAATTCTTGAAGGAGTTTCCTAGCCTTAAACCTGAAGGGCTTAGTGCATGACTGACCTCTATCGGAGGCATAGGTATCGTCTAGATCGGCCGCGGATGCAATGAAGTTGTTGCTGAGGGTGACACCGTGCGCGTGCCTATAAACGCACAATGTACTCTGAGAGGCGTAGGGCAAGTGGTATCTCCTCGGCATTAACAAGAAGGCTCTCAGTGGGGGACATGCGGTAGGTACCGGTTACCAATGCGGATACTAGTGTGGTGGAGCTTATCCACGTTCCACAATTCATTTTCGGCTGGGATGCGTAAAACTCTCATCCGTACTGAAGTTTTGAGGGAACAAACTAACAATAAAACAGCAGAGCGATAGCACTATCAACACCCGAAGTATCGAACATCACGTAAAGAAGAATGTCTATGGGGCGGGTACAAGAGGCCCTAATGCTGGGAATATGGGTTTCCCAGGCAAAGCTTCAGTCAATAACAAGACCAAGTAAACAGTAAGAGTCCACCATTTCCAGGCAATACCCGTTTAGGAAAAGACCTGGCGCGGGTGGAGGCGTGAATGTCGGCACAAGTGTACTGCCTTAATCTTGGTCAAGGAAAAGTCGAAACCTGTGTGCTTCGGCGTAACGAGAGATACGATTCAATGACTGTGGAGATGATACTCTAGAGTTCGCATCTGAGTTGTCGCAACATGGAAGAATGGAGGACATAGTCTGGACTAGAGGTGGTGTCTGTACATGAAGCGGTAGCGGAACGCAACTCAATTAGAGTAAACATGTCGTTGAAGGATTCTCCCCATCTGTGGTTAGCGGTAAAATCTAATCCGTGGCATTCAGTGATATCACGAGGTGCATTGAATGCTTATGGCGCAGCATCCCAGGGAGATAACGTGGAGAAAGAGCTGGCGAAAGACTGCCGCGAACGCGTGCTTCAAAATTTCGGTCCCGTTCTCCTGGAGGATTGGAGAGGAGGCTTCGAGAACTTGTCCCGAAACCTTTTGACTTGCTTTCACACCTCTGCAAGAGGGGTATTTTCATTAAGTGAAGACACAAATGTACGCTAATAAAAGGGGCGAGCGTGTTTTGAAACATACTAGAACCTTCCGCCTAGGTCAACGAAATTCACTGACGGTGAAATCGTTCTCGCAATTCTTATATCACATGTAAGCATATCGCTCTCTCTCTCTCTCTCTCTCTCTCTCTCTCTCTCTCTCTCTCTCTCTCTAATGGCCGTCTCACTCTCGTCCGAACTCCAAGGAAGTGAACAGCGTGCAACCCCCTCAGACGTTCTAGGAGTAATAGTTAGGCCAATAGAGATGAGGATGCAGGATAACAACTCTACGGCCACACCAACCGACCTAAAATCATCGAATGGATAGAGAAATCAGTCATTTATGAAACGCGGACTAAGGCACGAGCTCCAAGCACCACCGAGACGGTTTCTCAGACGTCATCGGCTTAGAAAATGATAGTTAAATGTGAAAGTGATCACTCATGAAGGTCATCGACCATCTCATACCCCCAATAAGGCTGTGCAACCGGAGAAGACAGGAACATATTGAGATAGGAAAATGAAGCTGTTCTTGGCCAGTGATGCCTAAACTCATCCACGTTTAGGACACCTATCTCCATTGCGTTAATCAGTTCGGCAAGGACCTGGCACCTGGGATTGATCAGGTATTCACCCAAGTAGGGGTGAATACCGTTCAAAATCTTCGAGCAGGAGAAAGGGCTTCGGCAACCATGCCAAATCACGGCCAAAGTCCTCCTCGTTGAAGTCGGATGGCGGCGGGATGTACGCAGCAATAACACTATAGCTCCGATCCAGGTGCAGTTGCACTACCACTGCTTGAAGGAGGTATTTATAGTGGGTAAAAAAACGGAGATATCATGCTAGATGTAAACCGGGTATCCCCATTCCAGAAGCAGGCTTCAGGGTGCGCTTTGCCTCACAAATAATTGTCGCCTTCGATGACTTATTAGGGGAGGTTGAACTCAACATGCGAGTCTTTTCCTCCCTGCGTCACGAAACCTTCGATGGTGGGGCTGATTTAGAAGAAGCGCCCCCTCTTTTGGAGGCTCACGCATCTTCGCCCGGTCCAGGCTTATTTAGAGGCGAGGGAGCCGAAGTTCCCTTTGTGCTATCCTTCTTTTGGGGGACAGTCTTAGGCTTCCCCGAAGATGGTCTCACGACCGCCTTCGGTAGATTTTCCTCCAGTAAATCTAACGACTCGGTAGAGGCGCGCGGCAATGTCACCTTAAGGGAAACAATCACACGGGGAGTAGGGGAAGCCCTGGTTTTAGCCAGGCAGGGTTTGATCCCTTTTAACTGCCAGCTTTACCAGTGGAGTGCCGGGGGGGGGGGGGAACCCGAAAATTGCCCGTGGTGGCAGGCATGGGGAGGCTAGAGGCAAATGGGGCCTCACTTAACAATTGATTCATAGGACGTCCCAGATCGCGCTGGAGGCGACAAGACCAAGTATATATCCTTGCGAAAGTGAGATGCTACGCAGCCTAAACGGCCAGTACCTCATTCTCAAGGAGATACGCGCCACGGTGCTTCGCGAAAGCAGGTTGAAGTTCTATGCAATTCACTCACTTGACCGAAGACCATAAGGATTAATCGCGTACGTTCTTAGAGCAACTTAAGCAAACTTCGGGTATATCCGACGTTACGCGTCTACATGAGCCATTCATGTTGCCGAAGTGGTGGCAGTCGTAGCCTATCCGCGGCCGTAGTACGAATGCCTTGATGCGGTAATGATACCAACTGATATGCACCAAATCAGGGAGCCTGCTCTCTGGTTGGCCAGCTTATCGGTGATGTTTTCCAAGAAATACTCGAAGAGTTTCTTCACATTTTATAAAACCCCTGATAGAGTCCGGTGTCACCTTTACCGAGAGCTATTGAGTGTCCGAAGAGCACTGATAATGGCCGCTTTGAAATGGTCACCTGCCTTTGCTAGAAGGCTCCTGTTCGAGAAACGGGTGAAATTGGCCTCTTTCCTAATCAACTTAGCTAATTCTATCCTATGATAGAACAAGTGCCATTTGGCCAACATCTTGCAATGTGTGGAGCGAGTAACTAAAGAGCGTTTGAATCCAGCAGGCTCAAAAACGCCAGGTGGTCTTTCAATGATGGGCCCCGACGTAATCGAGGTTCCTCTCACCACACTAGCAATGTTAGTCTTGGTGTTATTCTGCGTCTCCCCACCCAAGTGCACCGCGGAGCATGATGTACCAGTCTTGGCCTAGTCGCTTGGCTAAACGACAATAGACCCGTCCGTCCCCGGAGACCCCGTGAACGGAGAAGAATCCCTATTCCCTAGTCCTCTTGCTCTTTTCTTTTCTAGGAGAGGAGGGAGAGGAGGGAGAGGAGTGAACCAGCTTCTCCACACCCCCGAAAGAGGCCCCAGGGACGGCCAACCACCCTCACTCATGTACTTCACCGCGATGCGGAAGGTTTTTGCCAACAAAGGGGTACCAACCGGGGGAGCTCTCTCCGCTTCTTTATTAATCCTCGGGGCCCATGCCGCTTCAGGGGTACCTTTCCCAGGGGCGGATTCTGGTTCGGTGTTATCTGGCACCGAGCCCAGGTTTGCCCGCCAAGGTCGATCCTATTATCTGAATGAGGGCACCTTAGGGATCATCTCCACCTCAGGGTGCGCCTCCAAGTGTCAACCCGGCCAAAAGGTGTCGGGTATCACGAGCGGGGACTCATAGGACCTATGCCCCGTCACAATAGTCCCTGGTGCCGACATGCCGACCTCCACTGGAAAGACTGGGGAGCGGAAATGCCGGCTACCATAAAAGTCACAAACCTCTGGTCACGTGGTGTCCAAGCAGAGCCCAAGAAAAGACACAGCCACTCACCCATTTGAGGACGTTGAGGTGGTTCACCTGGCCTCTTTGTTGGTGCCGGGAACAGAGGCGGCGCGTCCTCTACCTCGCCGTGGTCTTTGGGAGCCTCTGAAAGAGAAAACGGGGAAACCCCTGAACCCCTAGGTACTGGAAAGGGGGAGAGAGCCTCTTCGCTAGGAGACTTTTTTATGGGTGGGGGCACTGAGAGAGTATAGGGGGCACACTACTATGCTAGACTCGCCCGAATGCAACTCTCTACAAGGGTGTAAGGAAGAAACCCCGAAGCTATTGGAGAGGGGGAAACACCGTCTCCCCTAGGAGAATCTTGGATGAGCCCCTGAGAATAGGTGGAACTAACTGAGAGAGGCTCCAAAAGTGATAAACGGACAAGCCGCTTTTATGGATCGGAGTGGTGAGAGGAGACCCCCTCTACCAAGGGGGTAATTGACGGGGCCATAGTCGCTAATGGCCTTTATGTAAAAATTCGCTGCCTCTGGCCGCGGTTGCCCTACTTTGACGGCAACAAGGGATTGGCCAAGTGGGGCTTCTTGTGTGCCCCGGCTGATGCCAATGTGACGGGCAATATACGTCATTACTCCTTGGAGCCCCAGACCAAAATCTACCGATTGAGTAGTGTGCAGATCGGAGTGTCGGATCCGGCTAGGTGACAGGCCTGGGAGAGGTCGGGGTCACCAAGCCCAACATTCATTGGAAGAGGACCCAGAGCCGTAGTCCAAGAAGAGCAGTAGAAGAGGAATACCAATGAAATGGGGTGAAGACGTAATAGTGGAAATTGCGGGTAAAATGAACGGGGGCATGCACCAGCTTCCCCTAGACATTGACCCAGAGTGGAGGTTCCTTCCGTGACGGGTCTACCCATGTGTTTACTGAGGCTTGCACAACGTGCAGATCCTTGAGTTACAAAGTAGGCTAACCCCTTTGCGTGTCACTTGGAACGGGTGGTCGTTCCTACTCCAGGTTTTAGTAGCAGCAGGGGGTTTCGCCCCGAGAAACACCATCTATCTTATTGTGGGTAGACAAAATGTTGAGAGGTTAGTCATAAAGAGGCAAGAGGAAGCGCACCGACAACTTACCCAGGCCCCATCAGAGAGTTCAATTAAACTCAGTAACTGGGCTTCCTTTATTAATTTTGCACTCGGTCAGGGAGGACGTGCAGCTTCTCCAGTTACCAAGTGTAACAGGGTATTTCCCTGCAGGATAAACAAGGAAAGCTCATCATCTGGCCATTTAAAGCTAGTCGTGACCAGCGAGTCATATAACTCATTCATAGAATTATTATACCAGAGAGCGTTCTATGCAGACTCATTCTCTTGAAGACGGCAACACAAAAAATATTATTAGCGAGTGCCCAACGTAGCGTTGTCTCGGCAATGTGAGACTATTTTTACTCTAGTATTTTATGTTTTTAATTCTGCCCGATCCTTCTTCCATATTTTTCACGTCAGAGTGCAGTTAGCTCCAGGCGAAAGAAGTGTTAACCTCTTACAAAAGAAAATATTAAATAACAGGAATTGGAGTTCTAAGTTTGAATATCTTATTTTGAACATCAATGAATTTTATGTTTGTTGTATTCATTATGACCTTTTATTTCTGATCATGCTTGGAAAAAATAAGTACTGCGTACTCCTTATAAATATTTTCATTTGGCGAAGTGATTAATTTTCGTTTAATTTATTAAATATGAAAGAAACTAACTCTAAATATTTTAGTTTTAAAATTTCTGCCAACAGCCTTCTGTTCCCGCCTCTTTCAGCTTCCAAGTTTTGCAAAGTGCTTTGTTACGAAACCTACCACTAAAGAGTAAGTTTGCTTGTTTTTCTCAATTAATATTTCTTAGAATTTAAATTAAATATAAATAAAAACATATATTGAAATAAATATGCGTGTTTTACGTTATAAAATACATGATAAAAAAACTCAATTTGAACCTCGAAGCAGGTATAAATATTTTGGAATATAGATTATGCAAAATTTGAAAAGTTGGTAGCCCTGCCTAAATACTTTTAGTTGTCGAGTGAAAGTGATAGAGGTAGGATTGTGTAGTTTGTGTCTCTCGAACGTTCGGTTGATATTGGGAAACATAAGTTTAATCGCTTTAACAGTGAAACATGGCATTATTTAAAGTGAAGGATTTTTGAAGTTTATTCTTCATTTATGTCCGTAACTCTCCAAATCTAGTTTATTATTTGTTTAACACTACAAATTCCCAAGTAAACGCATATATACTAAAGGTAATGTTTCGTTTTTTTCCTTGCTCCTGTTTTTATTAGCTTAGTTCATAAATATTTAGGATTCATCTCCCAGTGATAGAATTATGTTACGTTAGGTGAGCTCCTAGTAGGCCATGAGTCGAGCAAGACCACTCGGTTAGAGTATACGAAGCTTATTGAAATCAGAAAACTTAATATTTACCTGGTAATGATCATCAGTACCGACATCCTCCACATCTCTGTGTATCGTCTATTTTGCTGGTAAGGTTCAAGTATGCGGTCAAAACTTGTTGATTTTCAGCCAATTGTGGATATGCTTGCTTTTCTGCGATCTCAGTAACAATTGTGACTAGTGAAAACTGCTTTGAATTACAGCAAAATTAAGCCACTTTGGGAGAAGTAAGTCGCCGGATGGGGTGGGGTTCCCAGTCCGCCCGATTTCTGTGGCTGTCATACTCTATGGATACCCGTGGTTCGCATTCCAGCTTAAACCGTTCTTAAGAACATACAAGAAAAATCTGGGGTCAAACTTCACAAGACCTACGCCGTGTTTGTAGTATTAAAAACTACTAATGATGTTTTTAGACATTGTAGGCGTCTTATTTGTCTTTGGTTTGGCGCGGAAAGTAGATATTTTTAAGACACTCCGGAGACCTTGATCGGTTAAAAATGAAATTAAAATAAGTCCACTTTGTCTTCTCTTGATGTGGAAAGAAACCATTATTTCAATACATTGGCAACACTATTTCAACCTAATGCTAGGCTTTTAATTGTTTTTGAACCCTAAGGTAATTATTTCGAAATGGGGGGGGGGCTTCACCCCCATACCCCCCTTTAATGTGGGGGTTGAACCCCACACTATTTTTAATTCCCTAGTAGTAGTAGTAGCAATTCGAAACCCTAGCATTGTCTAAAAACATCATTAGTGGTTTTTAATACTACAAACACGGAGTAGGTCTTCTGAAGTTTCACCTGTTTCATCAGTATCCTATCATGATCCAGTGTCCTCTCACCAGTTAACTACCTTCCCCCCCCCCCCCAACAAAACCTAGAGCTGTTCGGAATATTTTGCGGACATTTTTTGTTATCTTGGTGAGAGAAAGACGAGCAGCACCAATCATCCATTCCCATAAACTGCATCAAAAGAAAAAAGGATTTCATCCAGAGTACTGCTTCTAAAGTATCACTAATCAAGGCTTGTAAGAAAAAAGTAGCATGCAGCTACAATATATACATCGATATTAAAATATGGACACTTGGCCCTGACAAAACTAAAACAAAAAGCCATTATATCTCCTCCTACACTCGCCTAACCTTCCCTTCAACACATTTAAATTTTGGCTACCCACAACCTCCTGTGGCAAACAATTTATTCCAGAAGTCAATCACTATTGTTGAAAAAATATTCTTGTAAATCCAACCTAGACATTTTTTTAGTAGTGATTGCTAGGCTGGATATCTGAATTATTTTTAGTCAAAGATTGGTTTGAATAGCATTGGTTATTTTTAGTCAAAGATTGGTTTGAATAGCATTGGTTATTTTTAGTCAAAGATTGGTTTGAATAGCATTGGTTATTTTTGTGAACTTGTGGATTCTAGTAAGGGTCTTTTCAAAATTCATAAATATCATGTGTTACATCATCAACTACAATACCAAACCACACGACTTCATGAATTTTTTTTTTTTATTCCCTGAACTGTAACCCCAGAACTTTCCTAAATTTTCCTTTACCCAGTATTTAAGTACCATTTTAGGATGTTAATGTTTCTTCAATCAAGTTGAGGTATTCTACAGATGAACAATCCAACCTATTAGAAAAAAAATATCCTTTCAATCTATTCTATAGGCCTATCTGACTTGCTCGTTGCTATTTATTCGTCATGCGAAGCATTTTTTTTTTATAGTTATTAGAATTTGAAATTAGTATTTTCCAATGCACCGATTCATGAAATACAAAAAAAAAACACCCCAAAACTTTGTCCCCAACTTTCATTAGGTTTCATTTCTTAACTTTGTGGTCAAGTGTCTGCCCCTATTGATTTTCACTGATTTTCTTTAAATGATTTCCTCTTTAACAGGAAGGATGATGACTTTATGTGCTTTCATTCATGTAATTGCTACAACAAATTGTGCATTTGCTTTTATATTAAATTATTTTCCCAGTGGTTGCACAGTTTGCCACCCTGGTAAGGGAACTCCTTTTATTTTTCTATTCCTCTTCAGCTTCTTATAGGTACTATTTTTGTACTTAATACTCTGCTTTTATTAGATAATACATTTGCTTCTCATCTCCAAATATGGACTTGTATTTCCAGTCCAAGAGTGCAATTTAAATCTGTATATATGCTAAACTTTAGTTATGGATCCAAGAATCTGGTGGGTATTTTCAAGAAGGTTACTAGTTTGTTTTGATTACAAGAGTTCAAGCTCTAAAAATTAATTATTTTCTATTTGACTTTAAAATGTCAGTATGACAATGAACGAGATAATATTCTGGATAAAACGTTAAAGTAAGCATAATTTAAGTAAAACCAGGCAATGGCTTCGCCACTGGGAGCTTGCGCTTCGTTACTAAGATCAAAATTTAAAATCTAAAAAAAAGCAGCCATGGTTAAATTTTTATAAATTTTCTGAACTTCGCCAATTATAATAATTTCATAAAGGAACTCTAAACTAAATTTCCTCCTTTTCAAAATATCACGTTGCTAAAATATAGTTATAGCAGAAGATATATAAAAATAAATTTTCTGAACTTCACCATTTGTAATTCTTTGAGTTTTAAAAAATTCACAAAATTTTGATACCTATATTTATTTCTAAACTTCCCCATTTTGTTTTTTGATATTAGAAAAGAATTATTAGAAATAACTTTGATAAAGAAAACATAAGTCATAACCAAACTAAGATGAAATTATTATTCAAATACTCAAAAAAATCCCCTTTCTTAAATCATAGTTAGTGATGATGATGAGGATTACACCAATCCCCTCATGTTCGAATATAATCAATAAATGCCATTTTTTTTCAAGTGGAAAAAAATAGTGTCAAAGGATTATTCTCCCATACTTGAAATCCATCAAAACCCTTTGTCTTAGATTGAAAGAACTTGGTAGGGTCAATCACAATATTTGTATCTTGGTTGCCCTCTCCTTTAGCATTACCAAATATTTCACTTGAGTAAAGAGATTAAGCCTGTATACAATATTCTAAATCTGCGTATATTTCACTATCAACCGACTTCGACGCAAGCGATTTCCGCTGCGTCGTGGCACAGTTACCGAGGCCCTTTATACTGATCGGAGATTTAAACAGTAGAGACCCCTCTGGGAGGACAACTCTATTAATTCCAGGGGTCCCGTCCTTGCCGACCTGGAGATAGGTGTCCTAAATGTGGATGATTTTACGCATCATTCATTGCCCCGATAACCGCTTCTATCCTTTTGCTCCCCGGGTGCACAGCCTGATTTTAGCTAAGGGGTGGTCGATGACCATGGTAGTGATTACTTTCCCTTTCAAATATTTACTGGATCACTGCCTCCTGAAAGAGATTCCCCCCTCCCCTGGTGCTGGCGCGCGCGCGGTGGTCTGCATTTCAGGAAATCACTCTAGGAGTTTAGATCGGTGGATGAGGCCGTTGAGCTTCGCCAACCTCATCGCCGTAGGAATAACTAATATTGCAAGGACGTCTGGCCATTTTGCACGCTGACCGCTTCCGTGGTGGTCAGTCGAGTATGAGACTGCCCTCAAACAAAACCGTTATAAGCGCCTCCCGAACTCTTTCACTGTGTGTATTTCGTAGGTGTAGCTTCCGGTATTTTTTGAAGCACTCCCGCTTCTGTTTCTGGCTGGGCCAGATGGGCTCCTAAAATAATAAACAAAAGCTCTCTGGCGGGCATACCTATCTTCGCATAGCGGGAAGACGTTTCTAACAGAGGTGTGGAAGAGAGTCAAAAGAATACGAGGTAAGTTCTCGCAGAACCCCGCATCCGTGGTGGTGGAGTTCTTCGCGGCCGTCTTTCTAGCCGGGATGCTGCTCCGCCAGCATTAAATGCGCGTCTTTGATCTCGCTGAATGTTGTCTACGTTTCGCGCGGGTACACGCCTATGGTCCGGACGATGTCCCGTATGTCATGCTTCGCTACATAGGTGAGCGAGATAGGCCTTTCTGTTAGATTTGTTCAACAGGATCTGCAGAGAGTATCCTTCCAGACTCCTGGCGAATGGCTACTGCTCGCTTTTCGCAAACCGAGGATAGATCAGTCTACCCCGGCCGGTTTCTCCCCAAATTCTCTAATTTCTTCCGTGTGCAAGCTGATGGAGAAATTGGTAAATGTTAGACTAGTCTTTTTCCTGGACAGCGGAGGCCACCTGTCTTCCGCACAGTGCGGCTTCCGCAAGTTCCACTCCATATCTGATGCTCTGCCTCGAATGGAAAATGCCGTCTGCGAGTCCTTCCTTCTTAGACAGTACTACGCTACGGTGCTTTTCGATCTGGAGAAAGCCTATGATCCCACTTGGCGATACGCTATCATAGAGACTCTCAACACGATGGGGGCGAGGGGACTCCTACAAATATTTATTTCGGAGTTTTTGAGACATCGTCGATTCCGAGTAACGGGTGTGGGGGGAGGGAGGGGCGTCTCCGGTCCAATGCAGTAGGAAGAGGGTGTCCGCTGGTAATTGTCCTCACTGTCGCACTCTTTGCCCCCGATCATAAATAGTATCACCAGTGCAGACGGGGGATGTGCTTGCTTAACCTTTATATGGACGACCTTTCGATCTCATTTGGCGCGGCCCAGATGCCAACTCTGGAGCGTCGACTCAACAGGCATTGAACCGCATCTTTCTCTATGCCGAAGCGCACACGCTTCGGTTTTCCTTAACTAGGACTAAGGTGGTGCACTTTGACCACCATCCACGACTCCAGGCTGACCCAGACTTGTTTTTAAACTGGGTTCGCCTGGAGATAGTGGATTTGCACCGTTTCCTTGGTCTCGTTTTCGACTGACGTCTCTCCTGGGAGGCTCATATTCGCAGCTTTAGGGTCTCTTGTACCCGCTCCATGGATATTATTCCTTCCGTGACGTTCAGCACCTAGGGTGCTGATTTGGCTACTGCTTTGCTTTTTTATCGATCTTTCGTTCGTTCGATTCTTGACTACGAATGCGAGTTTTATGCATCCGCAGCCGAGCGTGTATTGCGGAAATTGGACTCGATCCACCATACCGGTCGGCTGGCGACTCGAGCTTTTCCAGGCCGCCACCCTGGAGGATACCACCTTTGACTATTTGTCGTCACGCCTTTTTTCCCTAAGCTTCCACAGCGCCCAGAGTATTGCTGTCTACCTTTTTGATCACACTCCAGGGTTGGCAAAACTCCCCAAATTTTGAAAAAGTCCCCCAAAACCCGCGTTTTATTGGTTTTTTTTTTTTCCTCCAAAAGCAAACTACGGGCATTAGAATAATGTATAAAAAGAATAGCTAGGTATCTCTATTTTTATATACGAGTAATATTAATAATTAATTCGTTTAATGATTTTATTAAGGTAAGAACAGATCACTGATCGAGAATTGTGGGTACCCATGATATCCATAACCTGTAGGAGATGAATTATGAGTCAGTATCAGAGAAATAACTTTAATTTGATACATATTTGTAGAAATTATAAACATAAATATGCATTTTGAATAAAATAATAAGTAGCGTTAATTTCTTGAAAAAAGTGTAATTTTGAAAAAAAAAACCCATCTGGATTTTTTCAAATTTCACTTGAAAAAGTCCCCTTAAAACCGGTAATAAAACGCGGATTTAGTAGGGTTTTTTTTTTATTTGCCAACCCTGGCACACTCCATGTCTCGTTAGATGTCACCAAGTCCCAAGAGGGCATCGGTTTTCACGCCGTATCCCCTCTGTTTTAAGTCAGCGGAGCTCTGCCAGGCCCTGCGTCTGTCTTCACGGCCGAGCTGCTTGTAATAGACCGCTCACTACGGGAGGTAACTCGTCTTGCCCGGTTCAGAGACTGGATTGTGATCTATAACGACTCACAAACCGCCCCGAGTGCTCTCGGGGCATTGGAATTTCCACATTCCCTTGTTCGTGGCACGGTTTTGGCGAACCGGGTGGGTGTCGAAATCATCTTGTGCTCCTTGACATGTCGCGGACTGGGTGATCAGACCTGCTGTTGGCTCTTCCGCGAACAGGCTACTAGGCAGCCCTCCTGGCTCCTTGGTAAACAAGGTGGGAGACTGCCGAGAGGAACTTAAAGTTTCGTGCCATAGCGCCCCGATAGCTTCAGGTCTTTTTCTGTTGTCTTCGAATTAGTCACACTCGCGTGACGCACCGCCATTTGATGGAGCGCTTCCCCTGTACTTTATTGCGACGACTGCGTTGTCCTTCAGCTTGTTCGGCACATTATTGTTGAATGTCCCAGCGAGTGGAATCGCTAACAATTGTCCCTTGTACCCTGGACGGGTTCGTGTACACAGACTATGGACCATCTTACTTTTTGTAGGAAGCTTGCTTCCTCCATTTTATTTCAGTCTGTTGTAGGTCGCTTGTTCACGCGGTAACGTGATTCAATTTTCTCTCTTGTTTTTAGAACAGGCTAGAATTTTAATTGCCCTAATTTATGCCGCCTTTAAAGGCAGTCGCCAGATAGGCGAATTAAAAAAAAAAAATTTACACTCGGATTGACTAGGAATTGTAACTTTATTGTTTTTCTTTTTTATGAAATGTTTATTGATAGCTCTTAACATTTTGTATACTAGGAAAGATAGTTATAAAATTCCTTAGTTCATCCTCATCTCTCACAAAATATTGTCTTTGTCTTGAGTGACTATCGTCTACTCAGTTAAATTATTTAAATGTCTAACTTTGACTGGACAATTCTCTTTTAACGAAACGACGAGCGTCATTTTGAGTACCTTTTGGGGGCACAAAAGAAAACTAACCTCACCATCTCCGCCAAAGTGTTTGAAGAGGTCCCTAAACAAAGTGGTAAATGAAAATGTGATTCATTATTAGAAAAAAACGACGATAATCGCTGACTTTTTTTATTTTTTTACTTTCAATTTCCTCATCTCGTGGCCCGGACCGAGCGCAGAATACAACGTAAATAGAGCCAAGGGATTGCAGTTTATCCCGGGTACTCGAGTTCAGAAAGCTAAAAGTGCAAATACGACTTTACGTGATAAAGGACTCGTCGAGAGCCCACTTTGACTCATTGAATGAAAGCCAATCTCTTTTGAAGGAGAAATAAAGAAGATAAGACGAGTGGCCGACTGGGCTGCTTACAACTGAGGTGGACTTCGTAAGATATGAATACTTATTATTTTCCATTGTTTCGTTTTATTGAGTAATCGAATAGGAGTGGCTTTGATGGCCGTTAAGTATTGTTGTTTTTATAACGTCGTTAGCAGAGTGAAGTGGGTCAGTATTTCCACGACAGGTGGGGCTAAAATTGATTTTTGAGGACCAGCCTTCATTGCGAAACAAGGACTGCTCGAGAATTTCATCCCAAGTAGTTTCCTTTTGTCTAGTCTCGCTTTGTATTTTTTACTCGTTTTCACTTCCCCCACACCTAACTGTGTGTTCCGTGCTAACTTGCATTAGGCACCTCGGCCCCGGGAGTCTCAAACTAGATTGAAACTATCTGGGGGAGTTTTATTTCTTTAAGACATCGGCCCTTTACCTTTTCTTTTTCAACGCGTTCTGTACAAGCCTTTTCTAGCTTATTTCTCTTAGCCGATGGCTCCTTTTGAGAGGCACCGTCCAGCTTCCATCCACTAATCCCTAGTTGGTGCTGGGAGGGAGCACGTCTCTTTCCTGACCCCGGTTTTGGGTGTAGAACGCATGCACTCTTTCTACTTTTTATTTCCTCCCGTTTATTTTCCTTGTTTAACTAGCAGTGAACATCTGGAGGATTGTGTGCGTTCCCGACCCCAATGCCGGCAGTTTGGTTTCGCTACCATAGTGCCTGCACGAGAATCTGCGCAGGTCTTTCTCACGTTTTCACTTTCTCTGAATTCGCCGCTTTATTTGCAGATCTCTGCAACACTACCACAGAGACTGATCGACTCGGATGACCTCTGACAAGCCCTTGTGGTTTTTGTTATCCGTTTAATTGTCATGTTTAATTCAAGGACTGGATTCCATCTTCCACAAACCCCAAAGGGATATGTTTTCGCTGCGGAATGGAAACATTGGGGTTCTGTTTTCTCTTATCGCAGGCGTAACCTGTAATGCTCAAATATCTCGTCAACTTACTAAGCTGGTGGTGGTACCACAATTAGTTTAGCATTTTTAATAAGTGCACTCAACCCCCCATTCCCCACAGGTGTAATCTTATATATCGTTGGTTGAGTGAAGTCTGAACAGCCGGCACCTTCAGCACCGCCCCGAGGTTCGCTTTAGGCTACTAGCGAAGGTCGAGCGCTTGCTCCGACTCGAAACTTGCGCTGTGAACCCACTCACTTGCGGCACTCTCTTGACTTCGTATTAGCGTGCACAACCATCTCACAGGCCTAGTATTCTCCATCCCGAACTCTCATGATGTGCTAGTGTTTGGTTTGATCGATTTCTGAGTAACAAGAAAGTTTGGTATTGGATATATTAACGAAATAGGACTAGGTGAAATTTTATTGCAGAACGGCTAGTAAAATGTATACAATACGACACTGGTCTTCTTCGAATAGCCCCGCTAAATATATAATGATGAGCCAATAGACCAAGTGTATCTGCGGTAGCTGTGAAGCTCTTTGATTGATAGGGGATATCAAAGCTGACAATTCCTTGAAGATTCGCCTCCTGAATTTGTTTATTTCGGTGTGCGCGCGCGCGCTCTTGCGCGCAGGCGCATCGGGAGTTCTATTTGCTTAAAATTAAAAGGTGTCATTACAGAAATTTTGGAATTTTCTCAGGGCGGAATTTATTTTAGTTTTGCTGTGAATTTTAATTTTTGTTAATTTGTTCTCCCGTTTTGCTCAACTGCCATTTTGATTCTTACCACAGATTTCTTGGTGCGTTAGTAGCTTGTTAAATTTTAAAGCACTGAAATACTGTAGTTTTCTTCGCGTGATCGATCCCTTTGTTTTGTTAGCGTCATTATGGTGTCCAGAGGGGCGAGTTTCAGGAGAGATTCCATTCCGTAGGATGAAACCCGGTGAATAATAAAGGAAGAGGCTAGTTTTAGTGTTTTGGGGAAACGGCGAAGTCTCCATTTGGCGAATGAGTGAGAGGCATTCGTCGGATTTCGCTGCACCGCGTGAGGGCGCGATCAGCTGAGGAAGGAGTCTCCCGACTGCCACCTGTTCCTATTGTCCTCCTTGGATGTCTGTTGGCGGCTTCTTCCTCCGCTCCTCACGAGGAATGGCGCTCAAATAGAAACTGTTGATTATCCGTATTTTTTTAACATTAGGTTCGCAACCATCGGGGACGCTAGATACGATTATTCCTAGATGAAAAAGTCAGATAGTTTTAAAATTGTAAAAAAAAAGTCGTTTTCCGTGCTCACTATTTCATATCTGGATTTTTTTTCCTATACTTCTGGAGGCTGGGACACAAAATTTAAGTTCTGTATTCCTTTGTCATCGGAAACAAGGCCCCACTTCCGCCCCATACTCATTTGCCCTGTGAAAGGAGTCCACCGGATACCACGTGAGCTTTAGTTATTACCTCGCTGGTCCCTCGCGTCCTTTCATAAATCCCATTGGTCTAAGATCCCCCTTCCCTCCCATTCTAGTTTCACATTTATTGAAATCTATTATAGTCATTGCTTATATACTGACCGCGTCTCTTGTCAAATTGCGGTGTAAACCTACTACTTATTCCATGTTTCCTCACTACCTCCACAAATAGACCGTTGGTGACTGAAGTCCATCTTAACCAAATTCGCAAGTGTTGCATTGACTTTATCGGCGGTAGCCTTCAGAGATGCTATTTAATTTTGGTTGCGCTTGTTGTTTTTTTAAGTAGGATCAAAATATTGTTTACACCAGTTTAAGAGTAGCACTAAAGTTATACATGCATTTATATATATATATGTACCCTAGACTCCTACTTCCATGGCTAGCCTTTTTTAGCGTCACTTTCTTCCTCCTTCTAGACTTTTTAATACTCTTTTAGCCCATGTATAGGGTTCATTTTGGGCACACTTTATATGTGCCATCCTGTTCCCAGCACTTAAAAGTGACGAGTCTTGGGGTAGTAAACTTTATTCAGGTATTTATCTTTTTTTCTTGCAGTTTTCACGACGACAACTCAACGTTTCATCCTCTATTAATCTTAATATTTTAAAGATCAATAAATAGGTACTATCTTCACTTAAAACTAGGTCCCATTTATTCGGCGAATCATTGGTAAAAACTATACCAATAGAACATTTTGTTTTTTCCTCATTTTACCAACGTCAGAGTAGGAGTCGAAGATGGGGTTAAACGACATTAGGAAACGAGTCGGCTTAGTTTTTCGTCCACAAATGAGTGTCAGATGTAGCATTGGCAACCACGCTCAACAGGATATTGATACGAGACTGCATATGGCCCAAGGGGTTATAAGCACCTTAAAAATGAATTTAAAAAAATAAGTGAATTAGGGGAGACAGTGAGTCATGATTGGTGAATCCCGAGTTTTACCAGGATTTGCACATGATATCATTCGGCTTAGTGAGACAGCAGAAAGTCTGCGCCAATATGCGGTTAATGAAGATAGAAACGTCGGATGGATTCTAAATAATGAGTACAAGTACCTAGGTATGACATTTTGCAACAAAAAAATACATTTGAAAAGTATAAGAGACAGAATGAGAGAATCATGCGATGTCTGGCCAATAAACCGACTGATAAATTCAGGAGAAGGGGTGTGTGGAAAGAGACAGGAGTCCCAAGAAGGTTATATGGATATGAAATGTGTAGTGATGAAAGTAAAAATAGAAAAAAAATGCAGTATTACTCGACACTCCGGTATAGTTTAAAAAAAATTCTTCTTTTTCAAGGTGCTCTACAGACTGTTGTCTTTCATTTTCTGTCCAAATGCATAGTTTTTCCCCCCAAACTAACAATCTAAAAACTGGGCATTTGCACAAAGAAGCGAGTCGGGTCTTTGCCGGCCACCCTGAAATATACTAAAAAAAATGATTTTGTTAAATTGATTATTTGATTCAGAAATTGATGTTGGGTAAGCATCAGGAAATGATCAGATAACTACTTATGGAAACTGGTAAATTGGGATGTAGAATTCAGAGGAAAAAGTGCTCCATTATGGTGGAATCGAGAGATAGATTTCTCAGAAAAAAGGGCATACCAGATGTTACGGGCAGAAAATCATTTTTTTTACTAAGTGGCAGATTACTGGAATAATTTACCACAAGAAACAATATTCAAGATAAGGTACCATGTTTTTTTTTTAGTTTTTATTTGGGAAAATTACATATTATAATATCGATGTTGTTGATTGGAGGGACGTTCTGATCCTATTTCTTTGGGGGAAGGTATTTTATATATATATATATATATATATATATATATATATATATATATATATATATATATATATATATATATATATATATATGAGATTATTTTGTAGCTGCATCATTTATTTTTCAGTAAGCTGCCAAGGCGATGCTTTTTTAAACAGTTTTGCACGCATTCTTGTGGATGCAGTTTGTTATGAGGTGGGTGTTGACTGATAGTCCCTTGCAGCTTTTGTCATCCGTTGAATTGTGTTATCTTATGCTGCTTTTTTCTGATTTAAAGCGCAATAGCAACGAGGCCTTACCACGCCAAAAAAATATAAGGGGAGCGTTTTGTTACTTATATTGGCTCCCAAGTAAAGAATAGTCCTTACTGGTTTGAATTGTGAAGTTTAAAAATAGGTCACTTGAGAAATTTATTGGCTCTCACAAAGTCCTGAAAACGGTGTATGATCTCAAAGCTCGTCTGTAATCTGAATTAGTAGTTTGAAACTTGAAGTTATTTGATGTAGACAAAGATAATAAATGGATATTTGGCCGTCTTAGTCTCAGTGGAAAACCTTTAGCGAGCGACCAAAAGATATCTCTGTTGACTTCGCCCCCAAAATTATCACAAAATTGAGTTTTTGCATACCTGTCAATATTTGGTCATCCCTCCCTCCCTAATTTTTCATTTCTCGAATCGTTTCGGCATGTTTTCAGTCACTTTGCCCATGTACCTGGCATCCATATTGTTGATCATCATATTCGTGATGGCTTCCTTAAGCGCCGGCTGTGCAGGTGTGTTTTTGTGTATGTGTGGGAGGGGGTAATTATCTGCTGCTTTTCGTGGACCCCCAGCAATTTTCTATGTGATTCAGGTCCAGACTGTTGCCAGGCCATTCTAAGATCTGAATCACTTTCTCCTCTGAAATCACAGATTTCTAAATCGCGGTGGCAAGGGGCAGAGTCAAGTTTCTAAAGTTTTCAGACGAGTGGAGATGGAAAAAAACGATTCGTTCTTAAGCATGACTTTACACCGCTGTTTTGGGGGTCCAGTCCTTGTAAGGCTTGGGAAAAGTCTTTTTGACTTCATCTTTTAAGTAAGAAGAGGCTTCTTGGTTTGATAGTTGGCAAGTTGATCCTTTTGCAGGCTCTCCTGTACCGTTCGTTCACACTACTCACGGATCTGAGTGGTTTTTCTTCAATTCGGCGGATGTAAGAAGGCATGCCACTTCACTCTTCATAAGCTTGTCAGTGGTTTTCGATGTTTTCCTGGGTATTCCTGGGATGGGTTTGGGGGATTGAACATCGAAATTGTTTGTAGCGGTAACTTAGCCTCTGATAAGGTTGCACAGTCGCATAAGCCTTGCCAGTTCTCTCCTTAATTTCTTTAAACCGACATATTCGAGCTCAATGAAAAGATATGGGTCTTCTCAACGTTTGTGCAGTACTTTTCAAGCACATTAGCGAATGCAAGCAAAGATAACTGTCCAATATAAAAGCACACGCAATATGAGAGAAATCACGGGCAAGTAACGCGATGCATGACACCCGCACTCTCAAATCTCGGTTCGTACTGCTGCTTCATTGGGTCTGAAAGCAACAGTAGACTGTACACTGTACGGAGGTTCCAGACGTAAAGATAAACGGAAATTCACACAGATATAGGTGCACAATGAAAAGTTTCGACATTTCCTAAGAATTTCTATGGGCCAATCGATCAAGGTTTTCTGTGGAGACTGTACCTCGCTAAGGAAAGTTAATTACTGTACCTCGCTAAGGAAAGTTAATTACTGTACCTCGCCAAGGAAAGTTAATTGAAGACTTGTCTAAAGAAAACTCGATACAAAATTAAATTTATTAAGCGTAAGTCGTGAATAGCGAGCTAAAAAATAGAATGATGAGCGGAGGTATTCAGTTTGTAAGAATAGTCTTAAGAAAGGCAAGTGAAGGAAGAAAGTACAGGATTTTGGAAGCGTTCTTATTCCTTGGTATTCTCTAACATTCTGATTTTTAAACTTGGAAACTGCTCCTTTTCCAGCTTAAAAATCTACCTCTTGCCCCCAAAGGGAGCGGGGAGAGTTGTAGATACACCCACACGCCCGAGGCAGGGTAACGAACCCCAGAAAGATCGACTGCAAGGCAAGCGAGCGATTAAAAAAAACCCACAGCTAGGTTCACCAGCTGAAAAACTATGCCATAAACCGGCCAATCCTCATCAAGAAGAATGCTGAAGACTAGTCTTAAATACAGACAAAAGAGGGTAGAGGGGAAAATCTATTGTTTCGATAGATAATTCCAAGACTAAAGAAAGTGGCGACGGTAGATATAGTGAAGATGAATAATTGCAGCTCCTTCTGCAGGCATTGGGGCCTTGAGGGCACACAAACCTACAACTGTCACCTGAAATCCCCTTGCGAGGATTACTGAATGAAAGCTGGTTGACGACTAACCTGCGATATTAGCCGCAGGTCAAGAAAAAGGTGTAGGGGCTTGTAAAGAAAGTGGCGAAAAAGAATAAAATGAAAGTACAGAAAGAATAAAGCCCATGTAGACTCAAACTAGTTCGTGTCGGTGGCACCGAGGCCGGGAAGGCTTGCTGCTCTTCCACCTACTAGGTATGCGGCAACTACCATCTGGGGGATTGCTTTCCCTCTCGGGCCCAACGCCCGCAAGTAGATCTGCTGTTATACATCTTCATTTTTAGATCATTACTTGTTCTTGGGGCAAATAAATCACGAGGAACAATCAGTAGAGCGCAGGGTTCTCGGATGGTCAGTGAGGAAGACGGATAGGAAAACTGTGCCATTTAAATACTGAAATGTCCGAAGAAGGATCTTAAGTGTGGTTCTTGCAGGGGGGCAATGTCTTAACCGGAGAAGAACACGGACTACAGAACTCTGAAATAGTTCGAGGGGTCCAAGAATGGAAGCCTGGCGTCTAGCGAGAAGAGTTACGAAAGCGTGTATATAATGTTATTGACAATAGCTCCCCGGGATCAGATGAAATCTCCTCGCCACGTTGCAACAATTAATTGGGGGCCGCGCTTTCTATGGGGCTGTCCCTAGGTACTAGGTCCAAGTGGAGGGAGGCTGTTGCATGCTGCGGGGATTTTATAGCCCTGCGGAAATGCTATTTTAACTTAGCCACACGTGGGATACATCCAAGTTGAGTGGTCCCACTCCAGGCTTGAATCCATATGGGGGTGGTCGTGTTATTTCCACCTGGAAATAACGGACCACTCTACAACTGTGCATACTTAATCTCGCAAATATTATGACCTAGTGTGAACGGACGCTGAAAAGGCAGAGGGAATTTACAGACGTGGGTAATATGGGCCTTTGAGACTAGTATCTAAGGCCATTTGGAAACGGAAGCGGGTGAGTGACAGGGGTTAAGAAAAGGAACACTAGTTTTACAGCGAGCCACTCCTGATAGACTACCACCTACCAGTGACACCTTGGTTTCAGTATTGATCCATGCCGATAGATGATGTCCAAAATTCTTTGCATAGAAATGGTATGATAGACCAAGACGAATACCTAGGTGAAGATGATACGAAAAGCAGCCAGCCATGAACCGAGCCTTGTGGAACACCATAACGCACTTAGTCTTTGCCCTGAGATAGCGATATGAGTACGAAATTAAAGATAAGAGTCAAACCTGTCACACAGGAATTCACGAAGACTGTTCGAGTGCTGTTCAGAGATCAGGGACGTACTAGAATAGAAGGCGGGCTAGCATGAGCCACGCGACGAAGGCAACCAGTTACATGTACAGGGGACGGTGGCTAATTTGTCGCTGTTGGTAACTGAATTCCGTGCATGCGCGTTGTCTGACGTCGGCTCTCTCTTCCTATCATAGACTGTTATGTATCGACGGTGAAAATAACACCATGGCGGAATTCAATCAAAAAAATTGGAAAGGCAAGCTGTGCTGCTTGGGATTTACGCCGGGAGCTCCAATGCCAAGACCTCAGGGTGCTTGGGTGTCAATCTGACGATAGTGTAGAGGATTAGGAAAGAGTTGGATGAATCAGGCTGTGATTACGAGGGCACGGCAGCTCGGAGACCTCGCTCTTAAGCCTTCTGATCCGAAATGAACCCCCGAATTTGTCGCAGAGATTCAGTCCATCATTGACAACGATCCCAGCAAGACAATGAGGCCCATAGCCAGGGAAAGGGGATTGCCAGTCTCTCGTCAGGCAGTTAATGTCTGAAGACATCCGCTACTACTCATACAAGATGACCAACGGCTAGCTTCTCTCAGAAAAGATGAAGAACAAGAAGGAATGGGCTGCGAAACTTGTCAACAAACTGAAGCATCCTATCAAGCCTGGCATGCTTTGGTTCTCAGACGAGAAGAATTTCTGCCTGGACCAGGGGGTGCAATCGCAAAAACAACGGCTGGCGTGCTGTGTCGCGCAAAGATGTACCGATCGTCATGAAGACCAAGTTTCTGGTCCATCTCATAGTGTTTGGGGTGGCCAGTAGAACGGATCACGTTATGCCCCGGTTTTTCTTTCCGGAGGGCTACATCAAGTGCCTGGACGAGTTGGTGTTGCCCTAGATCCAGGAGGTCGTCGCTGGAAGGCTATACATGTGGCAGGAGAATCCAGTCTTGGCCGTCAGACAATTTCTTTGTTCACATCATTCAGAATTTTGGGCCTATTGGACTATTGGGTACGCGTGGTTGAGAGATACCATCATGCCCTCTGCACGAACGGTGTAGAGCTTAGGTCCAAGATCACCACAGTCACCCAGTTAAACAGGTTCCGACGTCGCTCGAAGGCAGTTGTTGAGGCCGATACGATTTCATTGAATAAAATGAATAGTCCAGCAATTCTTTAAAAATCTTTAGCATTTAACCTTGGTAAATTTATATGTATAAAGGAAATTATTATTTTTTTTTAATTAAGTTAGGCGACAAATTACTCATCGCACCCTGTAGATTAGAAAATCTCATCAATGTGGAAGGAGGACACATGCGAATCCAGTCCAGGCTGACACCATCCTTTTAAACATTTTACAAATGACCCGAAGCTGAGTTTGGGCGGTAGTTTGCTATTCAGATGACCCTGTCGCCTTTTTTTTTTTAATTTGCTTTTGTTTTCATTCATTACCTTCTTCGGTCGCCTTTGTTATTAATGTATCCATTCAGCCGAGATATTTCTGCGTCATTGTTCGGAGAATGCGTGTCGAAAGTGTGCAGTCCCGAGTCCCGGTTGAGTTGCTACGCAACATGACGACGACTTGGCGCGTGTGATACCGCGTATCATCTGACGATGCTTTATTATCCGGCCTCAGTTTATATTTTGGTCGTTGATGCAAAGATGACCTCCGGTAGGGCGGCCGCAGTGTAGCACATTTTAGTCTCGTGATTTACTAAACACGGTGAACTTTTTTCCTTGACTTGGTGAGGGGGTCCCACTTTGGGAGTAAGATACTGACAATGGATAGTAGATAAACGGATAAAGGAAAAGACAAGCTTACTTAGTTTGCAGCAGCTGTGGCCTATCTACGTTTAGTTAGAGTTGATGTCAGTTGCAGACAGTTTTGATCATTTCGCATTAGCTCTTCCCTCGAATCGTTCGTTCGTTCTCTTTTTTCACTCGATCCATTCATTAGGCGCTGTACCATCTTGCGCACCTTCTGTCCTTAGCGCGAAATAATCTATTTACCTTCTGCACATTTTACTCTCCCAAACTACTTCACTTGCTGAATGAATCCCTCCCAATAGGGTTCTAGCTGACATCGGGAGGTTTGCCCTCCCTCTAGATCACAACGCCCTCGGTAGTAGTTGGATCAGTAGCGAAGTATTCCACACATTTTTTGCACATTCTCCTTCACCACTTTGGCAGATTTCTCCTTACAAGCTTTCCGGGGGAGATTGCCTTGGTTGTCTTTTTCGCTTTTTAGTTTAAGTACACAATAACCATTACGAATCTCCTTAAAAATTACTGGCAGAGGTATCCGGGTTAAATTGTGCTTTAGTCTTCTAAATAATAAAAAAAACTGCCATCTGACATTTTACCGATTGGCTAGACTTTAAAATTAAGAAATATTTAAAGGCGACGTTAGTTCCTTTATTCGTTGACTTGCGTCTTTTTGTTATGCTTTGAAGCGCATTTCTCTGGTTTCTTAGAAGCAATTTTATGCTTTCGGCTAGAGTTGAATAAAGCTGTTTATTGCATTACCGCCACCAAAACTAACTTGGCTTCCAAAGTCTAGGTTGGATCGGGTGTATCGTCAAAAGGTGTTTAGGAGCAATGCAAATGCATTTGGGTACTGTTTTTGCCTCATCATCTGCCATTTTTTTTTTTTATAGTTTGCTATCGTTTGTATGCTGTATTACAGGTTTATATTCAGTCTAAAAGTGTTTGAAGATTGTCTTTATCGTAATTCCATTTCATTCCTGGTTCTTTCTGGTCTATTCACAACATTGTTCTTGTCATTTTCCCTCCTATGTATATAACTCCCAAATATTGGCACGATTAACGTATAAGACGTTTTGCTTAGGTGTCATAAATTGCAGCTTAAGAGGTTCGTGCTCGTAGAAGTGAGTGGTTGTGCTCCTTGTACGAACTACTTGAAGGTTTTTAAGTTTATCTCCAGATAATATTTTTAATATTTATCCCTATTCTTTTTCTTCCGAGGAAAAGGGACATTATTATGTATGTGTGTCCATTTCAATGTCTGAAAATGCCGTCGTTGGTTGCACGATTTTTAAAAGTCGAAATAAAGAGCCGCTAAACATCAATGATTTCATTACCCTCTTTCCCGCTGGTCGATCGGCTTCCATTGTTGGACCGATTCAGCAAATGTTAGGAAAATATTTTCGACTGGTAGATTTTTCCCCCGCCCTCTTTCGTCTACCTGACCTTCATTCGTCTCTACCACTCTTTGTTTCTCTATATTCACATGTCTGGGTATCCCTTAACCGTGTAAGCACCTGCGGTAAGTGTTTAGAATTTGTTGTTGAAAATTGAGACGAGTGATCAGCGGAAGGGGTCAACGCGCCCATGTTTGCTAGTTTTCGCTAACCCTGGAATACTTTTAACGCGGTTACGCCCCCGGCCCCTTACTTGATGATGGGGTTTAGGTAGATTTTAGAAGGGTGAGATTACGAGGGGTGTTCCCTCGATATCCTCCCTCTCCCCCGGTAGGGACCTCTTAATAAGATAAGGCAATTTCAAAAGTAAGAGAAAATCAAGAGCCACGTGCGTTTTCGTAGTCACCTTTTTCAAGTTGAGGAAATGAACCGTGGCTTCCGTTTTCTTTATCAATCTAATGCATTTTCCAATAAACTTCTCCTTAAGTATATTGTGTGTAGTTTTTTTAATGAATGCTAAGTTAATTTAGGCTCTTTACGGGATTAAGCTAAGTGCTTAGCTTCATTAATATTTAGTGGTGTAACCTTGTACTGTCAAATCATTCGAATCTCTCGGACTGCTTAGTGCAGCCTCTTTTCAAATTCATTCTTACCAAGCTTTAACGCCTTATTTTCAACCATTCGAAAAGTGGACTCTCATTCTTTTCTACAACTAACGAGGGAATTTGCGATTCAACTCGTCTCAAAGCATCTCTGGGAAGGCATTTAACCTTTTTCCCCAAACTATCAATTCGAATTTGTTGCCTTTTATTAACCAGTAAATATTAGTCCCCCTTACGTCGTAGGAGGACGATACGAACGGAATTACGGGAACTATCTGTTCTGACGGACCTGTATTATTTTGGTAATTTGCCCTTCGCACACTTTCACTTATCCTTACCTCCACTTTATTTACAAACCTGGACGGCATGACGTTCACGTTTATTTTGGCTGTTTGCGTAAATCCTATATACTCATATATTTTTTTTAATTTGTTCGCAAGGGTTGGCAAATAAAAAAAAAACAGCCGAAAAAATCAAGGGTTTTATTACCGTTTTTTAAGTGAAATTTTAAAATTACACTTTTTTCAAGAAATGACGCTACTTATCATTATTTTATTCAAAATGCGTATTTATGTTTATAATTTCGAAAAAAAATATGTATCAAATTAAGGTTATTTCTCTGATACCGACTCCTTCTACAGGTTATGGCTATCATGGGTACCCACATTTCTCGATGATGATACTTTTGAAGTTTATTAAACTAATTAATTATTATTCTAATGATGGTAGAATTTGTTTTTTGAAAAAAACAAAACAAAACAGAATTAACCCCGTTTTGGGAGGCTTTTTCAAAACTGGGTTTTTTTTGCCAACCCTGCGCTATGTGCGGCAAAATGGTGCACTGGACCAGGGTAAATCTGACCTCTGATGAGCGAGCGAATCGGGCAAGTCTGTTTCTATTCATAAATCCGTGGAAGTGTTTGACCTGACCTGCCGTCAATTTTTAATCTGTGACCTCTTAAAGATTATTGAATAGGCATTCTAAATATTTCTGTCGCAATTTTAACATTTTTGGATATGAAATGCAATTAAATACCACTGCGGTACTAATTCTTTGATTCCTTTAGCTGCTCTAAGAACAGCAATTCGCCATTTTCAATTATGAAAATGGTCTTTTCGTGTTGTAAATTCATAAAGTGTCCTCCTTTCCCTTCTCTTATTCTTGTCTCCTTTTTATTAACCCCCCATCCTATTTTGGATGCTCCACACATTTTGTTTACTTATAACCTCACTAAAGCTTTATTGTGGAATGGAACTCTTCCAATGTACTCTTTTAGATACTTTATACCTTCGACATAATCCAAACTTCACGTTCTTTGGATTCCCTTCTCAATATTTTTTCAAGGGAGGTTCTTATAGTTTGTTTTTAATAAATCTAAATATTAATAATCAAAATAGGAAGTCTTGCAGCTTCCTTAGCCACTCACTGTCCTATTCTTATCGTGTAGACCCTGTGCTTTTTTCTCTGTTCACTTGAAGTAATTCGACCCACCATTTCCCGTCGTTAGAATGGCGTCATATCCCCGTTTACTCAAAACATTTATTTACTTTCAAACCCCCTAGCGAGGGAGCGTTGGTTGTCTGCTTCTCCGCTAAGCAGGGTCACCGAACCACGTTCAGACGGCTTTCAGGCTATCGTGAAATAATATACTGACGACTTTGTGATAGAGGTGGTTTAAGTTGATAGACTTGAATAAAAATAATGAAAATTTTCCCGTCATTGGCTTGATTTGCATTTAGAAGGTTTATATTTAAATTTGATGCATGTTAAGACTTCACTACTACTTTTGCATGAAAAATGCAGTTTCATATATATATATATATCTATATATATATATATATATATATATATATATATATATATATATATATATATCTATATATATATATCTATATCTATATATATATATATATATATATATATATATATATATATATATATATATATATATATATATATATATTTTAAATGTGTGGTGTGTGGGACTGTTTGTTCGCTATCGGTGGTCATATTTCTGGACCTATTGAGTTGAAATTTGTCACAGGTGTAGATCTAGGTAAAGAGATGGTTTAAGGCTGTGTTAGGTTCCACCACACCACATAACATTGTGCTGTGAGTAGTCTGAAAATGACAAGGCTGGAGTAAATGATATAGTCTCAGATGTTAGTGTTGGTCACTGTATTATGGATTATAAGTGTCGTATAAAGATAAAGAGAAGAAAGGTAAAGAACTACAAGGGGATAAGTGTTGTTGTCGGTAGAGTGTATAGAAAATTCTGATTGGGTGTATCAGAAGGATAACTGGCGGATTGATAGGTGCTGAACAAGGAGGGTTAAGAGAGGGTAGGGTGCGTGTAGATCAAGGATTTTTACTAAGACAGCTTAGCTAAAAATAACAAGGTTTGAGAGCTGTAAAATCTTTACTGGGTTACTCATCATCATCATCATCATCACTAACTTTATAATTTAAGAAGGGGATTCTTTTGAGTATTTGAATAATAATTTCATCTTAGTTTGGTTATGACTTATGTTTTTTATAAAAGTTATTTCTAATAATTCTTTTATAATATCAAAAAACAAAATGGTGAAGTTCAGAAATAAATATAAGTATCAAAATTGTGTTAAATTCAGAACATTTATTTTTATATATCTTCTTCTATAACTATATTTTAGCAACGTGATATTTTGAAAGGGGGGAAATTTAGTTTAGAGTTACTTTTTAAAATTATTATAATTGGCGAAGTTAAGAAAATTGCTAAAAATTAAACTATTGCTGCTTTTTTTAGATTTTAAATTTTAATCTTAGTAACGAAGCGCAAGCTCCCTCCGGGGGAGAGTGGCGAAGCCATTACCTGGTAATTCTAGAGAAAGTTTATGCTCGCGTAGATAGGAGCTAGCTAGCGTTAGGGGTAAGATAGCCGTAGTGAGTGTTTTGACATACATGCAGGTGTTATGGGCATATAAGAAGAATGGGTGGAAATAGACTTAAAAAATATATACGAGTGTGTCCGGATGTTAGAAGGTAGTAAATTGATTGTTAATGAGTGCCTGAGAAAGGGCTGACGGAGGAAGACGTGAAGAATAGTGAATACAGGGTGCGAAGGGTATTTTAGGACGTATTTGTTGTTACTAAAACAACTATATTTCAGCTAAAATAATTATATTTGAACATTTGTGCAATTAGTCTGGATATTTTTATCAAATTATTCTATGAAGCCGCCTTCGGCTTTGACTGCTTCAATGGGGGACCAAACGGGTAACATGCAAACACTATATGGTACCTATTCATTTCGAACATCACCTGGGCAATGGCGGCCTTCATTGAAGTAATGGTATTATGAAGATGTCGATTAGTCTCCCTTTCAACAGCGCTTTACAGGCCCATAAGATTCAAATCTTGTGAGTTTGGAGGCCCACATATTGGCTCCTTCATTGCGTACTTCATCTAGCCAGGGCTTGATAAGTTCTCAGCACTTCAATGAATCCAGCACATTAATTCTACGACCCCGTGGCAAAAAGTGTGGTGGCATGGCATGACATTCGCTACTCGCCACTGCTAAAACAATTGCTGCAAATTTGGTGTGCATCAATCTGGGTACTTCTGCACCTAACTCCATATCGTTTGGCTTTTAATTCTGATCAGTTTTTTTTTCGTGAGAGAAAAAAACAAAGCATGTTGACCCTCTACCTATGTTTTGCATGCATAGCATCTATGACTGCATGCCGTTTCATTCCTTGAGTTATCATGTTATTTTAAAAGGATATTCTTTAAAGTAAATGAAATTTTAATTAATTTGGTGTGATAAACGAAACGAAATGTCCTCAAATACCCCTCGCGCCCCGTATGTGCATCTAGTTTTGTAAAAGGTGCGTGCTAGGCGCCTTCTTCCCACAAAGGAATCCTAACTAGCTAGAGCACATAACTCCGTCGCTACGAAGGCGTGAAAAATGATGGTTGGCTTTGTGCTTAGTGAGACGGGGGGGGGGGGGGGGCAGTTTTAGTGGCGTTGAAACGCGCCAACCCTACTTTGTGGGAAAACTGGTCGATGTTTAAGTATTGTGTATAACTTGTCCTTGTCTTCTGAAGGTGTTTGTTAGCCATTTCTTTTCTTTTTTCCTTGCTATGGTAAAGCTTGTTTGTCGATCCCTGCTAGAGGAGGGGGGGGGGGGGGGTGAGCGTAGACAATGTGCTACGTGAAGTTTGGTTAGGAGAGTTATTTGGCTTTATATAAACGACGCACGCCAAGTATCAACTCCTTCAATCTGGATAGACCAGACTCCTTGTGCCGAAATGACACTTGATACGAGAGCCGATCACGGTGAGTCATATTTGTCCGGCCAGCTGGGCTGGGGAATTGAACTACTCTTTGTCTCGTCTGTGTCAGTCACCTGTTTGTCATCGAATTTCCCGCGTGATGGCGTCCAACCGTTATTTCCTTATCGTAATTTGTGTCGGCAATTTCCCCCCCCTTTTTAAAAAATTGATCCGGTGTCATTTTTTTCTGTGTGTAGCACGAATGAGAAACCTTTTCTTTTCAAATTTCACTTCGGGGTTGCGTCAAGTTGACCTTCAACGTTTGGTATTCGTTGTTAGTGACACCGCCCCCTATACATTTGGATTATCGATTTTCGATTATTTTGCCTCAACTCTGCGGATTTTAACGTTGTTCACTGTTAACCCAATCAGTTTCAAGGAAATCACGGCCGATAACTTAATGAATTTGGCTCTAATTTCGGAGACTAAATCTGAGTCACCGTCTTCATTGAACCCCTTTTTTTATTAAGTGAAAATGAGGATAAACCATATTTCCTTTTAATATTTTGTATTATGGACACGGGGCAAAGATCATTTGAGAAAATATAAAGTAGCTTCACTAACTGCCAGGGGATGGAATTGACAATTTCCTCGGCATTGTAAGCTGAGGCATCGAGATACAAAAATACGGTTAAGTTTCGCTCCCCTGTTCCTTGCTACAGTACTGTCCATTGCTTGCTCCATCGCTTTGGCTTCTACATTCCCCTCGTTCGGATTAAATCTTTCGCCCAGGTGAGGGATTTAGTGTGCGAGGCGGTTTGCTCTTGCTGTTCTATTTATCCTAGGTGGGAGGGGGGTCTCGAATTTTCCCTTCATTCCCTTCTCATCGGCAGAAATGCGATACAATAATGCCGCGCTTTATCATCGATTCTTCACCCATTGTTGCTGGGTACTTGAAGTGCCCTACTTTATGAATATAAAATGGGACGCTGCCTTCGTTGTGGAACGGGGCCATGTTCAGAGAATGGTGTCCACTTGCCTCTCGCGCGCCCGCTATAATATACTTCACATACATTTGCATTATTCCCATAGTCACGACCACTTCATGCACTTCTCTTCAGAAACCTCGTGGCAAAGATGCCCCTGTAGGTTTCAGTTAAAAATTTTAAACGCTCATTTCATAATGGGGGAAATTTATCCATTTGATATTTTCAATGTTATCATTTGACAACTATTTTAAGTTAAGATAACATAACATAATGATGAGAAAAGCCGCTGGGTCTTATCACTGGGCATCTCGGTCAGTATCCACATCCCAGAAAGCCACTATCATGGTATAGTCTGCATCCATAGGTTGGCGTTATAAGCCATAAAGCCCGTAGTCTCGTCATATAGAAAGGTAAAGATTCGTTTTAACCCATATTTTCAAATGAATTTAAAAATGTTTTCCTTGTGAAATTTTGTGTGTACTTTTCAGATCTGACACTCGTCTTCCCCGGAAATGCATACCTTTCCCATAATCGACTGAAGGTCCACAATAGGAAAAGTATGTATTTCCAGCCAAAACTAGTTTCAGATCTGGTAAGTACACACAAAACTGCATAAGAAAAACACATTTTAAAAATTATTTAAAAGATCCAGAACCAGACATAACCTAACCTAATAAAATCGACAGAAATTTGGGAAAATCTCTCATTTGGCTTGAAATTCTTGCCGATAATTGGCCGAATGCGGGCATTAGAAAGCCACGTGCCCTTAAACCCACTAACGGAAAATGTGCAGGGGTCTTTAGGCCGTTTCGAATCCTTTGCAATTTTAACACGGTAAAATAAATTCTGATCCTGTTTAGATCTCCAAATACTGCAGCATATAATATCTCGCGGGATTACACTGAGAGCCCACCCTATTTCTAATGCCTGACAATCGGTATCAAAAACTTTCGTATTAGTTGGTATTTTGAACTAGCACAGCCACCGCACACCATTATACCATATTAACTGAAAACACGGACATCCACCAATCATCTGCAGATATAACAAAGCCTGCTATTCGCTAACTAGTCAGGGCAAATGGCGCAGAAAGATTAAAATTTCGCAAAGTAAAAATATATCTTCGAAAAGTGAATAATAACGTTATTATTAAGTTCCGGGAATTGAAATTGATATCGGTGAACTTCATTTTAAGAATTAAAAGTTTGTCTTTGAAAATTAAAATATCGTAATTGTGTTAAAACTAATATTATCCTATAGAAATAAAAGTACTGATAACAACTTTATATATATATATATATATATATATATATATATATATATATATATATATATATAATACTGGAAAATCGGTTTCATTAAAAAACAACAAAAATGAAGGATAAAAAAAAGCCACTAGGGTCTATCTGTCATTCCAGGTTCTTTATATGTGCTCTTCCTTATTTACTTTTCTAGCTTTTCTTTGAATTCTGTAAAACTAGAGCTATTTACAACATCCCCAGGAAATGTATTTTAAAAATCCACGATTCTCTTACTGAAATATTTCCTCAAATCCAGCCTAATCTTTTTACTTTTTAAACAGTGACCCCTTCTCCTATCATCAGTTTCGAGCTCGAAAAACCCGTATTTATAATTTACCAATCCCTTTTAAATATTTTAAAAAGCGATTATTAGCAACCATTCACATTCTTTTCTGTTAACACCTACCTCTAGGTCATTAATGTAAACCAAGTATAATAGTTGCACCTAAACAGGTAATTAATGTATCTCACTTTTAACATCCACCCATTGAAATTTCCCTCGATTTATTAATGCTTTCTATTCTGCAGCTATTCAGCCACCCAATTTAAAACTTTACGAGAAAGTCCATACATTCATATTCTATGCACTTCTCTCCTATGGAGGTACCTTATCAAAAGCCTCACTATAATCTAAGTGAGCTGCATATGTGCCATTTCCTTTTCCAATAACACTGTGACATAAGCTAGAAATTACAGCAGATTTGTCAGGCATGATCTGACCTGAATCCATGCTATCGATCACACAAGCTACTAAAAACATTTCCTGTCAGTTTGATCTAATAAACCACGTAGTCCGTCATTTCCCTTGTGAAATTCCTAATAATGTCTATCTTATTACTCAGTAAAACTGACTATCTGCTGCTCACTCCTTAGTGCTTCCCCAACTGTAAATTCCTTAACATTTCCTCATTGGTTAAGACCAGATCCAATACATTTTCTGCATTTTTCTATAAATCTTTGACTAACTATATCTCTACTTATCATATTTCCCTCAATCAATTGATAAATTGAAATCACAAGAATAACCGTTTACACTCGCACCCCGGTTTATTTCTTTTATCATAGAATGAATCTAAAATTACTGGTTTGGTGGTTTTATAAAAAGCTCGTGACCTCACTTCCTGACTTTAATATCTATCCATAGCGATTCCGCTATTTGCCCTATTGTATTATTTTGATTGGATTGTATGTTACTTTTAGCATAACTCTGACCAACAAAATTTTTACTGTTTTTTATGAACTTAAAATGGGTAAACCTTTGCCGAAATCGAATCTGGTTTTAGAATTTCATTCTCATGTTTGTTTGTTTTTTTAAGTCTGAGTAATTAAATTTTATGTAATTCTACCGATTAGCGATTCTATCGCCAAAAAACGGTGCTTTGTTATAGATGTTTGTATTTTGAAAAGAAATGGGTACGCAAATGCTATAGCATATATATCTTAGATATATAATAAATAACACCTTCACTAGTTATGTTGCGGAAATCTATACTTATGCTGTTATAAAGAAAATTAGATTAGCAGTCATCTTTTCATATATACTATATAGCCGCTGCACTATCCCTGTCGGTATGACGTCATAACCCTCTGCAAAAGAGTCATCGCTCCGATCCAAGGAATAACCATTTCCCACAATGACGATTAGCATCACATTGAGGTAAGACAAGAATTTACAAAAACATGGAGAAGTTTACTGGTAAGTTAGTTTTTAAATATTTTCATAGTTCGCGCTGCCCTATTTTCTAATGTTAAGTTTCATTCATGAGAGTAAACAAAACAACATTGAACCGATATAGACTATACACGCACCTAGAGTTTAAACAAAAAAAGATTCCCGAATGGAATTGAGTCTTAAAATGATTTTAGATTATAGCCGAAAGTAGCCACAAAGAAGTTGATTCGAGTAAAAAGATCTTTGTGACGGTTGCGATTCGAAAACAGCACGCACTTCTCACCACTACATTAGATTTTCCTCTAAATCATGGCAAACTCTCCTAAATGACAACCGTGCAGTTTAACTTCATTTAGCTCTTCATCAAATTTTGATCTCAAAGTGATTCCCTCATCTGCGGTCTTACAAAAATACCCTACCTTATCTTTGCATCACTTTTTGGGGGGAAATTTATTCCTCGAATACTCGTGTGCAACTTTCTGGACAGTTTCATCCAAACATTTGACAAAATTCATCAACCAGATCTTAAAATGAGGGACGATTGATAACATTCTTTTGCCATGACAGTCGGTGATCGTTTTGGCCACACTGTCTTTACATAATGATTTTTCTTGTCCCGACTGCCCCACTCACACAAAAAGTAATAAATTTGCATTCTAAGTAAAAGTGCCTCAACCTTTAAGTCTCCACATTCCACAAAGTCACTATAATTACTTTTTCAAATGTAGCTGTTTTCATACGTCCTTTTCATGTTAGCTACATGAACATCCTTCGGGAACCTCGATTTTAGTATTTAGGTTAAAGCCAGAACTAGTATTCGGAACATATATAATTTGGAACGTTTCGAACATTAGCCATGTTCATCTTCAGCCTATAATGGAGTAAAACAATATGAAAGCAAGCAAGCTTAGAATACATTAAGAGATATGTGTTAATGACTGACAATAAGTTTAAAGTTTGTTGAATTTTGAGAGAAAACAATGCCAAAAATACCGAGAGAGAACAATGCGAACTTACAAAGAAAAACACTGCAAAATTATATAACAAACTGAGAAAACAAATCGAAAATTAAAATGAAATAAATGAATGAACACTTACGAGGGGCGGTCAATAAGTTTTGCGAATCGGTAGGGCAAAACAGAGGAAGGGGGGATGGCTGTTTGTGGGGGTGTTAGGACAAGTTATGGCAAGTCAGGACTTGCAGCCGCACGCTCCTGCCTCGTCTATTTAAGAAGCAGTAGCTGATCGCAGGTCGTCAGTTACAAATCTTTCAACAATGGAGAAGGTTGAGCACCGCGCAGTGATCAAATTTTTGACCAAGGAGGCAAGAATGCAAAAGAGATCCATGAACGCATGGTTGCAGTGTACACAGACACCTCCCCTTCCTATGCAACCATTGCTCGCTGGAATACTAAGTTCCGTCATTGTCGTGAGGCCCTTGAAGATGACGCCCGTCAGACGTGACCTACGAGGAAAATGTGGCCCGTGTAGAGAGGATGATCCTCAAATCAACGGGTGAAGGTCGAAGAATTCGAGCGAGAACTTGGAATATCACATGGAAGTGTTATGAACATCATCCACGACAATTTGGCCATGACCAAGGTCTATGCCCGTTGGGTCCCTAGAAACCCCACGCCCCATGATCGACTTCAACGTCGTCAAAGTCCACAAGGCCAGAGTTGCACAAGCTGCCCTGCGCGAGTGCGGATTCGACGAGCTCAACCATTTCGCCTACAGTCCAGATCTGGCCCCTAACGACTACTTTTTATTCCGCCAGCTCAAGGCTGCACTGCGTGGACGCCGGTTTGGGGACGATGAAGATTTCCAGCTCGCCGTCTAGGGGTGCATTGAACAGCAGTCGGGAGATTTCTGGTTGTCGGGAATTCGAAGCCTCAGGATAAGTGGTGCAAGTGCTTTGAAGTCGAGGGTAGTTATATTGAAAAATAATAAAACACTTTTCCTCATATCCGAATTGCAAAACTTATTGACTGCCCCACTTACCAACTTAAGAGAAGGACAGGAATCGAATGATTTAATATGTGGGAAATTTGAACTGAGCTAACATGGTAGTTGTTTAAAATAACTGAAATATGGTTAACCAACTAATAGAACATTATAATTATTAGGTCATTGCGTGAGTTGTCACTCAATTATCGGCTCCACTGACTCCATCTGCACGGGGGCAGTGGCGTCGTCCACGGGGAAGTCATAGGGGACGGTGAAAAGCTTGGTCTGCAGCCAGCGGCCTGACTCCTGCGAAACGGGAGGCAAATTCTCTCCCGCAGAGCGGCGACGACACTAACGCAAGTGTCCAGGTCCACGTCATCAGGGGCATAAGCAGCAAGGCGAGGAAAGTGCACAAACTGACCAATAGCTAACTGAGCCTCCCACAAGCCCAGCTTAACCTCGAAGGCGGTGATTTGCGCGTGCATGTCTCACGAGAATGTATTTGCCCTGCAGCTTCACGTTGAGGGCGTTCAGGTGCGTAGTGATGTCCATGAGCAGGGCCAGGCGAGCGGGCCATCGCAGGTCGGAGAGGTGATCAGCGTGGGGAATGTTCTTCTGACGGAGGAAGGTGCTCCACACACCGAAGCACGGCGTCGAAGATTTATTGCTCAGTGATAGTGCCGCGCAGCGAGACAAGCTGGAGGAATTCCTCACGCACCTGGAGGTCAGCGGTGACCCCACGGATGAAAACAAACAGCTGGGCCGTGTCCTTCGTGTTGGTGCTCTCATCAAGAGCGAGGGTCGAGCTGCGGGTCTTGAGTGAGTCGTGCACGTTGTCAGACATCTCTATGCGATGACAAACGGTGCAGGGCGAATAGCTCACGCTCTCAAAGGCACAACGCTGCTCTGGACAGGAGGAGTCCACCACAGCGACCAGGCACTGCTTGATGAAGTCCCCATCCACGAATGGCTTCATCCGGTATACAAGGAGGCGGGATACCTCATAACTGATGGCGCGCGTCACCTTGTCGGCTTCATCAGTCTGCTTGCGGAAGTGCTAAGTTGTTTTCTGCAGGCTGCCTGACAGTCTAACGATGGCATCCTTTCGGCGGCAGACATCGACGTAAAGTTTGATGATCGGTGCTCTGTCTTCCAGTGGCGGCGCACGTTGTACTCCTTGAGGACAGCCACAGTCTTAAAGCATATGAGGCACTGGGCTTGTCCAAACCGCTCGATGAAGAAGTACTCTCAATCAGGGTCCGACGCTTGAGGTCCACTTTCCTCTTCTTAAGACATGATGGCCTGAAAAGAAAGGAAATGACCATAATGACATGATAAGGGTTTGGAATTTTTTCTAATCATTTTCACTTGCTAGTGTCACTTTATTTTCCAAACTGTATTGACCATAAAGCGTAACTAATATCAATGCCAAAGTCCAACTGACACTGTCCGTTCGCGTCTGACAGGATCGCAGAGTGATGCGCCTAGTTGCCAAACAGTATCTGCTGGTGTAACCGCACAAAATGGTAGCTCACAACCATATCTCGTTAGGGATTCATTGCAGCGGAAAAAGTCATAGCATTTTCTATTTAGAATTGCCTCCTCTACAACTTTGGTCTCTATGAAATTTTTCATTGCCAGACGCAAGACTCATTCCCCTCACCCCCTACGAGTCTACTGAGACAGATGCTGTTTGGCAAATCATTTTTGTTTGGGGGGTGGGGGGCGGATTGCAATATTAATGCCGAGCAAGGTGGCGAGCCGGAGGTTGCCCGCCTCTGAGCTAGAGGAACAGAAGGAAACTTATTTCCTTTCTGGAAGGGCTTTTGAGACAATAAACAAGCTCATCATTTGTTTATTCGTGGACAAGTGTCTCTATAACAGAAGAAACATCATTGCAAACATCGCGGTAAAAACGTTTTCTATTTCCCAACCCTTTAACCTGGAGCCCAAAAGTTCGGCTTTCCTTCTTAGATAAATTTAAATCGTAGACATCATTCAGAACTTTTTGACTTAACAAATGTGGTTTATTTTAAGAACAGTTCACTAGTAGACTCTTAGTCATTTCGTGTCGTGACTAGGATGGTCTGGTATAGATAGAAGTCCTGGACTCATAGCATATGGTAAATTAAGATATTTAACGGTTGGCTAGGATTTTTGTTACATTTGTCAAGCAGAAGTAGCCATCTGAAGTGTGATCTTTGGGCTCTCTCCAAACTAGAGTAATCGCAAAAAGCATATGGCCTAGACCTTTTGCCCAGCTTGACTGACACGCAAGGGCCGAACTTAGCTTACAATGGACCCTACTCCACCCACCGTTTTGGGCCCCCTCCCCTTAAATAAGTTATGCAAGATCTGAACAATTTGGTGTTTTATTGAAACATCTGAATGAATTGATGGTACAGTATATTTATACAGATCATTTTTTTATTCTCAAGTTATACTGCGATTGGAAATACAGTACTTGCAGTATTATCTACTACTAGTTTTTAACTTCAACACACAAATTAAAATTAAATCACCATAGAAAGAAATTAATTACATGAAATTAAATTTTGCATGTGATAGTCTGGGGATCGAAGACGGGACACCGCATAGCGCACCTTAAACATAACGCCACTAAGACAGTTAAACATATAGTACAATCTTATAATTACCACCCATTCTCTAACACTGCTACACTGGTTATCAATCTAGCTTTTCATTACATGCAACTGTGCCATGGATAGCCTAATGTTTAAATGAAGGGTAAGTAATAAGTCTTTAACCACAAAGGAAGAACTCTCGATAACTCCTGAACTTGGAATATGGCAGCAGCATACAACATATATACATAAATATAGCTACACCAATGACCGTTTTCTTAGCTTTCCCTGTGAAAACTGTTAAATGATGGTTTCAAATGTCATTGAGGAGGTGACATCACAGATAATACATTCAGTCGTGTTTGTGTCATTTTTGAACTGAATGTTTTTTTTATCAAAGAGAATTTGGAAAATGAACGTTCACATTCACGGACTGTGACTGGCAATATTAAGAACAATCGCAAAGCAGTTGAAACATTGGCAAATGTTGACTCTTCAATGGATTCTTCAAGTATTTCAAAAGGACATGAAAATCACGATCCAACTTCAGATGGGTTACAAGTCATTGATGTATGTTTTCGCCAAGCTGGATACATCAACTCTTAGCTGTGCAGCATCAGATATCTGGTGATAAACCCCTCGACGTTGAGATACACTTACAAGTAACTTGTCAATGATGACTATGAAACTCTGTACATGGAATTTTTATACACCTTGAAAATCTACATCAGGTTTAACAGAATCATCAGCTTGACGCCGACGTCTTCTGTTTCGTACCTTTTCCGATACATATACTTGTTGAACACTTTCCATAAGATTCTTTGCTTCATTCTCCATTTCATCAAATTAATCATGAAGCTCGGCAACAAAACTTTCAAGTGAAAGAAACAGCCATGTTGATATCAATATTTGTGCTTTGGAGATGAATACTAACTTTCTGAAAGCGCTGTAGGATCTTGTTCCAAAGAACACACACAAATGCATTTTCAAGAAGAGATATTTTCCCTGTAAAAACTGATGTAGCAAGTCGAGCATCTCTTTTTACTTAATTGCTGGCAATTTTATTTAACATAGCATAAGTGACAATCCCTTTGTTAGTAAATTCCAGATAATTCCTGCACAAGCCCAAAGAAATTGCAAGTATTCAGGCAAGAGTTGACACTGGCAATCTCAACTACATTTAAAGAATGTGCTGCACATTAGGGTGGTCCTTATTTTAAAAAAAAATCCTTTATACTGGTCTAACCCCGCCAAAGTGTTCCTTTTGGTTGAAAAACACCTGTGCTGCAAAATTTTATTGATATGTATTAATATTTAGAGGTGGCTCAATGGATCCGATGTTTTCCCAAATGAGGTATAGAACGCAGTCATTTCACTAGATTGGTTTCTTCCTAACATTCACAAGTCTGGGTTTCACCACTGGATCTTCTACAGTGGGTATTAGTTGCTCATTGGCAGGAGTATCGTGATAACCAATATCACTTTGTTGCTCAGTAAGGTCCGCTTGCGAGTGTCAAGGAACTTTTTGCGGTGTTCAGCAACAACACTTGGAACAAACTGTAATTGTTCTTAATTCTTTGTGAGACGTCCAGGTAAATCCTCCACCAGGCAATGGTATATTCAGCGTGATTGTTGGTTAGAGCCAATGTGCTTATGAAACTTTTTGCAGCACTGAAGCTAGGCTGATGCTTCCACTGAGCTGCTGGATATTCGAGGTAATCATATGGAAGATGCAAGTTCTTGAAAAGAAATCTTGATTTCTTTGTCGTAAAGTCAACTAGTCTTCTTGAATTCGTTTCACGTCTATAGTTGCAAGCTTCAGCTGCTTTTTCTCCCCTTCTTTCTCTTTCATAGCTATAACTATCTTGTTCTTGCTCCTATTGTCCAAATCACCATCAAACATTGCCAAAGCAACCAACTCCTCAAAAAGGTACCATAGTTAGCCTGTCATCTTCTTTGTAGCGTTGGATATGTCGATGTTAATCGTGTGATACATCTGACATTGCTTCAGCAACTTCTGGTCATTTCTCGGGGCATTCACAGCAATGCTGGCTGTTACTCACGCTTCAACGTAAATGCGTGAAAAGAAGATGCAGAGTTCTCGTAATCCTTGATGCTCGCATACTGTCAGCTTAAACTGCGAGCGAAACATCCAGACTTTGAAGGTGTAGATCACTTTTGCCATCCATCGGGCTTGATACATGGCTCCTGGAGCTGCAAAGTAGATGCCTCGAGGAGGGACAATTCAAAGAAATATGATAGCCAACTCCAGGAGCTCTCTGTAGTCTTCTCTGGGTTGAGTGACTTTAACGGCTGTCTCAAAGATCGGCACCATTTCATCTTTGAAAACAGCTATAGCGTTGGCCGTGTACTCATCACTTGAGTCTTCATATGTGGTCTTGTCAATATATTGCCATCTTGTTTTGAAGCGCTTGAACGAGAGAACATCAGAAAAAACTTCAGAAAAGACTGCTCCAGCAATGAACTCCAAGCCATGATGGTGACAACCAATGTTCAGAAGTTCACGACCAAGAAGCTGCTCCAAAAGAATGTACGTGCCTTTGTACCGACCAGTATTAGAGCTGGTTCTGTCTAAGCACATTCCGTGCACCTTTTCCTCTAAATTTCAGTCTTTCAGAACAAAAAGATGACCTTAGCTTGCGCTTCTCCTCTCCTCGATGGTAGCTTTTGAACTGCAAGAAGCTGTGATTGGGCCATCACCTGCCAATAGCGCAGGCAATCTGTCCACAGTTCCAGTGTCAATAAGATCTGGGATAAGCTTCCCATCCCAGTGCAGAATGAGTGGCAACTGTGGGCCGAACTTATCTTTGATTTTTTTTTATGTGGATTTACGATGCTGCTGTCGTTGCCATCTGATGCTGGATCGGTTCAGGGCTAGTAGTTGGATTTCTTGTCTCAAACTGGGGACAGTTTCACCAACTATACTCAGTATCCGGGCGCCTGCGGTGTATTGGTATGTATATCGTATACCTCATCTGAGAGGAACTTCGGATCCATTTAGACACCTATCAATGTTAATATATCTCAATAAAATTTTGCACATGTTTGTTTTTCAACCAAAAGGAACACTTTGGCTGGGTCAGACCTATGAAACTGATTTTTTAAAATAAGGACCACCCTACTGCACATGGAATGTAATCTGCTAATGGATTCATTTCCTTAATTCTTGCTTTTAAACGAGCATATTGCCTCGACATATTTGCAGCGCTATCGTAACTTTGAATTTACTTTAATATCTCTATCTAAATTAGCTACTATAATATATTTGATGTAAATCAATATACCTCCGCCCTTTTTATTTTTCCTTTCATAATTGAATAAATTATATCCATTAATATCAAACTCCTTGACATTATCCTTATTCAACACACTTGCCCAAGTCTCATCAATACAAACTATCTAAACTCTCAGCAGTTTATAGAAGATAGGAGCTTTATTTTTTTTATTTCTAATACTTCTACTATTTGTATAAAATACTTTAATATTTAACTATGTTCCTTAAATAGTTTAAGCACAGTCTAGATATTCTGGGACAACACTTAAGTAGGGTGATTGTAAAAAAAATAATGACTTATAGTCCATTCTTTTAAAATTAACACATTTCCTTAGTTTAACGTAACCTAACATTTAATTAGTCTAGGTAAATTAAATGTTGAAGAAACCTAGACAACCCCTGCAAAGTCAACCCTAACTAACCTAACCCAATTCCGCTTAACTTAATCTAACCAAATCCTAACCAGCTAACCTAGTTAAGTTAGGTTACGATAGGTTAGGTTAGGTTTGTACTTGGGTTAGGTTACGATAGGTTAGGTTGGTACTTGGGTTAGGTTACGATAGGTTAGGTTGGTACTTGGGTTAGGTTAGGTGTTAGCCTAGTTAGATTAGGCTGGGTTGATCTAGTTTAGGTTTCCTCACTTTCTAGGCTATAATTAATAAAACCTTTCATGGGGGTAAAAGCAATAAATAAGTACATAGGGTGCAATACTTACGAAATTATCAAGTGTTACCCATTAAATAAATAGGCTATTAACGATAATTTTATAAAACAAATATTCATTTGGGAATCCTCAAAAGTACAAATATTTTAAAACTTAAGATACAAATCCCAGTCAACAGACGGGAACCTGGGTCCCGTCAGTCTTGCCACGGGGTCAGCTTCCCTAGAGAGAAAGGTATGAAATATCTTAAGTTTAAAGTGATAGTAATAGATAGAGTAGAAATTTAGTCAGAAGTTAACGTTGCATCGGCATTTAAAAATACAATATTATAATTGTAGTAATTGGCAACTTGACGATCCTAAGGCTACAGGCATTTCCCATAATGTGGGGGCCTATTATGGGTCGGGTCTATCAGGTTTTGTCGGGACCTACGCCATGGCGTATAGGCAAGTCCGGTCCTGCTGACACATGACGCTTTTCACGAGTGTGAGAAGTTTTTGATTATTAATAATTCACCGCAGGATTGTGTTCAAAGATTCTTGATATTATGATGGCGAATGTTGGCAATAAGACCCCATGGGAAAATATTTCCCGCGCAATGATGTCATACACCACAAAACAAAATGCATAGAGCTAAATCGCGTAGCACCACTGTCAATAGAGTGAGTTGGCTGGGGCGAAAAGACTGTTCGCATTTCACTTCTAGCCTGCAAATGAGATGCTATTCTGCTGCGTACAGGGCCGTCACTCTAAATTTTCACTTCCCCCTACGTTTATTTTATCATTATTTTATTTAAACTGTAAAAATTACTTTGTGGCATAAAAAATAGATTTTTTTGGTATTTTAGCTAAATTTCTTATTCCACAAAAGAAACAAATGATTTTTTCGACGTGAATGAACTATTCCTTTGATAGCCTGCTACGAGGGGCGGTCAATAAGTTTTGCAATTCGGATATAAGGAAACGAGATATGAGGAAAAGTGTTTTATTATTTTTCAATATAACTACCCTCGACTTCAATGCACTTGCACCACTTGTCCCCGAAGCTTCAAATTCCCGACAACCAAAAATCTCCCGACTGCTGTTCAATCCACTCCTGGACGGCGAGCTGGACATCTCCATCGTCCCCAAACCGGCGTCCACGCAGTGCAGCATTGAGTGGCGGAATAAAAAGTAGTCGCTAGGGGCCACATCTGGACTGTAGGCGAAATGGTTGAGCTCGTCGAATCCGCACTCGCGCAGGGCAACTTGTTCAACTCTGGCCTTGTGGACTTTGACGACATTGAAGTCGATCATGGGAAGTGAGGTTTCTAGGGACCCAACGGGCAGAGGAGACCTTGGTCATAGCCAAATTGTTGTGGATGATGTTGATAACACTTCCATGTGGATATTCCAAGTTCTCGCTCGATTTCTTCGACCTTCACCCGTCGATTTTTGAGGATCATCCTCTCCACACGGACCATATTGTAATCGTTGGTCACGTCTAACCGGCGTCCTGGACGGGGGTCATCTTCAAGGGACTCACGACCATGGCGGAACTCCCTATACCAGCGAGCAATTTTGGCATAGGAAAGGGAGGTGTCGGTGTATACTGCAACCATGCGTTCATGGATCTCTTTTGCATTCTTGCCTTCCTTGGTAAAAAAGAATTGATCACTGCACGGTGCTCAACGTTCTCCATTGTTGAAAAATTTGTGACTGACGATCTGCGATCAGCTACTGCTTCTTAAATAGACGAGGCAGGAGCGTGCGGCTGCAAGTCCTGACTTGTCATAACTTGTCCTAACACTCCCACAAACAGCCATCCCCCTTCCTCTGTTTTGCCCTACCGATTCGCAAAACTTATTGACCGCCCCTCGTACATCAGTTTTGCTAAATGTTTTAAATGTTACTAGATTTGGATTTTCCAATTTATTTGCTTGCTTGAGTGGGTCTGGGTGAGCGTTACATATTTAGGGTGGGATACATATCAGCATTTTGTAGCTAACCTAGAAAATAGAACAAGTACATTTGTAGTTAACCTAGAACAATTGCATTTTATCATTAGCGAAGATGTGTTTAGTGGAGATAGGTTGTGAAGATCTTCACTAGATGTATAAATAAAATTGTTATTTTTCGGTTTATGCCTGCCCTCGATTTTTTTTAATAATATATATATATATATATATATATATATATATATATATATGCGGTTAAAAGGCTATTTTTTGGCAAACCAGTCTTCCTCAAAGCCTTCGGAAGGAGCTCTTCTCACATACACGAAAAGGTAGCACTTAAAATAGGCCTATTTTAAGTACTACCTTTTCGTGTATGTGAGAAGAGCTCCTTCCGAAGGCTTTGAGGAAGACTGGTTTGCCAAAAAATAGCCTTTTAACGGCATAATTAATTGCGTTACTGCAATAATTTTCTATATATATATATATATATATATATGTGTGTGTGTGTGTGTGTGCATTGTGCATTGAAATACCAGTTAGCTTTCAGAAAAAGTATCTAAAACAGTGTGGAATATTTTTTTAACATCTTTTACCTTGCTATATCTTAGAAATTTCATTATATAATATAGATAAATATGACTCTATTCCTGATGAAATTATAAAGTACCTTCAATCACAATTAAACAACTAGGCTGGCACAATTTCAACTTATTACGTCAGAAGTCTGTCGTTCCTCCCATAAATATCTCGTTGTCTCTATGTAACAAGCGACGTTTGCTATGACTGGCCGAGAAGCTTTTAGAAATCCAGCAACTGCTGGTACTATTTGAACTAGAGTTCCCCAAGTAGTGTTTAATTTATTGATGAATATTGTTAGTGCTGCAATTCTGAAATTTATTGGTTTTAATATTGCCATAATTGATTTTGTAAATTCCTTTTCAAGCGCCGTCATAATTGTATTATTTTCAGACTCATTCCTCATAAATTATGTCGAACCAAAAGAAGTGTAGACGTCAAGTATTTAGCTTATGGTTTTGTAGAAAGTAGTGATGTTAAAATATCGAACTTTCCAGTACTGGTATCAATACCGACGATTTTCTTAATCCCGGTATTAAGCCAAATATGCATGTATTAACTGATTCAGAGGTAAAAATAAGGAAAAAATTAATGTAATGTACTTTATTGCTTAAAGATTTACTCATAACTTTCCTTGTTCTATTCATAAAGCTTTAATGAATAAGAAATAACTGAAAAATCAATACCTTTTTCACAGTAAAATATATCCATTATGAAAATAAACCTTTCTCAAGCAAAAACAATTCAAACATAAGAAGAACTAGTTCAAAAAAGTATATAATGCTTTTTTCAGTGCATGACAATAAATTTTTAGTGAACTTTTTTAAACTCAAAAATTATATTATGGTAAAAAGTGTGAATTTTCTAATGCAATGCAATAATAAGTAATGAAAATAAAGAATTGAAACGAAAATCAATACCTCCCTAATACAAGAAAAATGACTTTTTTTTATGAAAAGCAAATTAATCAGATTATTTTTCATTTTGAAATACACACTTTGGAAAACAAAGACTATTCGGAGAATTTTCTGAAAGATTTGATCTCAGTTTTGTGAGGTACAACCCCGCTCTGAGAACAACGCCCTTTCAGATTCTACACATTTGTAGGCTTGACTGAAAGTAATGCATTATTTTGCTTGTCTAGGTTTTCTGTTTTTTTAACGATACTTCAAAGCTTTTAAATTCCATGTTGACAACTAAATGTGCTTAAGGTTCCTTCCTCACTCTCTTAACTCTTCTATTTCTTGCAAATTTTCAGCAAGCCCCCTTTCCAGCTTCTATTCCCACTGCATCTTTAGAGCAACCAGGTTCTTGTTGGCTACACTTTCTTTTTCTTGTTGATCCAACTGTACACTGTTTTCTGAGCAAAGCCTTTTAAAAAGTCTATCTGCAGTTTTCTTGAGTAAAAGTTTAGAAGGAGGCGAAAAAAAGCTCATCATCCTGAGTTTTCAAAGTTCTAGGATCATGAAGGTATTTAAGCAAGCCTACAATTTCTGGCTCCCTTCTTGAGGAATAGTATTTAATCAGGCTTTCTTTTAATGACTTTCCTATTAGGGTATTCTTCTCTGAAAATTTCTTCATAATGAACTTGAATGAGACTTCAGCAGTCAAAAAGTGTTGCGTCTCTTGAACACAGTAATATGCTTCATCTCAAGCGGACGAAGCATATTACTGATGTCTTCCAAAATTTCCCACTCGTTTGGGAGGCATTGTTTCAGCTTAAATCTTTCTATCTCGTCTTGCAGTCTATGATTATCTTATTCTTTCCAATTACCTAACTGATGTTTTACAAAATCTTGGAGCTTCTCGTTTTTTAGTGGGGATTTCTGGAAAATTTTATTTATTATAGAAAAAAAAACTGTCTTGAAGTAATGGCAGTCCGAGATTATTTTACAGTTATATAAGAAAAATATTTGAAAAAGGACATTAATTCTTAATTTACATGCTCGTCATTTTCACTTGAAATTTCATTAGGTGTGACAGTAGAGTAGATCTATCTTCCTCCTCTCCCATTTCTTCACTTTCACTGTCTTCTACTAATTCTTCAGTTTTTTCACTGATATCCTTTTCACAATGGTCACTTTCCAATCTTTTTGTACAAAACTGAAGAAATGGCAAGATGCATTGCATGAGCTAAACACTGTTGATACTCGGGTAAGATTTTTTTCCAAACTTTACCGTGACTGAGGCACCGTCGGTTGTATACCCTCCCTACGGCCTAATATGTTCTTATCAAAATCAAGGCCAAAATCAACTAACCCTTTTTTTTTTACAATCTCGACGATTTTGGCATTGTTAAATAAGGCTTCCAAGAACTTTAACAAAACCCAAGGACCAATACTTGTCTTTGTGATGCACATTAATATTCATGTATCTTGCATTTTTTATGGATGTACCGTGTATATTCATCTAGAGTGGCACAGAATCGGACACCTTCACTAATGAGAGTTTTGAAATGATTTACCAGCTGACTCTCTTATAATAGAAACTGCTCACCATTTTACTCACTGTCTCTTAGTTAAGAGGTAATTTATCAATTGTTTTTAGCCAAACTCTTGAATGAACTTACTTGAAGCAATAGAATTGAAGCTAAAGCCAATCGAGGGCGGCAAATTTTGTAATTTCTTCTTCAATAGAATTGGGAGTGAGAAATGATGATATCTCTTGTCTTTTAACTGTTTCATCTTTCGGGTTCGAGTCAAAGTCAGTAATCTTATGTACAGATTTCAAGTGAACCAACAATCCTGTTGTTGGACCTTTAGCGCACTTTAGCACTTTTTTACACTTTAAACACTCGACTTCGTTATTACTTTTTCTACTGAAATAATTCCAAGCATTTTATTTCTTCCACGTATGTAAAGGGCCACAATGCTAATTACTTTAAAACAAAAATTGTATTATATTTACAAAATTAAAATTGTCCTGCACGCTGGTGGAAGCCAGTAAGCTGAATTAAGATATTAATCATACATGAACAGCGCGAGCAAAAACGCTTTCCCTGTTATACAGGAACAGGACAGGACGTTACTGTAAGTTTTTTATTCATATGAAACTTTTTTTCTTTAAAATTCTTTTGACAGAAAACTGTACTTTGATATTAAGTTTTTATATTGCCTAATTAATTCGTGCACATTGACTTGTGGACTTGTTGACTTCTTGGGGGAGGCCGGCCTTCTCCCTATTATTTAAGCAAGGTTTGTTTTCTTTTTGTTTTGTTTTGTTTTTTGCATTTGTTTTTTTTTCTCCTTTAGTTGCACGCTCATGCGCCTATGGGACCTCTCCCCGACGCACCAGGTTGCTTCCTTTCTCCCTTTTTGGGGTATTGTTTTTTTCTCTTTAATTTTATTTTAAAGTAGCCTAGAACTAGGCCAGTTTTAATACGGCGACTAATGCCCAAGTAGGCAGTCGCCAGATGAGCTCTTAAAAAAAAAATAAAATATTGCCTAATTATTGCTTTATTGTATAATATTTAACCAATTCCTACGATGATAATTTCTGCAATATATATATATATATATATATATATATATATATATATATATATAGTGTGTGCATAAATGTACACATGAGCCCACTTCCAATACTGGTATTGTCTCTTTGGTAATGAGACTGATATCTTTTATTTGATACCGGTATAATATCGGTATTTCAATACCGAAACTAAAAAATGATTTGCTTCAAATTGATGAATCTACACTAAGTGATAACAGAGCAGTTCTTATGGAATACATCAGTTTTGTAGATGTCTGCGAACTTTGTGAAGAAATGTTTGTAATTTTTTGGAAGCTGACACTACTGGATTATCTATTTGTGAAGCTTAAAAGAAAAAAAAATCTTCGTTTGTCGACAAACAAGTACCCTTGGAAAATTTATCCTCTGCAACAACAGACGGTGCTCCATCTACGTTTGGTAAGCATAAGGGATTCATTGCTCACTTCAAAAAGGTATGCCCTTTTATTCTTTCATTGCGTTGCATTCTATCTACACCGCCATCATTTAGGTGCCAAAATATTAGTCCGATCTTTGAGTCACTGACAGTAGTTATTTAAACGGTTAATAAAATTAAATCCGCTTGCAAATGATAGACTTTTCAAGTTTTGCATTTATGACGAAAGATTGCAAGTGTGTTCTGAAAGCTTTTAAAGAAAAATTAAGTGTTTCAAATAAATAGAAAGAAGAAATATTTCGACAGCATGCCCGAGTTAACCGAAATAACTGGACATCTTTCAAACGAAACTTTTTATTTATAATAAAAATAATTATATATATCGGTTTCATACTAAGGAGTTCAAACCTATTTCTTTATTGGAGGTTTTGTGTACTCTTTCCCACAAGAATTCAAGACGTTTAGCCTGTCATTTGTTTATTCACCTTATTGTCGTACCTCTCGTACCTTCCATTACTACATTATCATAAACTTGTTGAGAATTATGGTAAACCGGTTTCTGTTGGGTCCTTTTTTGAGCGGAAATATATTGTTGGGTTCTAAGGTTCGAGCCAAAATTAAAGGAATCATCGGGTTTCAATTAAAATGAAAGGGACTTATAAAGTAAGTGTGGGGAAGGCAAATCAAGGAAAAAAAGGCCTGTGGGTGTAATTTGATGAGTCTAGCGGATTGCTTTTTAGGATGTGCATTCCAATCTTTTGTGATGGTAGAAAAGAAGAGCTCCATCTCGGAACGGAGGCACGTGCAGAGAATAAAAGACAAAAGATCAGGCGGCTTGATGTGACGGGTGGGGGAAAAGGGGAGAATTAAGAAAGATCATTAGACTTAAAAACTTATTTAATCGGTGAGATTTCAGACTTCTATTGATTTTTGTCGCCCCGTCTACCACCAAGTGGTTACAGAGAGAAGGCATATAAGTGCGGTAACGTTAGATGCCCCCCGTGGCTGTATCTAGCAGGAGTAATACAGATTGAGATGTCTACGCTTGTTTAAATCCAGGTGCCATTAATTTTATTCAATATTACCGTGATATCGATGACGTGTTGGGAAGGGGCATTTTTAGGTTGCCTTTCGGTGGGTTTGTTTTTTTTTGCGGCTGGAGTTTATAGGACGTTTTCCCCGTCTTATTTTTTTTCTTGTTTAAAACTTATCCGCTCATCGGTACATTCTCCTTAAGATTAAAGGTCAAAGTTAACACTTGCATTCTAAGTTTCCTATGATCTTTCTCAAGAGGCTAAACATTTAAGACGTTCTATTTAGAGCTAAAGAGGTTTGTTTCTTCCTCCCTGCCAATTGCGCTCCGTTGATAGCGAGGGGAAACGGCGTTAATACTGCATAGTTTGTTAGACCCCTGCCGTTGATTTTTCTGTAGATTAATTGAAGGGTAAGTCCGCCCTCCGTAAGCCACACTGATTCCCAGGTAGTGTGAATGAATCTTGGTCTATCACTGTTCCGTTGGGTAATCTACTTTCGTTGGCTGCACTGGGGCAGGTATGGATTGGTCGTCCTTTCCGTCATTAACGTCCAAAGTAGTAGTCTTATCTGCACGCATTTAAACTTGTATTTCTGTTTGTTGGATCCCCTACTTGGGTTATATACCTTGTATATATTTTCACTTGCCCAAGGTCACAATTTTCTTTATAAACTGAAAGAAACTTGCATTTTCTACACTGCAAAGGACTTTTTCCGTTCGTGTGTTTTATTACGTTATTTTTTGTGGACCAGTTCTTGAGGTTTATACCCCTCCTGCTCCGGTTGATGAGGATTGATGTTGCAGTCCTTGTAATTCCTAACCTTTTTTTTCAACTATTACTCTTCTATCTCTGCATTTCTGAATACCATGCGTCTGTTGGTTATCATGTGTCCATTTGTTGTTTTTTTCCTTCAAGCGTGAGCGTGTGGGTCAACAGTCGTGCTAGGTATGTATGGGTTCTTTAATTGACAAAATTAAAAAGTTTCACTTGAGATTGATTGGTCGGATTATGTATCAAATCATTTTAAACCTTGCACTGTCGTTTGCGTCTGAAGATCAAAGCTCTCATTTCGTCAAAGCAGACCCTCCTTTCATCATAGACCATGTCTCACTGATGGTATCTATTCGAGATTTTAAGCCTGATTTCGGTAGGCCTCGTCATTTCCTTGTCTTCTCTCCCGCCTGAATGTGTTTCCTTCATGCTTTTTATTTTGTTAGCCATGTTTTTGGCTTTGTTCTTTTTATTGATTTTTCTATTTTATTAGACTAGCATATGGCTAAAAATTAATTACGGCGACTTATGCCCTTGGTGGCAGACGCCAGATGGGTGCTATAGAAAAAGAAAAAGAATCGGCACTTCCTGGTTCGTGGTATTATCTCTTTGCTGGGTTCCTGGACATGTAGGACCGTAGGCGTTACGGGAAATCAGCGCGACAACAGCCTGCAAGGACTGGGTGACCGGACCACCGCCTCGCTCTTCCTCATAGTGAAAATATGTCAGGATTCAGGTCAGTCCTTCGGGTGGTATGGCAAATAAGTTGGAACACACGAGTTGAGTGCAATTACTGCCACTTGTCTACCGCCCATTGCCTTTAAATCGGACCCCCCATCCCATATCTAATGGAGCGCTTCCCCTAAACCTTACAACGACGACTGCGCGGTCCTCCAGACTATTCAGCACATTTTTGGTGATTTTCGCGCACATTATCTGTCCCTGTCCCCGGTCGAGCAGGGTTGCTACTGCTTGTCCCTTGTGCTCGGGACGCATTCCTGCACACCGGATAATGGGAAGTCTGAGTTTTGGGAGGAAGCAGGCCACCACCATATACTTCAGTGTTGTTGCATGTTCGTGCCTGTTTGTCGTATTGTTTTCCTTTATTTTTAATGTAACTTTGAAATAGTGTTGTTTGGGCGACTGTGCCCTTTTTGCCGGCCATAAGAAGAGAGCCTAAATAGAAACTAAAAATCGGGATTATATATTTTGCACTTAGTTGCGGAGATTCCCTCCTTGGTTTCCGCTTCTTAGATTTAAATAAATATATATTAGGTTGTGTCAGGGGATTCTCCGGTCACTTTACCTCCCTCCCAAGGCGCCTTAATCTATCCACCAATGGCTCGGTCCACATCCTATGACATTGTGGCGTACCGACGCCGTTATATTGAAAACGTGTCCTAGCTCTTATTTTGCTTGCATGCTCATTCTTCACTACAGGGTTGTGCCTACCTTTTGCTAGGCTATTGTAGCATTTACTAAGATCTTAAATACATGTTTAAAATAAGATTTGGAAACAATTTTTAGATGAAAGATAAAGTTTGCTGATTTTAGTCCTTCATATCAAGCTATATAGCTTCTCAGGAGCAACCTCCCCACTCCCAACCGGTCACGGCGGTAACCCGGCAACCTCCCTTAGTAAATAGTGTGAGCTTAAAAAGAATCCTGACAGAGATTCGAACTGCCGGGCCAGCACGCTAACCACTATACTACCCATGAGGCTCTTTCAACGCCATCTTAATCATAGTGAAAGATGGGAAACTGACAATTGATGAAAGAATAGGCATCTCGCTAATCAGGGACATCATACGTCATTTCTGAGAGCACTCGGAAGAGACGCCGAAGTTGTAGTCAAGGTGGTAAAATCATTTTAGACTGACGTGGGAAGACATTTTGGTTGTCTGTTTTTTATGTCTGGACAGAAGAAGATCCAGCTCGCTCTTAACGATGCATTTTACTCGTCTGTTCCTCGATCAAATTTTGAAAAAAAAAAAATTATGGGCAATTTCATTTCAAGACATTGAAGATGATGAACACTATCAGCAAGCAGCCTGACAAAAAGACACATTGCATTGGAATATTTTTTTTTGTTTAACCGTTTTTAAAATGCTGTGGGTTATTAAGAAACTTATTCCATTTATTTCAAACCCGCAATATTATATATTTTTGAAGTTGTTTATCTTCATTATAATACCCTTTACAATTCGACCATTGCTTCACGACTACTAGAAAAATCTGGGCTAGTACTCTTTTGCTAATACTCTTGGCCAGAACTGCCTCTAGATATTTTTCTTATTAGTCTTTAAATATGCCACGGGAGTCGTAAACGCCTTTTTTAGGAAAATAATTTTGATTTAAAATTGTAAAGTGGAAGAGTTTCTTGCTTCCCTCCCGTCATCATTTCCTCTTTATGGTTGTGCTAACCCCATTTTCCACAATTGCGCGGATTTGGCTTCGGGCGTTCTTTCATCGCCGCCTCCACCCTTCCCACTTGGCATAGGCCTAATGGAAGCAGGCAATTAAAGGTTTGCGGAGTCCTTTTTATGAAGTCGAATTTTAATTGCGGACTCGACGTTGCCGATTTGAGGTCTTGTTTGGAGGGGCTTGACGCGTCTTGTCGAACAGATGTTTGGGTTATCGGTGTTTGGTTGTAAATGTTCTCTTGAAAACCTCCATCTGACTATTTGGACTCCCTCAGTGTCAGCTCCTTCGCACCCCCGTCTTCCCTCTATCGCCGAGGGGGAGGTTTCCTTTGCGATTTGAATTAAGATTTACGGAGAGTGAAATAGGGAAGGGGTTAGTCTTTCCCCTCTTGCCAAAGAGAGCTAAGGCATCCCCAGGAACATCATCCAAGTAGCGCCTGAAAGAGGCCCTTTCAACGCCATCTTTTTACTCTGCTAAAATGCGCACATATGTATACACACTTGCACCTCTATGTGTGTGTGTGTTTACGTTGTTCCGAATAATTCGGTCGGTAGGGATCCGTTTGGGATGTTCGCGCGCAGGGATAAGGCCTCTTTCTTCGGTGGAAGAATCTTTCGTTTAAAACTGGGTGGGGTTTTATTCATTGATAAAAGAACTCTATTTAAAGAGTGGTCTTCCTGATTAATCTATTCATTGCATCAACTTTTCCACTGTTGATTGATTCAACTCCTCTTTTCATGTTGGGTGACTGCTCGTTCCAACACAGGGCGGCATGTTTGAACCAACTCGGCCAATTTAGGTCGTATGTACACACACACACACACACACACATATATATATATATATATATATATATATATATATATATATATATATATATATATATATATATATATATATGCACACTGCGTTTACTCATCCGCCATCACTGGGCTTGAATTCATTTTTAGATTAAACTGTCTAGTTTTCTTGGGTTTGTCCGTCACCCCCGTCTTAGATAATTTCCTTTCCACTACAACGCAAAGTTTTGCCAAGTGTAGCATGGGTAATTACTGCAGCTGACAATCTGGACGAGTGAGTAGTGCCCTTTTGGCCCAATGCCCGCCTGTCAAGTTCTGGCTGGTTCTGGGCACGGCTGGCCACGATTACTCTCCCTTTTGGAATACTCTGTTTGTAAACCTTAGTTTTTAATATATAATGATTCGTAATTTACTTTGAGGCGCCGCCATAAGGACAAAAAATTGTGATCTCAAATCACAAGCGTTTGCGCTCGATTCCGTTGCCCATCGAAAAATTCACGCGAGGCACCACTTGTTTTCATACACATTGCTTGTGGCCATTCTCTTCACTTTCCCTGTCGACTCGTATTACTGGAGGCTGAGGGGGGGGGGGAGAGATACGGCCCTGCTTCCTCCATCGCGAATAACGACGAATAACCAGTTTTATTGCTAGTTTCCTCCACGATAAAGACCAAACGTGGACTTGCATTATTGTCCCCATTTTAGGCCTACCATTCTTTTGCCTAAATTCAGTTTCAAGTAAAAAAACCCGCCGGTTTCTCTCTTTCCACACACACATTGGATTGTTGACTCATAAAAGTTGTAGAATCGGATCATGGCATAAATCGATGGAAGTCATGCAAGTAAATACTCCAGGAAGAATGGAATGGTCAGATAAATCCTTGGCTTTTATTTTGATATGGTTGGCAATAATATCCAGAGGAGATTCTTGCAGACCATAATTCCAGAAACCCCAAAGTGCTATGTAGAAACAACTTGTGAATTTCTTAAAACAATTCTCGCCGATCATAAGCTGTCCTCTAAGAACTATGATTACATTATCTGTTAACGTGTGAAACACGGTTCCCCCCCTCCCCAATTTCGCGAGCTATTATTCTCATCTGGGATTTTAAAAGCTGTACTGAATCAATTTCTGTACTGTTTCGGTGCTCCCTTTCAGGGGATTTTAGTTTTATTTAGGTTTCGCTACCGTTGGCTAGATTATTTTCCATGTAGAATGGGAAGATAATGTTCGAGAAGCGGATTACTGGTTGGATTTTTTTGGGGGGGGAGGGGGCCGTTGACGCAATAACACATTTTTCTTCATGATACCTCGAAAAATCTACTCCCGAGGGACGATCAACGATGCAACGGAAGTCGATGAAGGCTCGATGTGAGACAGCAGTCTGGTCACGTCACGTTGCCGAAAGCATGAGCCCGAATGCGTCTCGCCAGACTGTCTCGCTTCGCTTGAGAGACGCTAGACTCGGCACACTCCCCTGCTAAGAAAGGGCAGGTATTTTTCCAGTGACTAAAGTACATTTAATTTGTTCATAGCGGATGGGAAGCTGCATGTAAGGCGTCGTGCAATTGAAAGGTTGAATTTCACAGGTACGAAAAAGAGTTGAAACTTGGCAGCGTTATGGTGTGGACACGTTTTCAATCACTCATCTCCTCTCTCAAGAACATCGAGAAGACGTGAACCTTTTTTTTTCCTACATTAGAAAGCTTTGTGCCATACAACAACGGTGGTTAATCAGTTCTCGACGCCCCGTTATGGGCGCGGCGATTTGCCATCCTGGCCGCCGTGCTGACGGGACTTAGCACCCCGTCCGACCCCAGCTTAGCCTCTTCTCTTCTTTCAGACAACCTGTATTTCTCTGCTACTTCGCCGCTTTTCATACAACCTCTCCCACAACTTTCTCATGGTCAGCCTCTAATTTCACAGGGTAGATGCTGACCTTCTTCTCGGCCAATGTTCCCTAACCCCTGAGCTCCGGTCTGGGGTGGTTGGTTTTTAACAATCTGCTTGATTCCCACCAATACCTTCATCACATCCCCTTTCCTTCTTACTTCACACTCTATTAATTTTTTTACGCCGTGTCCAAGGTGGAGCCGCCATGCTGAGGGACTGCCAGGCCACCAGGCGGGAGGGGTGGTCCGAAATGGCGGCACCTGGCTCTGCAAGGTCCTGTACGCACCCCTTGCAGAGCGGGCTACTGTGAGGGGTGATGAGCTATTGCTTCACGTAGAACAAATAGGGTCACCATGCCCATGGATGAAAATATAAAAAAAAACAAATCTCCCCAATTCCCCTTGCTCATCAACAGAGCCGCCCTTGGGCAGCTCCACAGAAAAAAATGGAGGTTTCCCATGTTCTGCGCAGGGGACCCTCCATATTTCACTAACCAGAGAGGAGGCTTACTCCTCTCCTTCGCCTACGGGTGTACGGGACTTCCCCTCACTCCCTTCTCTGGAGGTGCTATCGGGCACATCCCTTTTTCCAAGGGGACTGCCAAGAAAGCCAGCAGGCAGCTCATAGCCGACCGCTCCCCAGTGAAGCGGCTCGGTAGGGCAAGTCCCGTTAGGGGGGAGAGGGAAGCCAGGCCACTTAGGTCGCTTCCCTCAAAAGACCTGCTGGCCACAATATTGAACCTTGCCGGGGTCAAGGGCTGTGCCTCCCCACACATGACTGGTGACGTTCCCAATGGGACTTGCGATGTCCTGGGAGGCGGTGGCCAACTGGAAGCCCCTCCTGAGATAGACATGGTCCTTGAGGCAACCCATTCTCAGAAGGTAGGGCCTTCCATGGGGGAGAATCCGGGCTCGGCGACAAGCACCGAACCCGAATCCGCCCCTATGCAAGGTCCTCCTCAAACGCTAGGGTTTCCGAGGCAGTACAAGGAGGGGATGGATCTCCTCCAACCGGTGCCCCCTGTGACTGCCAGGACCTTCTCCGTCTCGGAGAAGGACCTGGATAAGGTCGGTACATCTCGCCTAGGGGCTTCTGCCGGCGGAGGGGAGAAGCGGGTTCATTCCCCGCCTTCTTGAAAAGAAAAAAATAAGAAAAAGACTCGGGGCTCCTCTCCATCTGCGGGAGCTGCGGGGACGGATGGGCCTGCTGCCACTTTGGTAAGCGACCAAGCCAAGATCGGCACATCCGGCCCCTCTGCCCGCCCCGGGTGCGGAGCCCCTGACTAAAAGTGCACAGGGCGGAGCCTCGATAACATGGGGCCCCTCATTCAGAGGTTACCTGGCGTTTTCGAGCCCGCTGGCTTCAAACGCTTCCTCTTTATTCGCTCCACTGATGGCAGCTTTTTGGCCAAGGGCAACACGATCCATCAGAGGAGAGGATTAGCTAGTGTAATTGGTAGAAAGCCGAAGGTGACCCGTTTCTCGGATGGGAACCTTCTGGCGAATGCGGCAAATGCCTTTGATGCGGCCAAGATAAGTGCTCTTCGGACACTTGATGGCACCCCGGTGAGTGTGACCCCGCACTCTACCATGAACTTAGTGAAAGGAGTAGTTTATGTGAGGGAACTCGTTGACTACTCCATAGAGGACATCACCTTTGAGCTGGCCGACCATGAGGCGGTCAAGGTCGAACGTGTGATGAGAAAACAGGGAGGGGCCTCTTTACCCACCCCTACACTCTTCGTCACGTTCGACTGTGACAAGCTCCCTGAGTCGGTGCGTGCCGGTTGGTACCGCTACCGCGTAAAGGCATTCGTGCCACTGCCGCGGTGGTATTATTACTGTCACCGCTTCGGCTATACGAATCGTTCTTGTAGACGTGCAAAGTCGGGGTCACCCGAATTCTGTGTAAATTGCTCCAAGGCCGCACACGATAAGTCTAAATCGTGTGTGTCCAAGTGTGTCAATTGCGGAGAGCCGAACCCTGCTTCTTCGAAGCAATGTGGTGCATATTTCCTTGAGAAAAAAAATCCTGGCCGTTCAGGTCCAGGATCGACCCTCATTCCGCGAGGCTTTTCACTTGGTCCTGGTGCACCCGGCTCTGCTTAAGACGTCCTATGCCTCAATAGTTGAAAGGCACCCTCTGCTCCTGGCCCATCCAGGCCAACGAGCACGGTTGTTTCTGCGCCCATCCGGAGCCCTTCTGCGGGTTCTACTCAACCCGGGTGCTCTCCTGGTAAAGCTGGCGGCAAAAAGGGTTTACACCGAGCCCCAGATAAAACCAGGGCTCTCCCCCCTTTTCCCAGCGTGACCGTTTCCCGTAAGGCTAAACGGCCACGCGCCTCCACCGAGTCGTTAGACTCACAGGAGGCAACACCCCTGGGTTCCTAAAGCTGTTCCCCGAAAGGAGGACAGTAAAAAAGGAGCTTCGGCTCCTTCGCCCACGCCTAGTGGTGGGCTGAGTGGCTCGGAGACGGTGGTTCCTCGAAAAGAAGGCCCCCCCGTCCCCGAAGCCGCAACCATCGCTTAAGGTTTCGAGGCGGAGGGATGAAAAGACTCGCATGGCGAGCCCAACCTCCCCCAATAAGTCCTGGAAGGCGACAGCGCCTTCAGCGCTTTGTCCGGCCAACAGCGCCCGGGGTTCTGCCTCCGGAAGCGTACGGCCATTCCCGTGAGGGTCTTTTGTTCGAAGAGGGTCCCGGCGTCTCCTCCGAGCTAGGTCTGGAAGGCATATTCCTTCAATGGAATTGCCAACTGGAAGGAACTGCGGAGGCTCGTCTTGTCACGTTCCCCGTTAGTTATTTTCCTGCAGAACTTGCTAGGCGCGTGCCCCCTGCCCACCCTCCCGGAATCTAAAGGTATTGTGACCCCAACACCACGAGATGGCCGGACTGGGAGATGCGCGGTTTACACCCGGCATGATGTCTCCGTTCTTCCTTTCACCTTAGATACCTCCTTTCAGGCAGTGGCCGTGCAGCTTCACCTGGATAGTAGGTATACTATCATTTCTGCGTACATTCCACCGTCAGCTGACTTCGACGCGGGGAATTTCCGCCGCGTCGTGGCACGGTGCGTAGGCCCTTTCTCTTGCTTGGAGATCTGAATGGCAGGCATCCTCTCTGGGGAGATTACTCAATAAATCTCAAGGGACAAGTCCTTGCCGATCTGATCGAAGAGCTTGAGATAGGTGTCCTAAATGTGCATGAATTTACGCATCACTGCCCGAGAACTGCTTCATTTTCTTGCCTTGATCATCTTTGTGCTCTTCGGATACACTGCTGATTTTGATTGGGGGGTGGTCGATGACCTCCATGGTAGTGATCACTTTCCCATTCAAATATCATTTTCAGGGCAACTGCCGCCTGAGAGCCCACCTCGGTGGTGCTTGGTGCGAGCGCAGTGGCCTGCATTTCAGGAAATGACTGAATTCTCTATCTCAGTCGAGGAGTTTAGGTCGGTAGATGAGGCCGTTGAGTTGTTCTCCGGCAACCTCATTCCCACGGGCCTGACTACTATTTCCAGAACGTCTGGCCGTTTTGCACGCCGATCACTCCCATGGTGGTCGTCGAGTGTGAGACGGCCATAAAACAGAAACGTTATGCCTACATGCACTATTAGCGCGGCCCGAACGATTTCACTGCCGGTGAAATTCGTCGTGCTAGAGCTAGGTTCCGATATATTTCGAAGCAATCCCGGCGCTCTTCTTGGCGGGCATACGTGTCTTCACTTAACGGGAAGACCCCTTTAGCTGAGGTGTGGAACCGAGTCAAAAGGATTCGGGGCAAGTTCTCACAGGACCCCCTTCCCGTTCTCCAGGAGAATGGGACCGCAATCTCGGACCCCGCGTCCGTGGCGGAATCCTTGGCGACTGCTTTTTCCGCATTCTCTAGCCGTGATGCTGCTCCGCTAGTATTCAATGCACGTCTTGATGTCACGGAAGGCTGCCGGCTGGACTTTACCTCCAGAGGCGGAGAACCCTTCAACGACAGGTTTACTTTCAGTGAGTTGTGCTCCGCACTTGCTTCGTGCGTGTACACCGCCCATGGTCCGGACGATGTTCCGTACGCCATGCCTCGACACCTGGGTGAGCGAGGCATGGCCTTTCTGTTAGATTTGTTCAACAGGATCTGGGTGGAGTGTTTTCTCCCAGATTACTGTCGAATCGCTACTGTGCTTGCCTTTCGCAAACCGGGGAGAGATCACTTTACTCCCGCCTGTTTCCGCCCAATCTCTCTAATCGATTGCGTGTGCAAGTTGATGGAGAAATTGGTAAATGTTAGATTAGCCTTTTTCCTGGACAGCGGAGGCCATCTGTCTTCTGCACAATGTGGTCTCCGTAAGTTCCACTCCACGTCGGATGCTCTGCTCCGACTGGAAAATGCCGTCTGCGAGGCCTTCCTTCGTAGACAGCAGCACTACGCCACCGTGGTTTTTCGCTCTGGAGAAGGCCAAAATACTGCATGGCAATACGGTATCATGGAGACTCTCCACACGATGGGGGCGAGGGGACGCCTCCCAATGTTTATATCTGAATTTTTGCGAGATCGTCGATTCCGCCTACGGGTGGGGGGGAGCCTTCTCTGGCCCAAACGAGCAGGAAGAGGGTGTCCCGCAGGGAAGTGTCCTCAGTGTCACACTCTTTGCCTTGAGCATCAACGGCATCACCTCGGTGCTGCCGGAAGATGTTCTCGCTACGTTCTACGTGGACGATCTTTCGATCTCTTTTGGTGCGGCCCAGATGCCAACTCTGGAGCGTCGACTCCAACAGGCATTGAACCGCGTCTCTCGCTATGCCGAAGCGCACAGGTTTCGGTTTTCTTTGGCCAAGACTAAGGTGGTGCACTTCTGCCGCCATCCACGGCTCCACCCCGACGGTGGAATCGCACCGTTTCCTTGGTCATGTATTTGACCGAGTCCTCACCTGGGAGGCTCATATTTGCAGCCTTAGGGTCTCTTGTACCCGCGCCATGGACATTCTCCGTTCCGTGACGTTCAGCGCTTGGGGCGCTGATAGGGCTACGGCCTTACTTTTCTCTCGATCCTTTGTTCGTTCCATGTTCGACTACGGATGAGAGTTTTACGCATCCGCAGCTGAGCGTTTATTGCGGAAGGTGGACTCGATCCACCACACTCGCCTTCGCCTGGCGACCGGTGCCTTTCGCACTTTCCCCATTGAGAGGCTGTTGGTCGATGCTGGGGAGATGCCACTCGCTCTGCGCCGCGTGCAGTGCATCACTCGCCTGTACACGCGAGCTCGGCTCCTCCCTCAGGCGCCAACAGCTCTCACTGCATCCTCAGCTGAGCTTGACGGTGCCTATGCCGCCGAGAGACGCCAGTCATACCCTAAGCTTTTGGAGTTTAGGGCCTGGAAACTCCTTCGAAGGGTAGATATAGCTCTCGGGCCGGTGGCGCCCCTGGTTCTGCCCAGGACGCCACCCTGGAGCGTACCAAATTTGGCTATTTGTCGCCACGCCTCTCCTCCCAAAGCTTGTTCGGCGCCGGGAGTATTGCGTTCGACCTTTTGGGGGCACACATCGTGTCACGCTGGTACCGTGCCAGTGTATACGGATGGCTCAAAGTCCCAAGAGAGGGTCGGCTTCCCCGCAGAATCCACTCTGTTTGAAGTCGGCGGGGCTCTACCAGGCGCTGCGTCTGTCTTCACGGCCGAGCTGGTGGCAATACACCACTCGGTACGGGAGATTACGCGACGTGCCCGGTTCGGAGACCGGATTGTGATCTATAGCGACTCACAAAGCGCCCTGAGTGCTCTCGGGGCATTGGAATCTCCGCATCTCCTGGTTCGCGAAATCCGTGACGCCATGGTTTTGGCGAATTATCTTCTGCTGGGTTCCTGGACATGTAGGAATTGCGGGGAATGAGCGCGCCGATGAGGGCGCCAAAGAGTCCGCGAGGACTCTGCGACCGGACCAGCGTTTCGCTCTTCCTCACACCGACTACATGGCAGGAATACGGGCAGCTCTTCGGACTGTTTGGCAAAGAAGATGGGAGACGGTCGAAGGGAACTTAAAGTTTCGTGCCATTGCGCCGCGACTGTTCCCATGGACCTATCCCCCAATGCCGCGGCGGCTTCAGGTTGCTTTCTGTCGTCTCCGAATCGGACACACTCGTGTGACGCATCGCTATTTGATGGAGCGCTCGCCTGCGCCCTATTGCAACGACTGTGTCGTCCCCCAGACTGTTCGGCACATTCTTGCCGAATGTCCCATTCTGGTCGATCTTCGCGCACGTTACCTGTCCCGGTACCGGGATGGGCCGGGTCGCTACCGCCTGTCCCTTGTACTCGGGACGAGTGTGAGTACATTGACTGGTGTACTTGTTGACCTTTTGGCGGTGGCCGGGCTTCTCGCTATTAGTTAACCAGTTTTTTTGTTTTGTTTTATGTTACTTTGCTCCTTTTTTTTCCCCTTATAGGTCCCACCCTTCTGCGCCCGGGAGTGGGGGACTTCCCCCCGACGCAGGAGCTTGCTTACTGCTCGCTTCCTTTTCCCATTTTTTTGAGGGGCCGTTGTTTTTTTTCTTTTTATTTTAAAGTAGCCTAGAACTAGGCCGGTTTTTAATATGGCGACTAATGCTAAGTAGTCAGTCGCCAGATGAGCTCTTAAAAAAACAATCAGTTCTCGACGAATGTATCGACTTGCCTGCGCAGAGCCCCTGAATTACAGGTTAGTAATCCTATGGAAGCTTGAAAAAGTTATGGCTCAGAAACCGACGAATGTTGATTTCTGGCAAATGTGGGAAGAAGAATAGAATAAAAATCACGCCCGCACAATGCGACAAATTAATGAAGTCCTGCGACCGAAGATGTGCTCAAGGTATTCAAAACGTGTTCCTGCATACGTTTTAATGTTCAATTATCTACGCGATAATTATTATTTTCTACTTATGGCTGCATCTATACTGATTGTTCTAGTTTTGGGCGCATCCTTTTTTCAAATTACACCTCATAATTTTTTATCCTTCCGTTCTGTGAAATGCAATTCGGATATTATCAGATTATCAATTTCAAAGAATATTTTGTCAATTTTCATTGTCTTGAAAATAATAGTTTAATTACAATTTAGATTTTGTTATTTTGTCCATCTAGTTATGGTCCCCGTGAGGAGAAGAATTTTGAAGACTAATATCGGATTCACCTTCATTGCAAATTGTTTTTGTTTTACAATTTCTGTGTATATGCATGTATTTATAATTCTCATGTATGTTTTGCGAGCGTTTCCTTGCCCTACATTCTTTCAGCCTTCCACCCTCCTCCTCCATCCGGTTTTTATATAAGCATTGAACAGACCAGCCCTATACTACCGATTGACAAGTTCAGTTTTGATGGTTTTTTTTTGTCTCGTCCCCGTCTGGGTCTATGAAACGCACGTATAAATATATGCCCGAACTTTAATAAATAGATCTATTTTGGATTTAAAATCGTGGACTTTGTAACTTACACCTATTCTAGGGAAAATATTGCTACAGCCTATCTGTGTGGAAACACCAATTCCGATTAGAGCGAAGCTAATCTACATCGTCTGTGGATCGTTGTCTCGACAGTGGTTACTATATACCCTGCGCTTCGGATTCCATGTCAGTTTAGGTCCATACTGAGAATTAAAAAGGCCCTCAAAACGAGTGTAGATCGGTGGTACAAACGCCAACGAAATTACTCTATATTTGGTTGCTTTTTCCTGCCCCACCATTTTTAAAGGGGCTTCAGATGAGTCCTTGCTTGACTTGGGCATCCGGGTTGGGCAAAGCAGAAGAATTCTGTTATCAAGATTCTTTCATCTCTGATGATTTTTGAATGTTGCATATTGTGCGGGCCGCTTTCGATAAGAGGGTGCCACTGTCTTTCTCGTGTGTACTTTTGTGTGTAGCTCGTTTGTTCCTCTTGGAAATGTGCCCTGAAAGCAGGAGGGGGCTCGTGTAGACTTGCACCTGATATTTGGAGGCACGGGTTAGTCGCCTACTAGCGCTCGTCTATTCATCTCCGGTCGGTCGAGGCTTGGAGTGGAGTGTCACCCTCCCTCTTGGCTCTGTTTGGAGTGGTGATTTTTAACATGCCCCACCGACCCTAATGCCTGCAGGAGAATCTGCGGTTATTTTTCTATATACATTTTCACTTTCTCTCTCTCTTCACCGCTTTCTTAATAGATTTATCCTTCCAATCTGTCTGGTTTTAAATTCGCGGGGCAAATGCCCTGAAAATAGGCTTTGTTATTAACTTTCGGTAGTGACCACCGTAGCCCAGTTTAGTGGTTAAGGTGTTAGATTGCCACACCTAATTAGCGGGTTAGATTCCCAGTGAGAGCAGATGAAAAATAATTTCAGTTCTCAAGTCGTTGGTAGAGCCCAGAGGCAATCTGGCCTCAGAAAGGAACACAGTCATTCAACAATTGCAGTATAAAGTGATGGAAGACCCGTGCAAGGGAATTCGAGGTCTGGCGAGGGAGATGGATGTTGGAGTCACCGCCATGAAGCTGGCCCTGAATGAGGGGGATCTTCGCTACCACTCGTAGAAAAGGCGCAACGGACAAATTTTGGCAGCCAAGGCCAAGGAGAACCACTTGACGAAGACCTTGAAGCTCCTGAACAAGCTGGATCATCCTTACATATCGTTGCGCAAACGCACTTAGAATAAGATTCTTTTCTCAGCCATGGAAAGCAACAACTTTGAGATCAGATCAATCATCGAATTCTTGATCTTGCCCAATCTTACTTTGTCTTAAACTCGAAGAATAGCTGATAAGGGCCAGATATGAGTTATAAACGAGGAATACTGGGTGCTATAGATAGTAGAATTCACCGCTTGGACAGTTGATAGACCGCTCCCATTAAGCTTGGTAAAACAACTCACAACAAAAATTCAACGCTCGCTCGATCGAAGAAGATTTTAAGGATTACTCTCGGAAGGAATCAACCCGAGTATATTTACTCGCATACGAGAACCAGAAGGAAGCTGCAACTCATCTCATTTTCATCATATTCAACCTCATTTTCATTTTCATCTATCGTCTCGTTCACCTTTTCCTCTCCCAAACCCCAAATCCTCCCATACTAAAAAAGAGAGAATAATACTTTTTTTTTAATCCCGTCATATATTTCACCAGTACTGCCTAATTCCTCCCCCCCATCCACCTTGGTCCAATGCCTTGACTAGTGGACGCTGTCATTTCAACCTCGTCCCAACTATGCAGTGCATTTGCAACTACATAATTGAGGGTATGGGACGGCCGTTTTGCACGCCGACCACTCCCATGGTGGTCGGCCGAGTGTGAGACGGCCCTCAAACAGAAGCGTTATGCCTACATGCGCTATAAGCGCCGCCCGAACGATTTCACTGTCGCTGAATTTTGTCGGGCTAGGGCTAGGTTCCGGTATATTTCGAAGCACGCCCGGCGCTCTTCTTGGCGGGCATACGTGTCTTCACTTAACGTGAAGACCCCTTTAGCAGAGGTGTGGAGGAGAGTCAAAAGGATTCGGGGCAAGTTCTGGCAGGACCCCCCTCCCGTTCTCCAGGAGAATGGGACCGCAATCTCGGGCCCCGCGTCCGTGGCGGAATCCTTCGCGACCGCTTTTTCCGCATTCTCTAGCCGTGATGCTGCTCCACCAACATTCAATGCACGTCGTGATGTCGCGGAAGGCCGCCGGCTGAACTTTTCCTCCAGATCTGGAGAACACTTCAACGACAAGTTTACTGTGAGTGAGTTGCGTTCCGCTCTCGCTTCGTGCGCGGACACCGCCCATGGTCCGGACGATGTTCCGTACGCCATGCTTCGACACCTGGGTGAGCGAGGCATGGCCTTTCTGTTAGATTTGTTCAACAGGATCTGGGTGGAAGGTCTTCTCCCAGACTCCTGGCGAATCGCTTCTGTGCTCGCCTTTCGCAAACCGGGGAGAGATCACTCTACTCCGACCGGTTTCCGCCCAATCTCTCTAACCTCTTGCGTGTGCAAGTCGATGGAGAAATTGGTAAATGTTAGATTAGCCTATTTCCTGGACAGCGGAGGCCATCTGTCTTCTGCACAGTGTGGCTTCCTTAAGTTCCACTCCACGTCGGATGCTCTGCTCCGACTGGAAAATGCCGTCTGCGAGGCTTTCCTTCGTAGACAGCACTACGCCACGGTCTTTTTTGATCTGGAGAAGGCCTATGATACCGCATGGCGATTCGGTATCATGGAGACTCTCCACACGATGGGGGCGAGGGGACGCCTCCCAATGTTTATATCTGAATTTTTGCGAGATCGTCGATTCCGCCTACGGGTGGGGGGGAGCCTTCTCCGGCCCAAACGAGCAGGAAGAGGGTGTCCCGCAGGGAAGTGTCCTCAGTGTCACACTCTTTGCCTTGAGCATCAACGGCATCACCTCGGTGCTGCCGGAAGATGTTCTCGCTACGCTCTACGTGGACGACCTTTCGATCTCTTTTGGCGCGGCCCAGAGGCCAACTCTGGAGCGTCGACTACAACAGGCATTGAACCGCGTCTCTCGCTTTGCCGAAGCGCACAGGTTTCGGTTTTCTTTGACCAAGACTAAGATGGTGCACTTCTGCCGCCATCCACGGCTTCACCCCGACCCAGATTTGTTTCTTAATGGGGTGCGCCTGGATGTGGTCGAGTCGCACCGTTTCCTTGGTCTTGTATTCGACCGACGCCTCACCTGGGAGGCTCATATTCGCAGCCTTAGGGTCTCTTGTACCCGCGCCATGGACATTCTCCGTTTCGTGACGTTCAGCGCTTGGGGCGCTGATAGGGCTACTGCCTTACTTTTTTATCGATCCTTTGTTCGTTCGAAGCTCGACTACCGATGCGAGTTTTATGCATCCGCAGCCGAGCGTTTATTGCGGAAGGTGGATTCGATCCACGACACCGGCCTTCGCCTTGCGACCGGTGCCTTCCGCACTTCCCCCATTGAGAGCCTGTTGGTCGATGCTGGGGAGATGCCACTCGCTCTGCGCCGCGTGCAGTGCATCACTCGCCTGTACGCGCGTGCCCGGCGCCTCCCTCAGTCGCCAACAGCTCTCACTGCATCCGCAGCTGATCTCGATGGTGCCTATGCCGTCGAGAGACGCCAGTCATACCCTAAGCCTTTTGGGTTTAGGGCCAGGAAACTCCTTCGACAGGTAGATATCGCTCTCGGGCCGGTGGCACCCCTGGTTTTGCCCAGGACGCCACCCTGGAGGGTACCACATTTGGCTATTTGTCGCCACGCCTCTGCTCCCAAAGCTTGTACTGCGCCGGGAGTATTGCGTTTGACCTTTTTGGAGCATACATCGTGTCACGCTGGAACCGTGCCAGTGTATACGGATGGCTCCAAGTCCCAAGAGGGGGTCGGCTTCCACGCCGTATCCCCTCTGTTTGAAGTCAGCGGGGCTCTACCAGGCGCTGCGTCTGTCTTCACGGCCGAGCTGGTGGCAATACACCACTCGGTACGGGAGATTACGCGACGTGCCCGGTTCGGAGACCGGATTGTGATCTATAGCGACTCACAAAGCGCCCTGAGTGCTCTCGGGGCATTGGAATCTCCGCATCCCCTGGTTCGTGATATCCCTGACGCCACGGTTTTGGCGAGCCGGGCAGATGTCGAGATTATCTTCTGCTGGGTTCCTGGACATGTAGGAATTGCGGGGAATGAGGGCGCCAAAGAGTCCGCGAGGACTCTGCGACCGGACCAGCGTTTCGCTCTTCCTCACGCTGACTACATGGCAGGAATACGTGCAGCTCTTCGGACTGCTTGGCAAAGAAGATGGGAGACGGTCGAAGGGAACTTAAAGTTGCGTGCCATTGCGCCGCGACTGTTCCCATGGACCTATCCCCCAATGCCGCGGCGGCTTCAGGTTGCTTTCTTTCGTCTCCGAATCGGACACACTCGTGTGACGCATCGCTATCTGGTGGAGTGCTCGCCTGCGCCCTATTGCAACGACTGCGTCGTCCCCCAGACTGTTCGGCACATTCTTGTCGAATGTCCCAGTCTGGGTGATCTTCGCGCACGACACCTGTCTCGGTACCGGGATGGGCGGGGTCGCTACCGCCTGTCCCTTGTACTCGGGACGAGTGTGTGCATTTTGACTGGTAGACTTGTTGTCTTTTTGGGGGAGGCCGGCCTTCTTCCTTTCATTTGACCAGGTTTAATTGTTGTTGTTGTTTTTGTTATTGTTTTTGTTATTGTTATTTCTTTTTATTGTTGTTTCCTGTTCAATTTTTTAAAGTAGCCTAGAACTAGACTGTTTGTTTACGGCGACTTATGCCTAAGTCGGCAGTCGCCAGATAGCCCCTTAAATAAATAATAAAAAAAAAATTGAGGTTACGGGAGAGGAAGGTTTGATGATTAGCCCACTTCCATATACCCGTACCAGAGGAGTTCCCCAACAATGGGGCGGGTTGCAACCTCTGCAGGGGAGTTTAACCACTCCGCCTGTGGGAAGTTCCCCAAGATCACTGAGGGACACAACCGTCTCAGTCTATGGTAGGAAGTAACCGCTGTTTTTAAATTCCCTGAGGAGGCGACACCCCCAGTTAGCGATGGTTGATTCGGCGCTAACCAACAAAAAGTTCGTCCCATTTCATCGCTTGAGAGGAACCCACCTGGGTCCACCCATTCATTCATCATCATTTCAGTTTTTGACAGCCAAACTGGTTGAGGCAGGGATACTTGGAAGGGGGAGGGACCACACACCATACAAATGGAAGAAAATTTGGACTACCGGAGACTTCCACTGAGAACGGAACCGGGGAAACAAAAACTGAAAAGAGGGATACTCATTCGAACTTTGTATGAAACTCATCGGCGTACCTAACCGCTACATCGCCCTATGTCACAAGCAGGACGATATTGAACGCCTGGTTGCACCGGGCGGGCTAAAAGCCCTTAACAGCATTGGTCTGGCGCCAAAACTGCCGCCCCAACTCTTAGCCAACCGCTCATTCGTCTGCCGCAAGGTTGACCTCTACGTGGGGTCACACACCAAAGAAGAGTTACTAGAAGAAATTGAAAGAGAAAACCAACACATCAAGGTAACAGAACTGATCAAGTTTGGACACCACACTCATGTGTTCAAGGTCATCTGTGCCACGGCAGACAGAGGAACGCGCAACCGAATACTCGCCTTCGGAATGAGAGTTCCTCCGGAAAACATGGAAAAAGAGAAATTTATGAACGTGCAAACATGTTTTCAATGCTATGCTATCGTGGACCATGTCACGAAAAACTGCCCACACAAGAAGAGAAAAATTTGCTCCGAGTGCAGTAATATTGGCATGTTTTTCGAGAATGCAAGGAGGAGACTAAGAAATGCATTAACTGCCAAGGTATTCACAGAACAATGGCGGTCAATTGCCCTAAAAGGAGAGGCGATAAATAGAAAAGAACAAGAAGAAAGGAAAGTAAAGGAAAACAGAAACGACCAGACCTACGCGAGCGTAGCGAAAGCTGTGATAAAAAATTAAAGAAACTAAAGAGCCCAAAATTAACATAAACGTAAATGAAGGAACGGGCATAGATATCCTCGCATGCATAATGTTTGTTGATGTGCACAACATCGCACAGCCGGGGACTTTCGCAGAACGTTAAAACTCCTACTGGAGAAAAACTAAATAAGAAAGATGTGGTTCCCGTGCAAAACCCTTCATGTAAATGACATGTTGGAAGTTGGAGCTAAGCTGGCTGAAAAGGAAACGCCTGAAGAAACGGACAAATCAAATCAAGAAGGGAACGAAACAGAAGGTACGAACAAGGAGATAGAACAGAAGAAGCAAACTCTAAAGAAAACAAAAAGATGAAACCAAAGAGATATAAAAAAAAACGGAAAGCTCAACGGACTCCGAAACGGAGAACGACAACGAGGAGGGCTGTACATTAGAAGCGAGGGACTTCAAGCTGAAAGTCTTCGTACACGAAGCATACCCCCCTACCAAAAGGAGCAAAACCTGCGGATATCAAAAAGGGTATTGAAAGGGGTACTTGCAAATGGACTTACGTCTCGGGCCACGATGAATCATCCATCCATCGAAAAACAAATAAGAACATAAGAAAAGAAGGAGACTGCAAAAGACCATTCATGGCCTACACTTGGCAGCTCCTGTTAATCGAATCCGATTCTTCCCCAGCGACATTAAACTGATAAAAAAGGAAACTTTCGATAAAATATTAAATGGAAGATGGAAATCGCCAAATACAAAGCAAGGATAAAATAAAACAGAATAAATACAACTGAATATGAACCATAACAAAAGCAAATTAAAAATACTTCATTTGAATACAGATGGATTTCCGGAAAAATGAGTCCATTCAATATGGAAATATCTTCCGCCAATTAGACCCTGATATCATTACAATATCAGAGCATGGACTCAAGAACGATGACACAATGAAAATACACAACTTCGACATAATAAAGAAAAATCAGACAGGAGAACGATATGACGGTACCGCAATCGCCATTAAAAGGGCATAAGGCCCAAGAGTGGGAGGTGGGTGAGGCTTATGCTGCTGTTACAGTAAAAATGGAGTACTCTCCACTCACGATAGCAGCGACATACCAACCACCTCGCCGCTCGTATATTCCGATCCACTCACTAATGGAAATATTCAACAAGAATAATCCAACCATATTGCTGGGGGATCTGAATGCAAGACTGGGGGAATCTGGTTACAAAACAACAAACAATGCGGGATAAAATCTAGAACTCCTGATAACCAGAAATATCCTGAAACGACCAGGATCAGAATTCCCAACCTGTATAATCGGGAAAGCTTCAACTAAACCAGATATTGTACTAACAAATTCTTAACTTTCCCTACAACATACATAAGGAACCAGTCCCTGTCCCATGCAGCGACCACATTGGAATTCTGTTGACCATCACTCAGAATCCATTCCGGTCCCAATAAAACCTCGAAAATCCTACAGAAGGAAAAACTGGGAAACATATACAACAATGCTGAAAGGTTATACTCAACCGGAACTAGACGGGAAGAACCTGGAACAATTGGAGGAAATAATGGACGCACTAATAGAGAAAATCTCAGAAGCGGACGCTTTGAGCATACCGAAAATCACCCGAGATGGACCGAGGAAATGAAGCGAAAAGCCAGAAACATTAAGAGAATATACGCAGACATTAGAGAAACGGGTACTAACCGACAAAAGACTAAAGATCTAAAACTCCCCAAAAGTGAAATGATCTTCCTGATAGAGGAGCAACAAAAGAATATCTGGGAAAATTTTGTACGGAAAATAGAAGACATTGAACAACCAAATAAAGCATGCAAACTAATAAGTATGATTAAAGGCAGACCACCAAAAAAGAGAATACAGATAAAGAATGATCAAGGAGAATTCTTAAAAAGTAACGAAGAGATAGCAAATAAATTTAAAGAACATTGGAGCAAAGTATACGTATTCTCCCACTCTGGTCTATTTATGGGCAATGCCATCTCTCCTGTGTTACGAGTATTGAACATTTTCGCGTGATGTCGAACTGCGTGAATTTGTTACACTTGATTTGCGAACAATCTCTTCCCACTTCATTCACCCTCGAGATGACTTTGGGCCGTCATGTGCCACTCAGACGATGCTATTTTGACTTCATCTGGCTTTATGAAATTCGAGCACTCCACATTAGTAGTCGCTCGGAGGGAAAAGAGAGATCACGGGCGTTCCTCTTCTCTTTGCATTGAAATAATTAAGCCGGATAATGTTACCTCAGTCGTTTTGCTATGGCGAAGAATCGTGATGCCCAAAATGGGGAGATAATTTTCATTTATCCATCTCGGCCTCGGGGTACAATTATGTGCGAGCACGGCCACTTTTTAATCCATGTGGAGTTTTGTCTCGTTAACATGAACGCGTTTTCGGTTGTGGAAATTAGAGGTGGTGACCGACGCGTCGCTTGTTCAGTTTGAACAGAAATGGAAAAAAAGATAAAAAGAAAAATGCGAAAAGTGAAGAGGCATATCTGGGTAATCAAAATTATGCTGAAATATTTGGGTCGGCGAAAAGAGTAGCACGCTAGTTGCTTTATTGTTGTGTGTGTGTGTAATTTTAAATTTCTACCTTCCCTTTTCCGCTACTCCTTGTTCTTCATTCACTGTTCTGTTTGTTCCCTTCCTGGTTTCTCTTCCTACTAAGAAATAAGACCCGAGTAGGTAAACACCAGATTCCTTCTCTCAAGAAACGAAATTTATGTATTTTAGAAAGTTTAACGCCCTCTTTCATCCTTTGTTAGGTCTAATGGGCGTGGAAAAGAGAGATAGATTTAAGAGGTGAAAAGGACGACCCAATAGAGAGAGAACCATTTTCTTTGGGGCACTGGGGTCGGAAGGGCGTGCTACTCCGCTAGGTTTGTTGTAGCAGGCACATTACCCCTGTTACACCCCCCCCCCTTCCGGGGCAAGAAAAGAGATGGTCCTCTGGGAGGGTCACAGGGTCTGAATAAGCGAGATTGGAGCAATCATTTCATTCGTTGCGCGGAAGTCGGTCGTGGGTTATTGAGGAAGTCACTTTGTCCCTTGCGTCGTTCCCATCGTGTGCTGGATGTGTTAGTGATAGCGAAGCCAACTCGAAATATGGCAAATGGTCTAAATTCCGAGAATCAACGGCGATGCGTCTTGTCAACCCAGAAATCTTAATACCGATCCTAGTTCGGATTCTGTGAGCAAGTAGGCCTTCGCCAAGTGTTACGTTCAAGCGCCCGATAACTCAAACCTTGGTCCCAATTGTACATTCGAGGCTTTCTCTTTCCTCAAGGAAAGGATGAGTTTTATTAGAGATTTTCCCCCCTTCCTTTGTTGGCCAATTAAAAGCCCAATCGGGAGACCTCCGGTCCTATTGCGAATTCTTCCCTGCTCGGCGAACCTCCCACATATCTAGGTCAGTAGTTTTCAACCCTTTTATGATGGTGGCACCCTAAGTGCTATCTAGAAGCAGCCGTGGCACCCCAATATAAAATAATTTACGTACAAATACTTAATTACGTGGAATGCACTTCGAAATTAACCACGATTAACATGTGACCTTATTTAATCGAAATAAGCATAAAAAATAGAAACTAAATAGATCTTGCCTTTAAAAAATTAATAGGAAATTCGAACTGAGTATCACATAATTCTTTAATAATGGGACGTAGAGTTGACAAGGCAACTCTCGTTTCTTCATGCACTCTATGCAATCTTTCTCCTTTCGTTGCTTTTATGTTAAGCTCGTTTCTAAATACTTTCTAGTGTCGTGAGACTTTTTTAGAAATGTTTGAAATTACATATTTTTTGGCAATTGAGGCATTCTAAAAATGATTTCATGGTCGCTTCCGTGGCAGCCCGTTTGAAAACCACCGCTCTAGATCTTAGAAGTTCTAAATTAGGGACCCTACAAGGAGGGTGCCCTGTGTAGCCTTGGTAGTTGGTGGAGCAGCATGTCTTCCCGGCCCGAGTACAAATAGGGAAGGCTTCACTCACTCACTCGGTTGAATTGAACTGTTTGGCAATAGCTAAGGAAGCTGGCCCCGCAGCGGGCTGTAACCTGTTATACCTGGTAGCTGGAGGAGCTGCATTTTCTCCGGGCCTGAGTGCAAATTATGGAAGCCGCGTCACTGGGTTGATTGGAACTCTCATGTGGCCTGGAAAGGTTATTAGCATTCTCTTTATTATTTACTAGTATATGTATTAGTATTTTTATTTGATTATTTATTGCTATTTATTATGATTATGTATTACTATTATTTATTAGCATTATTTATTAATTATTATTTAACATTATTATTACGACTATCCTCTCAACCTTTTCTACCAGCACTTTTACCAGGAGGACTGTTCCCACATGGACAGAGAGAGGTCCGTTAGACATGGTACCTCGGTAGACTGCATGCCATCTAGGGGTCACCTAGTACCAGGATATGATAATAATAGGTGATCACCCACCCTACTCGTTAGTGGATCCGCCTAGCTCTACTTCTTTTATTACTTACACGTGGTCGGCAGAGAACTTCAGCTCGTCGACGTTGTTGTGGCCAACCTTGCAGGCCTTGCCCTCGACATGTCCACACGCTGTAGTCAAGGGTATTGAAGTTGGGCGACTGAGTCAGCCAAAAGTCGTTCTACCAGAAGTTCATGTTCATTCCCAACCAATCTTGCACGGTCTTGGCCCCGTGGGTCGGGTCACTGTCGTGCTGAAAGCCGTAGTACGCTTTCTTCATGTTCTTTCTCACCCAGGGCACGACTTTCACGGCCAAGATATCCCTGTAATCGTCCGCAGTGAGCCTGTAACCGGCCTTGCTCCACACCGGTGGCATCTTCTCGCAATTCGAACCCACGATGACGAGCATCATCACGGAGACCGGGTGCTTGGTTCTTCTATATGGTCGGTGGTCAGAGGCCTTTCCACTCGCTTCCAACTCTTGCCATACTTCCTGCAATGGAGGACTGAAAGCCATTTGAATATTGGGAAAAAAAAGTTACCTGTATCATGATGATTCGCGCCGGGTATCAAAATGACGACGTTAGGACTGTTAATGCTCTGTAAACAGTGTCAAGACGTTACATGGACAACTGCAATGGAGACTACGAAGCCGTGGTCAGCAGAAAGGAACACAGCCTTCCCGACTGCGTACGCACGCCAGAATTCATCCACCAAGGGCATTAGAAGAAGGTTATGGTCGAAGAGTTGTGGCCGCGCGCACGGGAGCAGAGAGATCGCGGATCTTTAACTTCGATCTCGACACACAATGGAAAGGACGGTTTCATCACAAGCGTTGAATAAGTAGAACATTGAGTTTGTTGACGCAACTTTTTCTATCACACAAGGTCAAAATACCTAAGTCACGTGCTCTCAATTATTTCAATTTAAAAAAAATAATTAACTAACGTATTATTAATTATCAAATCTATCATCTGACCTTACGACCTTCAAAACTTTTAAAAACTCATTGAAAAGTAAAATGCTTACCCTCCGACCGAGTGCCCAAGGGGCGAGCCCTTTGGGCACTCTTGATGCTGGAACCCTCGACACTGGGGGGGGGGGTGCGTTATTATCCTTGTTTTTCTTTCTCTTCTTAACTTCTCCACTCGGTGAAGTGGCACTGCTGATGCAGTGTTCGCTTCTTGAATGAGAGGCTCGTCCCCGGAACCGCCCACCTTGGTGGGAGGGTCATCAGGGCCTCGAACTGATTGGGTCTCAAGTCTTGAAGCCACCTCTGCGATCCTGTCCTCGAGACGGCGAATCTGACGCGCGTGTTCCGATTCCAGGCTCTGTAATTTCCTCTCCAGTTTCCTAGATTTCTCTTCGGATATTCTATAGAGATCTTTGAACTCCCTGAAATAAGCCACTGCTTCTTGGATTTTGCCTTTCTGTATGCAATCGGTGCATCCTGAAATAAGTAAAAAAAAAGGCCACAATTCTCAATTTTGCTTAGAACTGTGAATAACAACTTTCGGTGTCGTCGCTCTAACGCTACTTGAAATTTATCGGATTCTCATGATTCATGTATGTGCTATGTCTCGTATGCTGTCAGTTAGTTATATTCACATTTTCGTCTTGAAAGAGTTTTCCAAGAGCTGAAAAAGTTTCGTGTTTTTTTTTCAGCGGTTTCAGGAGCTGGTCACCTATTGGAGGCTACGCTGGAACTTAACCCCCCGAATTATAAATTGATGGCAATATTAACTACTACATTTCAGAACCTTTCTAATGAATCTTTCCGGAGTCGCTTGCAATGTGATCGAGGCTATCATGGTCGACATCGTTACCGCATTACGTGTACTGTGCACCGCATCAAACCAATCCTGCATCGCCCTTGAGCCGTCTTCGTTGCTCTCGACTCTTATATTTGCTGGACTCGTAGCAGTAATGCAGACAGTCATTTCCGGTCCATTTGAGGTGAGGGTTGACGGATGTGTCGGGGCTGGGGTCAATCTTCCTAGCAGATTTTATTTCCGGTGTTCGTACCTATCTTGGCCGATGTCAATCAAGATAACGCTTCTTATGATGATACTTAATGATTGTAAGGGTAATGAAGAAAGCAATATAATAATGGATTGACGGTGGTGTGAATGGAAAATGGGGGTAGAACTTACGTGCAGAGTAATAAAAGAACAATTGATACAATCTGACACGTAATTTTTATAATACAATTATTTATATTTTGTTGTTAAGGGTGATGATAATTCCTTAGTTTGTGTACTTGTTCACAAACTCTATTGTGGTGGTGCCATCGTATTTATTTGTCTACAATGTAAACAATGACTTGTAATATGCCGAAGTACTTGCATCCCTTTCGGGGTCACTCGTATCCAGATATGCTACTCCTTCTCTCCCTCAAATCGTAGGAACTTTGCCATGAAATTTTTCACGTTGTTTCTTTCGAATAAGTGTCAATATAAGTGAAAACTTGTTGAAGATGGATAAACAGAGTACCCAAATGAGGAGACGACCTACGCCACGAGGGACCAGAATAGAGTGTAACCTTACAGTTGCAAAAGGTATATACTACACTTGGGATAAGAGCTCGTGCTAGCTGAGTGTATACTGCCAACGTCGCGGTACCGAGTTCGATCTCCGAAAGAGCGAACACAAACGTGGGCGCACGTAGGGATCTGGCTACCAATTGGTTGACGCGCTTTTCTCCCCCCCCCATCCCCTCCTACTGGGCTGGGTAGATTTCTTATCACATAGCCAATCAAAACTGCTTTCTTTCCTCTCCCAGACGCGCTCTCTGTTCCAGGGAATCTGGGTATCTATATCCCCCAAAGAGGACCGGCTCCTGGTGTCCTCGGGGCTCGCCAGCGATTGTCATACCGACCTTTGTCTTTAATTATCCGGTCGGGATCCACCTGGATAAAGGCAGGTTGGCGAAACACCACCTCCACCACCACCACTACTACTCCCCCCGGAATTTTTTCTCTCTTCCAATTGAATTAACCCAATTTTATTAAGTTCTTAGATTCCGAGTAAAGGCGTTGTGGGTCATGATTTTGTGGAGGGGGGGGGGTTAAAATGTGCCCTTTTTCCCTCACCATTTTGGATTCCTTGTTGTCTGGAGAGCGACGCTTTTCATTCTTTCAAGGTTTGCATCCAAGTTAACGGGGCGTGTACGAAGGGGTCCTTCCTAGCACTAATTTTGAGCGCTGTTTCAGCCCAACTTTCCAATCCGCCGTTTTTCAGCCTTGACGGCTTTTGCGTTAAGAGTACTGCATTTTTATCTTCGCCTCCCCCCTCCCACACACCGGCCCAAGGGAATCTGTCAGCATTGCGAAATTGGATCTTGCTCTTGTGAGTTCTGCGCCCCTTCCCTCCTTAGTGCCCTCGCGATTCTCTCTCATTGAATCGCTTTCTTACAAATGTTATTTCTTCGCGGCAACGGTTCGATCACATCTAGCACGGACACAAAACTTTAAGCTTCTTCCACGAGTTGGCTGCCCATTGGCGGATACGCTCAAACTAACCGCCCTCCCATTAGGCTAAGTAGGTCCACACGCATCATCACGCACATAACCAAACGCAACACCGCTACCGGGTTTTGCAAAAGTTCTGTTATATTCGTTTTTTTTTCTTTTTAAGCTTTCGGGAGGTTTACGAGTGTGATAGAAAAAGTTCTGTCAAACGAACTTTATTTTCTAATTATCGAGCACACTTCATTAAAACGTCTCCTCCACTGTGTGCAGGTGTGTCGAGATGGAAGTGAAAAGAAAAAGGGATTTCTCTGCTCTCCTGCGCGCGGGCCACAGTAAGTCCGACATGCCAAACGGCTCAGTCAGTCGGTTTTAAAAATGAAACCCCCCTTCAGGGTCGATTCGGTCATCAATTAACAAAACGACCACGTGGTAAGATTCAGCCAGGTCGTCCACGACCAAACACCCGGCCTCTGTAATCATGCTCGGCGTAGTGGCTTCGAATGACGAGAAGATGTCGCCGGTGTGGTTCGCGGCCGATTACAGGTACTTCTTGGCCATGAAAGACCTTCCCCTGCGTGAGAAAGATTACGAAGAAGGCTGACCGTCTTTCAACAGGACGGTTCCGTGGCCCACACGGCCAAAGCCGTGCAAGAGTTGGATAAAATAGTAATACCTCAAAGAACATTGCTGACCCTATCAAGTAGGTACCGTTTTGGGAAAGCCTTAACATGCAGCATGAGTAAAAGCAAAGCACATATGAAGGCTCTCCCCACCCAACACTCTCACCAGCTTTTGCGAGCACAGAAAGCACAAAAGATACCCGATTGTGTTGTGAAAAAGGACACGATCAGGAATTTTAATAGAAAATATGAAACTTATCTAACTTGCCTCTATACTCTATTCGACACTACGTTCTTTCAATACATATTTATGGATTACATCATCCAATCTAGATTTGAACCGTTCTATAGACGAACTTTTCACCACTTCCGTTGGAAGACTATTCCATGTCCCGTAAAGGTTGGGGTCGAACATGAACTTCCGGTCGAAGGAGTTTTGGCCGCCGCAGTCGCCCGACGTCACTCCTCTACTACAAGGTTTGCCACAACAACGTCGATGAGCTGAAGTCGTCCGTCAACCGCGTGCGGGCCAGCGTGAGGAAGGACATCGTCCGCAACGTGTGCGCGGCCTTCAGATCTAGTCTGGAGCGCGTGCTCGCCGCAGAGGGCAGCCACATTGATTAATATTACAATTTATATGTTAAAATAATAATAACGTGTCCTACTGCATCCGAACTATTATTGTGTCCTGTGTTGAGAGCGTCTTAACGAGTGTACAGGACTTTTCAATACCCGGTACCTATCTTTTCCTTCACATTACAACGTGCCCATTTTCCCCTCTTCCGGGACCTAGTTGATGGAGTACTTGGAGCACTCTTTTCTACATACCCCGACTTGGTGCTCGTCTCCTATGGGGTTGGGCTTTGCTGAAGATGAGATACTACTCCGTCCTGCCACCTCATTCTGATCATAATGTGCAATTCATTTTTCCGGTTGTGGGATCTCGTCCGCGATCCTAGCGACAGATGGCGGGAATCAAGGGCAAAGAGTCGCAGGGTCAAGATGACATTTTATTTAAATGTCATAAACAAATAAATAAATAGTATTTGAAAACTTGTATTAATTGATAATATAAAACTTTTATACTTACTGACTATAATTTGAGGACGTTATATTGAACGTCGCTCACTCACAGTCCCAGTGTACCCCGCAAGGGGGCGTCGTGTGTATCATGGGCCAGGATGATGGTGCTGACATCTGGAGGACATGTGTTTTTTACCAATCTTTTACACACTTTTTACGCGAGTTTCTCTTTATCTTTTTTTGCTTTAAATTAAAAAATATATATGAGGGCAATACTCGTGTGAAAAAGAAGCAAAACTTTTAAGTCCGTTATTTATTGATACAAGCTGACGTGTAACTATTAAAAACACTTTATAATATCGAGATTACACGTTTAATCAAGCTTCTGGTCTTCTTCACATGGAACGACGCAAGTTGCGAAGGCGTTCTTGTAGCTGTACATAGCACTAGCAGCAATATCATGCTGAAAACCCCCTCTCTTTTATAGGAAGAAATGTTTGTAAAATGGGTGTACTTTGAACTAAAAGAAAGAAGAGTGCCCGCTCTGGTGACCACTCTTGGTATACATAATAAAAATGTGTCAAAACTATAAACGGCAATGTTCGTATGGCTCCCCTTTTCTCCATATCGTGATCGAGTTAACAGTAAAAACCATGTATGCAGCTGTTTAGGGCCAATAGTGTTTACATTCTTTTTTTTTTCATTCGATATTAAAATTCGTGATAGAAATAATTATTCTAATTTAATTATTGCAGGTTTATGCAAGTTTTTAAATCATGTAAAGTTAATAACTGACTTTTAAATGTTTATTTTCATTTCTTTTCATTCAGAAACAATTTTTTTAGGCATTTCTATAATGCCCTCATATAAATTATTATGTAAAGGCCATGGGATCAAGTAAAGATGATCCCTTTCAAGCCAACCTAGTAAAGATGAGCCCTTTCAAGTTAACCTAGTAAAGATGAGCCCTTTCAAGCCAACCTAGTAAAGATGATCCCTTCCGAGCCACGATAGTAAAGATGATCCCTTCCGAGCCACGATAGTAAAGATGATCCCTTCCGAGCCACGATAGTAAAGATGATCCCTTCCGAGCCACGATAGTAAAGATGATCCCTTCCCAGCCACGATAGTAAAGATGATCCCTTCCCAGCCACGATAGTAAAGATGATCCCTCCCCCCAAATGACCAAGTAAAGATGTCCCGCCACAAAATGACCAAGTAAAAATAATTTATGCTTGACGGTATTAATGAGTGTAGACAAGGTCGTTTTCTATACCCTTCCATTGGTCACTGTGTACATGGTTGTTCTTGGACGGACTGAGTATTTTCTCGATTATTGGCAACAGTGTTGCTGGGCTTAGCGAATCAACATTAGCTATATAACCCAACGATGGAGATGTGGAAGAATCAACAATTCCGAAAACCTATAAAGGAGTAGGAGGGGCACGTCCCCCCCCATCATACTTTGGTTTATGGCTAAAAAATCCTGATCGATTTGGACAATTTTACCAGGGATTTGTACAAATTTCACAAAAACAAAAACAACTAAACGTGTCGATCACAGTCACTTTTGAAACGATTCAATTTAACCTTATGATGCCAAACGTTACCAAGTAAAGATAACCCGCCCCGACAGAAACGGGAGTGATTATCTTTACTTATTTGATCAAAGCCATTAACTGTCAGTTAGTACATGTGTTTAGAAGTCTTTATTTTGTTTATTTATGGCATTGACCTTAAATGACTTCTTTCCTGACTCTTTTTTTACCAAACGGAATATCTTACGGGCACCGCTACTTTCTCATTCGCTGGCTTCGTTTGCCCCATTGCCAATGAAGCTGAATTTAAGGCTAAGAGTGGTCACCTTTATTAGTGGGGAAGGATTGCTCCGGTGGGAACCGTCGTAAGCAACTGGAAAACTGATAAAAATATAGGAAATAGGGTAGCACTAGGTACAAAACTCGTATACGCGAATGTACAACCGAGAACTAACGTTGCTTTTGAATATTCTCCAATTCGCCCCTATTGGGTGATTGTAGAGTTTCATTGCCTTGTTAAGAACTTGTTCACTTCTGTCACTCTTTAGGGACGTCATATCTGTGAAGGGACACACTGGTATGGAGCCAGAAGAAATGATTAAGAAATGTATTTATAACTAGAACAACTTAATATATCAAAGAAATTCGTCTTGCTCTGAAAGTTGCGATGGCACAAGAGCAGATCCATAGATTTTCGTACTCGACCCCCCCCTGCCCCTTCGGCTGAGCCATAGTCTTATCGGTCGTAAATTCGAATGAATGCGATTGCTGCAATTAGGGGTTGCCTCGGAATAGCGCTCATTCCCGGGCTCTTAGAAACGGGCTGAACCAATCCCTTTGAGTTGAACTCAAGAGGCCTTCCTTAGGACGGGTAGGATGGCAAAGGGGGAGGGGAAGGGGACTTCGTGTGACTAATTCTCCACTCACTTCTCTCATCACTCCCTATTCATCTCTGCCGTTTCAACCCCTATAATTGGGCGTATAGTTGACTCGAAAGATGATTTGGCATATTCTCAGGGCAGAGTGACGGTGGTTAGTGGCGCGGTGATTCGAAGAGGCAGAAGCGAACGAAGATAGATGAACGGGTTAAGCTGCCAAAGAGATAACAATATGCGTGTTTGGTGAATAAGGAAACTTTGCTACCTAGTGGTTTAGCACCGATCTGCTCTTATTTTAAGACCATTTATTTCTCACTGCGGAACTACAGTGTAACCTAGAACTGTATATAGCATTTGCGTATTTTTGATAATTAGATATTTATAACAAAGCTCCCACAAAATTCGAGGGTGAGCATAAAACCAACATTAACCTGGATTCTTGTTTGTATTTTAGCTCTTTATTTTAAATAGGCCTTTCGAAGATGCACTCGGTCTAATAAGCCATGATATCTTTTATAGAAAGATGATAAATGGCCAGCCTCCAGCAGAAATCCAGCCTCAGACCTCTTCCAATGGTCCTCATTCAGTCAACTGAAATCGAATTCAGCACGAAGAGCCTAGCGCCTGATAAAGGACCCTAAGCTAAGCAAAAGCGAGATGAGGAAACTCGTCGAAAGTTTCATCGGAACTGAAATCTGAAAATTACCAAAAAGAAGAAAGATCTGCGCCAACTGGACTGATTGGAGATTCCTCATGTTTCCAATGGGCGGATTAGAAACCCTAAAGGCGATCTATACTTAATTTTCGCCTTTTTTCTGCCTAATATATGTACTTTTCCCCCACCCTATAAGCAACATAACTCTACCACAACAGCGCCTAGAACCACTCTAAAGTAGGGCGTAGTGAGAAGGATGCCCCATTAGGGGGCGCGAAGAAGGGGGTCCTTAGGACCACGAGCCCAAAATTTAGTGGAGGCGCCTAATAGCAGTCGATCTATTTAGGTAGGGTGGTCGAGGAGTGCTTCTAATATAGAGGTATATAGGGACCCATAGGTAGTGCGAAAGAAAGAAAAGAACTGTCATTACACAATCTCTTTCAGATTGTACCGAAGGACGAACAACAAATATTGAGTGAAGAAGGAGCCCCCAAAAACACTGAACGCCTGGGGCTCTCGGTAAGGATAACAAAATGCCGCCCAGGGGAAAGCGGGAAGACTAATTCTTGTGTGTATCTTTAAAGACACTCGCGAAGAATAACAAACCTGAAAAATGAAAGTTGGTAGAAACTATCCGGAGACCTCAGTTCTAATTCGAATCATAGACGTGTCAAATGGATACCTCGCAATCTGCCACACAGAACGTGATGTAAAAAGATTAGTTTCAGAAGACGGAGTAAAGTCGTTAAAAATGATCGTGCTTTCACCCGGAATTCCTCCACAAATTACAGCCAACAGGAGCCTCGTATGTTGAAAAATAGATGTGGGTAGGCTCACACACAAAGGAAAAAAACGGAAAAAAAACCCGGGAATATTTGTACATGAAATAATAAAATTTAGAAATCACATGTTTTTAAGGGTTCACAATTCAAAAATGGTAAGCAAAATATGTCAGAACGGCTTGCTTTTGTTTAGCATCCGTGTATTCTTGAAGGTGGTGAAGCACGTCAACATACAGATGTGCTTCAAGTGCTACAATATATTTGATCACACAAGAAACTGCACAGATAAGAAACCAAGCTGCTCTAAATGCGGCCAGCCAGGGCATTTCTGGAAGGACTGTTCAACCGACGGAGAAACAAATTCTTCCATTGCGGCGGGCCATTGCGGCGGGCCATACCGGCTTGCCCAAAGAGGAAGGAAGTTATTCCAAGAAAAGAAAACGAACAAAGAAAAAAAGGCACATCCAACATACGCGGGAGTTGCAAGGGCACAGTATAACAGACGAGGGAGACAAAAACTCTTCTATCAATACCGAATGAGTGCTCCATGGAAAATTATTACGTGTATATTATACGCGCACGTAATGAAGATAGGGAAACCATGAAATTTCTTAGATACCCTCAACAAAATGCAAAATGCGCGAGGAAAATGGTGTGAAGAAGGAGTGGGTTCCCTGAGAACTCGCCTTCCTCCGAAATAGTAGATCTCAATGTGGCATAGCCCACGGAGGGAGGAACTGAAATAAAGAAAAACAAATCAAAATCCGTGAACCAAAAACGACAGTGCCCGCAAAAGGTATCCGATCACCCTCGAAATTTGTATTTTTAATATAAAGTGTAAATAAATTTTTTTTTAATATTGACTAACCTTATATTAGTATTTTGTCATCTTTCCTTTCGATTTGATGACTTTTTGTAGACGTTTGGGCATGGATTTGATCAAGTTTTGACAAACTTCCGTTGATATTTCGTTGAACCATACCTTTATGATGTCCTCTTAATTTTTCGAGGGAGCCAGTGTCTTGGCCTTGAACCTTATTTTTTATTTTTAGTCATAAATTTTCTTTGGTATGGAGATTTGGGCTATTACCAGGCCAATCCAAAATATTAAATGTATTGTCAGTAAGCCATTTTGTAACAATTTTAACCTTGTGACAAGGTGCCCCATCATGCATCAATGTTTGTCTTATGGATTTTCATTACCACTGGAAGTTTCTTCTGTAACATTGCTAAATACCGCGCCATATCATAGTTGTGTTCTTAGGAACCATTTTAGGACAGCTTCTGAATGTTAAAAATGTTTACTCATCGCTGAATAAAACTTTCCCACTCCTCAATAGTCCAATGAATGTATTTTTTACAAAATGCGACACGTTTGTTAACGCAATTTTTCATTAATGAATGGTTTCTTTGCAGCATGGCGAGATGATAATCAGAGTTCTTTTTGTAACCGCTCCTGGATAGTTCGTTCAGAAACATCAGATAATAAATTATATTAAATTTTAGTTCTTTCGCAGAACTATTGTTTGGATTATTGACTACTAAACGTTTCCTAAGCATGTCTGTTCGCAAATTTGTATTACTCAGTCTGCCAGATCGTTTTTTAGGTGCTGGCGTAGATAGGATAACATTGTTTTTAGCACATGAAACCCATAAATTAACAGTACTTTGAGCTACCCATATTTAATTCATTAGCTAACTGTCTGAGAAATCCCACATTTATGAAGAGCAACAAAAGCACATCGGCAATCTCGAGTTGTTTCTTAGCACACGTTAGAAATAAATTTTATTTAGACCACTTTCTGTAAAAAATCACAATAATAACGAAATGGCAATAAACATGAAATCGGACCGATCTGACGCACACCCACGCGTAACGAACGCTAACACAATACTAATTTAAGATTGCATTGGAAAGCTGTCATATCGGAGCGTTATATGAAAGCTACCAGATGTCGCTAGAACAAATAGAAAGTGAATTATGCGTTTTTGAATATCATTGAAAATAATTAAAATTTTGAGGGTGATCGGGATACTTTTCGCGGGCACTGTAATGCAGCCGTGGAAGAAAATACTAGTAGGATTGAGGCAGCAGCCCTTAAACTCAATATTTGTCAGCCTCGAATACCTCCTACCAAGGGGGAAACTGCAACAGAACATAGTCAAATCCCTAAACGAAGGAAAATTCAAGTAGTCCTAAGGGAAAGAAGGAAGAGTTAGAAGAGGATGAAGTTATTGACAAAATTAGAATCCACTGTGGTTACTGTGTCGCCTTACACCGAAGCACTTACAAAGATCTTGTAGATGAAAACCCCGTAAGGGGCGCGGCGATTTGCCATCCTGGCCGCCGTGCTGACGGGATCCAGCGCTCCGTCCGGCCCCAGCTTAGCCTCTCTTCCTTCCTTCAGATAGCCCGATTTCTCCCCTACCTTGTCGCTTTTCATACAACCTCTCCCACAACTTTCTCTGGTCAGCCTCTAATTTCAAAGGGTAGAATGCTGACCTTCTCAAGCCAACCACCCCGGATCGGGGCTGAGGGGGGAGGGGACATTGTCCCCTAACCCCTGAGCTCCGGTTCGGGATGGGGGTTTTTTAACAACCTGCTTCATCCCCACCCATACCTTCCTCACATCCCTTTTCCTCTCCTCTTCACAACCTATATTTTTTACGCCGTGTCCAAGGTGGAGCCGCCATGCCGATGGACTGCCAGGCCACCAGGCGGGAGGGGTGGTCCCGAATGGCGGCGCCTGGCTCTGCCGGGCTTGTAAGCACCTCTCGCAGTGCGGGCTACTGCGAGGGGTGATGAGCTATTGCGTCCCGTGGCAAAAATAGGGTCACCATGCCCATAGATGAACAACAAAAAAAAAAACCCAAACCCCTTTAACTCCCCCTTGCTCATCGACGGAGCCGCCCTTGGGCAGCTCCACCGAAAAAATGGAGGTCCCCCCCCTGTGCTTGCACAGGGGACCCTCCATATTTCTCTAACCGGAGAGGAGGCTTACTCCTCTCCTTCGCCTACGGGTGCAGGGGACTCCCCCTCACCCCCTTCTCTGGAGGTGCTTTCGGGCACCTCCCTTTTCCCAGCGGCAGTCCCATCTTTTCTTTTCAAGGGGACTGCCAAGAAAGCCAGCAGGCAGCCCTTAGCCAGCCGCTTCCCATCAAAGCGGCTCGGTAGGGCAAACCCCCTTAGGGGGGAGAGGGAAGCCAGGCCCCTTCGGTCGCTTCCCTCAAAAGACCTGCTGGCAAGAATTTTAAACCTTGCCGGGGTCAAGGCCTGTGCCTCCCCATACAAGACTGGCGACACTGCCAAGGGGACCTGCGATGTCCTGGGAGGGGATGGCCAATTGGAGGCCCCTCCTGTGATAGACATGGTCCTTGAGGAGACCCAGCCCCAGACGGTAGGGCCTTCCATGGGGGGGAATTCGGGCTCGGCGCCAAGCACCGAACCCGAATCCGCCCCTATGCAAGGTCCTCCTCAAATGGCTGAGGGCTCCGAGGCAGTAGAAGGAGGGGAGGGATCTCCTCCGACAGGTGCCCCTACGACAACCAGGACCTTCTCCATTTCGGAGAGGGACCTGGCTGAGGCTGGTCCATCTGGCCTGGGGACTTCTGCCGGCGGAGGTGAAAAGCGGGTTCATTCCCCGCCCTCCTCTCCGAAAAAGAAAAAGACTAAAAAGACCAAAAAGACTCGGGGCTCCTCTCCATCCGCGGGGGCTGCGGGGACGGATGGGTCTGCTGCCACTCTGGCAAGCGACCAAGCCAAGATCGGCACATCCGCCCCCTCTGCCCCCCCGGTTGCGGAGCCCCTGACAAAGAAGACTACTACCAAGAGTGCACAGGGCGGAGCCTCGATGACATCGGAGCCCCGGATTCAGAGGTTACCTGGCGTTTTCGAGCCCGCTGGCTTCAAACGCTTCCTCGTTATTCGCTCCACTGATGGCACCATGTTGTCCAAGGGCAACATGATCCATCAGCGGAGAGGATTAGCTAGTGCAATTGGTAGAGAGCCGAAGGTAACCCGTTTCTCGGACGGGAGCCTTCTGGCGAATGCGGCGAATCCCGCCGAGGCGGCCAGGATTAGTGCTCTTCGGACACTTCATGGCACCCCGGTGAGTGTGACGCCGCACTCTACTATGAACTTTGTGAAAGGAGTAGTTTATGCGAGGGAACTCGTTGACTACTCCATTGAAGACATCACCTTAGAGCTGGCCGACCATGGGGCGGTCAAGGTCGAACGTGTGATGAGAAAACAGGGAGGGGCCTCGAGACCCACCCCTACACTCTTCGTCACGTTCGACTGTGACAAGCTCCCTGAGTCGGTGCGTGCCGGTTGGTACCGCTACCGCGTGAAGGCATTCGTGCCACTGCCGCGGCGGTGCTATTACTGTCACCGCTTCGGCCATACGAATCGCTCATGTAGACGTGCAAAGTCGGGGTCACCCGAAGTCTGTGTAAATTGCTCCAAGGTCGCACACGATAAGTCCAAATCGTGTGTGGCCAAGTGTGTCAATTGCGGAGAGCCGCACCCTGCTTCTTCGAAGCAATGTGGTGCATATCTCCTTGAGAAAGAAATCCTGGCCGTTCAGGCCCAGGATCGACTCGCATTCCGCGAGGCAAAGGACTTGGTCCTGGCGCGCCCGGCTCTGCCTGGGACGTCATATGCCTCAATAGTTAGGAAGGCACCCTCTGCTCCCGGCCCATCCAGGCCAACGAGCACGGTTGTTTCCGCGCCCATTCGGAGCCCTTCTGCGGGCTCTACCCAACCCGGGCGCTCCCCTGGTAAAGCTGGCGGCAAAAAGGGCTCATACCCTGCCCCGGCTAAAACCAGGGCTCCCCCCTCTTCCCCCAGCGTGACCGTTTCCCGTAAGGCGAAACGGCCACGCGCCTCCACCGAGTCGTTAGACTCACAGGAGGCAACACCCCTGAAGATGGTCGCTAGGCCATCTTCCGGGGTTCCTAAAGCTGTCCCCCGAAAGGAGGACAGCAACAAAGGAGCTTCGGCTCCTTCGCCCACGTCCCGGGGTGGAGCGAGTGGCTCGGAGACGGTGGTTCCTCGAAAAGAGGGCCCCCCGCCTCCGAAGCCGCAACGCCCGCCTAAGGTATCGAGGCGGAGGGAGGAAAAGACTCGCATGGCGAGCCCAACCTCACCCAATAAGTCCTCGAAGGCGACAGCGCCTTCAACGCTTGGTCCGGCCAACAGCGCCCGGGGTTCTGCCCCCGGGAAGCGTACGGCCATTCCCGTGAGGGTCTTCAATTCGAGGAGGGCCCCCGCGTCTCCTCCGAGCTAGGCCTGGAGGGCATATTCCTTCAATGGAATTGCCGTGGACTCCGGGCCAACTGGGAGGAGCTGCGGAGGCTCGTCTCGTCCCGTTCCCCGTTAGCTATTTTTTTGCAGGAGACCATGCTAGGTGCGTGCCCCCTCCCTGCCCTCCCGGGGTATAAGGGTCTTGCGACCCCACCACCTCGGGATGGCCGGGCTGGGGGATGCGCAGTTTACACCCGGCATGATGTCTCCGTTCTTCCTTTCTCTTTAGATACCTCCTTTCAGGCAGTGGCTGTGCAGCTGCACCTGGATAGGAGGTATACTATCATTTCTGCGTACATTCCACCGTCAGCTGACTTCGACGCGGGGGACTTCCGCCGCGTCGTTGCACGGTTGCCGAGGCCCTATCTCTTGCTTGGAGATCTGAACGGCAGGCATCCTCTCTGGGGAGATTACTCCATAAATCCCAGGGGACAAGTCCTTGCCGATCTGATCGAAGAGCTTGAGATGGGTGTCCTAAACGTGGATGAGTTTACGCATCACTGTCCGAGAACCGCTTCATTTTCTTGCCTTGACCTATCTTTGTGCTCTTCGGATGCACAGCCTGATTTTGATTGGGGGGTGGTCGATGACCTCCATGGTAGTGATCACTTTCCCATTCAAATATCATTTTCAGGGCAACTGCCGCCTGAGAGACCACCTCGGTGGTGCTTGGCGCGGGCGCGGTGGCCTGCATTTCAGGAAATGACTGAATTCTCTATCTCAGTCGAGGAGTTTAGGTCGGTAGATGATGCCGTTGAGTTCTTCTCCGGCAACCTCATCGCCGTGGGCCTGACTACTATTCCTAGGACGTCTGGCCGTTTTGCACGCCGACCACTCCCATGGTGGTCGGCCGAGTGTGAGACGGCCCTCAAACAGAAGCGTTATGCCTACCTGCGCTATAAGCGCCGCCCGAACGATTTCACTGTCGCTGAATTTCGTCGGGCTAGGGCTAGGTTCCGGTATATTTCGAAGCACGCCCGCCGCTCTTCTTGGCGGGCATACGTGTCTTCACTTAACGGGAAGACCCCTTTAGCTGAGGTGTGGAAGCGAGTCAAAAGGATTCGGGGCAAGTTCTCGCAGGACCCCCCTCCCGTTCTCCAGGAGAATGGGACCGCAATCTCGGACCCCGCGTCCGTGGCGGAATCCTTAGCGACCGTTTTTTCCGCATTCTCTAGCCGTGATGCTGCTCCGCCAGCATTCAATGCACGTCGTGATGTCGCGGAAGGCCGCCGGCTGGACTTTACCTCCAGAGGCGGAGAACCCTTCAACGACAAGTTTACTGTGAGTGAGTTGCGCTCCGCTCTCGCTTCGTGCGCGGACACCGCCCATGGTCCGGACGATGTCCCGTACGCCATGCTTCGACACCTGGGTGAGCGAGGCATGGCCTTTCTGTTAGATATGTTCAACAGGATCTGGGTGGAAGGTCTTCTCCCAGACTCCTGGCGAATCGCTACTGTGCTCGCCTTTCGCAAGCCGGGGAGAGATCACTCTACTCCGACCGGTTTCCGCCCAATCTCTCTAACCTCTTGCGTGTGCAAGTTGATGGAGAAATTGGTAAATGTTAGATTAGCCTATTTCCTGGACAGCGGAGGCCATCTGTCTTCTGCACAGTGCGGCTTCCGTAAGTTCCACTCCACGTCGGATGCTCTGCTCCGACTGGAAAATGCCGTCTGCGAGGCTTTCCTTCGTAGACAGCACTACGCCACGGTGTTTTTTGATCTGGAGAAGGCCTATGATACCGCATGGCGATACGGTATCATGGAGACTCTCCACACGATGGGGGCGAGGGGACGCCTCATAATGTTTATATCTGAATTTTTGCGAGATCGTCGATTCCGCGTACGGGTGGGGGGAGCCCTCTCCGGCCCAAAGGAGCAGGAAGAGGGTGTCCCGCAGGGAAGTGTCCTCAGTGTCACACTCTTTGCCCTGAGCATCAACGGCATCACCTCGGTGCTGCCGGAAGATGTTCTCGCTACGCTCTACGTGGACGACCTTTCGATCTCTTTTGGCGCGGCCCAGATGCCAACTCTGGAGCGCCGACTCCAACAGGCATTGAACCGCGTCTCTCGCTATGCCGAAGCGCACAGGTTTCGGTTTTCTTTGGCCAAGACTAAGGTGGTGCACTTCTGCCGCCACCCACGGCTTCACCCCGACCCAGATTTTTTTCTTAATGGGGTGCGCCTGGATGTGGTTGAGTCGCACCGTTTCCTTGGTCTTGTATTCGACCGACGCCTCACCTGGGAGGCTCACATTCGCAGCCTTAGGGTCTCTTGTACCCGCGCCACGGACATTCTCCGTTCCGTGACGTTCAGCGCTTGGGGCGCTGATAGGGCTACCGCCTTACTTTTTTATCGATCCTTTGTTCGCTCGAAGCTCGACTACGGATGCGAGTTTTATGCATCCGCAGCCGAGCGTTTATTGCGGAAGGTGGATTCGATCCACGACACCGGCCTTCGCCTTGCGCCTGGTGCCTTCCGTACTTTTCCCATTGAGAGCCTGTTGGTCGATGCTGGGGAGATGCCACTCGCTCTGCGCCGCGTGCAGTGCATCACTCGCCTGTACGCGCGAGCCCGGCGCCTCCCTCAGTCGCCAACAGCTCTCACTGCATCCGCAGCTGATCTCGATGGTGCCTATGCCGCCGAGAGACGCCAGTCATACCCTAAGCCCTTTGGGTTTAGGGCCAGGAAACTCCTTCGAGAGGTAGATATAGCTCTCGGGCCGGTGGCGCCCCTGGTTCTGCCCAGGACGCCACCCTGGAGGGTACCACATTTGGCTATTTGTCGCCACGCCTCTGCTCCCAAAGCTTGTACTGCGCCGGGAGTATTGCGTTCGACCTTTTTGGAGCACACATCGTGTCACGCTGGTACCGTGCCAGTGTATACGGATGGCTCCAAGTCCCAAGAGGGGGTCGGCTTCCACGCCGTATCCCCTCTGTTTGAAGTCAGCGGGGCTCTACCAGGCGCTGCGTCTGTCTTCACGGCCGAGCTGGTGGCAATACACCACTCGGTACGGGAGATTACGCGACGTGCCCGGTTCGGAGACCGGATTGTGATTTATAGCGACTCACAAAGCGCCCTGAGTGCTCTCGGGGCATTGGAATCTCCGCATCCCCTGGTTCGCGAAATCCGTGACGCCACGGTTTTGGCGAGCCGGGCAGATGTCGAGATTATCTTCTGCTGGGTTCCTGGACATGTAGGAATTGCGGGGAATGAGCGCGCTGATGAGGGCGCCAAAGAGTCCGCGAGGACTCTGCGACCGGACCAGCGTTTCGCTCTTCCTCACACTGACTACATGGCAGGAATACGGGCAGCTCTTCGGACTGCTTGGCAAAGAAGATGGGAGACGGTCGAGGGGAACTTAAAGTTGCGTGCCATTGCGCCGCGACTGTTCCCATGGACCTATCCCCCAATGCCGCGGCGGCTTCATGTTGCTTTCTGTCGTCTTCGAATCGGACACACTCGTGTGACGCATCGTTACTTGGTGGAGCGCTCGCATGTGCCCTATTGCAACGACTGCGTCGTCCCCCAGACTGTTCGGCATATTCTTGTCGAATGTCCCAGTCTGGGTGATCTTCGCGCACGATACCTGTCTCGGTACCGGGATGGGCGGGGTCGCTACCGCCTGTCCCTTGTACTCGGGACGAGTGCGTGCACCATGACTGGTGGACTTATTGACTTTTTGGGGGAGGCCGGCCTTCTCCCCTTTATTTAAGGTTCCTTTTTTTTTGTTATTGTTTTGTTTTAGGTTGCACTCTCCTGCACCGGGGTGAGGGGGACCTCCCCCCGCTGCCGGAGATTGCTTCGATTGTTAAGTTTTTCCAATTTATATTGATTGTTAAGTTTTCATATTTTAACTTTAAAGTAGCCTAATTCTAGGCTGTCTTGTTTTTCGGCGACTTATGCCCAAGTGGGTAGTTGCCAGATGGGCTCTATAAAAAAAAAAAAAAAAAATTGTAGATGAAAAGTATAAGGGTGGTGATGCCAAAACTACCAAGAGGTCCACCAGCCAGTCAACGGAGGACAACTTAAGAGATCCATAGTGGTCAATGGCCTCCCCCTCAAATTATCAAAAAAAGGAGGATTGATGGGTCATTGATATACGGGAGCGCGTCAGCTTCCAAACAAAAATAAACTAAAAAAAAAAAATAACTGAAGAAGGATTAAATGAATCCTATCACGATAAAAACTCATAGCTACTACAATTATCCTAATCAAGACCGTTTTACCGGACAAGAATCCTGAACAAAAAGATGGATATCCGCTGAAGACTCAAACAGTGAAAAATGTACAATAACAACCTACAGTGAATTAAGTGAACATTCACAAAGGGGAAAATCTCAAGCGATAACAAGGAAACAACAAAAACAGTCGCTACAAGCAAATAAACTCGAAAATAATATCTCGGGCTAAAGCTTAAACACGGAAACAACGGCATGAATGCTACAGAATGCAGCAGTCGGTGAATAAATGAAAACAAATACGAGATGAGAGCGACCACTCGTCAAACTAATTAGAGTATTAAGAGAGAATCTGAATAACAAAGAGTGACAGAGATTGGATTCTCTCCTGCAACTATAGAGAAGTTGTACAGAATGACTGGATAGATGAAAGACTAACGACAGATAAAAAATAGGGACCGTGGTTCGGATTTAACGTTAATCAGTAGGTCCTAATAATGGTATGTACCATTATTTGCCTTCTATCCCCCTGCTTGCAGGAAGACTACTCATTTATCTTTTCACCCATGTTTCTTCTATTCCTTCATTGCACCCCGCGTCACCTTCTCCCTTGGGGCCACAAACACGGTTGGACGTGGGGGAGCCAAGAGGCGTCGCCTGGGGGCTTTTCCCTCCCTTCCCGCCAAGGGTAGGCATGCGGACGATACTCTCATCCTCCACAAAAAAAAACTTCTTACACTTTGCTTTTTTGTTCATCCGCGTAAATCGGAGGATTGCCAAATGTCCCTCGAAAAGTCTTTTTTTTTCATCACTAGGTCCGTTATCTTTACATTAATGGAAGTAATATTTAATCTCCGCTGGCAGAAGTTTCATAGTTACATGCAACCTATACATCAGGGGAATGTTGGAATGGGTTGAACCCTTCCTCCTCGCCCACAAAAGTGAGCAAGTTGCATAAGAGTTTTCTATCTATTATAACTGACAATGAATCATTTTTCAAACTCCCTATTGGAGAGGGGGCTTCACTTTCAACTTTGCTAAGTAGTTAACAACCCCGTCTTTTTTTAAAGCCTCTACCGAGATCCTCGATACATTTTTTTTTCTGGGCGCACAAACAAACCAGTGACCCTATTCGCAAGGGGCACGGTTAGACCTTACCCGTCTTTGCGAACGAGGCAGATTCAGGAAAGTTGAGCTTTCATGGCCTAGAATAGCTGGCCAAATACTATTTTTTGGTAACTCATGGCAGGTTATGGATCTTCCGCCAGTTTCCACCTTAACTACGCTCTCTTTACCAGCGCCTTGTTAAGAAAAGAAGCCTTTGCGATGTGTAAGTTTTTGTGTTCTCTTCTTAGGCACTTAGCGGACCCTGTTCTACGGCTCAATTGCTACAGAAAAACGTGGTCGCTTGGCTTTCTGAGTTTTTACCCCCGAACGTTCTGTGGAAGAGGGAAGGGGTATTTGGTATATTTTGCATCCTGTGCGTTTATTCCGTATAGGTTTTCGGAAATGTTTCTTCTGGATCCAGCATTAAAAATTTCCTTCTAGTTCATTATTTTAAATTTGGTGGCTCCTTTGTACATGCTTGTTATTGGAAGTTTGCACTTTTGTCTTTGGAACCTTGCATTCAAAGGTGACGAGATTGCCTAAATAGTCCTCGTCACTCCTTTCTTTTCCCTATCTCCCTTATTGAACTTGACCATGATTCTATTCTCAAATGAATACGGTTAGGTTATTTAAGGTCTACTGCATTTTGGATTCTACTTTAAAAAGTGAGTAACTGTTGAACTATCTCCATTTTTTCCTCTTTCTTACACTGCTCTGCTTTCGTCACTATCATCTTTGTATATATTTAGTTAACACATGCCAAGTTTTTTCCCCTTTTCAATCCTAGTAATTTACCTCGGGTAAAGGCCGCCTCCACCCAACAGAGGTCCGACACTAAAGTAGTTGAAGCAATATAGCTCCAAGTGCACATTTTGGACACTGATGTAGCAGATAGATTATAGTTTTTTCACCCTCGACCGAGCTCGTACCTTCTCCCAACTCGTGAAAATGGGACTTCTGGTTAACCATCGCGGGGGTAGGGGAGACTAGAAGCTCTGAGGGTGGAGTTTAGGCGTCTGCCTTTTCATATTTGGAAATCTTGTACATTTTGAACTAGGAACGTTTTAACGGAACCTCACACTCTCTCGCTTATCGAAAACCATAATTTTCACCCACCTCTTAAACCTTCCTGTTTACACTTTTCAGCTCTCACTTTCCAACCCATTACATTTTAATTATTATGTGTTAACGGTGAGTTATATAATTTCGTATCTAGCTTAAAGTTAAGGAGTTATTTATATGGTTTTGTTGTGGTCTCCATTGTCGTTAAGATATTCAAGCGTTGAAAGTGACTATTTCGTTGCTCTTGTAACAAACTTTCAAATCGTTTAAACTCTATTATTACCTCTAATCAAACTTCCAACATTTAATTTGAAACATTTAAGCTTGTTCAAATTAAGGATTTTGCAATCTGAAGCAGATCTCTAACCAAATCTAAAACTTTTTTGTTTTAAAATTTTCCATTCCAACTCAGATTTTGATGTAAATTGGCCTACAGGGTTATCATGTATTCCCAAATCACTGGTGAAAAGAAAATCTTCCCACAACTTAATTCTTGGTCCCACTTATTCCCCTCTATTTCAAGCGCTCCAAACTCCCGCTTATTTCTAAAGAAACTCAACATATTATATATCATTGAAATCAGAAAAAAGAGGAATCTAATGATAATAAAAATCATCCAACTTTTCTAAAAAAATTTATATTCTTTGTTTGCCTCTGCCCCACTTGTGGGAGATGAAAGCTAAAATTTCTTTCCACATTTTTTAAAGCTTAAACTAATATACACACAGATGCCACGTTCATGGAAAATGTCCATCTTTGTTGAGTTTTTAGTTTTGGCACCCCATTTTTTGTCAGTATGTATATTTTATATAACTAATTGTACGTCATTATTTCTCACTGTTCAGGTTACCAAATAATTTTAACGTTTTGAATTTTTTTAAATTTTTTAAGATACTACACTTTACTAAATCACAGTAACACAGTCTAAATTTTTTAAATTCCTAATCTTTTCAAAAACAAAAAAAAACTATTTCCTCTAAAAAAAATTTTCACATCAAATGTTGTAATTATGGAGTTTTGTCATGATACTTTTAGACAAATCAGCAACCGCGGAAGGTCTTAGTACTCAAAGGGTACCTAATGACCTTACTGAAAGTGAAGGTGAATTACCATTAGGTTTATCCACTGAAAAAGAATTTATGAATGAATATCTCTGAAAATTTAGTCACAATGTTATTCCAGTTAAACAAAGAGTTTGTGTATCCTTTGAAATATATAAAAAAAATGTTAACATTAAATTTAAAGTGGAAAATTAAAATTTTGTCTCTTCAAAATATACTTATTTTACATTAAATGATATAAAGCATTCATCAAAATCTCCCAAAGGAAAGTTTGAATTATCTTTACAGAAAAAAAATTCCAACCCCATCAAAAAGCTAAAGAGGATCCTGATTCATAAAGCTAGATGATATTCTTAATTTCTTATTTTAGATAGTGACATAACTCGAATCCTAGAGTGCACAAAATGATTTAAGATCTATTTTCACCTATAATTTACCAGATAACTAAGAAGAAAATTAAACCTAGTTCTTCTCCATACACAGTAAGCAAGACTGCAGAAATATTTGAAACATCTCAGTATAATGTATGTTATGTCTGTCCTTCGAATACGAAGGCGACTCAAGCTTCATTCGATGAAAATGGAGATGAATTTATTGGTAAGATGATAAAGGGTTAATGAAGGGATGAGTGTGAAGGGGGGGGGGTAGAATGAAAGAGAGTGAGAGAGATGAGAAAAAGAAAAAGATGAAAGATGAGTGAAGCTGTGCTTGCGCAGTGAGTGGATTAATGTGGAGAAGGGCTTGCGCTGGGGCCTATTCCCACAGCTTAGCCTCACACAGAATTGATGGTGGCAAGAGTTAATCAGGACGACCATCGACTGTGAGAGGTTACAGAGGCCTGCCGGACATCCTGTTTGTCGAAAGCCACCCGATGTGGGACCCCACTCACAGCTTTTTCATTCGGGGTTGTGCAATGCTGGTCAGTATTAGAATAAAACAAAATTTGTAAATATCTGCAAACAAAGAAATTTTTGAGCTACCTGCGATTATTTTTTGTCGCTTCACATGGTAAGAATGCCTGTGATGGTATAGGTGGGACAATTAAGAGACAACAGACATAGCCAGTCGGCAGAGAACTTTTAAAACTGATACTTTCACCTAACATGTGGGGTGGGGGGGTATTTTTATTTTTTACATCCGAGGAAAACTGACGTTTCTAAATAGTCCTTTAGGTCATCCCATTAAGTCACTGAAAAGTTTCCTTTGTGCATTGTGTTCCAATAAGTTCTAAAACATTCAAACTATATATTTGAACTACCATCAGATTTTGTTTGTGATGAAAGATGAATATAATGTTCCGTCTTGCATTTTAGAATACTGCTTTCATTCAAAAGTTTGAAACTGCGTTATTTGCATCTTGGATGGAAAGAATGGATTTGCTTGCAATGTGCAGAGAAACATTATAATTAGCATTTTAACTAGATCCTGGACTAAGGCTGGCACAATTAAAGTAGAGTGCTCTTTTCAAGAAACCGAAATCCTTAACTTTTATATTTTTTAGTTAGATCTATAAGTAGGTGCAGTTAATTTCTGTTATTAAAGGAAAGAAAACTTTCATTATATTTAGAAATAGAAATAAATCGATCTTATAAGTACAAATTTTCTTTTTAAACTCATTCAACTTACATTATAAGTTCTTGCAACTATAAAAGTAAATTCTTTCAAAGTTGACTTTAGTCATTTAAACCGTAATCATAATAATGTTTTCTTCGTTAACAAGATTTCTATTATGACCAAAAAAAGTATTAGTTCATCCCAAAAGTAATGCATTAGAAAATCGACTAAAGTGAAACAATTTTATAGATTGTTATAGGAGACCAAAAGTGTGATAATGTACAATATTAAACGTTCTACACCAGTGTTTCCCAATCTTTCTTACACTAACGCTACCTTGGACATTAAATCTTTTGATATCGCCCCCTTTGCTAACGGAATTTCATCGTTCTTAAGTTTCAAGACATTATTTTAAATATAAAATTAGAAGAATGTCATTGAAACTTGCTTCGATATGTTTTAACGAGATGGTTGACTTTGGTGCTTTTTGGCTAACTCTTGGACTCTAGTTTCCATCCTACTAAGAAGTAACCTTAAATCTCCTCTTTTTGTGATTTGCAGGTGGTTTCTTTGTTTTGTGAGAAGTCGAGTAACTGCACTTAAACCTGCGTTCAGCCAGATATGAAGATGGGAAAGCTATGAAATGTAGTTATAAGTGCTTCCCACAGCTTGGAATAATTTTCAGGGATTTTTTTTTTGTTAATCAAGCGATTATGAAGTGGCCAATGTGAGTGGCGGCATTTCGTTCACAAGGGAAAGATGGATGTAACATAGTCAAATTAATGAACATGTAAAAAGTACAGCAATGACTTAATCTCTTTGGAGATTTTCACTACTGATCAGGGAAGTAGAAACACTTCAATGTGTTGTGGTTTAATTTTTGCTTGAATATAGACCATGTAAGTTGTTGTTGTTTTTCGCGAGACTAACGAGAATATTTGGATTCAAAGTTTGAGCGAAAACGAGGTTCTCCGACCAGCTAAATAAATTCATATAAAGATCAAAATGACAGTCGCTGTCAATACCAAAACTACTAGGGATAGGTTCTAGTTGGAGGCGGCCCGTGTAGATAAGAACGGCAGTGCTGTTTTACTACCAACCAACGAGCAGGGAAGCCTTCGGAGTCGTTTTGTGAGCGGAGGGAGGAAGAGATGCGTGTGATGAAGTACATGACCGGAGCTGTCTGCGCGTACTCATCAGGCTCGACGCCTCACTGGCGGTTGCCTGTACCCAGCTAACTAAGGCTCGCAGGGGGAATTATAATCCCCCCTCCCATCCAATAATTTCATAGGAGTAGCACCAAAAAAAGAGAGTAGAAACTTGACGAGCTTCGGGGGAGGGGGACACGAGCATAATGAAATGTGTGTGCGTGCGCACGCGCGTGTTGTACTCTTTCAAAAAGCCCTTGATAATTTGTATTGGTAAAAAAATTAAACCTGAGTTTGCTCCGCAGGGAGGGAATGACTATGCAATCATTCCTTGTCTTCTTTGATCCTTTTTTTAGATTTTATTCTTTAGTTCCTATTCTTGTTAATTTTCCTCCCGTTCTCACTGGGCGCTTACGGCTCATTTGGTGTGTGCCACTTGCGACGCATGCGTGCATTCGGTTCCCTTTTTTTTAATGCTTTTTATACAGGTCCCCCCCTCCCCTCCTTCATATGTTGTTCACTTGGAAAAGCTAAAGGAGACCTGGATTCATATCGAAGGAAGAAATGGAGCGACACGTGTCTACTCTATTACCTTCTCGTCGATGATTCGTAGGTCTCGCGCTCTATATCCCCCCCAACCCCTCAATGGGAGATGATGTTCGCGCGACAAATTGTTATCATTTGCTTTTGAGCTGCGTTCCTTTTTTTGGAATGTTTTTTTTTTTCTTCTACGTTTCTTCCTTTCTTCCTGAATGAACTGGTCTCCATGGAGTACTTTATTTTCTTTTTAGATAATTGCATCCTTTCTTCCTCGCTGGAGGGTTCTAGTTCGCTCGTATCGGTGATTCTTTAGCTCATTTGTAGGAGGAAATGGTTCTTGGAAATTCAAATTATTCCTTTAGTTTTCATATCTTTTGTTCCCATTCGTTTTTTCCTGTTCTTTCCTTTATTATTGCCTCAATTTCCGTTTCCATCTGGCCAGAATCGAATTATTTTAAGGAAATTCGTCGAGTTGGTGCGAATCGATGGTAAAAACTCCCCAATACAACCGCATTCAAACGCGTCCTGAATAAAAAAAAAGGAGCGGGCCTTAATTATTGGTATTGCTTCTTTGTCTGCTTACTCGATGTTCTTGAATAATCAAAAAAGGGAAATCAAAGTTCCATCTGGCAAATTCTACCACGACGTCAGTGTGGAAGAATAAGGAGAGAGAAAAGGAATTCTTTGTCCTCTTCCCACCTTCTCCGGTACATCGCCCCCCCCTCCCTTCCGACTTTCCCAGTTCGCCGTTGGCCGTCTGCCCCAAGCAATTCGCGCAAGGGCGAAACGCCATTGTCGCAGACGAATTTAGTCGGCATCCCGTCCCGTTCGCAGCGTTGCATTTATCTGCCCTATATATTGCGAAAATTAGAACAATGGAAAGACCATTAAGGGGGCATCGCGACTTCCCGCTATGGACCCTTATCGCGACCCAAGGCAATTAAGGAAGTCTGTTGGCGATGAATCTCTCCCCGTTTAGATAATTTCGGAGTATATATTCGATACTTCGGAGTTCACAGGCAGATTGTGTCTGAAGCCGCTGCCCAGTCCGTTAGCCGTTAACGTCTTCGTTAGTCGAGAGGGAATCGACTACATTCTCATCCAGAGAAGAATTGAGTGATTTTTGAAGAGCCAAGGAAGAGCTAGTCGTCGCTCAGTGTTGTTTGTGGAGATAATTTTAGGCGCGCTTCAACCCTTCTCACCACGTCTTCGGATTTTAAGGATCGGAAAAGCCATCCCGGAAGCGTCCTCAGTTTGCCTCTTAATGATAAGAGGCATACATCTTCAATTTCCCGAAGTTGGATTGAGCGTCTCGTGAGACGCCCACAAGTTCAAGGTCGAACTTACCTCCCTGGTCCTACTCGCCGCACATCAAGGTAAAAGGGATTTTACCCCCGCTTCGTGACGCTCCTCCCACATTTACCACGTCGAACCTCAAGGATCCCATAGACTGTTTATTACATTACATGAGTAGTTTCGGTAAAGATCACAGGGAAGAGGGAAGGAGAACAAAGGAAAGCATAGATGAGGGAACAGGTGAATGTGAATATTTTCGGACCATCTTTTGGGCAGAGAAAATTCTGAATAACTTAAATGAACCCTCAGACATATTGTAGTTTGGGTATTTTGTTTAATCAATATTGCCTCAATTATACATCTGTGTTTATAATTATCTAATTTATAAACTAGTTTGGCATTATTAAAATCAATTCGGTGATTACAATTACCTGTGTGGTTGAACAAATTAGAAAATAAACTTCCTCTCCTTATATCCCCCCCTCCCCCGATGTGCATATATGTGTCTATTAAAGTTCTCAGTTTCCCCTACATAACATTTATTACATGGAATAAGGTACAATTCAGAGGACGGCACCCCTACTCAATTTCCTGAGTGTGCCTTGTATAGATTAATTTATCGTTGCGCGTTGCCGGTTTTTTCCCTGAGATGCTTAGTTTAACCTGGCCTAGACATGGAATCGTTTGTAATTTCGATTGCTGTGGCTTCCCTGGCGCCCTCCAAATAATAACATAAACTAAAAAATCACAGGGAACAGAGTTGTTAGGGAATAGTATTTTTGTCTCGATGTTGTGAGTATATGGAACAGCGTGCCATTTTTGTCCCTCACAAACTACTGATTTAAAAAAAAACTAAATTGATTGCACCAATCCTATTCGGCTGGACGCCTCTCTTTAAAGTCGACCTGTATTTGCTTGTCTTTGTGGCAAGGGTCCCTCGTCCACTTTCCCCGAAGGCTGCTCAAATGGGTCCTCTCGGGTCTTTTACTCGTCCCTCAATGGCTTCAGGTGTGTTCCTTGTCCACTCCGTGTTGACAATTTGTGTTAGTGTTAGATTTTTTTGTATGGACTTTTTCATGGATCGTTACATTACTTTCAGTTTGATTCTTTACTATAGTTTTGAGCGCTCTTTTACGCTTGGAATTGTTTATCACGGCTTAGTTTTGCAGGATGCGGTTTAGGGGTTGGTCGGGTATCTCTGATTGTAGATTTTTTTGTTATTTGCGATTTTATCACTTGATATGATTTGTCCTAAGGCTCGACTTAGTTTGAAATAGCCGTTTCTTTGGTTGTTATAGAGCGGGCAGTCTATTGTGACGTGTTTGATGGTTGTTTGTTACAATTGTTCCATTGAGCCAGTCTAACATAAGCTGGGAAGGCAACCAAAATATCCGTTCTTGAGTACCGGTCGGTACCTGCCTCTGCCTCGCCTCTGCCTCGCCTCTGCCTCGCCTCTGCCTCTCCTCTGCCTCTCCTCTGCCTCTCCTCTGCCTCTCGTCTGCCTCGCTCTCCCGTATGAATTTTTCAATGATCCATTCTCTCATTGCCCTAAGCATTTGGTGTTTACTGTAAAGATCCTACACAAGGGGGCTGCCTTAATTGTTGTACAACATCAGGTTCAGGAGACGAGCGCATCCTCTTTTCCTAGAGACTAAAGTATTTCCAATTTACCTATACTTTCCAACAATTTCTTTTTTTAATATCACTCCATTAAAAAAAAATTGCTCCTCCAATTGTCAATAACTCTATCCCGTCTCTCTAATATTTAATTATTTTCTGTAGAAAACGTGCGCATTAAGGCGCTAATGCAAATTATTTGTGATGAAGGATGATGAGTCTCCTCGATTGAAAAGAGGTCGCTCTAGTAGGACGAGGGTGTGTGGAAATTAGCTCCAGAATCCACGATTGACGGCAACTTTCACTTCTAAGAAGGTGATCGATACCGACGCTGGCTGAATTCGATATTAACCGTTCAATTAATCCCGCTTCTTATAAAGAGCTGTACGCGCGTGTGAGATTGTGCGAGTATCTAAACACACCTTAACGTCAAACGTTAAGGGGCAATTAACTTACTTGATCCCCGTGATAGCTTGTTAATACACTATCGAGCAAAATTAAGAGAACGATTTTCCTTTATTAAAATATTTAAAAAAATATGATGTAGGTAAATGAAATTTCCATGTTACATAAAGGCATCCATTTAACATATTTTATGAAGATTTCTTATGATACAATCGTATATTCAAGAAATTATACTAAATACACAAACAAAATGAAATAATGACGCGCGCAAAATAAGAGAACGATCATTCACAGAATTGCTTAGCAAGCAAATACACTAAAGACGAAGCAAGATTTGACAATGACGAAACTTATAACTCTTAATATGGTGGTCAAGCCTTTTTTTTTATATTACTTAGGCGCAACGACGACCACAACACCGAGTTTCAGTATATTAATCTCACCTCGTGGCTCTATTTACTGATGAATGGTTTCGTTGCTGGATAACGAGCTTTTAAACCAGATGCGTTGAGGAGACGAGACACTGAAAAAAGCTCATTTCTTTGCCACTATTATAGGTCTTAATTTTTCGAGAAATTCATGCTGCAGTCTCGAAGGGATTTTTCATAGAGAATCGCTTAATAGCTCTCTTCTCGGAGGTGGTTATGCTGGCTCGACCGACTTTTGTAGGAGATTTATAGGTTTTGCTTTAATTGAATAAACTTCAGAACATGCCACTTCACACTCTTGTATCTTCCTACCTCTCTTAATCTTGAAGTCTTCAAAGTAACAATTCTCTGAAAGAGCTCCGGTTCGGGATGTTTTTTTTTAACAACCTGCTTCATCCCCACCCATAACTTACTCACATCCCTTTTCCTTTCCTCTTCACACTCTATCAGTTTTACGCCGTGTTTAAGGTGGAGCCGCCATACCGATGGACTGCCAGGCCACCAGGCGGGAGGGGTGGTCCCAAATGGCGGCTCCTGGCTCTGCTGGGCCTGTAAGCACCCCTTGCAGTGCGGGCTACTGCGAGAGGTGATGCGCGATTGCATCCCGTGTAAAAAAGAGGGTCACCATGCCATGAATGACAAAATTAAAAAAAAAACAAACGAATCTCTCCTTAATTATCTTTGCTCATAAACGGAGCCGCCCTCGGGCATCTCCACGAAAAAAATGGAGGATCATCATTGTGCTTGCACAGGGGACCCTCCATATTTCTTTAACCGGAGAGGAGGCTTACTCCTCTCGTACGCATACGGGTGTAGGGGACTCCCCCTCACCGCATTCTCTGGAGGTGCTTTCAAGCACCTCCTTGCTTCAAGCGGCAGTCCCTCCATTTATTTCCAAGGGGACTGCCAAGAAAGCCAGCAGGCAGCCCATAGCGAACCGCAACCCATCAAAGCGGCTCGGTAGGGCAAACCGTCTTTAAGGGGGAGATGATAGCCAGGCCCCTTCGGTCGCTTACCTCAAAAGACCTGCTAGTCGCCAGATAGTCCTTTTTAAAAAAAAAATCAAAAGACCTGCTGGCAAGAATATTAAACCTTTCCGGGGTTAAAGCCTCTGCCTCCCCACACAAGACTGGCGACGCTGCCAAGTGGCTCTGCGATGTGCTGGGAGGGGATGGCCAACTGGAGGCCCCTCCTGTGATAGACATGGTCCTTGAGGAAACCCAGCCTGAGACGGTAGGGCCTTCCATGGGGGAGAATCCGGGCTCGGCGCCAGGCAACGAACCCGAATTCAAGGTCCTCCTCAAACCGCTGAGGGCTCCGAGGGAGTACAAGGAGGGGAGCGATCTAGTCCAACCGATGCCCCTGCGACCACTAGGACCTTCTCCATTTGGGACAAGGACCTGGCTGAGGCCGGTCCATCTGGCCTAGGGACTCCTATGGGCTGAGGTGAGAAGCGGGTTCATTCCTTGCCCTCTCCAAAAAAGAAAAAGACTAAGACAAAGAAGACTCGGGGCTCCTCTCCATCCACAGGGGCTGCGTGGACGGATGGGTCTGCTGCCACTTTGGCAAGCGACCAAGCCAAGATCGGCACATCCGGCCCCTCTGCGCGGAGCCCCTGACTACGACAAAGCCCAAAAATGCACTGGGCGGAGCCTGGATGACATCGGGGCCCCTGATTCAGAGGTTACCTGGCGTTTTCGAGCCCGCTGGCTTCAAACGCTTTGGTAGAGAGCCGAAGGTGACCCGTTTCTCGGATTGGAACCTTCTGGCAAATGCCTTTGATGCGGCCAAGATAAGTGACCTTCGGACACTTGATGGCACCCCGGTCAGTGTGACCCCGCACTCTACCATGAACTTTGTGAAAGGAGTAGTTTATGTTAGGGAACTCGTTGACTACTCCATAGAGGACATCACCTTAGAGCTTGCCGACCATGGGGCGGTTAAGGTCGAACGTGTGATGAGAAAACAGGGAGGGGCTTCGAGACCCACCCCTACACTCTTCGTCACATTCGACTGTGACAAGCTCCCTGAGTCGGTGCGTGCCGGTTGGTACCGCTACCGCGTGAAGGCATTCTTGCCACTGCCGCGGCGGTGCTATTACTGTCACCGCTTCGGCCATACGAATCGCTCATGTAGACGTGCAAAGTCGGGGTCACCCGAGGTTTGTGTAAATTGCTCCAATGCCGCACACGATAAGTTTAAATCATATGTGGCCAAGTGTGTCAATTGCGGAGAGCCGCACCTCGCTTCTTCGAAGCAATGTGGTGCTTATCTCCTTGAGAAACAAATCCTGGTCGTTCAGGCCCAGGATCGACTCTCATTCCGCGAGGCTAAGGACTTGGTCCTGGCGCGCCTGGCTCTGCCTGGGACGTCATAGGCCTCGATAGTTAGAAAGGCACCCTCTGCTCCTGGCCCATTCAGGCCAACGAGCATGGTTGTTTCCGCGCCCCTGCGGGCTCTACTCAACCCGGGCGCTCCCCTGGTAAAGCTGGCGGCAAAAAGGGTTCATCCCCAACCTCGGCTAAAACCAGGGCTCCCCGCTCTTCCACAGCGTGACCGTTTCCCGTAAGGCGAAACGGCCACGCGTCTCGACCGAGTCGTTAGACTCACAGGAGGCAACACCCCTGAAGTTGGTTGCTAGGCCATCTTCCGGGGTTCCTAAAGCTGCCCCCCGAAAGGACAGCAGCAAAGGAGCTTCGGCTCCTTCGCCCACGCCTAGTGGTGGAGCGAGTGGCTCGGAGACGGTTGTTCTTCGAAAAGAGGGCCCCCCCGCCTCCGAACCTGCAACGCCTGCCCAAGGTTTCGAGGAGGGGGGGGGGAAGACTCGCATGGCGAGCCCAACCTCGCTCAAGGCGAGAGCGACTTCAGCGCTTTGTCAGGCTAACAGCGCCCGGGGTTCTGCCTCCGGGAAGCATACGGCTATTCCCGTGAGGGTCTTCTGTTCGAGGAGGGCCCCCGCGTCTCCTCCGAGCTAGGCCTGGAGGAAATATTCCTTCAATGGAATTGCCGTGGACTCTGAGCCAACTGGGAGTCGCTGCGGAGCCTCGTCTCGTCTCGTTCCCCGTTAGCTATCTTTTTGCAGGACACCATGCTAGGCGCGTGCCCCCTGCCCTCCCTCCAGGGGTATAAGGGTCTTGCAACCCCACCACCACGGGATGGCCGGGCTGGGGGATGCTCGGTTTACACCCGGCATGATGTCTCCGTTCTTCCTTTCTCTTTAGATACCTCCTTTCAAGCAGTGGCTGTGCAGCTGCACCAGGATAGGAGGTATACTATCATTTCTGCGTACATTCCACCATCAGCTTACTTCGACGCGGTGGACTTTCGCCGCGTCGTGGCACGGTTGCCGAGGCCCTTTCTCTTGCTTGGAGATCTGAACGGCAGGCATCCTCTCTGGGGAGATTACTCAATAAATCCCAGGGGACAAGTCCTTTGCGATCTGATCGAAGAGCTTGAGATAGGTGTCCTAAACGTGGATGAGTTTACGCATCACTGTCCGAGAACCGCTTCATTTTCTTGCCTTGACCGATCTTTGTGCTCTTCGGATGCACAGCTGATTTTGATTGGGAGGTGGTCGATGATCTCCATGGTAGTGATCACTTTCCCATTCAAGTATCATTTTCAGGGCAACTGTCGCCTGAGAGCCCACCTCGGTGGGGTTTGGCGCGGTGGTCTGCATTTCAGGAAATGACTGAATTCTCTATCTCGGTCGAGGAGTTTAGGTCGGTAGATGAGGCCGTTGAGTTCTTCTCCGGCAACCTCATCGCCGCGGGCCTGACTACTATTCCTAGAACGTCTGGCCGACGGCCCTCAAACAGAAGCGTCATGCCTACATGCGCTATAAGCGCCGCCCGAACGATTTCAGTGTCGGGGAATTTCGTCGGGCTAGGGCTAAGTTCCGGTATATTTCGAAGCACGCCCGCTGCTCTTCTTTGCGGGCATACGTGTCTTCACTTAACGGGAAGACCCCTTTAGCAGAGGTGTGGAAGCGAGTCAAAAGGATTCGGGGCAAGTTCTCGCAGAACCCCCCCCTCCCTCCCGTTCTGCAGGAGAATGGGACCGCAATCTCGGACCCTGCGTGCGTGGCGGAATCCTTAGCGACCGTTTTTTCCGCATTATCTAGCCGGAATGCTGCTCCGCCAGCATTCAATGCACGTCGTGATGTCGCGGAAGGCCGCCGGCTGGACTTTACCTCCAGAGGCGGAGAATTCTTCAACGACAGGTTTAATGTGAGTGAGTTGCGCTCCGCTCTCGTTTCGTGCGCGGACACCGCCCATGGTCCGGACGTGTCTCGTACGCCATGCTTCGACACCTGGGTGAGCGAGGCATGATATTTCTGTTAGATTTGTTCAACATGATCTGGGTGGAGGGTCCTCTCCCAGATTCCTGGCGAATCGCTACTGTGCTCGCCTTTCGCAAGCCGGGGAGAGATCATACTACTCCGACCGTTTTCCGCCCAATTTCTCTAACCTCTTGCGTGTGCAAGTTGATGGAGAAATTGGTACATGTTAGACTAGCCTTTTTCCTGGACAGCGGAGGTCATCTGTCTTCTGCACAGTGCGGCTTCCGCAAGTTCCACTCCACGTCGGATGCTCTGCTCCGACTGGAAAATGCCATCTGCGAGGCTTTCCTTCGTAGACAGCACTACGCCATGGTGTTTTTCGATCTGGAGAAGGCCTATGATACCGCATGGCGATACGGTGTCATGGAGACTCTCCACACGATGGGGGTGAAGGGACGCCTCCCATTCTTTATATCTGAATTTTTGCGTGATCGGCGATTCCGCGTACGGTGGGGGGAATTCTCTCCGGCCCAAAGGAGCAGGAAGAGGTTGTCCCGCAGGGAATTGTCCTCAGTGTCACACTCTTTGCCCTGAGCATCAACGGCATCACCTCGGTGCTGCCAGAAGATGTTCTGGCTACGCTCTACGTTGACGACCTTTCGATCTCTTTTGGCGCGGCCCAGATGCCAACTCTGGAGCGTCGACTCCAACAGACATTGAACCGCGTCTCTCGCTATGCCGAAGCGCACAGGTTTCGGTTTTCTTTGGCCAAGACTAAGGTGGTGCACTTCTGCCGCCATCCACGGCTCCACCCCGACCCAGATTTGTTTCTTAATGGGGTGCGCCTGGATGTGGTTGAGTCGCACCGTTTCCTTGCTCTTGTATTCGACCGACGCCTCACCTGGGAGGCTCATATTCGCAGCCTTAGGGTCTCTTGTACCCGCGCTTTGGATATTCTCCGTTCCGTGACGTTTAGCGCTTTGGGCGCTGATAGGGCTACTGCCCTACTCTTTTATCGATCCTTTGTTCTTTCGAAGCTCGACTACGGATGCGAGTTTTATGCATCCGCTTCCGAGCGCTTATTGCGGAAGGTGGATTCGATCCACCACACCGGCCTTCGCCTTGCGCCTGGTGCCTTCCGCACTTTTCCCATTGAGAGCCTGTTGGTCGATGCTGGGGAGATGCCACTCGCTCTGCGCCGCGTGCAGTGCATCACTCGCCTGTACGCGCGAGCCCGGCACCTCCCTCAGTCGCCAACAGCTTTCACTGCATCCGCAGCCAATCTCGACGGTGCCTATGCCGCCAAGAGACGCCAGTCATACCCTAAGCCCTTTGGGTTTAGGGCCAGGAAACTCCTTGGAGAGCTAGATATAGCTCTCGGGCCGGTGGCTCCCCTGGTTCTGTCCAGGACGCCACCCTGGAGGGTATCACATTTGGCTATTTGTTTCTACGCCTCTGCTCCCAAAGCTTGTACGGCGCCGGGAGTATTTCGTTCGACCTTTTTGGAGCACACTTCGTGTCACGCTGGAACCGTGCCAGTGTATACGGATGGCTCCAAGTCCCAATAGGGGGTAGGCCTCTCCGCTGTATTCCCTCTGTTTGAGGTCAGCGGTGCTGTACCAGCCGCTGCGTCTGTCTTCACGGCCGAGCTGGTGGCAATACACCACTCGGTACGTGAGATTACGCGACGTGCGTGTTCGGAGACCGGATTGTGATCTATAGCGACTCAAAAAAGCGCCCTGAGTGCTCTCGCCGCATTCCCTGGTTCTCGATATCTGTGACGCCATGGTTTTGGCGAGCCGGGCAGATGTCGAGATTATCTACTGCTGGGTTCCTGGACATGTAGGAATTGCGGGGAATGAGCGCGCCGATGAGGGTGCCAAAGAGTCCGCGAGGACTCTGCAACCGGACCAGCGTTTCGCTCTTCCTCACACCGACTACATGGCAGGAATACGGGCAGCTCTTCGGACTGCTTGGCAAAGAAGATGGGAGACGGTCGAAGGGAACTTAAATTTGCCTGCCATTGCGCCGCGACTGTTCCCATGGATCTATTCCCCAATGCCGCGACGGCTTCAGGTCGCTTCCTGTCGTCTCCGAATCGGGCACACTCTTGTGACGCATCGCTATCTGATGGAGCGCTCGCCTGCGCCCTATTGTGACGACTGCGTCCTTCCCCAGACTGTTCGGCACATTCTTGTCGAATGTCCCAGTCTAGGTGATCTTCGCGCACGTTACCTGTCCTGGTACCGGGATGGGCGGGGTCGCTACCGCCTGTCCCTTGTACTTGAGACGAGTTTGTGCACATTGACTTGTGGACTTGTTGACTTTTTGGGGGAGGCCGGGCTTCTCCCCTTTATTTAAGTAGGTTCTATTTTTGTTTTTCTTTGTAGGTTGCACGCTCCTGCACCGGGGTGAGGGGGACCTCCCCCCGATGCCGAAGATTGCTTCCTAATTGTTAAGTTTTTCCAATATTTATCATTGTTATTTTTTCAGTAGCTTGGTTCTAGGCTGTCGTATTTCCGGCGACTTATGCCCAAGTGGGCAGTCGCCAGATGGGCTCTTAAAAAAAAACAAAACATTAATTTTTTCCCAACATATTGGTTCATAACTACTCAATGTAACATATCCTAACCTAAGAGGTCAGATTATTTTCGCACTTTCAACAATATCCTTAAATAACAAAATGACTCGCGAAATACGCGACTGCATTCCTCCACCCAGCTAGTCTTGATTCGCAGGCAAAGCCAAGTAAGGTGGCACATTAGAGAAGTATCACCACTTCAAATCCGTCCCGGCACCCTAGTGACTAGGCAAGAGAGAGGAAAGGCTTTTGTTTCGTGCCTAACCCATCTAATAAGGCCTCGAAGGCGACGGCACCAATGGCGCGTTTCGCGGCCAATAAGTCAGAGCTCTATCCCAAGCGATCCACGGCCATCCAAGTGAGTCGGTTCTTCGAAGGCGGACCTGGCAGCTTCCAAGTAGATCTATACGGAATTTTCATTCAATCCAGTTGTCGTGGACTTCGGCTAATTGGGAGAAGCTGTAGAGTCTCGTCTCCGATTTAGCCGTCTGCCTTCAGGAGACCATGTTGGCTGCCTCCTCCCTGCACATTTTCCATGAGTAGAAGGGTTTTGCGACTCTTCCACTACGGAATGGGGGATAGGCTGGCGGCTGCTCAATTTACACACCTTGTGATCTTTCCTCTAATCTTTTGCCTCTCAATACCGCTACTCAGGCGGTAGCAGTGTAGCTGCCCCTGGATAGGCTTTATCCTGTGTACATAAACATTCCAGCGTCAGCTGGCTTCGAGGAGACGGATTTCCACCGAGTCTTGTCTTCTGCTGTTTTTCTGGGCATGTAAGGTTTACTTGAAGAGCACACTGACGAGGGCGCCAGGCTTTCTACAGTCGGAGCTACCAGACCGTCACTTTGCTTTCCTCTCAGTCTGCCCACATGGCATGAGTCGGCCCTTCGGGCAACATGGCTAAAGAAATGGAAAACGACGGACAGGAATTTATAGTTGTCCTCCATTGCACCTGACTTTTTCTCTTATACCACCTCTCCACTGTCTTGGAGGTGTTAATTCATTTTATGTCTCCTCCGACCGAGAGATAATGAGAAAAATCGAAGGCTAGTGACTGATCGGAAAATTAGATTATTTATTGCAGGAACAACTGATAGGTCCTAGCCTACCCTTCATCCTTAACCTGACTTGCTGGTAAGCCTCTGAGTTGCCACCTAGACATTCATGAGCATCGAGGAGTTGCATCAGATGGTAGTTCTTAGGCATATACTCTTTAGGGTAGTTGTACTATACCATGAATGTAAAAAACAGTATATGGTTACAAAGGATTTCGGCAATATATAACACACAGTGAAAATGGAATGGTGTTGATCAAGGATAAATGTTTAAAGGTAGTTAGGAAGTGCTATTTCTCTCGTGCTTTGTGGGCAAGAAGCCATAACCTAGTAATGAAGTGTACATATCGGTCAGAAATACAAGCACTAGTGAGCCCAAAGGTACCAGGGTCTGGTGGGAGAATGAAGGTATTTGAGTCATATTGTGCTTTCGACAGCAACCAGTGATCAAAGAGCCCTCCATTACCCTAAGGGTGGACACGTTCTGCATTGTTATGTGGGTGTGAACGTACCCATTGGGAGCACCAGTATTGCAACAAGGTTCCAGAACAAATATGGTAGTGGATATGTTGTGCTGTGAAGACAGGAAGGTAAACAATAGCGATGTTGTGATTAGTTATGTGGTGGATGGTGAATCATGTTCAACTACTTCGCAAATGAGAGGTATATTAGTATATCAATGTATCCACTAGACTAGTGAGATCACTCCCTTCAACCTCTGCCTTCCCAGACGGTAAGACGCCATTTGGGTGAATGTGCTCTTCCGGTGGAGCGTCGTGAGCGGTACCTGTCCTAGTAGCGCGATGGGCGGGTTAAGGCGGGTTCGCTATCTCCTGTAGAGTGTCCTTGGGAAAGACCCTTGCACACCTGACACTGATGGGATCGAGGTTTTGGAGGAGGAGTCTCGGTATTCAATTTTTAAATTGTTGGCTGCTTGCCTACTTCCCTGAGGGTAGCGCTTATCCCCTTCCTTCGGCACCTCAGCTTCTTCTATAGATATTTATTCGTTAATTGCTTTTGTGTGTTTTATTAGATTAAAATTGTCATGGCCGGAATAAAGATACTCTTTTGTGAATATGGTGTTTGTGCCTTTGCCAGTGTCCGCCAGAAGAGAGCATCGACTCAAACCTAGTAAGTTGCGCCATCCACGCCTCTCATCGTTGACGAGATCTCCCGCCCCGATATTGAAATATATATAAAGATCAGAATGTTAATCGCTTGCAATTCAAAAGGCACCAAGGTATTGGTTATCGTTGTGGGAGTTGTATATTGTTTTGATACTGACTAGCGATCATAGAACCCTTCAGATTCTACTTAGGGTGTTGTTGATGGGGGTACCCTAAAGGATGCTCTACTCCTACTTCGGCACAGCTCCGAAACTGACGAGAGGTTGGGTATGTTGTTCTGTGAAGACGGGAAAGGAATGTTGTGATGATGCTATTTACGTAATGAAGTGGTGGATCTACATAATGCCGGGGGTGGAGGGAGTAATTGTGTGTTGATCGCACCCTTGCCTAGATGCTGGAAGACCAACGCCGTAACGAAAACTCTACTCTACATTTGTATTCCGGTGGAGATGCTCTCGTTCATTTCTGCTACGATACGGAGGACAAACAGTGACGATGATGAATTATAACCTTCCTTTAACGACACCACTTGTTTACGTCCCCTGTTTTTTTCCGACATCTTGGTGAACGTGTGATCATTGTTTTTTCTTTGTTCATTTAGTCAATAAATTCCTTCAGTAGATGATTAAGAGCAAGCAGCAAAGGGTTGAGCAGTCGGGGGCCGTAGTATGTACCCGCAACCTCCAGATACCTACATTAGTGAGGTGATATTCAGCCGAAAAAGAAACGCGATGCACTATTGAGTAAAAGTACACAATGCAAAACAAATATCGAAATAACTGATCTACTCAGCGTTGAAAAAAATCGCCCGATGCCAGTACGCATGCTAATCCTCTCCGTTCTTCCCTGTCCAAAAATAAAGTAAATGATAATAAAAGAGAGGCTAGGTGGGTACCCCCAGCCTGAGATCATTACCGGGGCAAAGACGCATGCTAATATTTTTAAATCACTGGCATTAAGTTGGTCCTAACCGACTCTTCGAGTCGAGCGAGAGAATTTACGCTTTCACTTTTATAATAACGACGTTGCCTTCTTGCTCCAACGCTGTCGCCTTTTCAAAATGTAAGTCACGATTTTTCTTACCTTTAATGAGAATGATTAGTGTAGTTCTGTTAGTTAGGGTGTTTGTTAATCGTCAATGGATGTTTGATTGTCGAAACGTCTCATTGGCTATGATTAGTCATCGGATGGAATTCTGATTTGGGTAGAGTTTACGGGGGCTGCCATTTCTTTGACCCGAGGTATGAATCCCTGTTAAGCTGCAGGCCCCCAGTGAAATGTGTCCAAGAAAGTTCATAGCAGAGGGATTAAATAAATTATCATTATGACTATTAGAACAGGGGTGCGGAACCTTTTTACTATCATGGCCGAATTTATTATCCATCAGAAGTTGTGCGTGAGAGCAAACGAATGAATCTCCACAATTTTTGTAGGGTTGTACTTTGTTCAGACTTATTCGACGCTGGTCATTGCCTAATCAAATAAATGATAAACAATAGTGAAATGTAAAGGCATGATAATGATTTATGAATATTTTGTTATATGTAATAAACAAATGCGTCAGAAATGGTATTAATGCTATATTCCTGTTTTGGTTGCTGGACGATTAAAAATTCAACCCGGGCGAGGGTTCCCTGCCCCTGTATCAAAATAATGACGTTTGCCTGCACACTTATACACCGAATTCTGCCGGGAAATGTGAACTTTAACGGTGTACAATTTTAATGGGCAACAACCACCTTATCATTTGGGTGGTAATGTCTCCCCAAAACGTGACTCATCAAATTATAATCCCTTTTAAAAAAAAATATATCTAATGGTTTACGTATTGTACACGTTGATAATTAATGGTGATCAAAGCCGTTCTCTTTAATGTTTTTATCACCATTAAATGGTTTAATTTGTTCCAAATTCTCCTGAACTTTAATATTCTTCATCTAATGATTGTAAATCCTTATTGAGGCCTCTCGGGTGCATTTATTGTCAGAGATGCAATGTAATAAATATGCTGCATTGCTTTCACTGTTTTGTCTCCTTTCACTCTCTGTCTCGAAAATAGCAAAGTCATTCGGGTAATGAAGAGTTTAACTGTCCAATTTGCTTAGAGATAAAATGAAAATAGGCTTATGTGGATGGTAAAAAATTAGCTCAAAGACTCAGATTGTACAAATGATAACTCCTATCGATCCTTGGAATAAATATAATGCCATGAATCGCCCGTCTCAGATTGAAAAAGGATTGCGCGGGGCTAATCGACACGGATAAAGGCAGTTAGCAATTAACCGCATTGTCTTAGAAATTAGAAATGAGAGGTGTTATTGTCGACCGCACTCAATTCGCTGGTACTTCTCATGACTGCATTACGAGTGAAACTTATGGCGAGGGCTGATATGAGGACGGACGACAGAAAATTAACTTTGCGAGTCTGCCTTGAATGAGTCATCAGGAGTGATCAGGGCCTTTAAATCTAAGCGTCGAGCACAACAGGGGCAGAAGTTAATCTGCTCGTCAGACAAGGGATAGTATATCCCACCAGGGTTGAAAGAAATATGGCAGGAGTAACAGGAGCTGAGTTTGGCCATTGGAAATAGTTAGTTAGTTAGTAGAAGGGTTTAGTGGTGAAAGATTTTGGGATAGAGAAGATAGTTAGGTCCCTGGGGAAAGGGTATCTCTGTCTGTGTCTTTTCGCTAATGTATTTGTTCTTTCATCTTTGTTATTTTAGCTTCGAAGCCTTTAAAGTTTTTCTAACATTTGTGTTAGTCTGATTTTTTTTTTTTTACAATTTGATCAAATTCTATGTATTACATAGTTTGTACAAACAAATCATTTTTGCACTGTAGCTTTCAAGCCTTTTTGCATGTCTGTTTTGTGACTGTCGATTGTTTTAGTATCTTTGGGTTATATTGCTTATCCGGTAGTTTGTCTTCGGTGTTTTTATGCGTAGATTGGGTCTTGGTTGTGCCGCGCAGCTCTTATGCTGCTGGAAAACCATTTCCAAGCTTGGTTCAGTAGTAGGTCGGGAATTCCGAAGTGATTCCTGATGAATTCTGGGTCAGAGTTCCTCTTCACCTTCCGCCAAATATTGAGGTCCTGGTACCTAGGTCTTTGTTTATCGCGCTGATCTTGGTTTCTTTGTGTAGTGTCTGTTGGTGTTTCCTGGCTCTTCTCCTAGCGTTGTTATTATTAAGAGTGCTTTATTTTGTACTCTTTGCAATTGCATCATCAGTCTTTGGAATGGCCGCTAGTGGCATGGGCGGATACAGTATTTTTGGTCCTGATGTAGGCAGTATATTTTCTTTTTATTGCGGACACCGCCCATGGTCCGGACGATGTCCCGTACGCCATGCGTCGACACCTGGGTGAGCGAGGCATGGCATTTCTGTTAGATTTGTTCAACAGGATCTGGGTGGAAGGTCTTCTCCCAGACTCCTGGCGAATTGCTACTGTGCTCGCCTTTCGCAAGCCGGGGAGAGATCACTCTACTCCGACCGGTTTCCGCCCAATCTCTCTAACCTCTTGCGTGTGCAAGTTGATGGAGAAATTGGTAAATATTAGATTAGCCTATTTTCTGGACAGCGGAGGCCATCTGTCTTCTGCACAGTGCGGCTTCCGTAAGTTCCACTCCACGTCGGATGCTCTGCTCCGACTGGAAAATGCCGTCTGCGAGGCTTTCCTTCGTAGACAGCACTACGCCACGGTGTTTTTTGATCTGGAGAAGGCCTATGATACCGCATGGCGATACGGTATCATGGAGACTCTCCACACGATGGGGGCGAGGGGACGCCTCCCAATGTTTATATCTGAATTTTTGCGAGATCGTCGATTCCGCGTACGGGTGGGGGGAGCCCTCTCCGGCCCAAAGGAGCAGGAAGAGGGTGTCCCGCAGGGAAGTGTCCTCAGTGTCACACTCTTTGCCCTGAGCATCAACGGCATCACCTCGGTGCTGCCGGAAGATGTTCTCGCTACGCTCTACGTGGACGACCTTTCGATCTCTTTTGGCGCGGCCCAGATGCGAACTCTGGAGCGCCGACTCCAACAGGCATTGAACCGCGTCTCTCGCTATGCCGAAGCGCACAGGTTTCGGTTTTCTTTGGCCAAGACTAAGGTGGTGCACTTCTGCCGCCACCCACGGCTTCACCCCGACCCAGATTTGTTTCTTAATGGGGTGCGCCTGGATGTGGTTGAGTCGCACCGTTTCCTTGGTCTTGTATTCGACCGACGCCTCACCTGGGAGGCTCACATTCGCAGCCTTAGGGTCTCTTGTACCCGCGCCATGGACATTCTCCGTTCCGTGACGTTCAGCGCTTGGGGCGCTGATAGGGCTACCGCCTTACTTTTTTATCGATCCTTTGTTCGCTCGAAGCTCGACTACGGATGCGAGTTTTATGCATCCGCAGCCGAGCGTTTATTGCGGAAGGTGGATTCGATCCACCACACCGGCCTTCGCCTTGCGACCGGTGCCTTCCGCACTTCCCCCATTGAGAGCCTGTTGGTCGATGCTGGGGAGATGCCACTCGCTCTGCGCCGCGTGCAGTGCATCACTCGCCTGTACGCGCGAGCCCGGCGCCTCCCTCAGTCGCCAACAGCTCTCACTGCATCCGCAGCTGATCTCGATGGTGCCTATGCCGCCGAGAGACGCCAGTCATACTCTAAGCCCTTTGGGTTTAGGGCCAGGAAACTCCTTCGAGAGGTAGATATAGCTCTCGGGCCGGTGGCGCCCCTGGTTCTGCCCAGGACGCCACCCTGGAGGGTACCACATTTGGCTATTTGTCGCCACGCCTCTGCTCCCAAAGCTTGTACTGCGCCGGGAGTATTGCGTTCGACCTTTTTGGAGCACACATCGTGTCACGCTGGTACCGTGCCAGTGTATACGGATGGCTCCAAGTCCCAAGAGGGGGTCGGCTTCCACGCCGTATCCCCTCTGTTTGAAGTCAGCGGGGCTCTACCAGGCGCTGCGTCTGTCTTCACGGCCGAGCTGGTGGCAATACACCACTCGGTACGGGAGATTACGCGACGTGCCCGGTTCGGAGACCGGATTGTGATTTATAGCGACTCACAAAGCGCCCTGAGTGCTCTCGGGGCATTGGAATCTCCGCATCCCCTGGTTCGCGAAATCCGTGACGCCACGGTTTTGGCGAGCCGGGCAGATGTCGAGATTATCTTCTGCTGGGTTCCTGGACATGTAGGAATTGCGGGGAATGAGCGCGCCGATGAGGGCGCCAAAGAGTCCGCGAGGACTCTGCGACCGGACCAGCGTTTCGCTCTTCCTCACACTGACTACATGGCAGGAATACGGGCAGCTCTTCGGACTGCTTGGCAAAGAAGATGGAAGACGGTCGAGGGGAACTTAAAGTTGCGTGCCATTGCGCCGCGACTGTTCCCATGGACCTATCCCCCAATGCCGCGGCGGCTTCAGGTTGCTTTCTGTCGTCTTCGAATCGGACACACTCGTGTGACGCATCGTTACTTGGTGGAGCGCTCGCATGTGCCCTATTGCAACGACTGCGTCGTCCCCCAGACTGTTCGGCATATTCTTGTCGAATGTCCCAGTCTGGGTGATCTTCGCGCACGATACCTGTCTCGGTACCGGGATGGGCGGGGTCGCTACCGCCTGTCCCTTGTACTCGGGACGAGTGCGTGCACCATGACTGGTGGACTTATTGACTTTTTGGGGGAGGCCGGCCTTCTCCCCTTTATTTAAGGTTCCTTTTTTTTGTTATTGTTTTGTTTTAGGTTGCACTCTCCTGCACCGGGGTGAGGGGGACCTCCCCCCGCTGCCGGAGATTGCTTCGATTGTTAAGTTTTTCCAATTTATATTGATTGTTAAGTTTTCATATTTTAACTTTAAAGTAGCCTAATTCTAGGCTGTCTTGTTTTTCGGCGACTTATGCCCAAGTGGGTAGTTGCCAGATGGGCTCTATAAAAAAAAAAAAAAAAAAAATTCTTTTTATTGCTTGTTAGGTTTCTGAATCGATATAATTCTGATATCCTGACTCGTACGTGCAATTATGCTGTTTATTTGGTCTCTATCCCCTGGCATTTATTTTTAAGCCTATCACTGTGCCTGCTCTCTTAAATGGACATCTGTCATCCCTACAAAAATTGGCGCTATTTTATTTATTTTGGTTGGAATGATGGTAAACTTGTTCATGTTAGGTGCGATTTTCCAGCGGTGTTCGTATATATTTAAGTTCTCTATTTCATATGCCGTCATCCTTGCCATTGTCCTTTCATTTTTATATGGGGAGACCACAATATGTGACACGTCGTCGGCGAACTGGATATACAAAGATTCCTCTAGCCTAGGACTAGGGAGGTCTCTAGTGAATATCGAGTAGAGCAGTGGACTCAAACACCGACCTTGAGGGACGCCCTCTTCCAGTTGAAATTCTGGTCCCTGGTATTTCCCGATCTTGATGATGGCTCTTCTGTCCATGGCGTAGTCACATGTTATTTTCTCCTATCTGGGATTGAGTCGCAGTTGGAGGATCTTAAACTGTAGTACTCGGCGCCACACTTATCAAACGCTTTTCTGACGTCCCTCAATCTTAGATCAGCGTGCTTCTTCTCTTTTTCTATTTGGGATAATTTCTCTGTTATCATCGCCAGTGCTGTGTCCGTACTTCTCTGCCTTCTAAATCCTTGTTGTTGAAAGTTGTGCAGATTATTGGCGTCCAGGTAGGATTGCACTCTGTTGGCGATGATTTTTTCGAAAATTTTCCCTCCAAATTCGAGGAGAGAAATCGGACGGTAGTCTACTGAGGAGATGAGGGACTTCCCAGACTTAAGAATGAATATAATTTTTGATAGTTTCCAGGCATCGGGAAAGTATCCCGTATTGAGGGGCGCGTTCATGATATTAGTTAATCCTTGTTTTATGTTGGTTGGAGCATTACTGAAGTTTGCTTTCGTTATGCCTGATTGTCCTGGCGCACGTTGCTTAAAGGTTTTTCAGCGTTTCGTTTAACTCTTGTAGGGAGATCTTTTTCCCGAGGCCCACCATGGGTCTTTCCGCTGAAGCGTTATTGAACGGATATGTGCGTTCAATTTCTCCGTTCAGCTGGTCTATTATCCCGTTCCCGAACTGTCGAAACTTTCTCCTTCAAGGTAAATTTTAAATGTTTGACCAGTGTTCTCTAAATTCGACTTTTATCTCTTCTGGTTCAGTGATCACTTCACCTTCCAGATTCTTGATGTTCGTTTTTTTTTTTGTCTGCTGGCTTTCCTCTGTATCTCTTCACTGTTTGCCAGAACGTTCTTGGGTCCATTTCCTCATCGAGTTCTTCAATGAGTCGGTCACAAATGTCTGCTTGCTGCTGTATGATCAGCTGGTGGAGGTGTCCTTTGGCTTCACGCCTCATGTGGTGGAGGTCCCTGTTTGGTCCCCATCTGTTGATTGCGTCCACTAAGCTTCTATATTCTTCTTGAATAGCAATCACCTCCGGTGTCCATTTTGGAGCTGGTAGAGTTTTATATTTTATCTTTGGGATAGTGTTCCTATCTGCCTCTAATAGTTTCGTTGTTAGGTGGCTTAATTCCTCGTCAATTTCTTCTAGTTTTACTTTCTCTAGGCTTGCTGGAACGTAGTTCTGGCAAACGGCCTGGTAAGTCTTCCAGTCTGCTCGCGCATACGATTTCCTTTCCCTTATTGGTATTTGAATTGGGCTTTTCGACAGTGTGATGGTTAATGCTTCGTGGTCGCTGGGTATCACGGGTAGTTCCTCTAGGCTTGCTGGAACGTAGTTCTGGCAAACGGCCCCGTAAGGGGCGCGGCGATTTGCCATCCTGGCCGCCGTGCTGACGGGATCCAGCGCTCCGTCCGGCCCCAGCTTAGCCTCTCTTCCTTCCTTCAAAACACTTGTTTCCTCGCTTTTCACACAACTTCTCCCACAACTTTCAATGGTCAGCCTCTAATTTCACAGGGAAGATGCTGACCTTCCTTTCAGCCAACCGTCCCGCATCGGGGCTGAGGGGGTGGGGGACAAAGTTCCCTAACCCCTGAGCTCCGGTCTGGGGTGGCTGGTTTTTAACAACCTGCTTCATCCCCACCCATACCTTCCACACATCCCTTTTCCTCTCCTCTTCACAATCTATATTTTTTACGCCGTGTCTAAGGTGGAGCCGCCATGCCGATGGACTGCCAGGCCACAAGCGGGAGGGGTGGTCCCAAATGGCGGCGCCTGGCTCTGCCGGGCTTGTAAGCACCTCTCGCAGTAGCCCGCACTGCGAGAGGTCTGCGCGATTGCATCCCGTGTTTAAAAAAGGGTCACCATGCCCATGGATGATAAAAATAAAAATCTCCCCTTAATTCCCCCTGTGTCATCAACGGAGCCGCCCTCGGGCAGCTCCAGCAAAAAAATGGAGGTTCCTCCCCTGTGCTTGCACAGGGGACCCTCCATATTTCTCTAACCGGAGAGGAGGCTTACTCCTCTCCTTCGCCTTCGGGTGCAGGGGACTCCCCCTCACCCCCTTCTCTGGAGGTGCTTTCGGGCACCTCCCTTTTCCCAGCGGCAGTCCCCTCTTTTCTTTCCAAGGGGACTGCCAAGAAAGCCAGCAGGCAGCCCTTAGCCAGCCGCTCCCCATCAAAGCGGCTCGGTAGGGCAAACCCCCTTAGGGGGGAGAGGGAAGCCAGGCCCCTTCGCCGCTTCCCTCAAAAGACCTGCTGGCAAGAATTTTAAACCTTGCTGGGGTCAAGGCCTGTGCCTCCCCACACAAGACTGGCGACACTGCCAAGGGGACCTGCGATGTCCTGGGAGGGGATGGCCAACTGGAGGCCCCTCCTGTGATAAACATGGTCCTTGAGGAGACCCAGCCTCAGACGGTAGGGCCTTCCATGGGTGGGAATTCGGGCTCGGCGCCAAGCACCGAACCCGAATCCGCCCCTTATGCAAGGTCCTCCTCAAATGGCTGAGGGCTCCGAGGCAGTAAAAGGAGGGGAGGGATATCCTCCGACAGGTGCCCCCACGACAACCAGGACCTTCTCCATTTCGGAGAGGGACCTGGCTGAGGCCGGTCCATCTGGCCTGGGGGCTTCTGCCGGCGGAGGTGAAAAGCGGGTTCATTCCCCGCCCTCCTCTCCAAAAAAGAAAAAGACAAAAAAGACTAAAAAAACGAAAAAGACTCGGGGCTCCTCTCCATCCGCGGGGGCTGCGGGGACGGATGGGTCTGCTACCACTTTGGTAGGCGACCAAGCCAAGATCGGCACATCCGGCCCCTCTACCCCCTCGTGTGCAGAGCCCCTGACCAAGACTAACACCAAAAGTGCACAGGGCGGAGCCTCGATGACATCGGGGCCCCTGATTCAGAGGTTACCTGGCGTTTTCGAGCCCGCTGGCTTCAAACGCTTCCTCGTTATTCGCTCCACTGATGGCACCATGTTGTCCAAGGGCAACATGATCCATCAGAGGAGAGGATTAGCTAGTGCAATTGGTAGAGAGCCGAAGGTGACCCGTTTCTCGGACGGGAGCCTTCTGGCGAATGCGGCGAATCCCGCCGAGGCGGCCAAGATAAGTGCTCTTCGGACACTTCATGGCACCCCGGTGAGTGTGACGCCGCACTCTACCATGAACTTTGTGAAAGGAGTAGTTTATGCGAGGGAACTCGTTGACTACTCCATTGAGGACATCACCCTAGAGCTGGCCGACCATGGGGCGGTCAATGTCGAACGTGTGATGAGAAAACAGGGAGGGGCTTCGAGACCCACCCCTACACTCTTCGTCACGTTCGACTGTGACAAGCTCCCTGAGTCGGTGCGTGCCGGTTGGTACCGCTACCGCGTGAAGGCATTCGTGCCACTACCGCGGCGGTGCTATTACTGTCACCGCTTCGGCCATACGAATCGCTCATGTAGACGTGCAAAGTCGGGGTCACCCGAAGTCTGTGTAAATTGCTCCAAGGTCGCACACGATAAGTCCAAATCGTGTGTGGCCAAGTGTGTCAATTGCGGAGAGCCGCACCCTGCTTCTTCGAAGCAATGTGGTGCATATCTCCTGGAGAAAGAAATCCTGACCGTTCAGGCCCAGGATAGACTCTCATTCCGCGAGGCTAAGGACTTGGTCCTGGCGCGCCCAGCTCTGCCTGGGACGTCATATGCCTCAGTAGTTCGAAAGGCACCCTCTGCTCCTGGCCCATCCAGGCCAACGAGCACGGTTGTTTCCGCGCCCATTCGGAGCCCTTCTGCGGGCTCTACCCAACCCGGGCGCTCCCCTGGTAAAGCTGGCGGCAAAAAGGGTTCATACCCAGCCCCGGCTAAAACCAGGGCTCCCCCCTCTTCCCCCAGCGTGACCGTTTCCCGCAAGGCGAAACGGCCACGCGCCTCCACCGAGTCGTTAGACTCACAGGAGGCAACACCCCTGAAGATGGTCGCTAGGCCATCTTCAGGAGTTCCTAAAGCTGTCCCCCGAAAGGAGGACAGCAACAAAGGAGCTTCGGCTCCTTCGCCCACGCCCCGAGGTGGAACGAGTGGCTCGGAGACGGTGGTTCCACGAAAAGAGGCCCCCCCGCCTCCGAAGCCGCAGCGCCCGCCTAAGGTTTCGAGGCGGAGGGAGGAAAAGACTCGCATGGCGAGCCCAACCTCCCCCAATAAGTCCTCGAAGGCGACAGCGCCTCCAGCGCTTTGTCCGCCTAACAGCGCCCGGGGTTCTGCCCCCGGGAAGCGTACGGCCATTCCCGTGAGGGTCTTCAATTCGAGGAGGGCCCCCGCGTCTCCTCCGAGCTAGGCCTGGAGGGCATATTCCTTCAATGGAATTGCCGTGGACTCCGGGCCAACTGGGAGGAGCTGCGGAGGCTCGCCTCGTCCCGTTCCCCGTTAGCTATTTTTTTGCAGGAGACCATGCTAGGCGCGTGCTTTCTGACTGCCCTCCCGGGGTATAAGGGTCTTGCCACCCCACCACCGCGGGATGGCCGGGCTGGGGGATAGGAGGTATACTATCATTTCTGCGTACATTCCACCTTCAGCTGACTTCGACGCGGGGGACTTCCGCCGCGTCGTGGCACGGTTGCCGAGGCCCTATTTCTTGCTTGGAGATCTGAATGGCAGGCATCCTCTCTTGGGAGATTACTCCATAAATCCCAGGGGACAAGTCCTTGCCGATCTGATCGAAGAGCTTGAGATGGGTGTCCTAAACGTGGATGAGTTTACGCATCACTGTCCGAGAACCGCTTCATTTTCTTGACTTGACCTATCTTTGTGCTCTTCGGATGCACAGCCTGATTTTGATTGGGGGGTGGTCGATGACCTCCATGGTAGTGATCACTTTCCCATTCAAATATCATTTTCAGGGCAACTGCCGCCTGAGAGACCACCTCGGTGGTGCTTGGCGCGGGCGCGGTGGCCTGCATTTCAGGAAATGACTGAATTCTCTATCTCAGTCGAGGAGTTTAGGTTGGTAGATGAGGCCGTTGAGTTCTTCTCCGGCAACCTCATCGCCGTGGGCCTGACTACTATTCCTAGGACGTCTGGCCGTTTTGCACGCCGACCACTCCCATGGTGGTCGGCCGAGTGTGAGACGGCCCTCAAACAGAAGCGTTATGCCTACATGCGCTATAAGCGCCGCCCGAACGATTTCACTGTCGCTGAATTTCGTCGGGCTAGGGCTAGGTTCCGGTATATTTCGAAGCACGCCCGCCGCTCTTCTTGGCGGGCATACGTGTCTTCACTTAACGGGAAGACCCCTTTAGCTGAGGTGTGGAAGCGAGTCAAAAGGATTCGGGGCAAGTTCTCGCAGGAGTCCCCTCCCGTTCTCCAGGAGAATGGGACCGCAATCTCGGACCCCGCGTCCGTGGCGGAATCCTTAGCGACCGCTTTCTCCGCATTCTCTAGCCGTGATGCTGCTCCGCCAGCATTCAATGCACGTCGTGATGTCGCGGAAGGCCGCCGGCTGGACTTTACCTCCAGAGGCGGAGAACCCTTCAACGACAAGTTTACTGTGAGTGAGTTGCGTTCCGCTCTCGCTTCGTGCGCGGACACCGCCCATGGTCCGGACGATGTCCCGTACGCCATGCTTCGACACCTGGGTGAGCGAGGCATGGCCTTTCTGTTAGATATGTTCAACAGGATCTGGGTGGAAGGTCTTCTCCCAGACTCCTGGCGAATCGCTACTGTGCTCGCCTTTCGCAAGCCGGGGAGAGATCACTCTACTCCGACCGGTTTCCGCCCAATCTCTCTAACCTCTTGCGTGTGCAAGTTGATGGAGAAATTGGTAAATGTTAGATTAGCCTATTTCCTGGACAGCGGAGGCCATCTGTCTTCTGCACAGTGCGGCTTCCGTAAGTTTCACTCCACGTCGGATGCTCTGCTCCGACTGGAAAATGCCATCGGCGATGCTTCCCTTCGTAGACAGCACTACGCCACGGTGTTTTTTGATCTGGAGAAGGCCTATGATACCGCATGGCGATACGGTATCATGGAGATTCTCCACACGATGGGGGCGAGGGAACGCCTCCCAATGTTTATATCTGAATTTTTGCGAGATCGTCGATTCCGCGTACGGGTGTTGGGAGCCCTCTCTGCCCCAAAGGAGCAGGAAGAGGGTGTCCCGCAGGGAAGTGTCCTCAGTGTCACACTCTTTGCCCTGAGCATCAACGGCATCACCTCGGTGCTGCCGGAAGATGTTCTGGCTACGCTCTACGTGGACGACCTTTCGATCTCTTTTGGCGCGGCCCAGATGCCAACTCTGGAGCGTCGACTCCAACAGGCATTGAACCGCGTCTCTCGCTATGCCAAAGCCCACAGGTTTCGGTTTTCTTTGTACCCGCGCCATGGACATTCTCCGTTCCGTGACGTTCAGCGCTTGGGGCGCTGATAGGGCTACCGCCTTACTTTTTTATCGATCCTTTGTTCGCTCGAAGCTCGACTACGGATGCGAGTTTTATGCATCCGCAGCCGAGCGTTTATTGCGGAAGGTAGATTCAATCCACCACACCGGCCTTCGCCTTGCGACCGGTGCCTTCCGCACTTCCCCCATTGAGAGCCTGTTGTTCGATGCTGGGGAGATGCCACTCGCTCTGCGCCGCGTGCAGTGCATCACTCGCCTGTACGCGCGAGCCCGGCGCCTCCCTCAGTCGCCAACAGCTCTCACTGCATCCGCAGCTGATCTCGATGTCATACCCTAAGCCCTTTGGGTTTAGGGCCAGGAAACTCCTTCGAGAGGTAGATATAGCTCTCGGGCCGGTGGCGCCCCTGGTTCTGCCCAGGACGCCACCCTGGAGGGTACCACATTTGGCTATTTGTCGCCACGCCTCTGCTCCCAAAGCTCGTACTGCGCCGGGAGTATTGCGTTCGACCTTTTTGGAGCACACATCGTGTCACGCTGGTACCGTGCCAGTGTATACGGATGGCTCCAAGTCCCAAGAGGGGGTCGGCTTCCACGCCGTATCCCCTCTGTTTGAAGTCAGCGGGGCTCTACCAGGCGCTGCGTCTGTCTTCACCGCCGAGCTGGTGGCAATACACCACTCGGTACGGGAGATTACGCGACGTGCCCGGTTCGGAGACCGGATTGTGATCTATAGCGACTCACAAAGCGCCCTGAGTGCTCTCGGGGCATTGGAATCTCCGCATCCCCTGGTTCGCGATATCCGTGACGCCACGGTTTTGGCGAGCCGGGCAGATGTCGAGATTATCTTCTGCTGGGTTCCTGGACATGTAGGAATTGCGGGGAATGAGCGCGCCGATGAGGGCGCCAAAGAGTCCGCGAGGACTCTGCGACCGGACCAGCGTTTCGCTCTTCCGCACACCGACTACATGGCAGGAATACGGGCAGCTCTTCGGACTGCTTGGCAAAGAAGATGGGAGACGGTCGAAGGGAACTTAAAGTTGCGTGCCATTGCGCCGCGACTGTTCCCATGGACCTATCCCCCAATGCCGCGGCGGCTTCAGGCTGCTTTCTGTCGTCTCCGAATCGGGCACACTCGTGTGACGCATCGCTATCTGATGGAGCGCTCGCCTGCGCCCTATTGCAACGACTGCGTCGTCCCCCAGACTGTTCGGCACATTCTTGTCGAATGTCCCAGTCTGGGTGATCTTCGCGCACGACACCTGTCCCGGTACCGGGATGGGCGGGGCCGCTACCGCCTGTCCCTTGTGCTCGGGACGAGTGCGTGTACTTTGACTGGTGGACTTATTGACTTTTTGGGGGAGGCCGGCCTTCTGCCTTTTATTTAACCCGATTTAATTGTTGTTGTTGTTCTTGTAATTGTTTTTGTTATTGCTTTGTTATTGTTATTGTTATTTCTTTTTATTGTTTTCTGTTTAATTTTTTAAAGTAGCCTAGAACTAGGCTGTTTTTTACGGCGACTTATGCCTAAGTCGACAGTGGCCAGATAGCCCCTTTAAAAAAACAAAAAAAAAATCTTGCAAACGGCCTGGTAGGCCTTCCGGTCTGCTCGCGCATACGATTTCCTTTCCCTTATTGGTATTTGAATTGGGCTTTTCGTCAGTGTGATGGTTAATGCTTCGTGGTCGCTGGGTATCACGGGTCCGGGGACGATGTGGTAGTCGTATGGAAACTTTGAGCTTGTTAAGACTATGTCGAGCTTAGTTGTACCCCTCGCTGAGTAATAGGTCGGGAACTCTGGTCCAATGCGCACTGCTACGTTTCGTTCTAGTAGAAGTTCCACATATCGTCCCGCCGCGTTGGTGCTGGTGTAATCAGCGGCCCTGCATCTTTCGTTGGGCTTTCTTATGGGCAAACAGCCTCATGAAGTTGTGGATAGGGATGTATCCCTTCTTGGGGCTTGGTATCCAGTAGTAATAGTTAGGGGCCCTATGGTAGTTTTGATCTCTATTGCTACGTATGACTCGTCTAATGGAGGTAGAAGTTTATGCACGAGGCCATTTCGGATTGCCATCGCCGCACCGTCGAAGGCCTCATCTGTATGGCTTGTAGTGTCAACTTGGTATCTGAAGATTTTCCTGTCTTTGTTTTTCGTGTTGATGCCGTGTTCGGATATTAAAACAATATCCGGGTCAAGGTTCTGAATTATGTTCTCATACTCGGAACTTTTTCTTGTCCAACCCAACCATTTACATTCATATACATTATTTTTAGGTTTCTGTTTGCAGTGTCCATTCTTGTAGTATGTGTCTTCTGTTTGTTTGTTGTTTTGTTTTACCTTGGTTTGTACCTTTTTAGTCTTCTTCTTGTCTTGCTTTGATCCTCTCGCCTGGTGAGGGGGTGTTCTATATTTACCTTTTCTCTTTTTATTGAACTCACTCAGAGATATTATTGAAGATTTCTGGTGTATACTTAATTTTTTCTTGATAAAGGGCCTCTTCAACCTGATTCTCTGGCATTTGGTCTTCGTATTGCTATTTAATTTTCTCGTTTATGATTCCCTCGGTGATGGCCTCAGCATGGTCTTCCTTGAGATAGAGAGTGTTCCCTGTAGCGAAAAGTTTAAGATTTATCCTTTTTGCATTTATCTGTTGTTTTTTTTCGGGGTAGACGTCGGGGATCTTTTCCTCTGTTGGCTGTTGGACCTTTTTTACTCCCTGGCTGCACGTTCTGAGTTTTTTATATTTTTTGTTCCTGCTCTGTTTCTGTTTCCATCTGCTCTGCATTATGATATTGTTTTTCTTGTTTCTTGTTTGCTTCCGCGTTATTTCTCACTTCTTGTGCAGCAATTCTTGGATTCCTGCAGTTGGAGGCGTTTCTTTCTGATTGAGTTGGTAGTTTAGATTGGGTGGGTTCGACAAGTTTAACTTTCAGAACTTCTCATGGAGGATTGTCGGGCAACCACATTTGAGGCATTCCGTTGTTTTTTTTAGCATCATATTCAGTTCCGTCTTGAACGTCCTTGGTCTTGATAGGTTCGCAATGTTGGCGTAATAAATACAGGCCATTATCTGCGTTGAGTTTTCGTTTTCGACATGGAGCAAAGTACTGTCCTTGGTTGTTTATCCCGTGGATGCTTTCGCAACCTGGGCGTATGTGTTTTTCCTCTTGTTTCTTTTTCCTTTTTTCATTATGCTTTTTTTTTTTTTTGAAGGGACATGTCATTGTGAGGGGGCGGTGGTCTCCGCCGCAATTCAGGCACCTTTTCCGTTCGCTATTGCAGCTCCAATTATAATTATTCACACTGCATTGAGAGCATTTTTCGGTCTCTTGTTTACATGCTCTTGTGGGGTGGTCATCCATGCGGTAGCATCTGAAACAGATCTGAATCTCAGAGCTCCCCCCTCTCTTTTTGATCGAGAGTGATCCTCACATTGAAAACCAACAGTCCCGACTTAGTTGCCTTTTGAACCATACCTGTATTTCTAAATACCACTTTAAATACATGGGTATGGTCTTTAAATTGGATAACTTCTATTACTGAAGCCCAACTGCGGTTGGTTTCAACTTCTCTTTTTAACTCTTCAGTGTCATGAGACCCGATCCATAGGTCCAGACGTCTACATATATTTTTCAGAACGTCCACTGACTTTTGTGTCGTCAGGGCTTCGACGTTCTTCTCATTTTGGCACAGGGCTATAGAGATTTGGGGATTATCAATTAATCTAACCAAAGAAATATTGAGTTGGGAATATATTGTTGAGAATACTTTACCTCTGAGTTTACTAACAACAAATCTTATTTATAGCACGTATGTTTAGTTAGGCCGGTCCTATTTCCTCCCTTGATGAAATATGGAATGCGACGGGTTTTCAGTTTAACGAAACATATCCGTCTGTCGACCCTTCGCAAAAACTTTTATGCTGTTGGCTGTGGCCATCATATAATGCCCTATATATAAAAAACAACAACACCTAAGACTCGGAATTTGCACCCACTGACCCCACAACGCTTTCTCTTCTACCGGTCACTTCATGGCCCACCTGCTGTTCTGCCATGCACACGTGTCTAGTCTGGGTGATCCCAGTGACTGTTTGATTGTTGCTGCTTTCCAATACCTGGAAAAACTCAAATTAAGGTAAAAATAGATCTAAACCTTAAAATTTTTACTTAGATTATCAAAACCAACGACCAACTTCACACTCACGGTTTCATATGTAATTTCTATAATGGATCATGGGAGAATAGATCTTGGCTTATATTATATAATTACTTAGTTAATTTTGGGATTATGCCCACCATCGAATTTTGTGGGCGCTTTGTTATAGCTATCTCTATTTTTAAAAACATACGCAAAGCTATATATTGTGTGTCGTAGGTATACTCTATATAGCTTTAGCTCTATATAGTGTATATCGTAGATATACTCTATATAGCTTCTTCTGTACTTAATGTGGGCGAATTTCTAATTATGTTATGACGAAAAATGCGAGACACATTGAGTTGGAATCGCATTATAGTATATTATATATAATTTTGAAGTGATTTTTTTTCTGAGTTAAAACATGATATGGAAATTTCTTATTGATCAATTTTAAGGAAAATATGATTGATTTAAATACCATTCGGTGGTGAGGCTTATGTCTGAAGTCCAGGAACGCGGTAGAAAAACTAGAGGCCCAACGACATTTAACAATCGTCTTTTAAATTCGAATCTAATGTTAGGTTTTCGAATTAGGAATATTACGTGTTTATTTAAAAAATGCGGCGGGGTTTGGGGGGGGGGGGTTGATGCATCCCCCCAAATTTCGAAATTATATTAAAAATGATATATAATGCAATAAGATGAGATTGCAATAGTCCCCCATTTCGAAATGACCTTAAAAATGAAATACAGCTTTGGCCAAAATTATGGAGCAGGTATGAAAAAGTGAAGAATATGATTGAAAACCATTTATTTCATACTTGACATAATACAAATCAACAGTTTTGCGTATATTCTATCAACAATTGATAGTTGTGTCCTTCTTTTGCTTTTCTAACCACTTTAATGCGTATTTGCCCATTGTGCATAAGTAGTTGAGGCAACCTTCTGCCATTCAATGTGTGATACTAACGTTTATTCCCATTTTTTCGGTGATTATCTTATTGTTAACTTACAAGTGGTAATTTTTTGTTAATAATGTCTCCAAAGAAACAGGTTCCTAAAGCTCAAAGAGCTCAAATCATTACATTAGCCGGGGAGGGATTATCCCAAGTCAAAATTGCAAGAACATTGAAATGCCCGAAAAACGGTGTCCAAACAACCAGTAAAAGGTACAATGAGACCAATTCTTTCAAAACCGCGATGGTCAAGGTCGCACAAGGTGTAAAATTCCAGCTTTTTGATATTTTAAAATGGAGAGCAACTGCTTGCACTTCAGACAAATAGCTCCTCCCCGAGAAACTCGATTGGTGCTCAAAACTGGTTACGCCCACAAGTCTCTTCCAGTCGTCTTCACATTGGGCTCCATCCACCGAGGAAGGACTTATAACTCAACTACTGATGTCCTCCCATTCACTTCCCCAAGCACTTTTTGTTCGAAGGTATTCATAGTTCATAACTGCATCACATCAGGAAAAATCTCTTTCCATCTGCCTTCACATTCACTTCTCTCACCGAAAATTAGCCAAATCCACTCATTCACCTTACCAAACATTAACTTCCAATTAAGTTATTTTGTAAAATTGTTCATAAATCAAAATACGATTTCATTTGTTGAACACCCTCAGAACGAACTCGAATCGCGAATTTGGATTCATACGCAAAAGAAACTACTTGTTCCTATCTAACAACGTTCCTATCCGGAACTGGTGACCCCGCCCCAATCGAAAAGAACCACCTTCTCTCCCCACAAGTACTTACCTTCTCTCGCAACATGTGTATATATACTGTATATATATTCTTTGTACCTATGAAAATATCCCTTACATTGGTTTATTTAGAAATCTCTCAACATCAAGACTTTATAAACTTGGTGCACCAGGTTGCGCGAAACATTTCTTTTGTCCATTGGGTATTGAAGAAGAACATTTTGAGTGTGTCGAGTGCCCCCGAATTGAATGCATGAGTCGCAATCACATTTGACTTAAAAGAAGAACATTTTGAGTGTGTTGAGTGCCCCCGAATTGAATGCATGAGTCGCAATCACATTTGACTTAAAAGAAGAACATTTTGAGTGTGTTGAGTGCCCCCGAATTGAATGCATGAGTCGCAATCACATTTGACTTAAAAGAAGAACATTTTGAGTGTGTTGAGTGCCCCCGAATTGAATGCAGGAGTCGCAATCACATTTGACTTAAAAGAAGAACATTTTGAGTGTGTTGAGTGCCCCCGAATTGAATGCATGAGTCGCAATCACATTTGACTTAAAATAAGAACATTTTGAGTGTGTTGAGTGCCCCCGAATTGAATGCATGAGTCGCAATCACATTTGACTTAAAAGAAGAACATTTTGAGTGTGTTGAGTGCCCCCGAATTGAATGCATGAGTCGCAATCACATTTGACTTAAAAGAAGAACATTTTGAGTGTGTTGAGTGCCCCCGAATTGAATGCATGAGTCGCAATCACATTTGACTTAAAAGAAGAACATTTTGAGTGTGTTGAGTGCCCCCGAATTGAATGCATGAGTCGCAATCACATTTGACTTAAAAGAAGAACATTTTGAGTGTGTTGAGTGCCCCCGAATTGAATGCATGAGTCGCAATCACATTTGACTTAAAAGAAGAACATTGTGAGTGTGTTGAGTGCCCCCGAATTGAATGCATGAGTCGCAATCACATTTGACTTACAAGAAGAACATTTTGAGTGTGTTGAGTGCCCCCGAATTGAATGCAGGAGTCGCAATCACATTTGACTTAAAAGAAGAACATTTTGAGTGTGTTGAGTGCCCCCGAATTGAATGCATGAGTCGCAATCACATTTGACTTAAAAGAAGAACATTGTGAGTGTGTTGAGTGCCCCCGAATTGAATGCATGAGTCGCAATCACATTTGACTTAAAAGAAGAACATTTTGAGTGTGTTGAGTGCCCCCGAATTGAATGCAGGAGTCGCAATCACATTTGACTTAAAAGAAGAACATTTTGAGTGTGTTGAGTGCCCCCGAATTGAATGCATGAGTCGCAATCACATTTGACTTAAAAGAAGAAGCAAAATTTCCTTCTAACATAATGATTCTACAGACATAGTACAGCATAGACTATATATAATCTATAGTGTTGTCTATAGTTGTTGTTACTGTCTATGCTGTTACACAGTCTTTGCTGTTGTATTGTCTATGCTGTTACATACTCTTTGTTGTTGCAGGTATTGTCTATGCTAAAAAATAGCCTAGAGGGAGTATTTAAAAAATTGCTAAAAAGATCAATGAACGTATTTAACCTCGTATAATGAACAGACCAAGTAAAATATATAAAAGAAATTATACATTTTTAGAAACAAAAGGGCTAGTTTAAGGGGGGGGGGTATTTTTTTTGCATTTCCATGTAATTTAAAGACCTCACCCCAATTTCAAAAGTTTGATGGCCGTAACATTTTTTAATGTTTCTTTGTAAAATATTGACTTAATTAATTTTAAAGAGCTAAGAATTCGCTTGAATGGCTTTTTCTTTGGGGGGGGGGGGCTTAATTTAGCTAAATTAGGGGCTGAGAAGCTTTTATAATTTGGGGGGCTGTCAAACCCCACAAAATTAGGATGTTCATAACTCTACCTCTATGATATTGAAAAACGGATTTCAGACTGTGGGTTTCAGCCCCAAATCTACCCATACACCAATTTTCCTAAAAATCCGTGAGGGTCTGATTTGATATTTCAAAATTTTTGCCTGATTTGTCAGAGAATCGGGCTCTCCTGTCTTTGGGACCCATGTTCCATTATTGATCGTTTTTCGGTAGGGTGCCGAATGTTGCCCCCTGTTTCTCGGACAGGATCCTTCTCGTGAACCATGCCTAGGCGGTTATAATGAATGCTCTTCCGTCACTTGGTGGTTCGCTTGTACATATGACACCTCTACCATGGACTTGATGGAAATGGTTTGTACCAGGAAACAAATCGACTAGGAACTTGGTAGCATTCCCCAGTATGGGCGATCTTCACGCACATTGCCTTTTCCGAAACTTGGACGAGCGGGAGCACTACCCCGTGTCCCTTGTACTATGGACGACTTCGTGCACACCAACCATACATATTTAACTTTCAGGAAGAGCCGCGTCTCTTCCATAGCATTTAGTTTTGGATGTGTTGGGTGCATGTTCGGGCCCTGAAGAAGATAGGCTTCCCTCCGGGACCTTGGTGGGGGATAACTTTCTGGGTGGAATTTCCTTTCATTCAATATTACCCCCCAAACGGTTCAAGGAATTATTGGGAACTTAAAAGGAGCGAGAGGAAAAATTTGTGTCCATCCAACTTCGTAACCTTGGTCGAAATCCCCATAAAGGTGATTTTTGTATCAAATGGCCAGTGCAGTTTGCGAATAGAGGAGTTACGCCACAGGAACGTGGCCGGCGGAGAACATCTGCTGTAAACTTTGAACCATTTGAAGATGTCGATGAGTGCCAGTGGTCAAGGTCAGAGGGATGAAAACAAGGATGGCAAGCTCAAAGCTCTTGCAGTCAAAGTGAGAACGGATGTAGCTGAGATTACGGAGAAAGTAAAGATAGAATTTACAGAGAGCAGCAACACCAGTTTTGAGGGAGAATTTCAAAGGTGGCCCATATGGATGCATTGGTTTTGCAGCCAGCCACATCCGCAGCTATATCTTCCAGTTATACCTTTTTTCTTCATGACAGTTTTAGAAAGCTTTCCGAGAGCCTTTCCTTTATTTAAAAAGAAATATCATTTCCAATATGAATAAATTGAGTAAGAGATGAAAGATACGAGCGGGACCAGTAAATGACAGTTCCAGATACGAGGAATTCACAGAAGCGGTGAAGGACAACATTGTGGTTGTGTTGAATGTACCCGAGAGATCAAGAAGTACGTTGTAGAACAGCTACTTCAATGTGTCCTGTCTAACACCAGCCTGAACAATCTCTATCAATAGGTACAAGTGATCTAGAATCCGGGCTGACATCAGCCTTTTAAGAACTTCTGAGAGATTGGGTGGTAGCTTTTTTGGTAGTTTGGATTCGGGTTCGGTTTCTATAGGATATGACGAACGTCACTGTATTTGAATTCAGACGTTACTATTCCAGACGATAGGAAGGTATTAAAAATATTAGTGAGGTAAGTGAGAAGAACAAGGATGCTGCACAATTCAGTTACAGCTTAAATTCATAAAAAAACGAGCACTTAAAGAGAATAAAGATCTAATAATAGAAATGTCCCGAAAAATACAAACACAATAAAAAAAACTACCCTTTTTGATGTTGACATCAGCACTTCAGAGTTGGATAGGCATAAAAAACTCCCCGACCAACTAGACACATCAACCCTAAGATAAAAAAAAATCTAATTTAAGAATTGAATCGTCCCGTCTCCAAAAGTTCTTCACTTTCACGTGCACCCGCCTGTGCCCAACATAATAAGCGCAATGTATTTATTCCTCGTCCAATCGATCGGGTGCCATCGTGAAATTAATAACTCTTCAAATAAGTTAGCCCTTGATTGTCAGCGCCGGTATAAAATTTGGAGGCGGATTATTATTGCTCAATTCTAACCAAAAACGCGCTCATTCTGTCGTGTATTTAGGATGTTCTAGTTATGTAACCTTCAATGCACTTTTTTACTTTCGCTTACGCACATTTCTTTACAAACTCTGCTCAAAGTTTTGTCGGAGATCCTAACTTTGGCTTTCTCTTCTTAGTTTGTAGTTAATATATATTGGTAATATAAAAAAAGACGATGTGTACAGGTTGATGACAAATGTGTACATTGGTCGAAAAGACAAATTGACCAAGAACTGCGGCAACAATACTTTCAGGCATGGGGAAGCGAGGCAGGTTCACGAGAATCGTGGCCACTGAGACTCTCTTTCCTCTCTTACTCTTAAGGACTTTTCCTTTCACCCACGTCTTCTCTACTTTAACAACGTAAATAGTCTTCTCTCGGTTTCTTGTTCCTTTCGCTTATTCTGTTTCTGAATATTATGTCTTTTTGCTGAGCAGGACGCGGAATCTTTAGTTACAGCCCCACCCTTTTCCCAATAAACCCCCCCGCAACTTTACTTCTTTTACGAACTTTTCCCCCCAAACCTCTTTGTTTGTAAAATCCTCCGATTTAGGCTTTTAAGTTTCTTAATATGCTAACAAATAGATCATTTTGAACGTATACAAAAGTCTTTAGGAGGAGGGTGGGGATTATCACGGGTGAAAACTTTCTGGGTGGAATTTCCTTTCATTCAATATAATCCCCCAAACGGTTAAAGGAATTATTGATCACTTAAAAGGAGCGAGAGTCGAACTTTTTGTCCATCTAACTCCGCAACCCTGGACGAAACCCTCATAAACTTATTCACCGAAGAAATGTTTTAAGCATTTCACCCCCACTGCCAGAGGGGAGATGCAAAAACACGTTGGTGTAAGATATAATGCCGAGAATCTCTCTGCCAGTGTCCAAGTTTTATCGCTTGAAGACTTCGACTCTCCCCCTCCCACTTAACAGGCAATAGGAACCTTCTTTACCGCTTGAGAAAAATTAAAACTGATCTAAATCCACTCACAGCTCAAATCAAATACTCCTGGCAATTACTGTCACTCTGATGACCCTAAATGCTATTACCAGGTCAAGAAGGGCATGGGAATAGCCCTCAAGAACGCGAAGGATTAATGCTCCTCGCCATTCTATCAGGAGAGCTAGCGCCTCTTATAATTTACTTCATAAAGAATTGTTTACAAGCGAACTACTTCGGGGGAAGCGTCACGAGATAAGAATTTAGTTATAATTTAGGAACTTTTATCCTTGGTGCCAGTCTAGCGCATTTAGTAATTAGATTTTTAAGTGATATAAATTTAAAGCGCAAGGAAGTGAAAATGTCGGCTGTAGTTTACTGCTCCCCCCGTTTGGGGAGATAGTGGAGATTTGGTCTCTCCCGACGAGCACAAGTCGCAAGAAATTTCAGATCCTTCAAATAAAAGAGAAACATTTATCTTCATATTAATTCATCTTGACATTTAGAGGGTGGCATGCAAACATACTCCTCTGGATGGAAATCTAATCAGTAAAGCGGCACGTAAATATAAAATGCAAAACTACCAGAAGGAAATAGAAACATTCCAAGCGAAAAGGTTTTTTCTAAAAATACAAAAGTGCTTGGAGCTTTTAACTTTCATGCGTCTAGTTTTGTATATATATATATATATATATATATATATATATATATATATATATATATATATCCCCTTTAAAACCTCCATTGTGGAGATTGGGGCGGGTCTAGAGAGGTTCCTACCTTCAATCCTAAGTGCCCCAACTAGTCCTCTTCAAAACTACCCGAGCTATGTACTTTCCATTGTCACCTTCCCAAACTTCACTCTTTAATCCATCTCACAAACTCTGGTGATGTCGTCGTTGGTTTTTGCTTAGTGTTAAATTATTATTATTGCTTATAAAAATAAAGTTGTATAAGACGCAATCAAGGCCACATCATTTAGACTTGATGCCTTGCCACTTAATGTGGTTGGTGTGGTTTTTATTCCTTCGATTCTTGGTACGGCTCCTGAAAGATTCCACGATGTAGTGTGCGCCATGCGAGCATCGCCATCCCATCCATTCACTAAATTCCTTACATCCCCGTAAGGGGCGCGTCGATTTGAATTCCTGACCGCCCCAGCTTAGCTTCTAATCCTTCTTTTAGACAGCCTGTGATTCTCGCCTACTCCCTCACTCCCCCTACAACCTCTCCGACAACCTTTCCCACAACTTTCTCTGGTCGGCCTCTATTTTCAGAGGGTAGATCCTGACCTTCTTCTCAGCCAACTATCCCAGATCGGGGCTGAGGGGGGAGGGGGCAATATTCCTTAACCCCTGAGCTCCGGTTTGGGATGGTGAGTTTTTAACAACCTTCAGCATCTCCACCCATACCTTACTCACATGCCCTTTCCTCGTCACTTCACACACTATCCTTTTTACGCCGTGCCCAAGGTGGAGTCGCCATGCCGAAGGGCTGCCAGGTCACCAGGCGGTAGGGGTAGCCTAAAATGGCGGCACCGGGCTCTGCCAGCCCCATACGCACCCCTCGCAGATCGGGCCACTGCGAGGGGTGATTAGCGTTTGCTTCCCTTGAATAAAAAAGGGTCACCATGTCCAATGATAAGATTAAAAAAAAGAAATCCCCTTAATTTCCCCCCGTTCACCGTCGGCCGTCGGAGCCGCCCTCGGGTAGCTCCACTGAAAAAAAGGAGCCCCTCCCCGTCCCACTGTGCTTTCACAGGGGAACCTCCAAAATTCTTTGACCAGGTTGGAAGCTTACTCCTGTCATTTGCCTAAGGATGTAGGAGACTCCCCTTCACCCCCTTGTCTGGAGGTGCCCTTGGGTTCCTCCCTCTTTCCAGCGGCAGTCCCCCCTTTACTTTCTAAGGGGACTGCCAAGAAAGCCAGCAGGCAGCCCATAACCGAGCGCTCACCATTGAAGCGGCTTCGTAGGGCAAACCCCCTTAAGGGGGAGAGGGAAGACAAGGCCCATCGGCCGCTCCCGTCCAGAGAGCTGCTGGCTCGCATACTAACCTTAGCAGTGGTCAAGGACTGTGCCTCCCATACTCGACTCGTGACACCGCTGCCAATGGATCCTGTGATTTCCTGGGGGGGGGGGGCACATGGAGTCCCCCCTCCCTAGATAGACATGGTCTTTGAGTCAAACCAGCCCCAGACGATAGGACCATCTATGGGGGCGAATCCGGGCTCGGCGCCCGTCACCGAACCCAAGTCCGCCCCTATGCAAGGTCCTCCTCAAACGGCTTGGGTCTCCAAGGCAGTACGAGGGAAGGGATTTCCTCCTCCGGGTGGTGTCCGTGTAACCGCCAGGAACTTCTCCATCTCGGAGAAGGACCTTGCTGAGGTCGGTCCATTTGGCCTGGGGGCTCCTGCCGGCGGAGGAGAGAAGCGGGTTCATTCCCAGCCCTACTCTCCTAAAAAGAAAAGAAAGAAAAAAAAGACTCGGGGTTCCTCTCCTTCCGCGGAGGCTGCCGGGACGCATGGGCCTGCTACTTCGGTAAGCAACCAAGCCAACATCGGCACGTCCGGCCCCGCTGCCCCCCCCCCCCCCCCGGGGTGCTGAGTCCCTGACAAAGACCATAATTACAAGTGCACAGAGCGGAGCCGCCGAGGCCCCTCATTCAGAGACTACCCGGCTTTTTTGAGCCCGCTGGCTTCAAACACATCCTGGTTATTAACTACTGATGGCAGCATGTTGGCTAAGGGCAACATGGCCCATCAGAGGAGAGCTTTAGCTAGTGTGATTGGTAGAGAGCCGAAGGCAGCCATGATTAGTGCCCTTCGGAGAGTTGGTGGCACGCCCGTGAGTGTGACCCCGCGCTCTACCATGAACTTCGTGAAAGGAGTAGTTTATGCCAGGGAACTCGTGGACTACTGCATAGAGGACATCACCTTGGAGCTGGCCGACGATGAGGCCTTCAAGGTCGAACGTGTGTTGAGACCCACTCCTACACTCTTCGTCCCGTCTACTGTGAAGTCATTCGTGCCACTGCCGCGGAGGTGTTATTACTTCCACAGCTTTGGCCATACTAATCGTTCCTGTCGACGTGCAAAGTTGGGGTTACCCGAAACATGTATAAGTTGTTCTAAGGCCGCACACGATAAGTCCAAATCGTGTGTGGCCCAGTGGGTCAATTGCGGAGAGCCGCACCTCGCTTCTTCGAAGCAATGTGGTGCGTATCTCCTTGAAAATGAAATTCTGGCCGTTCAGGCTCAGGATCGTCTCTCATTTCGCGAGGCTAGTGACTTTGTCTTGGCGCGCCCGGGGCTGCCCGGGACGTCCTATGTCTCAATGTTGAAAAACACACCTTCTGCTCCTTGCCCCTCCAGGCCTACGAGTACGGAAGTTTCCGCGCCCATTCGGAACACTTCTGCGGGTTCTACCCCCATCCCCTGGGCTTCCGTGATAAAGCTGGCGGCACAAAGGGCCCACATCCACTCCCGTCTGAAACCATGTCTCCCCCCCCCCCTCCAATTCACAGCAGCGTGACCGTTTCCTGTAAGGCGAAACGGTCACGCGCTTCCACCGAGTCGTTAGACTCACAGGAGGTAACACCCCTGAAGTTGGTCGCAAGGGCATCTTCCGGGGTTCCTAAAGCTGCTCCCCGAAAGGAGGACAGCACTAAAAGAGCTTCGGCTCCTTCGCCCACGCCCAGTGGTGGGCTGGATGGCTCGGAGACTGTGGTTCTTCGAAAAGAGGGCCTCTCGCCTCCGAAGCCACCCCACCCGCCTAAGGTTTCGAGGCAGAGGGAGGAAAGACGAGCATGGCGAGCCCAACCTCCCCCAATAAGTCCTCGGAGGCGACAGCGCCTGGAGTTGTGCCTCCGGGAAGCGGTCGGCTATTTCCGTGAGGGTCTTGTCTTCGAAGAGGTTCTACACACCTCCGAGCTAGGCTTGGAGGGCATATTACTTCAATGAAATTACAGCGGATTCCGGGCCAACTGGTTGCAGTTGCGGAGGCTCGTCTAGTGCCATTCCCCGTTAGCTATCTTTTTGCTAGAGACCATGCTGGGCGCATGCCACCTGCCCACCCTCCCGGGGTATAAGGGTTTTGCGACCCCACCACCACGGGATGGGCCCCGGGCGGGGGGATGTGCAATTTACACCCGGCATCATGGCTCCGTTCTTCTATTCGCTTTAGGTACCTCCTTTCCGGCAGTAGCTGTGCAACTCCACCTTGATAGGAGTTATACTGTTATTTCCACGTACATTCCACCGTCAGCCGACTTAGATGCGGGGGATTTCCGCCGCGTCATGGCACGGTTGCCGATGCCCCTTCTCTTGTTCGGAGATCTAAACGGTAGACAACCCCCTCTGGAGACACTACTCTATTAATCCTCGGGGTCAAGTCTTGCCGACCTGATCGACGAGCTTGAGATGCGTGTCCTAAACGTGGATGAGTTTGCACTTCACTGTCCGAGAACCGCTTCATTTTCCTGTCTCGATCTATCTTTGTGCTCTCCGGATGCACAGCCTAATTTTGATTGGGCAGTGGTCGATCACTTTTTCCACGCCGTATCCCCTCTGTTTGAGGTCAGCGGGGCTCTACCAGGCGCTGCGTCTGTCTTCACGGGTGAGCCTGGTGGCAATACACCACTCGGTACGGGAGATTTCGCGACGTGCCCGGTTCGGAGACCGGATCGTGATTTATAGCGATTCACAAAGCCGCCTGAGTGCTCTCGGGGCATTGGAATCTCCGCATCCCCTGGTTCGCGATATCCGTGACGCCACGGTTTTGGCGAGCCGGGCAGATGGTGAGATTATCTTCTGCTGGGTTCCTGGACATGTAGGAATTGCGATGAATGAGCGCGCCGATGAGGGCGCCAAAGAGTCCGCGAGGACTCTGCGACCGGACCAGCGTTTCGCTCTTCCTCACACCGACTACATGGCAGGAAAACCTCATATGCCGCGGCGGCTTCAGGTTGCTTTCTGTCGTCTCCGAATTAGACACACTCGTGGGACGCGTGCCATTTGATTCAGCGCTCGCCTCCGCCCTACTATGAAGACTGCGTTGTCCCCCAGACTGTTCGGCACATTCTTGATGAATGTCCCAGTCTGGGTGATCTTCGCTCACGTTACCTGTCCCGGTACCGGGACGAGCGCGATCGCTACCGGTTATCCTTGTACTCGAGACGTGTTCATGCACATTGACTTATGGACTCTGCCTTCTCCCATTTAACTAGTTTTTTATTGTCGTTTTCTTTGTAGGTCGCACATCCATCGCCGGGGGGAGGGGGATCTGCCCCCGACACTGGAGCCTGCTTCCTTCTTGTTGCCTTTTATGTTACTCTAAAGTAGCCTACTACTATGCTTTCGTGGTGAGTTCGGCCACTTATTCCTAAGTAGGTAGTCGCTAGATGGGCTCCTAAAGAAAAAAAAATCCTTCCATCTGTCTTAATGTATCCGCAGCTGATCTCGAAGGTGCCTATACCGCCCAAGTCCTCAGTCTTACCCTAAGCCTTTTGGGTTTAGGGCTAGGTAACCTCTTCGAGAGCTAGAAATAGCTTTCGGTCCGGTGCCCTCCGCCCCCACGGTTCTGCCTAGGACGCTGCCCCGGAGGGTGCCACTATCGACTATTTGTCGCCACGCCTGTGCTCCCAAATCCTCTACAGCGCTGGTAGTATTGCGTTCGATCTTTTGGAGCACACTTCGTGTCACGCTAGATCCAGACTGGGTCAGTTTCCATGACGTATCCCCTCCGTTTGAAGTCAGCCAGGCGTTGTGTCTACCATAGCGCCGCGACTGTTCCCATGGACCTACCCCCCAATGCCACGAAGGCTTCAGGTTGCTTTCTGTCGTCTCCGAATTGGACACACTCGCGGGACGCACCGCCATTTGATGGCGCGCTCGCCTTCGTATTATTGTCAAGACTGCGTTGTCCCCCAGACTGTTCGGCACATTCTTGATGAATGTCCCAGTCTGGATGATCTTCGCTCACGTTACCTTGGGTCGCTACCGCTTGTCCCTTGTACTCTGAACTGGTTCCTGCACATTGACCTGTGTACTTTACGACATTTTGGAGGAGGCTGGCTCCCTCCACTTTATTTGACTGTTCGTTGTGAGTTGCATGTTACTCCGCCGGAGAGGGGGAGGCATGCCTACCCCCGACGCCGGGGCGCGCTTCCTTTTTGCTTTTGCCTTTTATGCTATATTTTTCTAGCCTTTGTAATTTTTATCGTTATTTTTTTGTTGATTTAGCCTAGTCGTAGGCTCTAGTGAGTACGGCGATTTATGCCATACGTAGGCAGTCGACAGATTGCCTCCTAAAATAAAAAAACAAAACAAAATAAACTTACGTCTGTTCAACAACTTGGGGCAGAGGTGGACTTGTTTTTGTTTTTGATGTTAATGAAAAAAACCTTAATCTGGTTTTCCCGTATTCTTTTGCCTAGTTAGCAAAAAAACAGACCTTCCGAAGGCGAATTTCCTTTTTGTAAAAAAACAAAACAAAGGAACTTTTTCAACCGATAAGTCATGTTTTTGCAACTTCTGCAAATATTTCAGTTTTGTAAATTTCCGTTATAGGATTGGCGTCTTAGATAGCAGAAAGACAATTTCTGGTACCATTCTTCCAAACCATCATGAGATTGATAAGGAAAGTTGGGAAGCTTTTTTAAAGCTCTAGTAATGCTTAGGGAAAGTATAAAAATGTTGTTTTTGTGCCACATGAACTGTCTGAAGGACAACATTTATAATGCGTGATTATTGCTTCACCTCCATTGGCTTGAAATTCTCGCAGCCCATTTTGGGACATAATTGTTACGGATGATGAAAAGTAGATTCCTGTAATATTAAGCACAAAAAGGCGTTTATTTATTACGAGGTCATTAAAACTAAACAGTTAATGCATACAGATATATTCAATAATTGCAACGTTTAAAGCGTTCTTCAGTAAAAACGCCCTTCGCTGGTCAACCGAAAGGATGGCATCCCCTTCCATCACAATCCAAGGCCACGGCGTGGCACGTCCACCCTCTCGCGGCGCACCCATCCATCTCGCGACCATTTGGAGTTAGTATGGCTACGGATGGAGGAGTTCAGGGTTAGGATGAACTTCATCTATCCACTCGCTTTTCCAGGCATAAATTCTGGAAAACAACTAGTGGAACGTCCCCCAACACTCTCCGTGGAAATGAAAATTCAAATCCTTCCCCACGCTGCAACGGAACCGGGGAATCCACATACGAGTATACAGATGAATCGAAATTCAAAGATGGAACAGGACTCTCTTTGCTATCGGGCAAATACATAAACTCTGAAATCCTACCAAAAGCAGTACTATCTTTACCGGCGAGTGTTATGTCCTAAAATGAGCTTTGCAGTGGGCATACAACACCCACCGCCCATACGAATATACAATTATTAGAACTGACGACTTTACCACCCCTTCGATGTTGGAGCAACTCTCGACATAAGATCAGCATTAACGGCCGAGATTATACGCCCCGGCAGCGGAATCATCCGCTACCTAGAGGAGACACAACTCCTCCCCAAGTTGTAGATAAGTCTCCAATATTCTGATGTGCATTTTAATTAGTTCTACTTGTTTCACTCATCACTCCATTATCACCATCCACCTATAAAACGGATATTGCTAAGCAATCACCTCGCAGTGAGTGCCAAGGGACTTGTGTAACCTCCCCCCCTCCTATATTCATCTTACCTTGTACCTTACCTTACGTCACATAAATTACATGGTTTTCTCTCTGAAGGAGGTGTGAAAGGATATAAAATTATATATTTGAAACAAAATGAATTTTTCAAGAAAGGTATCCACTGCTTCGCTAAACGCTTAGAGAAGCATTCTCATTAAAAATAGAAACTGTTTTTTTTTTTTATTAAAACTGATTTTACATTGCATTAATTTCTTGACAACTTAATATAAATTCAAATTTTGATTGTATACAACTACAGAACTCATTAAAATAATACTCTCAGCTCTTCTCAGCATTCCTTCCTTGGAAAACGCAGTAACTGCAGCTTCGCTTTCCCCGCAATCCAAAGCCAAGGCTGAATGAAAAATGCTCAATCCTCCTGACTCCTCAAACCTCGTTCAAAGTGATAAGCCTCCTTTTTTCAGTCTCCGGTGTAATTTTTTTAGCGGCTAAAACATTTGAGAGATTAATAATTTCCCCCAATAAAACCATCTTACATAAATTAAATATAATGTTAAAAATCTGGAATTGTTCTAGATAAAGATGGAAATTATATAATTGAGTAAATATGATTTAATTACATGCTTATTGACTGACCTGACTGATCATCACATTCTCGTCTCTTTGAAAAGATTTGTGTGAGCTACTTTCCACTGGTTGACATTTAAACGATTTGGTAGGGTTGTCCACATACCTGCAAGGGGTTGTCATGTGTAGCATGGACAACCTCGCTATGGCTGACATCTGGGACATTGTGTACTCTTCCAGCCTCGACACCAGCACTTTGCTCTCCTGGTCCTAAGCCTGTAGGGAGAGGAAGATCTTATTAGAATATATTATCTTCCAGACATTTTCACTTTCTCTAGCCTCGCCACTTTCAAACTTTATATGTTATACACCCTCGTTAGTATCTTGCTTTATAAATTCGTGGAATATCATTTTTGGGGGTGGAAGTGCCTTTATTTACTAGTGTAAATCTTAGACGCAAAAACAAGTGTTACTACCATATTTTAATGTGCATTTAGTTGCATAAAGTAAATGAAAAATTGCACAATTGGTATATCCTATTTAGGAAAAAGGATCAAACTGAAGTTATGTCTTTTCCAATACTGCTAAAAAATGTTGGCAGGTATATAAGGATTAAAGGTTGTAATTCTTCTTACTGGTTGTATTCGTTCCAGGAGGCTTTGATATCATTCCCCTCGATCTCTCCTAAAACTTGGTTTCTTCGGCCTCTTAGCACAATTGCGTCGGTACGAGTTTCCTTTTTTTTAAACCTTTCACTTAATTTTGCTTCGGTCGGTAAATCAGCCAATTTATTATTATTTTTTGCATTCCGGCGTTCCTGTTCGTTTTTAATTGATTCTCGTTATCCTTGACCCATTTTTACGGTCGATGGTCATTTCAAATAGGACCTTGCTCTTTCTTAGAATCCCCTTGTTCAATTCGGCCCCTGAAGATGAGATGGATCTTAAGAACCAACAATTTCACAAATGCTCGGTGCGTTTATACACATTGTATGTGTATTTTCGATTTACTCAATCTATGTGCGATGTGTAAAGAGAGTGTAATAAGCCTTCACATTAATTTGACTGTCTCTTGTTTATTATATAGAATTCACGAATATATCTTTGCATCTTTTTTATTGACTGTTAATTACGAAACTTGTGGCGACGCTAATTTCTCTTTCAACCTCCAAATCTTCTCTTTTTCAATTTTCAGCGCCAAAGTGGCAGTCATTACAAAAGATAAAAGTATCGAGATTTTGAGTGGATAGATAAATGTATATTCCTGCTCGCAATGTGTAATTGTGCACCATATTGAACTTTTCATTACAAAATATGAAGCCCCAAGTGAAGTTTATTTGTTGATGTAGTTAATGTATATGAGAATCCATTTCGAGGTTATTTGCAATTATTTTTACTTTTTTCTCTTCATTACACATTTGTAATTTTGCAACGGCTTAGTTTGCTTTTTTGTTTGTTTTTTTATCGGGATTTTAAAGTAGCCTGGTACTAGGCAGAATTTTTAATTACAGTGAAGCATTTATAGTAAGTTACAAAATTATCAAGCGTTACGTAAGAGTTACCACGGATTTGGACCAATATAACTTTCATAGGTTAGTTTCACCTTATTAAAATTATATCAAAATCCGTTTATAACTTTTACAGTTGTCAGTTTCGGCCCAAAGCTGTTTGCATTCAATCCCTACGGAACCATCAGTGTATTTAACTTAGGTAGATGGTAATTTACGAGAAACTACAGGGTTGCAGAAAAAGACGGATGTTATATTCGTGATTTACGCCAAAAAATACCCCTAGAAAAGTTTATTCTCATTTCCATTTTTTTTTTATTGTTGTACAGTGAATTATCCATTTTATTCTTACTCATATTTAGTGTAGGGCTTTCCACGATATTCCGTGTGTGTTGTTTTATCAGAAAAATTCTGTACTATCGCAGTCCTAAATCATGTTTACCAGCTTGTACCCGTTATTTCTAATAGGTACTCGGGTTATCTAATTCAAATATTGAGTTATAGTTTGTATTAGTGAACCCGTTTAGTATCTACGCGGCAAATTTATCAATTTTCAAAAGACAGACCATTTTACTGTCTTCATACGATCTATTTCTTAGTTCAAGGACTAATTTAGTCGCTAGGCGCTGGACGTGTTCTAGCTAATATTGGAATGTCTTTTCCCATAATATATGGTGACCAGAATTGTACTGCATACCCTAAATGCGGTCCTACAAGCGCTTATATAATGGATAATAAAGCCTCGATTTAAATGCAAAAAATGTCTATGTAGCCAAGAAACCTATTTACAATTTGTGAAGCTACATTAAATTGTTTAGACAATTTAAGATCTCTTTGAGATTAAGAAACACAAGCCTTTTCGATGTTTACTGCGTCTCCGCAAATGAGTGGATGGTGTAAGAGGGGTACTGACCAGGCTACAACCGAAACCTGGAGGAGCGGCACTCGCTCAAAAGCCTTTTTAAAGTCGAGATAGATAGAATACATCTACTGCTTTATCATGGTCAGACTTTGTTAGCCCTACATGAAAAGAATTCAAGCAGCAAATTACTTAAGGATGAGCGCCCGGGGCGAAAGATCTATTAGCTTATCGACTTCTTGATGCTCTATGGTTCCATATATAAACAATGGACTCTACTAGTTTACATAGGACAGAAGAAATGGAAATGGGCCGAAAGTTTATCACCGATTTGCACCGTTTGATATATATCGCCACTCATCATAACCAATGTTGCTTACTTCCATACACGTGAGAAGCGGCAATTTTACTCCGCTAGGCAGTTGCAATGCAATTTCTTCCCATTGACAAAACCAGAAGCAAAATTACAGTTTATTCCATCCTTCAAATAAACAATTTGTTCTAAACAAACTATAATGAACTATTTTTCGTCCGAAGTGACGAGTGAACATTATTAATTCTAGTCTCTAGGCGAAAGATATGACTAGCCATCTCCAGGGCAACATTTATGGCACAATATTTGTCGGTCAAATATCTAAAGATCGCAGCAAGTTTAAGAGGACGAAACAAAAAAAGATTCCTCACGATTTTGACACTTCGTTCTTCAAACCTTTGAGCGGGATTTAGAATTACAGATATCATTACTGTTCCAGAAAGAAAAATAATTTGGTAACCGCTTAATCCGCACTTTTTTTGATGGTTATTATTTTTCAGTGGATCGCGACAGTTTAATGTGGAATCCGAACCATGGGAGTATGTATCTACAGCGTATGCCAGCCACCGGATTCCATCCGGCAACTAACTACTACAATCATGGATTTGCTCCCACTCTGCTACGCCGTAACCCGAATCACGCGCACATGTTGTTGCAGATTACATATATCAGCCATTTAATAAAAATGAATCAAGCTCGAGAGCGAATGAACGACACAGAACCACAAGTTTAAATGCTGTGAGGGGGAAACACGGGGGAAAATCCAAGGTTATGGGGTGGAGGGAAACCCTAATAAGACGATCTATACCTAGGAAGGGCAAAAAGCATTGAAAAGATAACGAAAGCATTTTGCTTCCTTAGCCGAGGTTCGAACCTAAGCCTCTCTCAATACTGCGGTCGAAACGTGATGGACGATATTCATTCATATTTTGCCAAGAACAATCAGAAAACGCTCGGAACGTCTGACTGAACTAAAACGAAGATTAACTAATTATGGAAATTGATTGAGAAATATTTGATTAAAATAAATCATATGTTATAAGAACGCGAAAACCAAAGAGTGCATCTCCGCTTGAAAGGTCTCGAAGAATTTTTGTGAAGATGCAAGGAAAGTCATTAGTCAGAGTAGCCTAAGGAGGAAACTACTTAAGGCGGTGGAAAATCTGGGCAAATACAAAGAACAGAGATAGTGAAAAGGGATAAGGACCCCCTTCCCCTTTGGAAATGAACGCAGGTTCCCTTGCGGGCCATCCCAGGAACAAATTGCAAAAAGAATCGTCTCTCTGTTATATTTGACCGACAAATATTGTGCCATAAATGTTGCCCTGGAGATGGCTAGTCATATCTTTCGCCTAGAGACTAGAATTAATAATGTTCACTCGTCACTTCGGACGAAAAATAGTTCATTATAGTTTGTTTAGAACAAATTGTTTATTTGAAGGATGGAATAAACTGTAATTTTGCTTCTGGTTTTGTCAATGGGAAGAAATTGCATTTGTAAATTTTAATACAAACTAGAATATTGTCTGTATTTATTGCTCACAAAGTTTCAAACGGCATTATTTTATGTTCCCCAGTCACTTCCTATCCAAATAGTATTAGAGAGAGCAAACAGGCTAAAATTTAGTTGAGAAAAAGGTTAGCTGCAATGGAGGAGTGGAAGCCATCTGAATATTGGAAATGAGTTACCTGCCATGATGATTCGCGCCGGATATAAAAATGCCGACATAATGACTGATGCTCAATACTCTTTTTACACTGTAAAGGCTGTTAGACATGACATGGGCAGTTGCAACACGGATTTAACAAAACCGTGACCAGCAGAAAGGGGCACACCAGGCGTTCTGACTGCATGCGCACGCCTGAATTCATCTAGCAACTGCAGGACAAACGGTGATGGATGACCCGAGCTATGGCGAGAGAGATTGATGTTTAAGTCGCCATAAAACTGGCCTTGAATGAGGATCTTCGCTACCACTTTTACAAGAGGAACAAAGGACAAATTTTGACAGTCAATGCCAAGGAGAACTGCTTTACGAAAGCAAAGAAGCTCCCCAACAAGTTGGAGCATAGTATTGAGCCAGGGACGATCTGATTATTCTTAGATGAAAAGAACTTCTGCCATACTAGTTCCACAACACTCAGAGCCACAGGTGGCTTGCCTACAATCCATACGGCTTTCCACGTATCATGAAGACAAAGTTCCCCCAAATTGTGGTGGTCTGTGGGTGTCTCTTCGATAAGGGTGACATCTTTGAGCAAGGTCCTAGGTTCAATTCAGACGGATATATGGAGCTGCTGAAGTTTATGGTTGGCTGGAGAAGGTTGCTACTGAAAGGCGATTCCTACGGAAAGAGTCGGAAGTGGTTTTCAGAGAATCTTTTAAGACTACCAGCCCCACTTTCTGTCCTACTAGATCCCCCGATTGTAATCCCATGGATTACTATATGTGGGGCACGGTTGAAAAAGACACCAACCGCTCTGCCTGTATCCCCAAAGTCGAGCTGGTGGCAAATATCAAGGTAGTCTTCGAAGATCTTCCCAGGGACACAGTGAGGAACGCATTTGCCAGGTTTTTTAAATGCATTTATTTTCGGCTGATCGATTGCTCACTTTTTTAGTCCGAACACCCTGTATCAACATTGGACTCCCCGTAAGGGGCGCGGCGATTTGCCATCCTGGCCCGGTGCTGACGGGACTCAGCACCCTGTCCGACCCCAGCTTAGCCTCTTCTCCTTCTTTCAGACATCTTGTATTTCTCCCTTACTTCCTCACTTCCCCTACAGCATGTCCCACAACTTTCACTGGTCGGCCTATATTTTCTCAGGGTAGATACTGACCTTCTCATCCAACTATCCCGGATCAGGGCTGAGAGGGGAGGGGACAATGTTCCCTAACTCCTGAGCTCTGGTTTGGGATGGTGGGTTTTTAACAACCTGCTTCATCCCCACCCATACCTTCCTCAAATCCCATTTCCTTCTCTCTTCTATCTATATTTTTACGCCGTGCTCAAGGTGGAGCCGCCATACCGATGGACTGCCAGGCCAACAGGCGGGAGGGGCGGTCCTGAATGGCGGGACCTGGCTCTGTCAGGCCTGTAAGCACCTCTTGCAGTGCGAGCTACTGCGAGAGGTGATGCGCTATTGCGTCCCGTGGTAAAAATAGGGTCACCATGCCCATGGATGATAAAAATCAAAATCTCCCCTTAATTCCCCCTGTGTCATCAACGGAGCCGCCCTCGCCCTCCATATTTCAATAACCGGAGAAGAGGCTTACTCCTCTCCTACGACTACGGGTGTAGGGGAATCCCCCTCACCCCGTTCTCTGGAGGTGCTTTCGGGCACCTCCTTATTTCCAGCGGCAGTCCCTCCTTTTCTTTCTAAGGGGACTGCCAATAAAGCCAGCAGGCAGCCCATTGCCGACCGCCCTTCATTGAAGCGGCTCGGTAGGCCTGGCTTCCCTCAAAAGACCTGCTGGCAAGAATATTCAACCTTGCCGGGGTCAAGGCCTGTACCTACCCGCACACGACTGGTGACGCTGCCAACGGGATCTGGGATATCCTGGGATGGGATGTCCAACTGGAGGCCCCTCCTGTGATAGACATGTTCCTTGAGGCAACCCAGCCTCAGACGGTAGGGCCTTCCATGGGGGGGGAATCCCGGCTCGGCGCCAAGCACCGAGCCCGAATCCGCCCCTATGCAATGTCCTCAAACGGCTGGGGTCTCCGAGACAGTACAGGGAGGGGAGGGATCTCCTCCAAACGGTGCCCCTGCGACTTCCAGGACCTTCTCCATTTCAGAGAAAGACCTGGCTGAGGCCGGTCCATCTGACCTGGGGGCTCCTACCGGCGGAGAGGAGAACCGGGTTCATTCCCCGCCCTCCTCTCCAAGAAAGAAAAAGACGAAGAAGACTCGGGGCTTCTCTCCATCCGCGGGGGCTGCGGGGACGGATGGGTCTGCTGCCACTCTGTCAAGCGACCAAGCCAAGATCGGCACATCCGCCGTCTCTGCCCCTCCGGTTGCGGAGCCCCTGACTACGACAAAGACCAAAAGTGCACAGGGCGGAGCTTGGATGACATCGGGGCCCCTGATTCAGATGTAACCTGGCATTTTCGAGCCCGCTGGCTTCAAACGCTTCCTCATTATTCGCTCCACTGATGGCACCATGTTGACCAAGGGCAACATGATCCATCAGAGGAGAGGATTAGTTAGTATAATTGGTAGAGAGCCGAAGGTGACTCGTTTCTCGGACGGGAGCCTTCTGGCGAATGTGGCCAATCCCTCGGATGCGGCCAAGATAAGTGCTCTTCGGACACTTCATGTCACCCCGGTGAGTGTGACGCCGCACTCTACCATGAACTTTGTGAAAGGAGTAGTTTATGCGAGGGAACTCGTTGACTACTCCATTGAGGACATCACCTTAGAGCTTACCGACCATGGGGCGGTTAAGGTCGAACGTGTGATGAGAAAACAGGGATGGGCCTCGAGACCGTCCCCTACACTCTTCGTTACGTTCGACTGTGACAAGCTCCCTTAGTCGGTGCGTGCCGGTTGATATCGCGACAACGTGAAGGCATTCGTGCCACTGCCGCGGCGGTGCTATTACTGTCACCGCTTCGGCCATTCGAATCGCTCATGTAGACGTGCAATGTCGGGGTCAACCGAAGTATGTGTAAATTGCTCCAAGGCCGCACACGATAAGTCTAAATTGTGTGTGTCAATTGCGGAGAGCCGCACCACGCTTCTTCGAAGCAATGCGGTTCATATCTCCTTTTGAAAGAAATCCTGGCTGTTCAGGCCCAGGATCGACTTTCATTCCGCGAGGCTAAGGTACTGGTCCTGGCGCGCCCGGCTCTGCCAGGGACGTCTTATGCCTCAATAGTTAGAAAAACACCCTCTGCTTCTGGCCCATCCAGGCCAACGAGCACGGTTGTTCCGTGCCCATTCGGAGCCCTTCTGCGGCTTCTACTCATCCCGGGCGCTCCCCTGGCAAATCTGGTGGCACAAAGTATTTACACCCAGTCCCGGCTAAAACCATGGCTCCCCCCCCCTTCCCCCAGCGTTACCGTTTCCCGTAAGGCGCAACGGCCACGCGCCTCCACCGAGTTAGACTCACTGGAGGCAACACCCCTGAAGTTGATCGCTAGGCCATCTTCTGGAGTTCCTAAAGCTGTCCCCCGAAAGGAGGACAGCAACAAAGGACCTTCGCTCCTTCGCCCACGCCTACTGGTGTCGCGAGTCGCTCGGAGACGGTGGTTCCTCGAAAAGAGGGCCCCGCTCTCCAAAGCCGCAACGCCCGAATAAGGTTTCGAGGCGGAGGGAGGAAAAGACTCGCATGGCGAGCCCAACCTCCCCCAATAAGTCCTCGAAGGCGACAGCGCCTTCAGCGCTTTGTGCGGCCAATAGCGCCCGGGGTTCTGCCTCCGGGAAGCGTACGGCCATTCCCGTGAGGGTCTTCAATTCGAGGAGGGCCCCCGCGTCTCGTCTGAGCTAGCCCTGGAGGGCATATTCCTTCAATGGAATTGCCGTGGTCTCCGGGCCAACTGGGAGGAGCTGTGGAGGCTCGTCTCGTCCCGTTCCCCGTTAGCTATCTTTCTGCAGGAGACCATGCTAGCCGCGTGCCCCCTGCCCGCTCTCCCGGGGTATAAGGGTCTTGCGACCCCACCACCACGAGATGGCGGGCTGGGGGATGCTCGGTTTACACCCGGCATGCTGTCTTCGTTCTTCCTTTCTCTTTAGATACTCCTTTCAGGCATTGGAGGTATACTATCATTTCTGCGTACATTCCACCGTCAGCTGACTTCGACGCGGGGTACTTCCGCCGCGTCGTGGCACGGTTGCCGAGGCCCTTTCTCTTGCTTGGAGATCTGAACGGCAGGCATCCTCTCTAGGGAGATTACTCAATAAAACCAGGGGACAAGTCCTTGCCGATCTGTTCGAAGAGCTTGAGATGGGTGTCCTAAACGTGGATGAGTTTACGCATCACTCTGAGAACCGCTTCATTTTCTTGCATTGACCTATCTTTGTGCTCTTCGGATGCACAGCCTGATTCTGATTGGGAGGGGGGGTCGATGACCTCCATGGTAGTGATCACTTTCCGATTTAATTATCATTTTCAGGGCAAGTGCTGCCTGAGAGCCTACCTCGGTGGTGCTTGGCGCGGTCGCGGTGGCCTGCATATCAGGAAATGACTGAATTCTCTATCTCAGTCGAGGAGTTTAGGTCGGTAGATGAGGCCGTTGAGTTCTTCTCCGGCAACCTCATCGCCGCGGGCCTGACTACTATTCCTAGAACGGGCCGTTTTGCACGCCGACCACTCCCATGGTGGTCGGCCGAGTGTGAGACGGCCCTCAAACAGAAGCGTTATGCCTACATGCGCTATAAGCGCTGCCCGAACGATTTCACTGTCGCTGAATTTCGTCGGGCTAAGTTCCGGTATATTTCGAAGCACGCCCGCCGCTCTTCTTGGCGGGCATACGTGTCTTCACTTAACAGGAAAACCCCTTTAGCAGAGGTGTTGAAGCGAGTCAAAAGGATTCGGGGCAAGTTCTCGCAGGACCCCCCTCCCGTTCTCCAGGAGAATGGGGCCGCAATCTCGGACCCCGCGTCCGTGGCGGAATCCTTCGCGACCGCTTTTTCCGCATTCTCTAGCCGGGATGCTGCTCCGCCAGCATTCAATGCACGTCGCCATGTCGCGGAAGGCCGCCGTCTGGACTTTACCCCCAGAGGCCGATAACCCTTGAACGACAAGTTTACTGTGAGTGAGTTGCGCTTCGCTCTCGCTTCGTGCGCGGACACCGCTTATGGTCCCGACGATGTCCCGTACGCCATGCTTCGACACCTGGTTGAGCGAGGCATGGCCTTTCTGTTAGATTTGTTCAACATGATCTGGGTGGAAGGTCTTCTCCCAGACTCCTGGCGAATCGCTACTGTGCTCGCCTTTCGCAAACTGGGGAGAGATCACTCTACTCCGACCGGTTTCCGCCCAATCTCTCTAACCTCTTGCGTGTGCAAGTTGATGGAGAAATTGGTAAATGTTAGATTAGCCTATTTCCTGGACAGCGGAGGCCATCTGTCTTCTGCACAGTGCGGCTTCCGTAAGTTCCACTCCACGTCGAATGCTCTGCTCCGACTGGAAAATGCCGTCTGCGAGGCTTTCCTTCGTAGAAAGCACTACGCCACGGTGATTTTTGATCTGGAGAAGGCCTATGATACCGCATGGCGATTTTGTATCATGAAGCTTCTCCACACGATGGGGGAGAGGGGATGCTTCCCAGTCTTTATATCTGAGTTTTTTCGAGATCGTCGATTCCGCGTACGGGTGGGGGAGCGCTCTCCGGCCCAAAGGAGCAGTAAGAGAAATCCCGCAGGGAAGTGTCCTCAGTGTCACACTCTTTGCCCTGAGCATCAACGGCATCACCTCGGTGCTGCCAGAAGATGTTCTCGCTACGCTCTACGTGGACAACCTTTCGATCTCTTTTAGCGCGGCCCAGATGCCAACTCTGCAGCGTCGACCCCAACAGGCATTGAACCGCGTCTCGCCATATGCCGAAGCGCACAAGTTTCAGTTTTCCTTGGCCCAGACTAAGGTGGTGCACTTCATGCTGCCATCCACGGCTCCACCACGACCCAGATTTGTTTCTAAATGGGGTGCGCCTGGAATTGGTTGAATCGCACCGTTTCCTTGGTCTTATATTTGACTCACGCGTCACCCGGGAGGCTCATCTTCGCAGCCTTAGCGTCTCTTGTACCCGCGCCATGGATATTCTCCGTTCCGTGACGTTCAGCGCTTTGGGCGCTCATAGGGTGACTGCGTTACTTTTTTATCGATCTTTTGTTCGTTCGAAGCTCGACTACGGATTCGAATTTTATTCATCCGCAGCCTAGTGTTTATTGCGAAAGGTGGACTCGATCCACCACACGGGCCTTCGCCATGCGACCGGTGCCTTCCTCACTTCCTCCATTGAGAGCCTATTAATCGATGCCTGGGAGAGTCCACTCTCTCCACTCCGCGTACAGTGCATCAATCCCCTGTACGCGCTAACCCGGCGCCTCCATCAGTCGCCAATAGCTTTCACTGCAACCGCAGTTGATTTCGACGGTGCCTATGCCGTTGAGAGACGCCAGTCATACCTTAATCCGTTTCGGTTTATGGCCAGGCATCTCCTTCGAGAGCTAGTTATAGCTCTCGGGCCGGTGGCGCCCCTGGTTCTGCCCAGTTCGCCACCCTGGAGGGTACCACATGTGGCTATTTGTCGCCACGCCTCTGCTCCCAAAGCTTGTACAGCGACGGGAGTATTGCGTTCGAACTTTTTGGATCACACCTCGTGTCACGCTGGAACCGTGCCAGTGTATACGGACGGCTTCAAGTCCGAAGAGGGGGTTGGCTTCCACGCCGTATCCCCTCTGTTTGATGTCAGCTGGGCTCTGCGTCTGTCTTCACGGCCGAGCTGGTGGCAATACACCACTCTATACGGGAGAATACGTGACGTGCCCGGTTCGGAGACCGGATTGTGATCTATAGCTACTCACAAAGTGCCCTGAGTTCTCTTCGGGCATTGGAATCTCCGCATCCCCTGGTTCGCGATTTCCGTGACGCCACGGTTTTGGCGTGCCGGGCGGATGTTGAGATTATCTTCTTCTGCTTTCCTGGACATGTAGGAATTGCGGGGAATGAGCGTGCCAAAGAGTCCGCGAGGACTCTGCGACCGGACCAGCGTTTGGCTCTTCCTCACACCGACTACATGTCAGGAATACGGGCAGCTCTTCCGACTGCTTGGCAAAGAAGATGGGAGACGGTCGAAGGGAACTTAAAGTTGCGTGCTATTGCGCCGCGACTGTTCCCATGGACCTATCCCCCATTGCTGCGACGGCTTCAGGTCGCTTTCTGTCGTCTCTACATCGTTGCACACTCCTGTGACGCATCGCCATTTGATGGAGCGCTCGCCTGCGCCCTATTGTAACGACTGCGTCGTCCCCCAGACTGTTCGGCACATTCTTGTCGAATGTCCCAGTCTGGGTGATCTTCGCGCTCGTTACCTGTTCCAGTAGCGTGATGGGTGGCGTCGCTACCGCCTGTTCCTTTTTCTCGGGACGAGTTCGTGCACACCGATCTGTCAACTTTTTAGAGGAGGCCGGCCTTTTCCCCGTTATTTAATATTCAAATATGCATCGCGGTCTTCTTCTGCGGGGGAGGGTGAGTCCTCCCCCGTCGATGGAGCTCGCTCTATATTTTTTCAATTCGTTTGTTTTTTTTCGATTTTTAATATAGCTTTTAATATAGCCTAAATACAGGCTTCCCTGAGTACGGTGACTTATGCCCGAGAAGGCAGTCGCCAGATGAGATAATAAAAAGAAAATGAACATTGGGCTAGGTTATAGAATGTAATCATGGAGAAATTTACGATATAATAATATAATTCGTATTAAATTGTCACGACTAATTACATCTGTGTCTATTATTTATTTTTATTATTAATAATTATAAAAGTTATATTATTGTTAAATGGAATTGTTTTCTAGTCCTCCTCTTGATACATCCTTTTGTTAAGGTAGGTCACGTTATCAGAATGCAGATCGATCGAGGCGTATGTTATCTGCCTTTGAATTTCGGGATGTTTAGTGTCCTCAGTGTCACTCTTTGCCCTGAGCATCAACGGCATCACCTCGGTGCTGCCGGAAAATGTTCTCGCTATGCTCTGCATGGACGACCTTTCGATCTCTTTTGGCGCGACCCAGATGCCAACTTGAGCGTCGACTCCAACAGGCATTGAACCGCGTCTCTCGCTATGCCGAAGCGCACATACCGGTTTTCCTTGGCTGAGACTAAAGTGGTTCACTTCTACTGCCATCCATGGCTCCACCCTGACCCAGACTTGTTTATAAATGGGGTTTGCCTGGAAGTAGGGTACACGCATCGTTTCCTTGGTCTTGTATTCGACCGTTGCCTCACCCGGGAGGCTCATATTCACAACCTTAGGGTCTCTTGTACCCGCGTCATGGATTTTCTTCGCTCCATCACGTTCAGCTTCTGTGGCGCCTTACTTTTTTATCGATCCTTTGTTCGTTCGAAGCTCGACTACGGTACGTGTTTTATGCATCCGCCGCCGAGCGTGTATAGCGGAAGGTGGCCCCGATCCACCGCACCGGCCTTCGCCCGGCGACTGGTTCCTTCCGCACGTCCCCCGTTGAGAGCCTACTTGTCTATCCTGGGGCGATGCTACTCCCTCTGCGACGTGCACAGTGCATTCTTCGCCTGTACCAGAGAGCCCGGCGCCTCTCTCAGGCGCCATCAGCTATCACTGCATCCGCAGCGGATCTCGACGGTGCCTATGCCGCTGAGAGACGCCAGTGATACCCTAACCATTTGGGTTTAGGGCTAGGAAACTCATTCGAGAGGTAGCTATAACTCTCGGGCCGGTGGCTTCCCTAGTTCTGCCCAGGACGCCACCCTGGGGTGTAACACCTTTGGCTATTTGTCGCCACGCCTCTGCTCCCCAAGCTTATATAGCGCCGGGAGTATTAAGTTCGACATTTTTGGAGCACACCGTGTTACTCTGGAACCATTCCAGTGTATACGGATGTCCCAAAGTCCAAAGACGAGGTTAGTTTCCAATCCGTATCCCTTCTGTCTGAAGTCAGCGGGGCTCTGCCAGGCGCTCACTTCTGTCTTGACGCCGAGCTGCTTTCAATACACCACTCGATACTGGAGATTACTCGACGTGCCCGGTTCGGCGGCCGGATTGTGTTTTATAGCGACTACCAAAGTTCCCTGAGTGCTCTCGCGACATTGGAATCTCCGTATCACTTAGTTCCCGATATCCGTGACGCCACGGCTTTGGCGAGCCGGGCGGATGTCGAGATTATCTTGTGCTGGGTTCCTGGACATTAAGGAATTGCTGGGAACTAACGCGCCTATGAGCTCGCGAGGACTGGGCGACTAGACCAGCGTTTCGCTCTTCCTCACACCGATTACATGGCAGGAATACGGGCAGCTCTTCGTACTGCTTGGCAAAGAGGATGGGAGACGTTTGAAGGGAACTTAAAGTTGCGTGCCATTGCGCCGCGACTGTTCCCATAGACTTACCACCCAATGCCGCGACGACTTCAGGTCGCTTTCTGTCGTCTCCGAATTGGGCACACACGCAGGACGAACCGCCATTTGATGGAACGCTCCCCTGCGCCCTACTGTGAAGACTGCGTTTTCCCCCAGACTGTTCGGCACATTCTTGTTGTCCCAGTTTGGGCGATCTTCAGGCACATTACCTGTCCCGGTACTGGTGCGAGCGGGGTCGCTTGTCCCTTGTACCCGGGTAGGGTTCGTGCACATTGACTTATGCACTTTACGACTTTTTGGAGGAGGCTGGCCTCTTCCCCTTTATTTCACTGTTATTTTTTTATTACTTTGTAGGTTGCCTGTTCTAGCGCCGGTGGGGGGGGGGCTACCCCCGACGCTGGAGCGCGCCTACTTCTTGCCTTGTTTTCTTGTTATTCTTTTTAGCGTTGTTATTTGTTATTTACATATTGCTATTTGTTATTACATATTGATATTTGTTTTCTTGTTAGTATTTTTTTTGTTCCTCGTTTCTTAATATATCCTAGTAGTTGGTTGTTTCGTGTACGACGACTTGTGCCCAAGCCGGCAGTCGCCAGATGGTGTCCTAAAATTAACCCCCCTCCCGGGCCCTTTAAAGAAAAAAAAATCTCAACCCTGTTACCCTTCTTCTCCAGAAGCCCTCGTGAGCTCCAGGGAGCGGCCTCACCTTCGTCGCCCTCTTCTGCCACCATGCCTGTGACGGCCGCCGGCCTCCCTCCATCTGAACCCTCGTGTCGTCCGCTTCTACTTCCCACCACCACCATCATCCTCCTCTTTGTCATCCCGCTTGTCCTCCTTTACCCTCCTCCTCCTTCCCCTTTCGCGCCATGAGTGGCGGGCCGCTGGACCCTGATAAATCTCTGTTGCCCCCCGAGCGGGAGACTCCCGCTGATGACGTCACGAGGGTGACCCCCGTCAAGCGCCGTAGACTCCTCAACTTGGTCGACCTCAGGTAATTTGCCTTGTATATTATTTACGACTTGCGCCCACGAAAGATACTCGAGATGGCTTGGTTGTACCCTCCAATTTCAAGCAGGACCGGACCCTCTTCGTATTATCACGCTACGAAAGCGTTCAAGTTCCTACTTTTGAGTTGCATCTGCTCTTTGTACGAACTTTATCCACTAGTCTTTCTAAACGCGCTATCGGCTCCATTATTTAAGATTGCCGATTTTGCTATTCACGCCCATCATAAGTATAATTTCAGAACCCCCCCCCACCTCCCTTCCTCTTTCCCCTAAATGAAAATACCCGCGCTGGTGAATAGTTTCATCTTTCTATTGTTTAGGTTGCAGGGGGGAGGGACTCAGCAGTCAAAGTGGTGCCAAAAGTGTAAATTTTTTAGATAAGCGCGGCGAGGGTGAGAAAAATCGGCGCTGGTTTGCCCAGGGGCGAGCGCGCCTTCAGGTCCTTTTGTCCTGTTTTTCCATGTTTAGGACTATCCAAATTTATGTCTAAAGCTTGCAGAACCTGTTGTTTCTTTCTGTTTCCGTGTATGCTTTTTTACGTTCCTCGTTCTCTCTATTGCGTGTTTCTCTACTCCTTTATATTCACTTTTTATTTTTTTCCCCCATTGAGCTTTCTATCCCTCGATCCCCCTTAATTACTCTGACAAGTCTGGAATTATCGTTGCAAATCTTAAGCTCTCCAAGAAACGTCAGATCCTATACATTTACCATATGTATCCTCGCGCAGACGTTATCATTTGCCATGTTTATTGTCGCTCAGATCCATCTCTAGCGAACTAACCTAGCAATTGTCTGCGACACTAACAATGCGAATACTCCAATAAATTCTATTGTTCTTTTATTATCAAAGACTTATTCTTTGTTTCGAGGCTTACGCCGGGCTGTTTCCTCTCGGGAGTTTTTGGCGATTTTGGTGTGGTATACTTTTCGCAACACTAGATTCATAAATTTGGTGTACGGTCTTTCGTAGTTGCTGATTCGTGTGTGTGTGTGGGGGGGGGGGGGCGCTCATTTTGGATTGAGTTGCTTTATTTGATTCAATGGGGAGATTTGCTATATTCGGTTGCTTTCTTCGCCATTTTCATTACTTGCGTCCTCTTTTTTGGTCTTTCTCGTGATTCTTTGGCTATTCCCAATTTTTATTTGTTGCTTCAGTGAGCGAAAATGTTGTCACATTATTGACTTTGTTTTAACACTTAGCGCCTGTTGGTCTCCCCTGCTTTCTCATTTTACACAATTCAGTTTTTGTTGGGAGGTAAATGGTTCTTTTAAGATTCCTAACGAGCAGAGTACGGCGACTTATGCCCAAGTAGGCAGTCGCCAGATGGGCTCCTCAAGTTAAAAAAAAAAATCCTAACGAGCAGATTCTCTGCTTCCCCATCACAGCTCTTTCGGCTTACTTTATTCGTACAAGTACACACAATCGAGTTTCGGTGGTCCGTTTTATGTGCCTCTTCCGGCCTTTTAGGAATTTCAAACAAAGATTTGTAGCAGTCACTGTCATCGTTAATCTTTTTTCCCTTCGATAGTACATCTGCTTTTATTTCTTTTATCTTTCCAAACTGTTGATTTGTGCTTCATTGGTGGACGCGCATTTTCATTTTCCTAACTTCGTGACTTCCTTTTTTCCTGCATTTATTTCTCTCGTACATTTAAACACTCGAGAAAAATGGCATCCCCTTTATCTAGATTATTATCGGATGAAGATAAAAAAATCGCATAAATGATACCAAAAAAAGTACGGCTCCGCTCCAGAAGGAAGACCACAAAGTTAGTGGGGGGGGGGGGTGACTTCAATTCAATTTCAACAATAGAGAAATATCTTGTGGGAAACTCTCCTAAGATTCGGGAACGGCACAGACCGAATTTTGGCTCGTATCGTAAGGAAGATCAAAGTGGGGAGAGAAGGCAGGGTAGGCGGAAGTGAGACGCCGACTGACATTCCTTTTGAAAAACCTTTTATAAAATGTCTTCTCTCAAAAGAAGCCTTGTTGAATGTATGTATGAAACGAGCACTGGAAGAAATACACCACCGTGTAGACCACACACTAACAAAACCTGGTCACTGTTTGACCTACTTTTGCGAGGTTTGTCTAGAGTTCTTTCAATCGATCCACGTATCCCCGATGAGAGAAAGGCGCCGGTCTGTGAGTCCTTCATTCACATCGTCGTGGTACCGAGTTCGATCCCAGCATGAGCTCGGGGTGGATAGATCTTACACTTTTCATCACACACACACATACATACACATACACACACACATACACAGAGAGAGAGAGAGTCAATTACAACACTGCTTTCTTTCCTCTCGTCTTCGCAGCACACCAAACACACACTGTTCCAAGGAATCATGCCGATGGGTATCTATACCACATACCTCTGACGCGGAACAGACCCTCTGCCCCGGGCCGACGAAGGTTTCACCTGAACGCTGTTTGGTGTCAAAAACATAATACTTGCTGGCACCTCTTCCCAAAGGGGACCGGTGGTTCCCTCGTGCTCACCAGCGACTGTCATACTGACCTTTGTGTATTTCATTATCTGGAATTATGCCTGGATAAAGGAAGGTTGGTGAACTACTACTACACTTGTCACGTAGCGGGATGAACTCTCACATAAGTACCCCACCCCATTGCGGAGATTGAAGCAGAAGAACAAATAAATTCATCTTTGTTAAACATGGCTTAGTTCCATCTTTCGAATGCTGGTCGCTCTTTGTATGAACTCTTTCCGTAAAGTTAATAATAGGTTCTTTTTTATTTTTAGTGTTGAGTTTTTTTTTGTTGTTTTTTGAATCTTATTTTAAAGCAGCCTAGTACTAGGCAGTTTTTAATACGGCGACTAATGCACAAGTAGGCAGTCGCCAGATGAGCTCTTAAAATAAAAAAAATCATCCTAGTATTGGGTTGACAACGTTCATCAATGGGCTGTTTTTCATCCTAAACCCCTTCACAAACCCCTTTCATTATTTCTGTTCTCTCCTTTTATCTCCCAATTTCCTTCATCTCTCATATTTGGTACAGTGCACGTTCCATAGTTCCAAGTAGCTCGTTTCATCTTATGGCTACTAATAATTATGTACTTTTACACATTTATTTTCTTCAATTTGCACCATTTTTACCAACTACTTAATAAATAGAGATGTTTTCCTTGGATGGTACATTTGATCCCCTTCTGTTCTCGTGTAGAATTATTTTGGTGTTTTTGAAAGTTCCGTGATTAGTTTTGCTTTTAGATTACTAATGCCACTCTATCCTCCGTTTCCATATTTTATCGCTTCTACACGTTTTAAATTATTGGTTTAGGAATGGAATCTCGCCGTCCATAGTCCCCGAGTAGCACTCTTTTTTTTTAAGATAATATATCTTCCTATTATTACTTGCCAACTTTGGCGCTTCCTTACGAACCTCTTTTTTTCTGTTTTTTTTTCCCTTCAAAACCTTTCTGGTAGGTAGAGAGTTTTCTTGGTTTTTACTTGTATTTTCTGATCATACCTCATCTACTGAAGAGCGTGTTTGTCGTTAGTTTCCCTTGGTTTTCTTTCAATCACCCCTCTCTTGGTGGAGGTGATTGTCACTGGGCAATTAATCACTCCCTTATTGATTCCGCCCGAACGGTACCTTGTCTCGATTGGGTCTTTTTTTTTGGGGGGGGGGTCTTTGCCACCAGGCTCCGATAAATCCCTATAATAAATAATTCGCGCCTTTGACGAAGAGAGTTCCTCTGTTAAAAATAAAAAAAGGCTCATTTTGTGACTGGTATTGTTGACATTGTGGAGAATGGGGAAATAATTTTCCTCGATCCAATGATGGGGATAGTTTTGGTGATGAGAAGGAAATCGATGTCTCAAAAGATGTTTCCCTCTCGTTTTCTTTTTATAATTATTTTGAAAACATTTAGCCTTTATTTTTCTTTTCTTTCGGAAGGTTTTATGTAACCGTGCTTTCCGCTTTCTAGGTATGTTTTTATGTAGCCATGTTGGCGATTCAGAAATGAGCAATCCGATGAAAAACCCTCTTTTCATTTCCCCCTTCCCAGAGTAAGTTCCCCATCCCCTTAGGTTACCCACACCGTCGATTGGTGTCGCCTGAGGTTGACGGACGACATTGATTAGGATTTTAAATATTTGTTTTTCGTTCCTATTTTGTGTAAGGATAAATAGATGGTTCCAATCCTTTGAGGATGAAATTACAGTACTCGGAGCAAAACATGAAAATTTGTACAAATTAGCGTTATGAGAGGGTGAATTTTGATATTTTCGTTTGGAAGGGAAAGGGATATTACGATGAATCGAAGGTCATAAAATTGTTCTGGAATGTGATTGTCTCAATTTGAAATGATCGGCCTATCTGGAGCTCTAAGCGAAAATCTCTCATCTGCTAAGATGGCCGTTTCCAAACTTTTTCAGCAGGCTGCACATCCCCTTTGCTGAATCTTGGCGCGTATCACGACCCCTCGCCCCCCACTGTATGAAATGCGGATAATTTTAAAAGGTTACAAATTTTAAAATTAAAAGACCAAAATAGACTGAATTTGTACGAGGAACAAATTAAAATAAAAAAAACTATCGTAAATCCCACCTGATTTAATTATTGCTTGCTTTTGAAAACATATTTGATCGAATTTGGTTTCCAGCAGTCGATTTTAAAACGGGAAGTGCAGAAAATTCTGTTACACACGAGTAAGATGTAGCAAATGGTAACAAAATTCCCACTTTAGAGTTGTCGCGTGTGTGGTCTATTAATTCAATTTATTAAGTTATCTAATATCTATGCCAAGAAAAATTTGGATCATGTTACTTCTATGGTTTTATATTTTCCTCATTACTTATAAATTGATAGTTTGAGCTAAAAGATGTAACAGCAACTAACAACTTCACATTTATTAAACGAAATTAATGCAAAAATAAACCCTTAAAATTAGTACAAATATATTTAAGGAATCAAATGGATTGATATGAAACTAAGAATTATAACTATATAATAGAACCTGGTCGAACCACTTTTTTAATAACTTATATCAATGCATTTGATTCCTTAAATATATTAATTTGTACTAGTTTATGTCTTCACATTGCTGTGCAATATAACTTATAATTTATAAGTTATATTGCACAGCAATGTGAAGACATAAATTGTTAAATGGATCATCGTTTTATCGATCCTGCCACATCATATCGTGTGAATAAGAATTCAACAGCTGTTTAGCACATCCTTTTTATCTTCTTAATTTTGTATTTGTGCCGATTCTAATAAGACTCAATTGTTTGGCTGTGCACTCCTGTATTTGGATCTACAAAATTAATTGAATGATTTATTGTTTTGTGCTTACTACTTAAATCCTAAGCCTTGAATGTTTTTGTAAACATTCGACTGATCGCTCTATATAATAGAACCTGGTCGAAGCACTTTTTCAATAATTGGCAGAAGTATTACTGCATCTCGCTTCTCAACAATTTCCATATAACCCACGGAAGTATTTGTTAATATTTCTACAATTCCAAATACCCACACACTTGTATCTGGGCTTTGTACGGTGCTGCTTATTTTTATGGGAGAAAGAGGACTCGTCTTTTTCAACTATGATTCCCGGTACTCCTGGAGATATTTGAGATGGTTTAATAAAATATGGTGTGCATATTTCTCTCAAGTGTATACATCCACCATGACGCTCAAAGAAACGTGTGCTTGCAGGAATGCTTGCTTTTCACTCTATTCTATCCCCCACAAATATTTTAGATGTCTCCATTGCGGAAGACGCCTAGAAAAATATGAATTATTACGTACAGACAGTTTTGAAGTACGTTTACCTCGTTGCTTATTTCGACAATATCCTTTGAAATTTATCTTTTATTTCATATGTTATTTAAAGTCGTATACCCTTTACAAGATTCACATTTGATATTTACTATTAAAAGTAATCTATTTTGCATTCACTGTATCATTTGATTGGGGTCGTCACCTGAAATTAATGGTAATAGCATTTAGATAGAATTGTCAATCCATTGCGTAAGGCTCTAAAGACGAACTGAAAAATGTCTTACTAAATATCAACACATTGAAAACTAGTTTATCTGTTCTATTTTTCTCATTACATTTATGGTGCGCTCTACTTTTCACATTACTTTTATGATCCTAAAAAAAAATTGAGAAGCATAAAAGTAACGATTCAAAAATCTTGCCCATTTAAATTCTGCCATATCCAGGTCTTTAAAAGACTTCCAACATCGACCAATTTTCTACAGTAGGGTGGGCGCACTTCAACCCTACTAAAACTACACATCTCTCCCATAACTAAGCCTTTCTGGTTTAGGACTAGAAAACTCCTTCGATAGCTCGATGTAGTTCTCGGTCGGGTCTCAGTCTGGGGGATCTTGGCCTATGTTACCTGCGGCTGCTACCGCTTGTTCCTTGTACTCGGGCCGGGTTCGTGTACCCCTGTAGGTGACTTTACCAATTCTTAAAGGAGGTTGGCCTTCCTTGCATGCTCGGGCGCCTCCCTGCAATGTTTGATTTTTTTTTTTCATGTTAAATTTGTCCCTTCGTAGCAGTAGGTTGTTCTGTGATGTAGGATCTCGTCCAGTCAGAGTTGATCCCTGGCCAGAAAGCCCCTAGCACGCCTCCTCACACACCCATTAGTATGGTACGCATTGCCATCCAGTTCTTCGGTTAGCCTTTTTTCTCTCTCAAGCACTCATTCGCATAATCAACCCACCTTTAAGCGCTCTTCCAAATCCAAATTTTGTTTGGTTCCATTTTATTAAAAAAAACAAAACCCACACAACCTAAATATCATTTTGTAAACCAGTTTTATTTCCTTCATAAATGCAGTTAATTTACCTCTTCGATGAAGTGCACTTTTGGACCTTGCTTGGAAGTGTTTTAAAAAATACTAATTATAAGCAAATATGAAAAAATTCTCATTTTTGAATGATTCTACTTTTCTATTACGAGCACTGAGGAAAATTTCAATTTCTTGCTTAAACGAGAGTCGGAACTTGCTTTGCAGAAGTACAGAATCTTTAATTCAGCTCGCATATCACCACATTCTTCAAAAAGCTTTTAGCGGCTAGTTTTTTTTTTGTAAATTGCCAACAACATTAAAAAGTGTAATTTTTCACTTTTGCCTTTTGACACAACCGCCTGCTTCCGAAGCATGCAATGAGTCTACATTGCACGTCTTTCGACGTGACAGTGCAAAACCATATCGATACATTTGGTCCACCTTCAGTCATTTCCAAGAATAAAAAAGAGTAGGTCGGCGATTTAATGGTCTTGCAAAATAAGTCTTTGACTTTAATTTCGGCAATTTTACCTAGGTTGTGAAAGGAGCATCTTTAGCTACAATAGTTGCTTCATAAATTTATGTTGTCGCACCGTCAGGACGATGTGGTATTTATATGCTTAGTTTAGTGTGGGAAACGCATCGGAGCCTTGCCAGGGCGACTTGTGGCATGGGAGGTTTCCATCGTTTGGGTGGTGATTGCACCGGACCTCTGCCAGGGAAACCCCTTTATGACCAGTGTAGGATGGTTCTTTTCGCGTTGTCGGGTGGAATGGCGTTGAGGTGGTGGCTTGGATCAGGGCTGCCAAACTTGGCGGAATACCCTCAGATCTGGGAGAATGGGGGATCTTGTCAAAAGTTAAGAATCTGGGTGAATTATGAAATAAGATGAATATAACGCGTAAATTGCATTATTTTTAAGAAAGAATTTAAAAATGTATGTAAACTCCTTAACGAGCAAAACATGCAAGAAATGCCCGCAGTCGGAACGAGTATCGATCGTGCTCAATCTGAATATAAAAATATTTAACTTGTTTTGTGGATGAAATGGTAATCCTACGTGTCAAACGTCCAGATATTAATATAAGTAATGTATATAATATATATCATGGTAATATTTACCTGGGAGGACTAGCATGCCACAACTGATTAATGGACCATTAGACAGTGAGTGCTTGAAATTTCTTTTCGAACTCGTGCGTTCAAATAAGGAAGGAATTTCCACTGAATGAAGATAATGAGATTGCTAAGCTAAATGCTCTTGCTCCAACTATTGCCTCAAATACGTCTTTGGCCATCATCATTAATTAGTATTTCAAGCAATTTTCCTAATTTAGCACCACCAGTTCAAGTGAATGAACTTGACGATCAGTGGAGAAGCTATCTGCTCACAGCTGGTAGAATTCTGGCAAAACAATCAATTACAAAATACAATTCAGACGGTACTAATTGGGAGCCGAGCAAGGGATTAATTAGGGATGTATAAAGTGGAACAAGTGCTATTATGTACATGAAACGCATGAAAGAAAGTAATATAACAATGACTTTAGAGGCAAAAGAACAGGAGGAATTGCATTTGGATTTACCATTTATTATAATTTTCGCGCGCGAAGATTTGTGGGTGATGGTGACCTAACATCGGGATGGAGGGATTTCTTAAGTGTGTCTCGGTCAAGTATATCCTTGGAGGGTGGTATGGGTCTGTCATGCAATGGCATGAGTTTCCCGTACCAAGGAGAATTGGAGGGTGATATGGGTCTGGCATGCAATGGCACGAGTTTCTCATACCAAGGAGAATTGGAGGATGATATGGGTCTGGCATGCAATGGCACGAGTTTCTCATACCAAGGAGAATTGGAGGGTGGTATGGGTCTGGCATGCAATGGCATGAGTTTCTCATACCAAGGAGAATTGGAGGGTGGTATGGGTCTGGCATGCAATGGCATGAGTTTCCCGTTCCAAGGAGAATTGGAGGGTGATATGGGTCTGGCATTCAATGGCACGAGTTTCTCATACCAAGGAGAATTGGAGGGTGGTATGGGTCTGGCATGCAATGGCACGAGTTTCTCATACCAAGGAGAATTGGAGGGTGGTATGGGTCTGGCATGCAATGGCATGAGTTTCCCGTTCCAAGGAGAAATGGCATTCCCCAGAGTTAGAGATGGTGTTTTAGCTGCAACACTTTGTTTCATGGTGGAGGTCAGGGGCGGGCAACCTCCGGCCCGCGAAGGCCTAGCGTCTGGCCCGTCACCTTGCTCGGCATTCATATTGCAATCCGGCCCGTGAAACCCTGCCCCCTCTAAAAAAAGATTCTGCCAAACGGCATCTGTCTCAGTAGACTCGTAGAGAGAGAGAGAGAGAGAGAGAGAGGTGGATTGAGTGTTATGTCTGGCATTGAAAATGAGACAAAGATGCATATATATATATATATATATATATATATATATATATATATATATATATATATATATATATATATATATCCATTAAACCACATTGAAAGAGAAAACGGAATAATTTTTCCTTGCAGTAATATTTTTATTACTTTTTTTCGAAAAAATCCGTGGAGGGAAGCGATTCGAACCAGGCACACTGAGGCAGCGAGCACCGCTTTGATCAGTTAAAAGTATGCCTGGTTCGAATCGCTTCCCTGCACGGATGTTTTCGAAAAAAAGTAATAAAAATATTACTGCAAGGAAAAATTATTTCGTTTTCTCTTTCAATGTGGTTTAATGGATATATATATATATATATATATATATATATATATATATATATATATATATATATATATATATATATATATATATCGGTAAGGGAAAGGCGGATATATTTATTGCTTGTATGCGCGTGATGGATTCCTTGAATTGCCCGAAATTGGTTCGTGAGTGCTAGGAGTGTGTTAATTTGTTGTGAGCTTTGTTTGCCCCTTTTCAAGCTTGATACTTTGCCGTGACACATTACTGGTCTGCCTTGACGGTGTCCAGAACCGTCAAGGCAGAGGGCCGCACGAGCTTGAGGTGCGTGGAAAGGCCTCTGCTCACACTGTATACGATAACAACATCGAGAGCGCCGCGTCACCTTTTCAACGACATGAAGAGTCATGGCAATCGAATTATCTTTTTCTGAAGAATCCTTCACGGTCGATACGGTCATCAGCAAGCAGAACGACTGCGTGGAAAGCTTCAGCAAGGACGTCTCCGAGGTCCACTACGTGTCCGCGACTAAGCACCCGGCCTCCGTAATTGATGATGCCTGGCGCCGTGGCTTCCCATGGCGAGAAGATGCCACCAGTATGGTTCGAGGCCGCTTGTAGGCTCACAGCGGCCGATTATAGGTACATCGTGGCCACTTAAGCCCTTCCTTGGGTGACAAAGATCACGTAGAATGCGGGCTGCCTCTCAGCAGGACGGTGCCCCGACCCACACGGCCAAGACCGTGCAAAAGTGGTGTGGGTCTTTGCTACCTCAGTTATCAGACCTCAATCCCCTCGACTACAACGTGTGGGCGTATGCCGAGGGCAAGGCCTGCAAGGTCCACCACAGCAACGTCGAGCAGCTAAAGGCGCCGTCGAACCACGGGTATCTATAACGTTGGGCATCAGCCATGAAGTCGGCCTGAATCGGGACTTCACCCGTCGACTTCGCATACCCAATGTGGCTTTTTATTTTGTTTTTAATAACATTGTAACTTCGGCCGATTTTAACGAAATTTGAAACCAATATGTTTTACATTCTCTTCCCAATTATATAATTGCCAAAGTCCTCCCAAAGTTAGCCCGAGAATTATTTTTTGGAGGGCAATAACATCATAACTATTCGGCTCAGGAATTGATTTGTCATTTCACGTTGGTTTTTCTTGTCCCGAGCTTAGTTGTTCATTTCACCCTCTTCTTCTCCGCATACTGCACACAAACCTACGTATTCTCATTCTCTCCCGCTCTTATTTACCCACGTCAGTTCTTCGGCTAAATTAATTTTATCTGCGATGTCATATTTCATGACACTTTAGTATTCTTCACCCTTCCTCCCCCCCGTAAGGGGCACGGCGATTTGCTCTCATGACTGCCGTGCTGACGGGACTCAGCGCCCCGTCCGACCACAGCTTGGCATTCTTTTTTCTCCTTCTGTTAACCCCTACTTCGTCTTCTGTACCAATTCTCTTTCACCCTGCTCCCCGTAAGGGGCGCAGCGATTTGCCTTCATGACCACCGTGTTGACGGGACTCAGCGCCCCGTCCGGCCCCAGCTTAGCCTCTTCTTCTTTCTTTCAGCACACAGCCTAAATAAGGAATGTGCGTAAAAACTATTAAATAATAATAAAAAATAATTAGTGTTCTTCCCTCAGCAAATGAGTATTATTGCATCCTTCAAGGATTGATTTGTCATTTCACGTGGGTTCTTGTCCGAGTTTCCTTATTCATTTGAGCCTCATCTTCCCCGCATGCTGCATACAAACCTCCATATCCTCATTCTCTCCCGCTCTTATTTACCCACGTCAGTTCTTCGGCTAAATTAATTTCATCTATGATGTCATATTTCATGACACTATTATTCTTCCCTCAGGAAATGAGTATTATTGCATCCTTCAAGGATTGATTTGTCATTTCACGTGGGTTTGGGATTTGCCCTTCGTCACGAATGTTCGCGGAAAAGTTGATTGATCAGGAAAGAACCCATAAAGGATGAATCAATTACTAACATACTGTTTGAAATTGTTTAATGTTAAGAGTAAATATGAGGAAAGACAGTCAGTAGACGGTTAATGGAGTGACAAGTATGGATCGTTTCTTGATTTCTGAACAATAAGAAGTTTAAGGGAAATTAATTGTTTTTATTCAACATTTGTTTTTTTAAAAATACGAAATTAATTGCTGGTTATATCTAATACGAAGCATTCCAAATATAAGCAAGGTACGGTGTTAAGGCGGAAAATGCTACATTTCCTAATGTATTTATAACTTAAACTATAGATTTATATTGAATATATGCAAAAAAGCACCACCAAGCTTGCGGCGTTAAAAGAATAGTCAGTTGGTATGTATAGCTAGTGTTAACTGCAATTCAAGTAAATTAACCCCACTTGGAAGAATTAAGGCTAGACTTCAAAATTCCTACAAGTGGAGAAAAAATCATTTGATTTATCTCCCATTTTGGCGATATTGGGTCCTAATTAAAAATAATTTGATATGGGCTTTGCCATCGATCTTTACTCGTTTGTAGGCATTTTATTTATGTGTTGACCTACAGCTTAACGCGGGAACCGAACCACTGGCATCTTGAGGGTATGGTAGTTGCCATGATAGGGTTCGAATTCTTCGTGATCCAATTACATGGAATTGTTAACTACGTTTAAAGGAGAAACATTTTTTAAATACCTGAGCAAATAAAAAAAAAAGACAAAGGCCTAAATAAATGAAACAATAAATTTTAAGGGAAGCATGGTAAATAAGGTTTGAAAAGAAATTAAACCTTCAGTAATAATTTTAAACCGATACTTATAATGACAAAGCAAACTGCAATCGAAAGTAAAGTTGACCGTTTCAAAGGAAGGGCGGATATAATTTTTCCCAAGTGATTTATGCCTTAACCAGATAATGCCAAATAATGCAGGAACATAAGCCAAATATTTAAGTATGGTTTTATATGCAAACCAGGCAATGGCTTCGCGGAGTTTGCGCTTCGCTACTAAGATTAAAATTTAAAATCGAAAAAAAGCAGCCATGGTTAAATTTTTTCCAATTTTCTGAACTTCGCCAATTATAATAATTTTTAAAAGGAACTCTAAACTAAATTTCCCCCATTTGTAATTCTTTGGGTTTTAAAAAAATCACAATTTCGATACTTATATTTATTTCTGAACTTCACCATTTTGTTTTTGATATTATAAAAGAATTATTAGAAATAACTTTGATAAAGAAAACATAAGTCATAACCAAACTAAGATGAAATAATTATTCAAATACTCAAAATAATCCCCTTCTTAAATTATAGTTAGTGATGATAATGCTGATGATATATTAAAAGGAAAAAAAAGCTAGGTCTCCTTCAGCATTGGTATACCCCCGACGTCGGAGCGTGTTTCCTTCTTCTTACTTCTTTGCTTGTTTGTTTTTTTCTGTTTACTTGTTTTTTGCCTTTTGTTTTTGTACTTTTGTTATTTGGTTTTTGCACGATTTTTTTTAATCTACCCTAGCATTAGGTTATAAGGTGATTACGGCGACTTCTGCAGTTTAGTTGGCAGTCGCCAGATGGGTTCTTTAGAAACAACCTCCCCCCACAAAATAATCTTTGAAAAAGCCCAATTTGGCTTTAAAAAAATAATTTGGCAACCCTAATTGAGGGCAGCGTACCTAAGTTCCACCTAATAGAGTAACGTTTTTACGTCTTATCAAAATTAGAATAAAAGTTGAAAGTGGTAGTTGAAGGTACGAAGAAAAACGAGGATAAGTGAGAAAGGGGAATAGGATGAGGTGTTAGAAAATGTCTGCGAGGTCGTCGGCCTTTCCCTAATAATACATGTAACGAACTACCTGTGGTGCTTCAGCATGGTGGTGTTAGGGGCTTCGCATCATAGGATACTGAAGATATTCTAACAAGAGGTGAATTAGACAATTAGTTCGCTATGGCATCAGGGTCAGGTCCTCGATGCGGGGGGGGGGGAGAATAGTATTTTTGTCAAACCAACCAGCGAGGGGTTTAAGAGCTACAGGCCTCGCAGCGCGTCTGCCAATAGACTATACAACCTATTGCCCCTTTTCTCTTATTCGTGTTCCTCTTTCCCCTTGTTTTTCATTATAGTTCCCCCTTCCCTTCTTAGGGACTGGAGTACCAGATAGTGGTTTCGGAAATTAGGTGTGGGTAGGAGGTTTGCTCGATTGCGAACTCGTTTGAATGACCAAGAATGTTATTTAAAATACATAATTTGTTTTGTAAAGTGAGAACTGCTTGCAGGAACTCCAGTTTTCCTGCCATAACATCCTCGGATTAATTTCCCCATGATTCTCAATAGGGCTCGAGGCCCAAGGGAACGTAACCGACTACGAAGTAGCCCTGTTCAGATAGCGAGCAAATCTTCTCATTCAGGACGCTAAAAATCAGTCCACAAGACCACCGTTCAAGACTAGAATTACCTAACCGAATAATAAAAGAAAAAGAGGCGAAGTGCCCAACAACCTATTAAGGAGCTTCGGCTCCTTCGCCCACGCCCCGAGGTGGAGCGAGTGGCTCGGAGACGGTGGTTCCTCGAAAAGAGGCCCCCCCGCCTCCGAAGCCGCAGCGCCCGCCTAAGGTTTCGAGGCGGAGGGAGGAAAAGACTCGCATGGCGAGCCCAACCTCCCCCAATAAGTCCTCGAAGGCGACAGCGCCTCCAGCGCTTTGTCCGGCCAACAGCGCCCGGGGTTCTGCCCTCGGGAAGCGTACGGCCATTCCCGTGAGGGTCTTCAATTCGAGGAGGGCCCCCGCGTCTCCTCCGAGCTAGGCCTGGAGGGTATATTCCTTCAATGGAATTGCCGTGGACTCCGGGCCAACTGGGAGGAGCTGCGGAGGCTCGCCTCGTCCCGTTCCCCGTTAGCTATTTTTTTGCAGGAGACAATGCTAGGCGCGTGCCCCCTGCCTGCCCTCCCGGGGTATAAGGGTCTTGCGACCCCACCACCGCGGGATGGCCGGGCTGGGGGATGCGCGGTTTACACCCGGCATGATGTCTCCGTTCTTCCTTTCTCTTTAGATACCTCCTTTCAGGCAGTGGCTGTGCAGCTACACCTGGATAGGAGGTATACTATCATTTCTGCGTACATTCCACCGTCAGCTGACTTCGACGCGGGGGACTTCCGCCGCGTCGTGGCACGGTTGCCGAGGCCCTATCTCTTGCTTGGAGATCTGAACGGCAGGCATCCTCTCTGGGGAGATTACTCCATAAATCCCAGAGGACAAGTCCTTGCCGATCTGATCGAAGAGCTTGAGATGGGTGTCCTAAACGTGGATGAGTTTACGCATCACTGTCCGAGAACCGCTTCATTTTCTTGCCTCGACCTATCTTTGTGCTCTTCGGATGCACAGCCTGATTTTGATTGGGGGGTGGTCGATGACCTCCATGGTAGTGATCACTTTCCCATTCAAATATCATTTTCAGGGCAACTGCCGCCTGAGAGACCACCTCGGTGGTGCTTGGCGCGGGCGCGGTGGCCTGCATTTCAGGAAATGACTGAATTCTCTATCTCAGTCGAGGAGTTTAGGTCGGTAGATGAGGCCGTTGAGTTCTTCTCCGGCAACCTCATCGCCGTGGGCCTGACTACTATTCCTAGGACGTCTGGCCGTTTTGCACGCCGACCACTCCCATGGTGGTCGGCCGAGTGTGAGACGGCCCTCAAACAGAAGCGTTATGCCTACATGCGCTATAAGCGCCGCCCGAACGATTTCACTGTCGCTGAATTTCGTCGGGCTAGGGCTAGGTTCCGGTATATTTCGAAGCACGCCCGTTGCTCTTCTTGGCGGGCATACGTGTCTTCACTTAACGGGAAGACCCCTTTAGCTGAGGTGTGGAAGCGAGTCAAAAGGATTCGGGGCAAGTTCTCGCAGGACCCCCCTCCCGTTCTCCAGGAGAATGGGACCGCAATCTCGGACCCCGCGTCCGTGGCGGAATCCTTAGCGACCGCTTTCTCCGCATTCTCTAGCCGTGATGCTGCTCCGCCAGCATTCAATGCACGTCGTGATGTCGCGGAAGGCCGCCGGCTGGACTTTACCTCCAGAGGCGGAGAACCCTTCAACGACAAGTTTACTGTGAGTGAGTTGCGTTCCGCTCTCGCTTCGTGCGCGGACACCGCCCATGGTCCGGACGATGTCCCGTACGCCATGCTTCGACACCTGGGTGAGCGAGGCATGGCCTTTCTGTTAGATATGTTCAACAGGATCTGGGTGGAAGGTCTTCTCCCAGACTCCTGGCGAATCGCTACTGTGCTCGCCTTTCGCAAGCCGGGGAGAGATCACTCTACTCCGACCGGTTTCCGCCCAATCTCTCTAACCTCTTGCGTGTGCAAGTTGATGGAGAAATTGGTAAATGTTAGATTAGCGTATTTCCTGGACAGCGGAGGCCATCTGTCTTCTGCACAGTGCGGCTTCCGTAAGTTCCACTCCACGTCGGATGCTCTGCTCCGACTGGAAAGTGCCGTCTGTGAGGCTTTCCTTCGTAGACAGCACTACGCCACGGTGTTTTTTGATCTGGAGAAGGCCTATGATACCGCATGGCGATACGGTATCATGGAGACTCTCCACACGATGGGGGCGAGGGGACGCCTCCCAATGTTTATATCTGAATTTTTGCGAGATCGTCCATTCCGCGTACGGGTGGGGGGAGCCCTCTCTGCCCCAAAGGAGCAGGAAGAGGGTGTCCCGCAGGGAAGTGTCCTCAGTGTCGCACTCTTTGCCCTGAGCATCAACGGCATCACCTCGGTGCTGCCGGAAGATGTTCTCGCTACGCTCTACGTGGACGACCTTTCGATCTCTTTTGGCGCGGCCCAGATGTCGACTCCAACAGGCATTGCACTGCGTCTCTCGCTATGCCGAAGCGCACAGGTTTCGGTTTTCTTTGGCCAAGACTAAGGTGGTGCACTTCTGCCGCCATCCACGGCTTCACCCCGACCCAGATTTGTTTCTTAATGGGGTGCGCCTGGATGTGGTTGAGTCGCACCGTTTCCTTGGTCTTGTATTCGACCGACGCCTCACCTGGGAGGCTCATATTCGCAGCCATAGGGTCTCTTGTACCCGCGCCATGGACATTCTCCGTTCCGTGACGTTCAGCGCTTGGGGCGCTGATAGGGCTACCGCCTTACTTTTTTATCGATCCTTTGTTCGCTCGAAGCTCGACTACGGATGCGAGTTTTATGCATCCGCAGCCGAGCGTTTATTGCGGAAGGTGGATTCAATCCACCACACCGGCCTTCGCCTTGCGACCGGTGCCTTCCGCACTTCCCCCATTGAGAGCCTGTTGGTCGATGCTGGGGAGATGCCACTCGCTCTGCGCCGCGTGCAGTGCATCACTCGCCTGTACGCGCGAGCCCGGCGCCTCCCTCAGTCGCCAACAGCTCTCACTGCATCCGCAGCTGATCTCGATGGTGCCTATGCCGCCGAGAGACGCCAGTCATACCCTAAGCCCTTTGGGTTTAGGGCCAGGAAACTCCTTCGAGAGGTAGATATAGCTCTCGGGCCGGTGGCGCCCCTGGTTCTGCCCAGGACGCCACCCTGGAGGGTACCACATTTGGCTATTTGTCGCCACGCCTCTGCTCTCAAAGCTTGTACTGCGCCGGGAGTATTGCGTTCGACCTTTTTGGAGCACACATCGTGTCACGCTGGTACCGTGCCAGTGTATACGGATGGCTCCAAATCCCAAGAGGGGGTCGGCTTCCACGCCGTATCCCCTCTGTTTGAAGTCAGCGGGGCTCTACCAGGCGCTGCGTCTGTCTTCACGGCCGAGCTGGTGGCAATACACCACTCGGTACGGGAGATTACGCGACGTGCCCGGTTCGGAGACCGGATTGTGATCTATAGCGACTCACAAAGCGCCCTGAGTGCTCTCGGGGCATTGGAATCTCCGCATTCCCTGGTTCGCGATATCCGTGACGCCACGGTTTTGGCGAGCCGGGCAGATGTCGAGATTATCTTCTGCTGGGTTCCTGGACATGTAGGAATTGCGGGGAATGAGCGCGCCGATGAGGGCGCCAAAGAGTCCGCGAGGACTCTGCGACCGGACCAGCGTTTCGCTCTTCCTCACACCGACTACATGGCAGGAATACGGGCAGCTCTTCGGACTGCTTGGCAAAGAAGATGGGAGACGGTCGAAGGGAACTTAAAGTTGCGTGCCATTGCGCCGCGACTGTTCCCATGGACCTATCCCCCAATGCCGCTGCGGCTTCAGGTTGCTTTCTGTCGTCTCCGAATCGGACACACTCGTGTGACGCATCGCTATCTGATGGAGCGCTCGCCTGCGCCCTATTGCAACGACTGCGTCGTCCCCCAGATTGTTCGGCACATTCTTGTCGAATGTCCCAGTCTGGGTGATCTTCGCGCACGATACCTGTCCCAGTACCGGGATGGGCGGGGTCGCTACCGCCTGTCCCTTGTGCTCGGGACAGATTCGTGCACACTGACTTGTGGACTTGTTGACTTCTTGGGGGAGGCCGGCCTTCTCCCTATTATTTAAGCAAGATTTGTTTGTTTTGTTTTTTGTTGTTGTTTTTCGTTGTTTTTTTTCATTTTTTGTTTTTTGTTTGTTTTTTTTTTCTTTAGTTGCACGCTCCTGCGCCGGGGGGACCTCTCCCCGACGCACCAGCTTGCTTCCTTTCCCCCTTTTGGGGTGTTGTTGTTTTTTTTTTTCTCTCTTTAATTTCATTTTAAAGTAGCCTAGAACTAGGCCAGTTTTAATACGGCGACTAATGCCCAAGTAGGCAGTCGCCAGATGAGCTCTAAAAAAAAAAAAAAAAAAAAAAAAAAAAAGGCGAAGTGCCCAAACCCCCCAAGAAAGAATCAAAAATTAAATAAAAGAGGCGTAGTGCCCCCCAAAAAAGGTTACAAAGATAAATCAAAAACAACAATAAACAAAAGAAGCGTAGTGCCCAAACAACAAGTATTCAGAATAAAACAAACAATAATAAACAAAAGAGGCGTAGTGCCCAAAAAATAAATAACAAGATTAACACAAAGCAAGAAGAATAAATGGGGAGTAATCCCCCCATTGGCGATAATTCTATATCACCAAACAAAGCAAAATGAATAAAGAATATCAAGGCTACGAGTTAGCACAAAATATAATTGAAAGGCTTGAATGCCCTCTTCAAATGACGGAGGAAAAATTTAATAAAGAGACAGATTATTTATACAGATTTATATATAAAATGTAAGATAAATAAAAAAAGGAAAAGTAGCTTAACGCTACAGGAAGGTCAGCTGACGCTGTTCCAACCAAATGGAGGAAACCATTGAAAACCTAAAAAGAGTAGTATGCCTGTGATGCCCTCTGCTCCAGGGCAAAACTATAATCTCCTTCAACACTATCATTAACTACTACACCTTTCATTTTTTTCTACATCAAATCAAATCAAATCAGACTACGAAGGAAGACCTGAGCGCGGATATGATGATTTGTTGCAGAAAGAATTAAAGAGAGGTTCTATTCATTAGATTTTAATACTCTATTTAAATAAAAGGGCAAAAACCAACTGGAGAATCTCCGCCAACGCAAGTTTTTGAATAGATGCTCAAAACTGGCAAAGTTATGGGAAGTGAAAATGTGTGGAAGGTAATTGTTAGCCCGACTAGCCACTAGGGGATACCTTGCAGGGCTTCATGGACCAGTGGCTCCGGAACTCAATTAACCCTGCACCTATTTTTTCGAACCCCCTCATCCTCGATTCCATTCCCCGAATCTTTGATAAGAAATTGTATTAGATTGTGAAGCGAGGATGATTAAAGGATGGGCGCTAATCTGCATCGCCATTTGATGAAAGATTGACTTTCTCACGAGGGAACCTGCCTTGGTTGTGGAGGAAGGAGCTCGGAAATTGTGCGCCGATCCGGTTATTAGCTTAGGGGGATTCATTCGGTGGCTTTCGTGTTTTTAAATAGGCGTTGGCCCAGTAGTCGCACGCGCTACCATAGGGAAAATTCATAACTAACTGATTTTAGTAAAAGTTATTCATTTTTTTAAAATTAAATTTCATTAATTCACTAACTTTTAAGTCGTTCATTTTTTAATTAACAATCTCATTTAATGAAACAGTTATAAAATGTTTTTGCTATTAAATGGTAGAGAGACTTTTGGGCCACCCTGTAAATGCATCAAACTCGTGTTTTTAGTGTCATGTTTGTTCTTTCTGCCCCGCAGGTGGGTACCCTCTGTAGCCTGTGACACTTGGTACCCGGAGGAGTTGCACATCCTCCCGGCCTGAGTGACAATTAGGGAGGCCCCGTCAATGGGTTGTCCTGAATTCTCTGATGGGGTCTGGGAAAGTGTTGGTGCGCTTTTCCCTCGCCCACACTCAGCACTACTTTATCTTTTATTAAGATTATTAGTTTTTATTATTAGTATTTATTATTATCATTTATTATTATTAATTACACAGGGGAACAATGTATTTAGTGAATTGACAAAAGTGCATTTTCCTATCTAATTTGAGCATACTGAATTCAAATCTGAAATCAGATTATCTCTAAATTCTACAGATTTTTCGTAATATCAATAACTAATTTTATACAATAATTTTCATTTTATCACGCCTATCATCATGCCCTGAACTAATTTTGAATCATCCTTTTGCGTTATTTATAGTAAAGCAGGTTTTTTGCACAAACATTTTATTGCATATGAGAAGAAACTTGAATTACACATTAGGATTGCAAATACTGTAATCAAATAGATGTTAATTTATTAATGTCCGTACATCAGACTGGAGGACCTCTTCTTGATTTCAATCGGGCAAAAATTTGCGTTTGTAACTCTTTCTCTTGTAAGTCTTCTCTGGCTGATCTCTTCTAATCGTCCAGCAGTAGTTCGCCATCATGTGTCTATTCCAGTGACATTGGTAGCGCTCTTACATCGTTATCAAATCCTGATGGAAGCGTTCCCCTTGTTCGTCGCTCACGGCTCCTAGATTCTCTGGGAATCGGTCCAGAAAATGCAGCTTCACACTCATGTTGTATCCCAGATCACGATATGCTAAAAGCATATTAGTAACCAGATCCTCGTACTTATGCGCTTTTTTGTTTCCCAAGAAGTTACCAACAACGGCAGAAAATGAGAGCCTGGCTGCCTTCTCTTTTTCATTCATGGTGTTCACGAATCTAGAATCACTCAGAAGTCTTCGGATTTGGGGACCATCAAATACTCCTGCTTTTATCTTTGTATGACAAAGCAGGAAACGCCGATACTATATACTGAAAACAATCATTGTCAGTGCTCAACGCCTTGACATACTGCTTCATCAACCCCAGTGTGAGATGAAGTGGAGGGAAAACGATCTTCTCTTGACTTACGATTAGCTCCTTAACAACGTTTAGCATTCCTGCTTCCAAAGTTTCCCGAACTGGCCAATCTTTTTGGGACCAGTGTTTGTCACGGGCTCGACTGTCGCACATACAGATATAGCATGGAAACTTTGTATATCCCTTCTGCTGGCCAAGGAGGAAGTTGACGATCTTAGGTCTACACATATGATCCAATTGTGTTCATGGTACTTAAGTAAATCCATGACCATTCTCATGTCATCATGAGTTTCTCGCAGATGGACAGAATGACCGAGAGGCACTGCACCAAAGTCATTGCCATTATGCAAAAGGACACATATGAGGCTACGCTTGCAGCTATCCCAAAACAGTCTCCACTCAGAAGGGCTATAGGTGCCAAGTCCCAACTAGGTAAACAGACCAGGAACATCGTGGCAGTATACAAATTGTTTGTCCTCAGAGAAATACTTAACAAATGTACTCTCCCTTGTTCGATAATATGATACCCGTACCGACCTGTCAAGCATATGTCTTTCACTCAACCTGGAGACTAAAAGTTCTGGAGCTTTTTTGGAGAGCGCCAAATCACGTATCCTGTCATTCAAATCCTCTTGACTGAAACAGTGAGGAGCCAATGACTGTTTAGCATCGGCTGATGAATCTGCAGACTCTGAATCTATTTCTTGGACGTCCATATCAGGTACATCATTTTCATCCACGGAGGAAGCATATCCACTGAAAATCGTAACTGATAAAGACTCAGAATGAGGTACTAGCCGGATCGCCGAGGGAATGTTGTGGTAGTCGATCTTGTGCCGATTTTTCTTGCCAATCCCTTTAGTATTCACCAGACAGAAATAACAGTCCGATACATGATCCTTGGCTCTCGCCACACCATGGAGATTCCTAAAGGAAGACCATTTCTCTTTCCTTTCGTCCACTCACGAAGATGTTCCACACAACTATGGCAAACAGCATGTGGAGCCCACTTCTTATCTTGATCGCCAAGAGGAACATCAAAATATGCCTTATAAGTGTGGATCACAAAGTTTGATATATTGCGCCTTTGACGAACTAGCATGAAACAGCCACATATGTAGCAGAAGGTGTCTGGATCATTAACGCAGTTTCCGCTTGACGAAAAGAAACAATAATGTCAATATTTTGCACAATAACACTTATTACTATCTTACTACTATGTACTGTGAAATATTTGCTTTCTACAAGCATCTTCTCTGTCCGTCCGGAGGGCAGTTTTCAGGGAAACGAGAAAATAGAAATTACAGAATAACTATAGCATATAGGTAAAAATAGATTATATATTTGAAATCAGCATGAAAAAACGAATTAAAATTGGCAGATAAATCTAAGTCACCAGAAAATGTGATTAAAATTGTTCCCCTGTGTTATTATTTATTATTATAATTAATATTATTATTTATCATGTATTATAATTATTTAGTATGATTCGTATTATTATAAGATTGATATTCTCTATTATAATTTAATATTATAAGTATTTGTAGGGAAATCGATTCCCCACCCTCAAAACAGAGGCCCAGTTTGGTAACCGCAACGTCCTAGCATTTTTGGCGGCGTAATCCCCCCTCTCTTCCCTCGCCTGAGTATCACCCGAAAGGCCTTTGCACAACCACGACCTGCACTAATCATCACATTTCGGGGTCCGGTGAGCCTAACTTTGGTTAAACCAGCAATATTTCCCCAAAGAGTTGGTATTTAATTTCACTTCATATGCGAAATTAGAGGAGCGACAAGCAACTGCCAGAAGGTGCCTTTAGGGCTAGGTGAAAGACTCTGAGAAAAACCGTTAGAAGAGGAGACTTAATTCCGTCGTCCTTATCCTTCCCCTTCCTTCCCCTACCTCCAGTGGGGTGGCGAAATATATATGCGAATAACAGCAGTAGAACGAGTAAGATCGAGACAACAAAGTCCGGCTAAGTGCCTGGCAACCCTACGAAAGGAACACAGAAGAAACTCATGCTGAGCCACTTCCTGGTGGTCACACCGAACTTTGAGTTAGCTTGTATTGAGAAACAAGCTCAACTATCTTTCGTCAGAGAAACCCCCTATCCTGGTGTACAACAAAACCCAGAGATAGTTCTCGCCATTGAGGAATACTCCAAAGTGAACTCTCTCGAGCACTCCCTTTCGTCAAAGGATTCACTCGTTTGCTAATCGCTCTTCAGTGCAAATATTCCCAGATTAACCTGAAGATTGGAAGAAGCATGCCTTCTCTGTCCCGTTGGTGAAATCATCTTACCAAGACAACGTGCTTAACGCCATCCGTCGCACGCACTGAATTCATCTGTGGCTTTAAAAATATTCCCCCGCCAGACCGACATCTGGAGTGGCAGTAAAGACGTCCACCTGCCGCCCGAAAACAACATTCTTGAGGCTACATAAAAATTGAGGCCAAGGTCAGTCTCAAACCAGATTCTCGTGTGGGTTTTTAAAGGTAAATAAATTCCAATTATTTTTTTTAAGGTCAATTAGCGTTCAATATTAAAGTGAGCTTTGGGGCAACCATTACTGTATATTCATTTGTGTTATTTAGTAACTCTCACTTAAAACTTGTTTAATTCAAAGCTGTCTAGTTTGTTTGTTAGATTTTTTTTTTGGTTCATGTTTCAATTAAAGGTCTATTTTCTTAAAAGCATTTAATTCAATCCTCTAAAGGCTGAGCATGGCACTAGAAACCCTCAAAGATTAAAAATAACGTAATAATAAATAATAAAATAATATCGCACTCTTAGAGAAAATATGCATTATCATTACGGCTCTCCTCTGTTTTCTCCCTGCACTTTGCACCAGGAGGACCGTTCCTGCATGGACAAAGTTCGGTCCGGTAGCCCTGGTGACTTGGTGTACTGCCTGCCATCCTGGGATCACCTAGCACCAAGGTATGATAATAATAGGTGATCACCCACACTACTCATTAGTGGGCCCGCCTATCTCTATCTCTCTTTATTACATACCCCCTTCCACACATGCTCTTCTAGCGACAGAGGTTCTGTTTGCCCGGTGCACTTTCGTCCTCTTATGAGCCTTAGTCGAGTGGCAGTGTAGGTATGCCTTGAGGTCCTTACCTGCTGCGAGGGTCTTAATCCCGCTGGGTAGGGCAAGTATTAGGTACGGTGTGCTGGGCCGTCGACCCTGCTCACCTTCTTCCAGTACACATATAAGGTGGCTACGGCGCCACCATCCTTTATGGTCAAAGTTACAGGACAATTTCGCTTAAATGGCGCCGGGCCGGGTTGGCAAAGCTCATTAATGCCTGACATGGACTAATTATGTGTAAATGATCACATTCTGCAATTTCTGATCCTATGCAGACTCTTCTGTTAACCTTCCCACTCATAGGGAAGTTATAGTATATACTTTCCATGAGACCCTTTTTTTTTATTCCGATAATGGTGACAACTCAAAGTAATTGTGGGAAAGCGCATGTAATCCCCCTCTAAGCCCAGCCTCGTCCTTGTAGATGTAGGGGAGGATGAAGAAATCAAACACCCTTCGACCGGTGGAGGGGCTCCCCTTTATCCATCGCCATGTGGCAAAGGAGTTTCACCTTTCCATCTTTGGAGCCGTTCTCGGGCAGCTCCACCTCTGGTAAGGATTGCTCCCCCCCCCCGTGCTCTCTCAAGGGTCCTTTCAACCATCTTCTAATGGAGGCTTACTTCCTTCCTAGGCCTACAGGTGCGGGGGTTTCCCTTTCACCCCCTTTTCCGGAGTTGCCCACGGACGACTCCATCTTTCGACAAATTGCAGTCACCCCTATTCTATCACAGGACGGCCAAGAGATTAGGTAGCAGCCTAAAATTGACGACTGCCGCTAGGAGGGACCCGATAGTTCCAATCCCTTTTGGAGTAGTGGCAAGGGAAAGCAGGACGCGTCGGGCCGTGCCCTCTCCAGTCCAAATCAGGCATCTTGACATTGCGGGTCGTCGGAGTGACTGCCTCTCTCTCTTCCCCGATGGAGGCCGAATCGGCGTCCAGAGACGACTGCGACGGAAGATGAATCGAATTAGATCTGTGATGCCTTGGAGCGTGGGATGGCCACACTGAAGCCCCTTCTCTGACATAGATATGACCTTGGAGATGTCCCAGTCCCAGACGGCAGGCTCTTCCATGGGTTCGAACCCGCGTTAGAGTTCAAACACCGAACCGAGTCCGCCCTTGTGTAAGCTTCTTCCCAGACGCCTCGGGCCCGCGAGAACTCACTATGAGAGCAAGGATGTCCTTCCCCTGCTGGTGGCCTTCTGACAGCTAACACCTCCATCTCGGAGAAGGATCTAACTGAAGCAGGTCTATCGGGCCTGGGGGCTCCTTCCGGCGGTGGAGAGAATCTGGTTTATTCCCCACCCTCCCAAAAATAAAAGAAAGAAAGAAAAGAGGACTAAAAAGGTCTCCTCACTCCGCAGGGAATCAGGGAATGGACGGGGCCGCTGCCGTTTTGGTAAGTGACCAGGCCAAGGTCGAAACGTCTGTCACAAAGGCATTCCCGGGTGTGGGGTCCCAAACCAAGACGACAGTTGCACCTGCGATAAGCGGAGCCTGTATTACATCTGAGGCCCCTCATTGAGAGACTACCTGGCGTTTTCGAGCCCGCTAGCCTCAAACGCTCTTGCTTATTGACTCCACTGATTGGATCATGTTGGCCAAGATCAACATGATCCCTCAAAGGAGAGCATTAGCTAGCTTGATTTGTAGAGAGCCGAAGGTGTCCTGTTTCTCGGACGTGAGCCTTCTGGCGATGCGTCAGATCGCTCCGAGGCAGACACTTAATGGCACGCCTGTGAGTTTGGCGCCGCACTCTATGGATCTTCTCATACCGCAAGGCTAAGGACTTTGTCCTGGGTGCGCGGGGTTGATTGGGAGACCTTATGCTTTAATTAAAAAAAAAACACCATCTGCTCCTTGTTACGCGCCCATTCAGTACCCTTCTGCTAGTTCTACTCGCATCGGGCGCTACCCTGGTAGAGCTGGCTACATCAAGGGCTCACCACCAAACTCATCTTAAAGCAGGGCTCCTCCTCTCCTCCAGTGTCACTGTTTCACATAAGGCGAAACGGTCGGGCGCCTCCACCGAATCTTTAGACTCACAGGAGGCAAGACCTTTGAATCTGGTCTTCAGGCCGTGGTCCGTGGTTTCTAAAGCTGCCAGCGCATCGTTCGGCCAACAGCGCCCAGATTTGTACCTCCGCGAAGCGTAGGGGCCCTGAAGAGGGTCCCCCAGAACTCCGAGCTAGGACTGTGGGGCATATTCCTTCAATGGAATTGACGCAGCCTCCAGGCCAACTGAGAGGAGGTGCGGAATCTCGTCTCCCTCCCCCCCCCTTTCCCGTTTGCAGGAAACCATGATGGGCACGTGCTCCCTGCCCACCCTCCCGGGCTATAAAAGCTTCACGACACCAAAACCAAAGGCTTCGCCATTTAGACCATGCATGATATCTCAGTTTACGAGCTGGAGATGGGTGTCCTAAATGTGGACGAGTTTACCGATCACTGCCCGAGAATCTCTTCATGTACCTGTTTTGATGTATCCATGTAATTTGCGTAGGCAGAGCCTGATTTTAGGTTGGGGGTAGTCGATGAACTCCATTGTAGTGATCACTTTCCTATTCAAATATTTTATGGGCCGCTGCCGCCTGAAAGCCCGCCCCGGCGGTGCTTGACGCAGGAGCGGTGTTACTTATTTAAGGAAATGACTGATTTCACGGTCCCAGTTGAAGACCTTTGATCGGTGGATAAGCCGACGGGTTTTACCCCGTAATTTCATCGCCGTGGGCCTAGCTACTATTCCTAGAACGTCTGTGCATTTTGCACGCTGGCCACTTCTGTGGTGCTCAGCCGAGTGTGAGTCTAACCTCAAACATAAGTGTTATGCCTACATGCACTATAAGTGCTGCCCGAACGATTTCACAGTTGGGGAATTTTGTTGAGGTAGAGCTAAGTTCCAGGATGTTTCGAAGCATGCCCGCTGCTCTTCCTGAGGGGCATGCGTGTCTTCACTGTAAGGGAAGACCCCTCTAGCAGACTTGTGCAAGAGTCAAGAATTCATGGCAAGTTCTCTCAGGATCCCCTTCCCGTTCTCCAGCAGAATCAGACCGCAATCTCGGATCCAGAGTCCGTGGCAGTCTTTCATGACCGCTTTCTCTGCATTCTCTAGTCGCGATCCTGCTCTGCCAGCATTCAATGCATGTAGTTATATCGCTGAAGGCCGCCAAATGGACTTTTCCTCATGAGACGTAGAACCCTTTCCGCCATCTCCTCATGCGCAGACACCGCCCCTAGTCCGTACAATGTCCTGTATTAAATTTCATACTTCGACCGCTAGGTGAGCCAGGCATGACCTTTCTGTTAGATTTATTCAACTCGATATGGACAGAGGGTATCTTCTTGGTGAATGGCTACTCTGCTCGCTTTTCGCATACCAAATTAAATTATACTATCCCAGCCGGTTTCCGCCTAATATCTCGTAACCTCCTGTGTGTGCAAGTTGATGCAGAAATTGTTGAATGTTAGACTAGCCTTTTTTCCTGGACAGTGGAGTTTAACTTTCTTTCGCACAGTGCGTGCAGCATCTGCAAGTTTCACTACACTTCGGATGCTCTGCTCCAACTAGAAAAGCCGTCTGTGAGGCCTTCCTTCCTAGACGGCAATACACCACGTTTTTCCCCCCATCTGGAGAGGCCTATGTTATAGCATGGCGATACAGTATCATGAAGACTACACACTATGGCCCAATAGAGCAGGAAGAGGGTGTCTCGCTTGGAAGTGTCATCACATCCCTGTGCAGCAACGGTATCTCCGCGTGCTGCCGGAAGCTGTTCTCGCTATGCTCTACCTGGACGACCTGTAAATCTCTTTTGGTACGTCCTAGATGCCAACTTTGCACCGTCTTCTCCCATAGGCATTGGACCGCATCCTCGCTATGCTGAAGGTTACACGTTTCGCTTTTCCTTGGCTAAGATTGATGTGGTGCACTTAAGCTGGTATCCACGTCTCTACCCCGACCCAGACTTTTTCCTACACGGGTGCGCCTGGAATTGGATTCGCACGATTTCCTTGTTCTCGTTTTGGAGACCAAGCTCGTATTCTCGGCCTTCGGGCCACTTGTACCCGCGCCATGAACATTCCTCGTTCCGTGACGTTCACCACCTTGGCTACCGATAAGGCTACTGCTTTGCTTTTCCTTAGATCCTTTATTTCTTCGAAACAACTATGGATGCGAGTTTTATGCATCCGCAACCGTGTATTAGGGAAGGTGGACTCGATCCACCACACCGGTCTCCGCCTGGGAAACGGTGCCTTTCGCACATTCCCCCATTGAGAACCTACGAGGGGCAGTCAATAAGTTTTGCAATTCGGATATAAGGAAACGAGATATGAGGAAAAGTGTTTTATTATTTTTCAACATAACTACCATTGACTTCAATGCTGTTCAATCCACTCCTGGATGGCGAGCTGGACATCTTCATCGTCCCCAAACCGGCGTCCACGCAGTGCAGCCTTGAGTTGGCGGAATAGAAAGTAGTCGCTAGGGGCCACATCTGGACTGTAGGGGGGATGGTTGAGCTACTCGAATCCGCACTCGCGCAGGGCAGCTTGTGCAACTCTGGCCTTGTGGACTTTGACGAAGTTGAAGTCGATCATGGGGCGTGAGGTTTCTAGGGACCTAATGGGCTCATGGCCAAATTGTCGTGGATGATGTTGATAACACTTCCATGTGATATTCCAAGTTCTCGCTCTATTTCTTCGACCTTCACCCGTCGATTTTCGAGGATCATGCTCTCCACACGGGCCACATTGTCCTCGTTGGTCACGTCTGACGGGCGTCCTGGACAGGGGTCATCTTCAAGGGACTCACGACCATGGCGGAACTCCCTATTCCAGCGAGCAATGGTTGCATAGGAAGGGGCGGTGTCGGTGTACACTGCAACCATGCGTTCATGGATCTCTTTTGCATTCTTGCCTTGGTCAAAAATTTGATCACTGCGCGGTGCTCAACCTTCTCCATTGTTGAAAAATTTGTGACTGACGATCTGCAATCAGCTACTGCTTCTTAAATAGACGAGGCAGGAGCATGCGGCTGCAGGTCCTGACTTGTCATAACTTGTCCTAACACCCCCACAAACAGCCATCCCCCTTCCTCTGTTTTGCCCTACCGATTCGCAAAACTTATTGACCGCCCTTCGTACTTGTCGATACTTGGGACATGCCACTCTCTCTACGCGTGCACACTATACTATTCGTTTGTACGCGTGAGTCCGTTGCCTCTCAGTTGCCAATGGCTCTCATGCATCCGCAACTTAGCTCCACGGCCCCTATGCCGCCGATACAGACCACTTATGCCTTAAGCCCTTTGGGTTTTGAGCTTGAAAACTCTGAGATCTCGGTGTAGCTCTCTGGCCGGTGGTGACTTGTTTCAGCCCAGGACGCCAGCCCCGTGGGTACCACATTTGAATTTTTGTCGCCGCCCCTCTATCTTTAGCGCCGGGAGTATTGAATTTGGCATTTTTGGACCATACTTCGTGTCACTCTGGTTCCGTGCCAGTGCATAAAGATGGTTCCAATTCCAAATCGGGTTCGGTTTCCACGCCGTATCTCATTTTGAAGTCAGCCAGTCTCTACCAGGCGCTGCGTCTGTCTTCACGGCCTAGCTTGTTCCAATACATCGCTCGATACGGGAGATAAGCGTCATGCTCTTTTCGAAGACCAGATTGTGATCTCTAGCGACTCACAAAGCGCCCTCAGTGCTTTCAGGGCTTTGGAATCTCCTCACCCCCTAGTTCCCGGTATCTGCGGCTCCACGGATGCCGCCTGGAATGAGCGAGCCGATGTGGGCGCCAAAGATTCGGCGCGGACTGGGCGAGCAGATCAGAGCAGCCATTCGCTCTTCCTCGCGCCGATTATATTGCAGGAGTCGTGGCTGCCGTCCGGCTTGTTTTGCAAAGAAGATGGGAGACGGCATAGAGGAACATAAAGTTGCATGCTATCGCGCCCCGACTGTTCCCATGTATCTAACCCCTAAATGGCGCCACCACGGCTTCAGGTTGCTTTCTGTCGTCTTTGAAGTGGTCACACCTTGGACGCTCCGCCGCCATTTGATGAAGCGCTCGCCAGCACTTTATTGTGCCGACCGTTCGTCACATTGCTTTTGAATTTTCCCGTGTTGCAGATCTTCCCGCACGTTCTGTCCCGATATTAGGACAAGCGGGTTCGCTACTGCTTGTCCTTTCTACATGGGACGGTTCGTCTACACACACTTGTGGACTATCTGACTTTTTGGAGGAGGCTGGCCTCCTCCATTTTATTAGACTTTTTAGTGTAGTTCGCAATATCTGCGCCGGGGGGAGGCGGTCCTCAACCAGACGCCAGAGCGTGGTTTCCTTCTTCATCGTGCTTTTTTCCTTATCGTTTTGTTTTTTGCTCTTTTTTTTCCACTTTTTGTTTTGTCTTTTTTTATTTGGTTTTCCATTTTTTAATCTAGCCTAAAATTCGGCTGTAATGTGATTACCTTACCCTACCGACGTGCCTCGTCACCTGTACTTCGTTAACCATGGAGTGCCACCTCACCATCTTGTTAGTTGCAACAACTCTGCAGGCTTAAGTTGTCCCCCCTCCACTCGTTAGACCGTCTCTAAATTTATCTCTCTGCCATCCTCTGGCTCTTCCTCCCTCCACCATTCCAGTCAGAACCACGGCCTCCATTTCATTCCTCCTCATAACTTGTCCGAGAAATTTCATTTGTATTCTTCTTATTGTTGTCTTCACATCCTTCTCCACTCCCATCTGCCTTAGCACGCCCACATTATCTTGTTCTCCGTGGTATCTTAGGAATTCTCTTCCATAACCACGTTTCAGCTCCTTCCAAATTTTCTGGCATCTTCCCGCTTACCCCCATAAGGGGCGCGGCGATTTGCCTTCCTGGCCGCCGTGCTGACGGGACTCATCGCCCCGTCCGGCCCCAGCTTACTTCTTTCAGACAGCCTGAATTTCTCCCTTACTTCCTCACTTTCCCTACAACCTCTCCCACAACTTTCTCTGGTCGGCCTCTATTTTCACAGGGTAGATGCTGACCTACTTATCAGCCAACTATCTTGGATCGTAGCTAAAAGGGTAGGAGACAATGTTCCCTAACCCCTGAGCTCCGGTTTAGGATGGAGGGTTTTTAACAACCTGTTCCATCCCCAACCATACCTTCTTCGCATCCCTTATCCTTCTCACTTCACTACCTATTTTTTTTTTACGCCGTGCCCAAGGTGGAGCCCTCATCACCAGGCGGGAGGGGTGGCCTAAAATGGCGGCACCCCCCGAGATAAACATGGTCCTTGAGGCAACCCAGCCTCAGACGGTAGGTCCCTCCATGGGGGCAAATCCGGGCTCGGCACCAAGCACCGAACTCGAGTCCGCCCCTATGCAAGGTTCTCAAACGGCTTGGGTCTCCCCTGCGCCAGCAGGAGCCCCTGCGACCGGCAGGACCTTATCCATCTCGCAGAAGGACCTTACTGAGGCCGGTCTTCCGGCTAGGGCCTCCTGTCGGCGCGGCGGAGAAGCGGGTTCATTCCCTTCCCTCCTCTCCTAAAAAGAAAAAAAAACAAGAAAAAGGTTAAAAAGACTCGGGGGGGGGGTTCCTCTCCATCCACGGGGGCTGCGGGGACGGATGGGTCTGTTGCCACTTCGGTAAGCGACCAAGCCAAGATCGGCACATCCAGCTCCTCTGCCCCCCCCCCATCGTGTGCGGAGCCCCTGACTAAGACCAAAAGTGCTAGTGCGCAGAGCGGAGCCTCATTTACATAGGGGCCCCTCATTCAGAGACTACCCAGGGTTTTTGAGCCCGCTGGATTCAAAAGCTTCCTGGTTATTCGCTCCACTGATGGCAACATGTTGGCTAAGGGCAACACGATCCATCAGAGCAGAGGTTTAGGTAGTGTGATTGGTAGAGAGCCGAAGGTGACCCGTTTCTCGGGCGGGAGCCTTCTGGTGAATGCGTCGAATCCCTCCGAGGCGGCAATGATTCGTGAAGGGCACTTGATGGCACGCCTGTGAGTGTGACGCCGCACTCTACCATGAACTTCGTGAAAGGAGTGGTTTATGCGAGGGAACTCGTCGAATACTCCATAGAGGACATCACCTTAGAGCTGGCCGACCATGGAGCGGTCAAGGTCGAACATGTGATTAGTAAAAGGGAGGGGCCTCGAGACCCACCCCTACACTCTTCGTCACGTTCGACTGTGACAAGCTTCGTGAGTCGGTTTGTGCCCTTTGGTATCGTTACCGCGTGAAGGCATTCGTGCCACTGCCGATGAGGTGCTATTTTGCCATCGCTTCAGCAATACTAATCGCTCCTGTCGACGTGCAAAGGTGAGGTTACCCGAAACCTGTGTAAGTTGCTCCAAGGCCGCACACGATAAGTCCAAATCGTGTTTCGCCAAGGGTGTCAATTGCAGAGAGCCGCACCCTGCTTCTTCGAAGCAATGTGGTGCATATATCCGTGAGAAAGAAATCCTGGCCGTTCAGGCCCAGGATCGACTCTGATTCCGCGAGGCTATGGAGTTGGTCCTGGTGCGCTCGGCGCTACCCGGGCCGTCCTATGCCTCAATGTTGAAAAAGTCAACCTTTGCTCCTGGTCCCTTCAGGCGTACGAGCACTTTAGTTTTCGCGCCCATTTGGAACCCTTCTGCAGGTTCTACCCACACCAGGCGCTTCCCTGTTAAAGCTGACGGCACAAAGGCTTCACACCCAGCCCCGGCTATAACCAGGGTGTCCTGTCCTTTCCCAGCGTGACTTTCCCGTAAGGGAAACGGCCACGCGCCTCCAATCTGTCGTTTGACTCACAAGAAGCAACACCCCTGAAGTTGGTCGCAGGGCCATCTTCCAGGGTTCCTAAGGCTGCCCCACGAAAGGAGGACAGCAACAAGGGAGCCTCGGCCCCTTCGCCCACGCCCAGTGATAGGCTGGGTGGCTCGGATGCGGTGGATCCTCGAAAAGAGGGCCCTCCCCTCCGAAGCCGCAATGCCCGTCTAAGGTTTCGATGCGGAGGGAGGAAAAGACTCGCATGGCAAGCCCAACGTTCCCCAATAAGTACTCGAAGGCGACAGCGCCTTCAGCGCATTGTCCAGCCAACATCACCCGGAGTTCTTCCTACGGGAAGCGTACGGCCATTCCCGTGAGGGTCTTCTCTTCGAAGAGGGCCTCCACCAACCCTCCGAGTTAGGCCTGGAGGGCATATTCCTTCAATGGAATTGCCGCGGACTTCGGGCCAATTGGGAGGATCTGCTGAGGCTCGACTCATCCCGTTCCCCTTCAGCTATCTTTTTGCAGGAAACCATGTTGTGCGCATGCCCCCTGCCCACCCTCCCGGGGTTATGGGTTTGCACCCCCACCACCACCGGATGGGGGCCTGTCTGGTGAATGTACAAGTTACATCCGGCATGATGTCTCCGTTCTTCTCTTCGCTTTAGATACCTCCTTTCGGGCAGTAGCTGTGCAGCTGCACCTTGATAGGAGGTATACTGTTATTTCCGCGTACATTCCACTGCCAGCCGACCTCGACGCTGGTGACCTCCGCTGTGTCATCTGTGGAGACTATCCTATTAATCCCCGGGGTCAAGTCCTTGCCAACCTGATCGACGAGCTTCATTTTCCTGCCTCGATCTATCTTTGTGCTCTCCGGATGCACAGCCTGATTTTGATTGGGCGGTGATCACTTTACCATTCAAACATCATTTTCTTGGCCCTTCCCGCCCGAGAGTCGGCTCTGATGGTGCTTGGCGCGGGCGCGGTGGTCTGTATTTCAGGAAATGACTGAATTCTCTATTTCATTCGAGGAGTTTAAGTCGTTAGATGAGGCTGTTGATTTCTTCTCCGGCAACCTCATCGCCACGGGCCTAGCTATTATTCCTAGAAGGTCTGGCCGTTTCGCACGCCGTCCACACTCCCGTATTGGTCAGCTGAGTGTGAGATGGCCCTCAAGCAGAATCGCTATGCCTACATGCTTTATAAGCGCCCCCCGAACGATTTCACTGTCGCTGAATTTCGTCGGGCTAGGGCTAGGTTTCAGTATATTTCGATTCACGCCCGCCGCTCTTCTTGGCGGGCATACGTGTCTTCACTTAACTGGAAGACCCCTTTAGCAGAGGTGTGGAAGCGAGTGAAAAGGATTCGTGGCAAGTTCTCGCAGGACCTCCCTAACGTTCTCCAGGAGAATGGGACCGCAATCTAGGACCCTGCGTCCGTGGCGGAATCCTTCACGATCGCTTTCTTCGCATTCTCTAGCCGTGATGCTGCTCCGCCAGCATTCAATGCACGTCGTGATGTCGCGGAAGGCCGCCGGCTGGACGTTACCTCCAGATGCGGAGAACCCTTAACGACAGGTTTACTCTGAGTGAGTTGTGTTCCGCTCTTTGTTCGTGCGTGGATACCGCCCATGGTCCGGGCGATGTCCCGTACGCCATGCATCGACATATGGGTGAGCGAGACATGGCCTTTCTGTTTGACTTGTTCAACAAGATCTAGGTGGAGGGTCTCCTCCCTGATTCCTGGCGAATCGCTACTGTGCGTATTGCGTTCGGCCTTTTGAAGCACACTTCGTGTCACGCTGGAACCCTGCCAGTGTATACGGATGGCTCCAAGTCCCAAGAGGAGGTCGGTTTCCACGCAGTATCCCCTCTGCTTGAAGTCAGAGGGACTCTGCCCCGCTCTGCGACTTGCTTAACGGCTGAGCTCGTTGGAATACACCGCTCGGTAGGGAGATAACACGACGTGCCCAGTTCGGATACCGGATTGTGATCTATAGTTACTCACAAAGCGCCCTGAGTGCTCACGGGGCATTGCAATCTCCGCGTCCCCTGATTCGCAATATCCGGGACGCCACGACTTTGGCATGTCGGGCGGATATCGAAATTACCTTCTGCTTCTTCCTGGACATGTAGGAATTGCGGGGAATGTGCGCGTCGATGAGGGCGCCAAAGAGTCCGCCAGGACTCGGCGATCGGAATAGCCTTTCGCTCTTCCTCACACCGAATACATGAGAGGAATACGGGTAGCTCTTCTTGCTGTTTGGCAAAGAAGATGGGAGACGGTCGAAGGGAACTTAAAGTTGCGTGCCATTACACCGCGACTGTTCCCATGGACCTACCCCTCAATGCCGCGAAGGCTTCAGATTGCTTTCTGTCCTCTCCGAATTGGACACATTCGCGGGACGTCCCGCTATTTGATGGACTGCTCTCCAGCCCCCTACTGTGATTCCTGCGTTGTCTCCAGACTGTTTGGCACATTCTTGTTGATTGTGCGTACGTTACCTGTCCCGGTACCGGGACGAGCGGGGTCGCTATCGTTTGTCTCTTGTACTCAGGACCAGTTTGTGCACATTGACTTGTGGATTTATAGACTTTTGGGAGCAGGCTGGCCTTTTTTGTTGTTTTTTCTTTGTTGGTCGTACGTTCTTGCGCCGGCGGGGGGGGGGGGGGGGGTGCGGACCTCCTCCCGACGCCTGAGCTTGTCTCCTGCTTATTGTCTTTTTCCTTTTTTATTTTTTTTTTTTATCTCATTTTAAAGAAGCCTAATATCATGCAGTGTTCAATACGACGACTAATGCCCAAGTAGGCAGTCGCCAGATGAGCTCTTAAAAAGAACAAAAACAACAACAACTTCCCGCTCACCGTCCAGGTCTCGCATCCATGCAACAATGTTGACCACACCAAAGCTTTTGCTGCTCGCTTTCTAATTCCCGTACACAACTTTCCTTTTGACCGATATGCCTTCATTCTTATAAATGCGCTCTTTGCATGACAATTCTCGTTCTAGTTTCCTTTTCACATCTGCAATTTTCTGTTATCAATCTTCCCTAGATACGAAAATTTTTCCACCTGCTCTATTCCTCTTCCTCTTGCCTCCATTTTTACCCTGGGTGCATTCGTCTTAGATGCCACTAACACTTCGGTCCTGTCCATATTGACCTTCAATCCCTTCTCCTCACTCGCCCTCACTATCACATCCAACAAATGTTGCAACGTCTTTGCAGAGTCCACTGCCAACACTGTCATCTGCGTACCTAATATGGTTGATTTTGTAACCTCCTATCTTTACTCCCTCAAGCCCTTGCAGCGCTCTTAATATCACTTCCCCATGTAGGTTTAACAGATCAGGGGACATAACACATCCCTGACGTACTCCTCTCATTATGGTCTGATACTGTTTTCTCTTCCAGCACTCGAATTGCAGCTTTCTGATTCCAATATAAATTTCTTATTACTCTCATTTCTTTCATATCAGTGTCCAGCCCTTCCAGCATTCTCATCAGTTCATAATTCCTTACTTTATCAAAATCTTTACATAGTCAATAAAATAAAGGAACACATTTCTTTGTTTTTCGATCATTCTTTCCAAATTTGTTTTCATCACAAATATCGCACTAGTTGTTCCCCTGCCTTCCAAGAAGCCATATTGTTTCTAGCATCTCACCTTGATGTCTACTACAACTGGACCGTGATCGCCATCACAATCTGCTCCTGGATATGTCCTTACGTAACGTAATTACGGCGACTTATGCCCTAGTAAGCAGTCGCCAGATGGGCTCGTTTAAAAATAACATCCACCACCAAGCACATGGCTTCCGTGATGATGCTCGGCGTCTGGCTCAGAATGGGCGTGAAAATGATGCCCTGAGTGAGTAAGATCGTGAAAAAGGCGGTCTAGGTCTTTTAGAGGAACGGTGCCCCGGGCCGCACTGCTAAGACCGTGCAAAAGTGGTTGGGATCGAACATGAATTTCTGGTCGAAGGACTTTTGGCCGCCGCAGTTGTCCTACCTCAATCCCCTTTGACTACAGCGTGTGGGCATGTAGAGGGCAGGGCCTGCATGGTTGTCCACAGCAACGTCGACAAACCGAAGTCCTCCGTCAACCGCATCTGGGCCAGTATGAGGAAGAACTTCGTCCGCAACCTGTGCGTGGCCTTCAGTTCTCGCTGGAGGTACCAGGTCTTATGCGAGTCTTTCCCGGGGTCCGAGAAATAAAACATTCCTAAGTAACTATGGACTTTGAAGCGTTTCGTAAGAGATGTCTTTGTGAAGCATCTTATAGTGTCTATTTGTTCAACAGTTGTTATTGTTTATCTTTGCCACGGGGTACAAAAACTGCTATCGATCTTGTTGCTTTTATTCACCTTTTTATTTTAGATTATTTCTTTATTTTTTATGATTTTCTCCGACACCTCAACTTACTCTTATTTGCTAACAAAACAACTGTCTTCGATGACACGTTGGTGTGATTATTTTTTTAAATAAAAAATTCGGTCCCAAAGCCGTTTTCATTTTCACTCAGAATTAATGATTTCCGAAATGCTTCTTTCAAGATGCGATAATGGCGATGCTTTTCTTAATGGCGCATTGCTGTCATAAGTAATTAACGGGTTTCATAATTATTCGGTAATTTTTTTTTCCGTTCATTTGTCAATTTTGCGATGTTTCCGTAGAACTACTGCTTCGGGAGATGGCGCTCGCTTGTTGGCGTGTTTGCCATGGGTCGCGGTGTTTTGGTGCTCTTTTATGTGTGTAAGGGGGGAGGGGGGTAAATAGGGAGGTTAATGTTTCCGCAAGATGGTTCAGGTTCTTGTCTTATTTCAATCAACGAACTTGTTCCTGGAGGTTCGTATTACTCCGCAATGAAACCACTGTTTGGGGTTGTTATTGGTCTTTGTCATCATTATCTGCTTTTTTCTTTACTTTGTTTTTATCTACCCTTTATTTTGTTATTTCCCCTTAAATTTCACAGTACAAATGCGTCCGTGTTATACCCGTTTGCTTTCTTTTAAAATGATAAATAAAATATATTCAATCGTGCCCCCGTTAAGTTGCGTTCGCCCCGACGCAACTCTGTTGCCTTGCCAGGTATTTCAAAATTCCTGTTACACTCGTTACGACCGTTTAAACAAAGGGTACAATTATATTTTTGGTGCAGTTAGACAGGGTTTTTTTTATTGTTTTAACAGATAAATATCTGATTAAATTGTAATATTAATCAATGTGGCCTCACTCAGTGGCGAGCACGCGCTCCAGGCTAGACCTGAAGGCTGCCTACACGTTTCGGATGAAGTACTTTCCCATGCCGGCCTACACTCTTTTTGACGGATGACTTTAGCTCGTCGACTTTGCTATGGTGGAGCTTGCAGGCCTTGTCCTTGACATGCGCCCACACACTGTATTCGAGGGGATTGAGGTCGGGCAACTGCGGCGGCCAAAAGTCCTTCTACCAGAAGTTCATGTACGACCCCAACCACTCATACACTCTCTTGACAATGTGGGCTGGGTACCCTCCTACTGAAAGACGTAATCCGCCTTCGTTATCTTTCAGACCCAGGGGAGGAATTTCGTGGCCACGATGTACCTGTAATCGGCCTCGAACCATACAGGTTAGATATTCTCTCCACTCGAAGTCACGACGCCAAGCATCATCACGGAGGCTGGGTGCTTAGTCGTGATCACGTAGAGGACTACGGAAACCTCCTGGCCGAAGCTTACTATGCGGTTGTTCTGCTTGTTGATAACAAGATTGACCGTGAAGGTTGTGGCCCGCGCGCAGGAGTGCAGAGATCTCTATTCTATTCACTTCTACATCACCCCCCCCCCATCCCTTGCACACAATTGAAAGGACGTTTTAATGACACTTTCTTAAAAAGTAAGACTCTAAGTTTGTTTGACTGATCTTTTTTTTTATCACACAAGTAAACATCGGAAGATAAAAAAAAAAGAGTAACAGAACTTTTGAAAATCCCGGCATTTGCCCACCTTGCAAATTCGCGTTCTATCGCTGGAAAACAAGCCCCTGTGGTCAAATTCCGTGGCTTATTTTCCAGGTCTTGGAAGACAGGTTTTGTGTCTATGGGTTGTATATCAACCTTTATTACTTGTTTCCCAAGGGATACTAGCAGGAATTGTCGAGGGTAGAAGGGGGGGGGGGACGCTTTGGTTTAGGCGAATGTTTGTACCCGCGTGACTCGTTATTGGGCAATATGGCTCACCCATTATACGGAAACCCCTCTATCCATTCCCTGTCATATAGAACGTGGATTTCACGTCGAGAGAATGATTGTATAGGTTCATAGGAGATGCGCTCCTCATTTTATGTGGATAAGGGAAAATTTTCTCCCTCCCTTCCCTTGTCATTAGTGGGGAGAATTTTGTGAATCTCATTCACCTATCGGCCGTTTGTTATCGGTAACTGCTGACTGCCACGAAGCCGCCTTGTGCTTCGAATCTTAAAGGGCGATGAGCCACTCGAACTTCCGCCTCAGTGCTTGGCTTCGCCTCGACGAGATTCCGGCCCTGTAAATGCTTATTCTGAAGGCAAGATTTATGTGAGGCACGAGGACCTCAGCTCAGGAATGGGAAGTAGGCTATTGCTTCGTGGCTGGGTTTTGTGTGTGTGTGTGTGTGAAATCCATTCGTGTGCGTCCCCCATTCAATCATACATGTATTTCCTTTCTGCAAACGTTTTTAATTGTGTTCATGCACGTTTCCATTCATTACATCATTTTTGGCTCTCTTCTGTTTGGGAGCGAGGCAGTATAACTTAGTAATTACGTTATTTTTCATCTTTGTACTATCTTTGTTTTCGATGCATAGCGCCCGAACTTGCAGTTAACCTCCCCATACGTTGTTGTTGTTTTTTGTTCTATCTAATATGATGGTTAGATAAAAAAAAAAAATCACTGAAGCAATTTCTTACAACATCGTTCTTTTGAGCTTGCTCTCGATTTTTCTTCAAACTCACACTTTTTGATGTCTCAACTTTGATTAGGTTTTGAAGTCAAAAGGGCCCCCCTGCTCGGACTTGTTCCGAGTGGTTGAAAAAGTGTCCTTTTGATTAATTAAGAAGTGCTCAGGATTCTGTCGCCGATTCTTCCCTTTATGAATAAAGTAAAAAAAAAACAAAACCAAACCATCAACACTGACTGTATCTCTCTTTGCTTTTAATTTCCACTTCAAATTTAATTTCATTCTTAATTTATTAAAAAAAAACCATAACATTATCCTCCAGAAACAGCGCAGAACAGCAAGCAGCCCAGTGTGAAATTGGATGGGGCTGAAATGTCAATTATTGAGAAAAAAAAGGAGCGAATCTGTGTCATCCCCCGGAGATCTCTACTAGTGTAGAATGAAGAGAGAGAGGCAGAAACATAAGTAGAAAAGGTGGATAATTCCGGTGTAGCAGCAACGGTAAAAATTGCCAAGGTCGACACGTTCATACAAAGAACAAGTACTCAAAAATACAAACTTAAATCTCTGGCGTGGGAAAAGAGAATTAAAGTAATAAGAGGTGACAGCCCGTTGTAGCAGAGATTTAAAGATAATTACAACTACAATAGATCTCGTCATCTCCCGATCTTTATTGTTGAGATTACTGGGATTACAAACCCATAAAAACGCAGGTAGATTGAAGAAGGTACAAGGACGGACTTCGGGTATAACATAATGGAAACTCAATGTGACGTCTTGGAAGTTTTCTTTTTTGGTCATAGGCTCACGTATAATCGGCGGAAGCGGGATATTTATCTTAGCGCCGCCTTTTATTACATTTTTAACGGATTTGGGGAATTTCGTAAATCGCTATGATAAAGGAATTTATGTTCAGATCTTAGCCTTGTGTTTCCGTCTTTTTAGATGCCTCCTTCGTTGGAGCTCGTTTTAGTGCGCACTACATTGATTCTTATACGCGAGGCAAGCGGAGGTGGAAGTAAAGTTCTTTTATTTTTTAAAGGAAAGAAGATCAGAGCGAGTCTAGATGAGTTATAGCTTAGATTCATTGTGTTTGTTGTTTGGAAAGTCTCATTGTATACTGGGGTTCGAATCGTGTCCTATATTCCCGCAGTGGGATCTGCTACAATTGTGGCGGTCGGGCAAGTTCATAAGACTTGCACGTTATCCCAGTCCCGTAACCCCCGCCTAGTTCTTTCGGCTACTCGGACTAGGGTCTTTACACATTTTCTCTTTTCTTGACATCTGCCTCGTCGGGGAAGTAGACCCCATATTTTAACTGCCACATAGTCGAGTTAGCTGTTTAAATGTTAGATTAAAGGTCGATAAATAAGTACAGTCTCTAGATGGCATCAGACGGTGTGAATCGGGTGGTGAATTTTTTAACTAAACCACCATCACTAAAACAAAACCGCCCCTACTTGGTGCGATTGACTGGACGCACTAGTCTCCGAGCGAATAGCCACGCCTCTGCTCCCAAAGCTTCTACAGCGCCGGGAGTATTGCGTTCGACCTTTTAGGAGCACAACTCCTTGTCACTCTCGATCTGTCCCAGTGAATACGGATGGCTCCAAGTCCCAGCAGAGGTCGGCTTCCACGGCGTATCCCTTGTGTTTGAAGTCGGTGGGGGTCTGCCAGGCGCTACGTCCGTGCACGGCTTAGCTGGTTGCAATACACCGATCGGTACCGGAGAAAACACGTTGTGCCCGGTTCGGAGAGCGGATTGTGATCTATTGCGACTCACAAAGCGCCCCGAGTTCTTTCGAGTCATTGGAATCTCGACACCCCTTGGTTTGTGTGGTATCTGTGATGCTACGGTTGCCACGAGTCGGGCTGATGTTGTGATTATCTTCTCCTGGGTTCCTGGACATGTATCGATTACGAGATATTAAGGCGCCAAAGAGTCGGCGAGGAATGGGCTCCCAGATCAGCGTTTCGCACTTCCTCGCACTTACTACATGACGGGAATCAGCTCAGCTCTCCTGGGTGCCTGGCAAACAATTTGGGAGGCGGCCGATGAGAACTTAGCTGCATTACCATCACGCCGCGATTGGGCCCCTTCCCCTCCCCTCTAATGCATCGGCGGGTTCAGAGCGCTTTCTATCGTTTTCGAATTGGGCACAGAGGCAGGACGCACAACCATTTGATGAGTGCTCCCCTGCGACGACTGCGTTGTTCTCCAGACTTTTCGACACAGTATGAGGGTCGTCGCCCACGCTACCTGTCGCTTTCCCGGGATGAGCGGCTCGCTACCGTTTGCCCCATGTTCTTGGGACGGGTTCGTTCACACACACACACACACACACACACACACACACACACACACACACACACACACACACACACACACACACACACACACACACACACACACACCTCTGAACTATAGGACTCTCCGGAGGAGGCTGGCTTTCTCCATTTTATTTGACGCTCTTGGTTGTTGGCGCCTGCATACTCCAGCCCCAAAGGGGGAGGCCCGCCTACTCCATACGCCGTAGAGTTGTTCCTTCTTCATGCTTTTCTTTTTTTTTGGCGGGGGGAGGGGTAGGTTTTACTTTGTCATTTTTCTTTGTGTGTATTTTTTTATTCGGGATTTTAAAGTAGCATACTACTAGGCTGTTATATATCTAGTATCCATTAATTGAGTAATTAAATTCTATCTTCCCTTGTCCAACATGGAGAAGTGTATGGTATAGGTAAGGTAATCGAATTCCATCTGCCCACCCTCCAAGCTTTGAAATATTCCCTTTAATTCCCTGATATACAACACTTATATAAATAACAATGATTCAAGCACTGACCCTTGGGGTGACACTAATTTTGACCTTTATTCACTGCAATCGATCAATAGCACTCAAGCCCGCATAGGAATGCTGCAAATGAAATGGGAGGAACGGCATGCCCTCCCAGCCCTAATGTCTGCACAAGTGTAACCTCCAGGCTCCCAATGCCTTTTTCACTTCATCTACCTTCTCTATAGATCTCTCCATGCTATTTTTTTTGTAAGATATAGCTTCGTTGCTATTGCGCTTTATATTCTAGGAAAAATGCAGTCAAACCAAAAACTAACTAACCCCTGCTTCTATTCCTAGAACGTCTGGTCGTTTCGCACGTCCTCCGCTTCCTTAGTGGTCGGCCGAGGGTGAGGCGGCCATCAGAAATGAGCGATACGGCTAAAAAAAAACCTACAAGCGCTACCAGAACCATCGTTCAGATGCCATCGTTTCAATTTCATCGGCCCAGGGCCAAATTCCATTTCGTTGTTAGCACAATCACCCCTCTGCATGTCCTCGTGTAAGTTTACACATGACCGCCCTGTGTTCTTAAGGAACAAGAGGGAACGTGGCGGAATATTTTGCGGCCATTTTCTTCCCCTTGTCTAGCCGAAATGTTGCTCTGCCACCATTCCATGCACGTCGCACGATAGCTGAGGACCGTCGATCGAACTTAACGTTAAGACGGGGAACCCTTCAACCTGTTTCGCTGAGCATTCTGCTCTCTTCATGCCCAAATACTGCACCGAGTCCGTAGTATATCCCGCCATGCTTCTAGACCTAGTTGCCCCGTAAGGGGCGCGGCGATTTGCCATCCTGGCCGCCGTGCTGACGGGATCCAGCGCTCCGTCCGGCGCCAGCTTAGCCTCTCTTCCTTCCTTCAAAATACTTGTTTCCTCTCTTTTCACACAACCATTCCCACAACTTTCTCTGGTCAGCCTCTAATTTCACAGGGTAGATGCTGAACTTCCTTTCAGCCAACTGTCCCGCATCGGGGCTGAGGGGGTGGGGGACAATGTTCCCTAACCCCTGAGCTCCGGTCTGGGGTGGCTGGTTTTTAACAACCTGTTTCATCCCCACCCATACCTTCCTCACATCCCTTTTCCTCTCCTCTTCACAATCTATTATTTTTTACGCCGTGTCCAAGGTGGAGCCGCCATGCCGATGGACTGCCAGGCCACCAGGCGGGAGGGGTGGTCTTAAATGGCGGCGCCTCGCTCTGGCGGGCTTGTAAGCACCTCTCGCAGTGCGGGCTACTGCGAGAGGTGATGCGCGATTGCGTCCCGTAAAACAAAGAGGGTCACCATGCCCAATGATAAGTTTAAAAAAAAACCCCCAACCCCCAACTTCCCCTATAACATCGAAGGAGCCGCCCTTGGGCAGCTCCAGCAAAAAAATGGAAGTCCCCCTTCCCCTGTGCTTGCTCAGGGGACCCCCCCATATATCTCTAACCGGAGAGGAGGCTTACTCCTCTCCTTCGCTTACGGGTGTAGGGGACTCCCCCTCACCCCCTTCTCTGGAGGTGCTTTCGGGCGCCTCCATTTTACCAGCGGCAGTCCCCTCTGTTCTTTCCAAGGGGACTGCAAAGAAAGCCAGCAGGCAGCCCTTAGCCAGCCGCTCCACATCAAAGCGGCTCGGTAGGGCAAACCCCCTTAGGGGGAAGAGGGAAGCCAGGCCCCTTCGGTCGCTTCCCTCAAAAGACCTGCTGGCAAGAATACTGAACCTTGCTGGGGTCAAGGCCCATGCCTCCCCAAAGAAGACTAGTGACGATAATGCCAACGGGACCTGCGATGTCTTGGGGGGGGGGATGGCCAACTGGAGGCCCCCCCTAAGATAGACATGGTCCTTGAGGAAACCCAGCCTCAGACGGTAGGGCCTTCCATGGGGGGGAATCTGGGCTCGGCGCCAAGCACCGAACCCGAATCCGCCCTGATGCAAGGTCCTCCTCAAACGGCTGTGGTTTCCGAAGCAGTACAAGGAGGGGAGGGATCTCCGCCGACCGGTGCCCCCACGACTACCAGGACCTTCTCCATTTCGGAGAATGACCTGGCTGAGGCCGGTCCATCTGGCCTGGGGGCTTCTTCCGGCGGAGGTGAGAAGCGGGTTCATTCCCCGCCCTCCTCTCCGAAAAAGAAAAAAACAAAAAAGACTCGGGGCTCCTCTCCATCTGCGGGGGCTGCGGGGACGGATGGGTCTGCTGCCACTCTGGCAAGCGACCAAGCCAAGATCGGCACATCCGCCCCCTCTGCCCCCCCGGTTGCGGAGCCCCTGACAAAGAAGACTAATCCCAAGAGTGCACAAGGCGGAGCCTCGATGACATCGGGGCCCCTGATTCAGAGGTTACCTGGCGTTTTCGAGCCCGCTGGCTTCAAACGCTTCCTCGTTATTCGCTCCACTGATGGCACCATGTTGTCCAAGGGCAACATGATCCATCAGAGGAGAGGATTAGCTAGTGCAATTGGTAGAAAGCCGAAGGTGACCCGTTTCTCGGACGGCAGCCTTCTGGCGAATGCGGCGAATCCCGCCGAGACGGCCAAGATAAGTGCTCTTCGGACACTTCATGGCACCCCGGTGAGTGTGACGCCGCACTCTACCATGAACTTTGTGAAAGGAGTAATTTATGCGAGGGAACTCGTTGACGACTCCATTGAGGACATCACCCTAGTGCTGGCCGACCATGGGGCGGTCAAGGTCGAACGTGTGATGAGAAAACAGTGAGGGGCTTCGAGACCCACCCCTACACTCTTCGTCACGTTCGACTGTGACAAGCTCCCTGAGTCGGTGCGTGCCGGTTGGTACCGCTACCGCGTGAAGGCATTCGTGCCACTGCCGCGGCGGTGCTATTACTGTCACCGCTTCGGCCATACGAATCGCTCATGTAGACTTGCAAAGTCGGGGTCCCGCTAAGTCTGTGTAAATTGCTCCAAGGTCGCACACGATAAGTCCAAATCGTGTGTGGCCAAGTGTGTCAATTGCGGAGAGCCGCACCCTGCTTCTTCGAAGCAATGTGGTGCATATCTCCTGGAGAAAGAAATCCTGGCCGTTCAGGCCCAGGATAGACTCTCATTCCGCGAGGCTAAGGACTTGGTCATGGTGCGCCCAGCTCTGCCTGGGATGTCGTATGCCTCAGTAGTTCGAAAGGCACCCTCTGCTCCTGGCCCATCCAGGCCAACGAGCATGGTTGTTTCCGCGCCCATTCGGAGCCCTTCTGCGGGCTCTACCCAACCCGGGCGCTCCCCTGGTAAAGCTGGCGGCAAAAAGGGTTCATACACAGCCCCGGCTAAAACCAGGGCCCCCCCCCTTTCCCCCCAGCGTGACCGTTTCCCGCAAGGCGAAACGGCCACGCGCCTCGACAGAGTCGTTAGACTAACAGGAGGCAACACCCCTGAAGATGGTCGCTAGGCCATCTTCGGGGGTTCCTAAAGCTGTTCCCCGAAAGGAGGACAGCAACAAAGTAGCTTCAGCTCCTTCGCCCACGCCCCGAGGTGGAGCGAGTGGCTCGGAGACGGTGGTTCCTCGAAAAGAGGGCCCCCCCGCCTCCGAAGCCGCAGAGCCCGCCTAAGTTTCGAGGCGGAGGGAGGAAAAGACTCGCATGGCGATCCCAACCTCCCCCAATAAGTCCTCGAAGGCGACAGCGCCTCCAGCGCTTTGTCCGGCCAACAGCGCCCGGGGTTCTTGTCCCGGGAAGCGTACGGCCATTCTCGTGAGGATCTTCAATTCGAGGAGGGCTCCCGCGTCTCCTCCGAGCTAGGCCTGGAGGGCATATTCCTTCAATGGAATTGCCGTGGACTCCGGGCCAACTGGGAGGAGCTGCGGAGGCTCGCCTCGTCCCGTTCCCCGTTAGCTATTTTTTTTGCAGGAGACCATGCTAGGCGCGTGCCCCCTGCCTGCCCTCCCGGGGTATAAGGGTCTTGCGACCCCACCACCGCGGGATGGCCGGGCTGGGGGATGCGCGGTTTACACCCGGCATGATGTCTCCGTTCTTCCTTTCTCTTTAGATACCTCCTTTCAGGCAGTGGCTGTGCAGCTGCACCTGGATAGGAGGTATACTATCATTTCTGCGTACATTCCACCGTCAGCTGACTTCGACGCCGGGGACTTCCTCCGCGTCGTGGCACGGTTGCCGAGGCCCTATCTCTTGCTTGGAGTTCTGAACGGCAGGCATCCTCTCTGGGGAGATTACTCCATAAATACCAGGGGACAAGTCCTTGCCGATCTGATCGAAGAGCTTGAGATAGGTGTCCTAAACGTGGATGAGTTTACGCATCACTGTCCGAGAACCGCTTCATTTTCTTGCCTTGACCTATCTTTGTGCTCTTCGGATGCACAGCCTGATTTTGATTGGGGGGTGGTCGATGACCTCCATGGTAGTGATCACTCTCCCATTCAAATTTCATTTTCAGGGCAACTGCCGCCTGAGAGACCACCTCGGTGGTGCTTGGCGCGGGCGCGGTGGCCTGCATTTCAGGAAATGACTGAATTCTCTATCTCAGTCGAGGAGTTTAGGTCGGTAGATGAGGCCGTTGAGTTCTTCTCCGGCAACCTCATCGCCGTGGGCCTGACTACTATTCCTAGGACGTCTGGCCGTTTTGCACGCCGACCGCTCCCGTGGTGGTCGCCTGAGTGTGAGACGGCCCTGAAACAGAAGCGTTATGCCTACATGCGCTATAAGCGCCGCCCGAACGATTTCACTGTCGCTGAATTTCGTCGGGCTAGGGCTAGGTTCCGGTATATTTCGAAGCACGCCCGCCGCTCTTCTTGGTGGGCATACGTGTCTTTACTTAACGGGAAGACCCCTTTAGCTGAGGTGTGGAAGCGAGTCAAAAGGATTCGGGGCAAGTTCTCGCAGGACCCCCCTCCCGTTCTCCAGGAGAATTGGACCGCAATCTCGGACCCCGCGTCCGTGGCGGAATCCTTCGCGACCGCTTTTTCCGCATTCTCTAGCCGTGTTCTGCTCCGCCAGCATTCAATGCACGTCGTGATGTCGCGGAAGGCCGCCGGCTGGACTTTACCTCCAGAGGCGGAGAACCCTTCAACGACAAGTTTACTGTAAGCGAGTTGCGTTCCGCTCTCGCTTCGTGCGCGGACACCGTCCATGGTCCGGACGATGTCCCGTACGCCATGCATCGACATATGGGTGAGCGAGGCATGGCCTTTCTGTTAGATTTGTTCAACAGGATCTGGGTGGAAGGTCTTCTCCCAGACTCCTGGCGAATCGCTACTGTGCTTGCCTTTCGCAAACCTGGGAGAGATCACTCTACTCCGACCGGTTTCCGCCCAATCTCTCTAACCTCTTGCGTGTGCAAGTTGATGGAGAAATTGGTAAAGGTTAGATTAGCCTTTTTCCTGGACAGCGGAGGCCATTTGTCTTCCGCACAGTGCGGCTTCCGCAAGTCCCACTCCACGTCGGATGCTCTGCTCCGACTGGAAAATGCCGTCTGCGAGGCTTTCCTTCGTAGACAGCACCACGCCACGGTGTTTTTCGAACTGGAGAAGGCCTATGATACCGCATGGCGATACGGTATCATGGAGACTCTCCACACGATGGGGGCGAGGGGACGCCTCCTAATGTTTATATCTGAATTTTTGCGAGATCGTCGATTCCGCGTACGGGTGGGGGGAGCCCTCTCTGGCCCAAAGGAGCAGGAAGAGGGTGTCCCGCAGGGAAGTGTCCTCAGTGTCACACTCTTTGCCCTGAGCATCAACGGCATCACCTCGGTGCTGCCGGAAGATGTTCTCGCTACGCTCTACGTGGACGACCTTTCGATCTCTTTTGGCGCGGCCCAGATGCCAACTCTGGAGCGTCGACTCCAACAGGCATTGAACCGCGTCTCTCGCTATGCCGAAGCGCACAGGTTTCGGTTTTCTTTGGCCAAGACTAAGGTGGTGCACTTCTGCCGCTATCCACGGCTTCACCCCGACCCAGATTTGTTTCTTAATGGGGTGCGCCTGGATGTGGTTGAGTCGCACTGTTTCCTTGGTCTTGTATTCGACCGACGCCTCACCTGGGACCCTCATATTCGCAGTCTTAGGGTCTCTTGTACCCGCGCCATGGGCATTCTCCGTTCCGTGACGTTCAGCGCTTGGGGCGCTGATAGGGCTACTGCCTTACTTTTTTATCGATCCTTTGTTCGCTCGAAGCTCGACTACGGATGCGAGTTTTCTGCATCCGCAGCCGAGCGTTTATTGCGGAAGGTGGATTCGATCCACGACACCGGCCTTCGCCTTGCGACCGGTGCCTTCCGCACTTCCCCCATTGAGAGCCTGTTGGTCGATGCTGGGGAGATGCCACTCGCTCTGCGCCGCGTGCAGTGTATCACTCGACTGTACGCGCGAGCCCGGCGCCTCCCTCAGTCGCCAACAGCTCTCACTGCATCCGCAGCTGATCTCGATGGTGCCTATGCCGTCGAGAGACGCCAGTCATACCCTAAGCCTTTTGGGTTTAGGGCCAGGAAACTCCGAGAGGTAGATATCGCTCTCGGGCCGGTGGCGCCCCCGGTTTTGCCCAGGACGCCACCCTGGAGGGTACCACATTTGGCTATTTGTCGCCACGCCTCTGCTCCCAAAGCTTGTACTGCGCCGGGAGTATTGCGTTCGACCTTTTTGGAGCACACATCGTGTCACGCTGGAACCGTGCCAGTGTATACGGATGGCTCCAAGTCCCAAGAGGGGGTCGGCTTCCACGCCGTATCCCCTCTGTTTGAAGTCAGCGGGGCTCTACCAGGCGCTGCGTCTCTCTTCACGGCCGAGCTGGTGGCAATACACCACTCGGTACGGGAGATTACGCGACGTGCCCGGTTCGGAGACCGGATTGTGATCTATAGCGACTCACAAAGCGCCCTGAGTGCTCTCGGGGCATTGGAATCTCCGCATCCCCTGGTTCGCGATATCCGTTACGCCACGGTTTTGGCGAGCCGGGCAGATGTCGAGATTATCTTCTGCTGGGTTCCTGGACATGTAGGAATTCCGGGGAATGAGCGCGCCGATGAGGGCGCCAAAGAGTCCGCGAGGACTCTGCGACCGAACCAGCGTTTCGCTCTTCCTCACACCGACTACATGGCAGGAATGCGGGTAGCTCTTCGGACTCCTTGGCAAAGAAGATGGGAGACGGTCGAAGGGAACTTAAAGTTGCGTGCCATTGTGCCGCGACTGTTCCCATGGACCTATCCCCCAATGCCGCGGCGGCTTCAGGTTGCTTTCTGTCGTCTTCGAATCGGACACACTCGTGTGACGCATCGCTACTTGATGGAGCGCTCGCATGCGCCCTATTGCAACGACTGCGTCGTCCCCCAGACTGTTCGGCATATTCTTGTCGAATGTCCCAGTCTGGGTGATCTTCGCGCACGATACCTGTCTCGGTACCGGGATGGGCGGGGTCGCTACCGCCTGTCCCTTGTACTCGGGACGAGTGCGTGCACCATGACTGGTTTACTTATTGACTTTTTGGGGGAGGACGGCCTTCTCCCCTTTATTTAATGTTCCTTTTTTTCGTTATTGTTTTGTTTGTAGGTTGCACTCTCCTGCACCGGGGTGAGGGGGACCTCCCCCCGCTGCCGGAGATTGCTTCGATTGTTAAGTTTTTCCAATTTATATCATTGTTAAGTTTTCATATTTTTACTTTAAAGTAGCCTAGTTCTAGGCTGTCGTGTTTTCCGGCGACTTATGCCCAAGTGGGTAGTTGCCAGATGGGCTCCATAAAATTAAAAAAAAAAAAATCTAGACCTAGTTGGGCGAGCTTGGGCTTTCTATTAGCTTTGTACAACAGGACCTGGTCGGTAGGTGTCTTACCAGATTCCTGGCAAATGGCCACCCTCGCTTTTTTGCAAGTCTGGTCAGATCAGCCCACCCTGGCTGGTTTTCGTCTAACAACTCTCTTACGTATGCAAGTTGATGGAGAAATTGTTGAACGTTAGGTTAGCTTATTTCTTAGCCTACGTATTTTCCTGCACAGTGTGGCTTCTGTAACTTAAACTCCACATCGGATGCTCTGCCCTGGTTGAAAGTCTGTATACAGGGTTTTACTCCGCAAACAGCACTTTGCTTTGGAGAATACTTGAGATAACGCAAGGCAATACGGTAACAAGGACCCCCAACACTATAAGAGCAAGGAGTTTCTACTAAAAATATCGTTGATTCAGCGTACGGGTGTGGGGAACCATCACCGAGCCCGTAAGGCAAAAGGACTGCTTCCCGCATTAAAGTGTCGTCAGTGTCGAGCTTGTCGAAGATGATGGAAAACAGCCCAGGGGAATTTAAAGTTGCGTGCCATTGCGCCGCGACTGTTCTCGTGGACCTACCCCACAATGCTGCGACTACTTCAGGTTGATTTCTGTCGTCTTCGAATTGGGCACACTCGCAGGACGAACCGCCATTTTATAGAGCGCTCGCCCGCAGTTTATTGCGACGACCTCGTTGATCCCCAGATTGTTCGGCGCATGATTGTTGAATGTCCCAATCTGGATGATCTTCGTGCACGTTACCTATTCTGGTATCGGGATGATGGGGGTTCGCTACACATTTTTCCTTGTACTCTGGGCTGGTTCGTGTACACAGAATTGTGGACTATGACTTTTTGATTTTATTTTAGTCTTTGTGCTCGGTCGTGTGTTCCTGCACCGGGGGGAGCTCCCCCCCCCTCCCCAACGCCGGAACCTACTTCCTTGTTTTTTTTTCTTTTTTGTGCGAAATTTCGAATAGCGTAGTACTAGGTTAGAATTTTAATTACGACGCCTTATGCTCTTGAAGGCAGTCTCCAGATGGGTGAATTAAAAAAAAAGAGGTTTTCTTGGGCTCAAAACAAGGTCGTGCGCTACTGTCGCTGTCGAGGATACTACCTCGATCTGATTTGTTCCGAGTACGCCGCCAAGTGGTGTTAGACTCGCCTATTTCCAGGTCTTGTATTCGCCTCAGCTGAGAGGCGCATATTTGCAGCCTTAAGCTACCTTGTATCCGAGCCATTGCCATATTCCGCTCCGTCTTGTTTATCACTTTGTGTGCTAACAGGGCTAACTTTATTAATGTTATTTATAACTTTCCTTTTTCCGTTCAAATCTCGATTTTGGATGCGAGTTCTACTTCTCCGCATACCTGCACTTTGGCCCCTTCCGCACTTCCAGAAAGTCTTCTTGTTGACGTGGCAGAAATGCTACTCGCTTCTAATTGCACACAGTGTATGGTGTGCGTGTACGTACGATTTCGGGGCCTCTCCCATGTGGCCAACGGCTCTTATTTCGTCCGTGGCCTATACCAACCAAGAGACGCCAACTTAGCCCTGAACCATTTATGTATATGGGTAGCATACTCTTTCCAGAGTTCGTTGTAACACGGGCTCTGTGGCACCCATGGTTCTGTTCGAGATTCCACCTTGGGGGATAGTTCATTTAAACTTCTCGCTACTCCTCTGCTCATGAAGCCTCATCACCTGGAATAGTATTTCGTTCGTTTTTCTTGGATCATACTACATGTCAAGCTAGGTCTTGCCAGTCTACACATATGGCTCCAAGTTTGAAGGACTTGGTTTCTACGCCCCCCCCCCCTGTTAAAACCGGTGGGGCCTTTCTGGACGCAGCTTCTCTCTTCACGGCCGAGTTGATTACACTATCTCACTCGGTACGGGGGATGACGCACAGTGCCCTGTTCGGAGGCCCTCTTTTTGTAATCCAAAGGAGCTCAGGCTGCGCTGAGTGCTCTTTAGGCATTGTAAACTCTGCATCGTTGATAGAAAATGTTTGCATATTTTAAACGATCCTTTTCTCCACTTTTCCTCTCATCATTCGTCTTTTTCTTTAGCCCCTGTATCACTGTCCTAAGACATTGTTTCTCGTTGCACTTCTCATTCCGTTTGGTGAGGCCAATTCTTCCTTTCAATCATCCGCGCAAGGGGATCTCACGAATAACATGGCAACCACGATGCAGCTGGCATCGAAAAATTGTGTGACTTTCCGGCCACAATGCCTGCACCCGCAAAGGGGTGCCTCGTGTAGCCTATAACACATTGCAACTGGGTGTCTTATGTCGAGTTCCTTGACATGTAGGGATTGCGCGAAACGAGCGTCCTGGTGTGTTCACTAAACAATCCGCGATGTCTGGTCGACCGGACCAGCGTTTCGCCCTTCACCATTCTGACTACAAATCGGCAAACAAATCCGCCCTTCGGGATGCAGGTCAAACGATTGGAGTCGGCCGACGGCAACTAAAAGTTGCGTGGCATTGCGACGCGACTTTCCGCTGACCTTACGCTCCTTTTTTGTCATTTCCGAATCCGACACACTCGCCGGACGCATCGCCTTTTGTTGGAACGCTCCCCTACACTCTACTCCGTGGTTCCCAAACTTTCTTGTTTATGGAAACGGTTTTATTGAAGAAATCTCAGATGAACGTCAAGAATGTAAAATTAACTTCCTGCACCCGACCGAGTGGCCTGCATTAAGTTATGCAAAACACACTTTTTTTTGTCCATTGGGAATACATATTTGGTATTGATGAAGAACATTTTAGTATGTTGAATGCCCCCAAATTGAATGCATAAGTCTCAATCACCTAATCATTTGACACCCTCCCCCAAAGGAACAAAATTTCATACAACATCAAGTGATTCTACAGAAATAGTACAACATAGACTCTAGGCAATTCGTTGAAAAGTACTAAAAGGTTCACTATATTTAACCTTGTATATTGAACAGACCAAGTAGAATTTACGAAAAAAATTCTAGATTTTAAGAAACATAAGTGATAGGTTTTTTTGGGGGGGGAGGGAGATAGTCTTTTTTTTTACGTCTACTATGGCTACACCCTCTATTTAAACAAGGTCTGCTGAGCAAAAGGTCGCGTGCTCTCACTTGTTCTGATTTATGACCTTCCTACCTTCAAAACTTTCAATAATTCCCGGACTAACCTAGGGAGGACCTTGGCAATTATATCATTCGAAAGAGAATGTAAAACAACATAAGGGTTTCAAATTTCGTTAGAATCGGCGAATAGTTATGATGTTATTGCCAAAACAAAATAATTCCCGGGCTAACCTTGGGGGGACCTTGTCAATTATACCATTCGAAAGAGAATGTAAAACAATATAATGGTTTCAAATTTCGTTAGAATGGGCCTAATAGTTATAATGTTATTGCCGAAACTAAATAATTCCCTGACTATACTTGGGAGGACTTTGGCAATCCTATTATTCGAAAGAGAATGTAAAACAACATTAGGGTTTCAAATTTCGTTAAAATCGGCCAAATGGTTATGATTTTATTGCCTAAAATAATAATTCCAAGGCTAACCTTGGGAGTACATTCGCAATTATATCGTTCGAAACAGAATGTAAACCTGTGTTTTAAATTTCGTTAGAATTGGCCGAATAGTTACAATGTTATTACAAAAACAGAAAAAAGCAAAATGGGGATCGACCGACATAGTGAGATGTAGTCGCCCGTGACTTGACTTGCTCGCGACTAAAAAATAATCTCAACCATCGAATCGAAATTACGCCCAAAGCATTCGAGGAAGGTATTAAAATTTCTACGATGTCAGGGGTTTGCACATTTGAATATATTGCTCTTCAAAGTTATTAAATGCGCTCTCATCACCACTAGAACGCACGTTTTTGAACTTTTTTTTTTTTTTTGGTCTTTGTTCTCTTCCATTCCCACCGAGTGCTATGTTCTTCTTCCCCCATTTAGCCTTTTGTTGAAAAAGATGAAAAGGATTGATACAACAAAACACTTCCACCTCCCCACCCTCCTGAATGTTTAATGCAGCCAAGCATTCAGGCACAAATTTGTGCCTGAACTCCTTCCGTGCGGGGTTTCTGTATTTCTGGATAAATTTCCTCGTTGATGAAACAGTGTACCTGCAATGCGCTTTGGGAACAATTAGTATGATTAATAGCTCTTTTATCGAACACACGATGAATTATAGCATAAAGTGTGTCTAGTCTGTTTAACTACGTCTAGATCGGTTTGGGGGCAGAGGTAATCAATAGCAAGGAGCTGGCACGCTGCTGCAGCGTTGCACAAATCGTTTTGACACATCCGGTGTGACACGTGCAACGTCGCATTACCACGCTCTACTTCCTGTGCTGCGAAGGCAAACTTTTAAACCAACCTGAATGCCTCGAAATTTCGTCCAAACGTTAATTCATTTATGAACGCTAATGGCGAGTTTATGAGGCACCAACATATATTGTATTCCGTTCGTTGTTTTCGGACGCGGGTGGTTTAACAGAGGTTAACTACGGTAGTTCTTTTGTATTGAGCATTATGTCGACCTCGCCATCATTTCCATCCACGCTGAGTGAACATGCTCTTGTTGCATTACACAATTATTTTTTGCTCAAAGTAACCCTATCTGGCCGAGGGCCATATTACATGCTATCATTGAGTTGACTCGATAAGCATAATTCACACCCAACCCAACTGTTTTAAAGCAACTTAGGATCATTTATGAATTGTCAAGTCCATGTAAATTACACCTACTAAAATTCGACATTTTTTGTGTGCACGCGCGCACATGTGTCGGTGCAAAGGGGTCGATTTCGGGAGATATTTCAAGGTTTAAGCCTCCAAGAAAATAACATTAAATAACATTATGAGAGGAATGTGCCTTTCTCATTGTTACGGCCAGACGGATAGATTCTCTTGTCGAATGTTTTGACTAGTAAAATGAAATTTGGGCTCAGTTTATTTCTTTGAAACGAAGAACCAGGGAGTGGGGGTAAGCGGAACAACCTGTAGAGTGTATGATTCAACGTAGCTGTATTTTTGACACGGTTTTTACCACCGATAGGCACAGTCTCATTCCTGGCATTGAGAAGTTACAGCTAGTGTGGGCTCCAATGTACGGGTGTCTTAAACATATGGCACTGGCCGTACAATCGACCCGAATTGCGACTCCCAAACGGTAACTAACCATACCCAGTGTGCCTTAACTTCGTTCATCGTTTGAAGTTAACCATATATTAATTGCAGTCAACCGTTCGTTGTTTCTGCGCAGAAATTCGCTTCAGATTTATTGGCCTTGGGGTTTGCAGTAACCGTTCAAGCGCTTCTTATTGAATCCTATCACCCCTATTTTGATTTCTCCCTCCCTCTTCCATCCATCCATCCATCCATCCATTCATACATGCATACTCGCACAAGGGGTGATGACTCGAGTAGCTTTAGACGTTAAGCTGCTTGCTGTGTTCGCTCTCTGTAGTTCCTGTCATGTCGATTCCTCAGGAATATATAATTTTTCATTTTATGTCGCTTTTATGGCCATTACCTCCATAGATGTCAACCTTGTCCTCCTGTTTAGCAATGTGTTGGTCTGGTGCATCATCTGATTTGTGCCACGACGAAAGAGCAAGGATGCTCTTCAAACGGGACGCACTGCCTTCCGGTATAGCCCCTCCGCCTTGCCTTGCCTTGCCTTGCCTTGCCTTACCTTGAGACTTTCACTTGAGCCTTCGTGCGAAGGAGAGTCAAAATGTCATTCACCAATTGGTTCCTAGCTGCCGGTGGGATTACAGGAAAATAAGTGGATGCAAATAATAGTAGTAGTAAAAAGAGTTAACTATATTAGTACAATGAGTCTCAACTATGATTAGGGAAGGCGAGGCCTTATGCAGAAAGAATGTTGAATTTCCTGAATCGGTTCTGCTTCATTGCCCCCCCCCCCCTCCAGCTCCTGCTTCTTAAGTCCCAATGATATTCTTTTTCTCGGTGAACTCGTGTGCACTCTTACATATGTTTGTTCGAGAAGGTTTAACTTTTCCCCGTCTCAAATGTTGCAGAAAAATCCAGTGATGTCCCTTCATGTTTCCTTACCTTCTTCCACGTAGCTGCCCCAACCCCCTTGCGTCCAGTTGGGGTGGTAGGATTTAACACGTCTTCCCGACATTTTCTCTTTCTACTTTCCGCAATCTTTCCTTTCCTCGTCTCTGATTTTACGTACCCGAAAGAGACATGATGTTGGGTGATCTCTGGAAGCTTGTGTATCCTCGCGGTTGAACTACTTTAAACAAACTAGAATGACCCGTTTCTCATGTTGGTGAGCTCTTTACAAATGAGTGTAAATTCTAGGACTTATTGCTGCCATTTCATACTTAGACTCAAGAAAGAAGGATCAGCTGTCACAAATATTTTTAGGTTCTGTAACTATTACATAGTTGTATCTTTTGGCCCCATGTGTAACTTGTTACACTGGTACCAAGATGAGCTGCTCCAGCTCCCGGCCTCAGTGCAACTTAGGGAAGCCCTGTTACTGGGTTGATGTGAATTTTCTGATAGGGCCTGGGGAAGTTGTCGGTGCGCTTCTCCCTCGCTCCTTCTCAGCGCTACTTTATCTTTATTTATTAGTATTATATTATTAATTAGTTATTAGTATGATATTAGTTATCATTTTATTATTAGTATTTATTAGTTATTTTTATTTTATTAATATTTATTGTTAGTGATTATTGTGTTAGTGTTATTATTATTAGTTATTTTTAATGTTGTTAATATTATTATTATTAATTTTTATTGTAATTGTTAATAGTAGTGTTGATAGTAGTTAATAGTCGTGTTACTCACAAGGAGGGACCTCCTTCGGTTGGTGCCCTTTGACAGCCAAGACCATCTCAATCTCGGAAAATGATCTTCGCTAAGCCGGTCCTTCCGCCTTAGGTGCTCTCCCCAGCGGTAGAGACCACAAGGTTTATTCCACACCCCCTTGTCCCCAAAAGAGGACAAAAAAAAAAGACTGGACTGACGGTTCATGTCTCTCCGCGGGGGCTCCGGGGACGGACGAGTTCACTGCTGTTTCGGCAAACGATCAGGCCAAGATCGACACGTCCAACCCCGAGGCGCCCTCGGTTGGCGGGTGAAGGATGGGGTTGGGGTGGGGATGCAGACTAAGACCAAAGTTGCAAGTGCTTTGGGCGGAGTCTTGATTACGTCGTGGTCCCTCATTACTACTTGGCGTTATCGAACGAACTGGCTTCAAAATGCTTTCTGGTTATTCGCTCCATTAATTGCATTATATTGGCAACGGGCAACATGATCCATCAGAGGAGAACATTAGCTAGCTTGATTAGTAGAAAGCCTAAGGAGACGCATTTCTTGTACAGGGGAGCCTTCTGGCAAATGCGTCTGATCCTTACGAGGCGGCGATGATAAGTGCCCTTCGGACACTTAATGGATTGCCGATGAGTGTGACGCCGCACTCTACCATGAACTTAGTGAAATGAGTGGTTTATGCGAGGGAACTCTTGGACTACTCCATAGACGACATCACCTTTGAGCTGGCCGAACGTGAACCGGGAAAGCAGGAAGGGGCCTCGAGACCCACCCATACACCATTCGTCACATTCGATTGTGACAGACTCCCTGAGTCGGTTCGTGCTGGTTAGTATTGCTACCGCGTGAACGCATTGTGCCGCTGCCGCGAATGTGCTATTACTGCCACCGCTTCGGTCATACGAATCTCATGTAGAGGGGAAACATCTGGTTTACACGAAGTATATAAGTTGCTCTAAGGCCCTACATAAGACCCTAGCGTGTATGGCCAAGTGTGGTAATTGCGGAGAGCCTCACTCGGCTTATTCCAAGCAATGTGTCGCGTATCTCGTGGAGAAGGACATCTTGGCCGTTCAGGCTACGGATCCTCTCATTTGGCGAGGCTAAAGACTTGGGCCTGGTTCGCTCGGCGCTTCCTGGGACATCTTGTGCCTCAATTTTAGAAAAGGCACCCTCTGCTCCTAGGTCCTCTAAGCCTGCAAGCACTATTGTTTCCGCGTCCATTCGGAACTCTTCTGCGCATTCTCATCCCGGGAGCTCTCTTGGTAAAGCTGTTGGCACAAAGGGTGCACATCCAGGCTTTGTTAAAAGCAAAGCTCCCCTCTCCTTCCCTTCCCAACGTGACCGTTTCCCATAAGTCTCACGGCCTGCTGCCTCCGAGTCGCTAGATTCATAGGAGGCAACACCCATGAAGGTAGGTAGTCGTGCGGTCGTCTTTCGTGGTTCCTAAAGCAGACACCCGAAAGGAGGAAAGCACCAAACGAGTTTCTGCTCCTGCGCCTCCCAGGCCAAGGCTGGACTGAATTGCTGCTCGGAAATGGGAGGAAAATACTCGATTAGCGAGCCAAAGCTTCCCTGATAAGCCCTTGAAGGCGACAGTGCAACCAACGCATTGTTCAGCTAACAGCGCCCGAAGCTCTGCCTCTGGGAAGCGTACGGCCATTCGCTTGGTCTTCTCTTTGAAGAGAGACCTGGAATTTCCGAGTTAGGCCCTGAACGGATATTCCTTCAATGGAATTGCCCGTACTTCGGGCTAAATAGGAGGAGATGCGGAGGCTCGCCTCCTCTCATTGCGTAGCCCCTGCCCACCATCCCAGTGTATAAGGTTTTTGGGTGGGACCCACCAGCTGGGGATTAAGGCCTGGTAACAGTATGTGCCATTTATACTCGGCATAATGTATCTGTTCCTCTCTGCTTTAAGTACCTCGTTTCAGGCAGTAGCAGTGCAGCTGCACCTGGATAAGAGGTAGTGTGATTTCTGGGTACATTCCACCGCCAGCCGACTTCGACGCGGGGAACTTCCACCGTACCGTGGCACGGTTGCCTAGGCCTTTTCTACTGCTCGGGATTAGATCGGTAGACATTCCCTCTGTGGCGAGACTACTCGATCAATTCCAGTGATCAGGTCCTTGCCAACCTGATCGACGAGCTGGAGCTAGGTGTCCTAAATATGGATCTTTACGCATCACTACCCGAGTAAATCTTCATTTTTCCTGTCTTGATTTATCTTGATGTGCTCTCCCGATGCACTAATGATTTTGAGTGCAAGCTCGACTGCTGTCACCTGAAAACTCTACTCGTTGGTGATTGCGGTGTTCCGTATTTCCGGAATTGTTTTGTCTGTCACAGTCGAGACGTTTAGGTCGGTGGATAAGGCCGTTGAGTTCTTGTCCGGCAGCCTCATTGCCGTGGTCCTAACTACTATTCTTAGAACGTGTGGCCGTTTTGCGCGCCGACCTTTTCGGTTGTGGTCTACCGAGTGAGCGACTGTCCTTCGTCGAGCTAAGGCTAGGTTCCGGGATATTTCGAAAAAAGACCGTCGGCCTTCCCGGTGGGCATACGTGTCGTGACGTATGAGTAAGACCCCTCTATCAGAAATGTGAAAGAAAGTCAAACGGATTCTGGGAAAGTTCTTGCACGAACCCCTTCAGTTCTCCAGGAGAATGAGACCGCATAGGTGCCAGAGTTCTTCACGACCGATTTGTCCCCATTTTCTAGCTGCGATGCTGCTCTGCCAGCATTCATTGCATGTCGTCTTATAGGACTGGTACGGAGTCACTTTGCCTTAGAATAGATACCATGTATTGATCCATGTTGTTTATGTAACTTGCTTATATAGTTAGTCGCTTTAAATTTATGCTTATGTATTATTTATGCTCCCCCCTCCATCATTGAGGAATGGTACCTAATTGATTTAATGCTTCTTTTTCCTCATGCTTTCTTTCTTTTATTTTCATCTTTCCATTTTGCTACCTACTTCATAAACTTTAATTTTCCTGCAAGGGGGTCTGTTAAACTGTTTATTTTAACAGACCAATGGGATTGACAACCCTCCGGTCCCTAGTCTCTACAATCAATAGCGTGGTAGGTTCCACCTTTTTACTTTGACTTTTATCTATCTTAAGGATTATCTACATACTTTCATGTATATCTTTCGGTACAAGCCAGGTACCTCTCTCCTCTTTGGTTGTGTTTCATACCTGTTTAGCTATGTAGCAGAGCTAATTGAATAGAAAGGGAGTTTGGTTCTTTCATATTTTACTTGAGTTCGAAGCGCCTACAGCTCAGTTGGTAGTGCGTTGGACTCGTAACCGTGATCTTCCCGGTTCGATCCTAGTCGACCCCAGCATCAGTGAAAAACGTATAAAAAAATTGTAGTGCAATAGAAAATCAAACCCTTATGAATATCAATAATAGTGCTAATGGTGAACCTTTACCAAGTAGATCTTCAAAACTTCAATAGATGCTAGCTGTAAAACCGAGCTAAAATGGTGTATACGAGAAGTGCTTAGAAATACCCCTGCTTCAGATTGTGAAGAAATAAATGAATTATTCAAAGACATGTTTCATGACAGAAATGTCCTAAAAAGTTAGTCTTGGCCGCAAGAAATTTTCCTATTTAGTAACGGAAGCCCTTGGACCCTATTTTAGGGAAAAGCTTTTGGAAGATGTAAAAGATGCTCAGTTTTCCTTAATGTACGACAAAACCACTAATACTGAAGGAGTTAAGGAAATGCAGGCAATGGTACGCTATTGGTCGAACCACCAAAAGTAAATATGCTTTAGTCACTTAGAAACCTTGTTTATAGGTCATGCTAGACCAACAGATATTAAAAATTGTTTAGATAAGGCTATAGACAATGGGGGTCTTCTACGACAAAATATATTGACTCTTAGATGAGATGGACCTAATGTCACATTGTGCATAATGCTTTTATTAAAGGAATTAGAGCAGTAGAATTTCAAGAGCATTCAGATTTTATTCAAAATATTTACTATTTTTTTTGATGATTGACCAAGTCGTCTGCTCGATTTTGAAGAAATTGAGGAAGAATTGGACTTACCACTTCTTAGGTTTTTAAAACATGTTCCACCAAGATGGCTTACTTTGGCGCCAGCGGTTTCAAGAATTTTAGAACAATGAGCAGCAATAGAAACTTACTTCTTAATTTTTACTTCAAAAAATGAAAAGAGTTTAAGAAAAACAGAAAAATATAGTAAAATTCATATAATGCCTTAAAAATCCAAGTACAAAAGCAAAATTAAACTTTATTGCCTCCTCTGCTGACCTTCATGAATTTTGTATCTAAATTTCAGAAAGAAGCGCCATTAATTCATATTTTATATGAGGGGCTGTTATGAGTTAGCAATGTCCCTTTCAAATAGGATATTTAAAGCATGTGTAACTCTTGAATTGAAAGACCTTGCTTCTCTTAAAGAAGCTGCCAATAATGAAAATAATTTAATACCATTAAAGAAAATTGTGCATGGGATAAATTCTGAATTTATTGCAAATTTAAGTGAAAATGAAAATATACAGAAATCAATTAGAAAATTTTCCTAACTTCTTTGCTGCACATTATAGAAAAAAACTCCTTTAGTCCCTAGCAATTTTTCAAAATATTTTAACTGCTTATCTCCAAACAAAATTAAGTCCCCTGAAAGTGCCCAATCTATTATGAAAATTTCAAAAGTTCTTCCATTTGAATGTCCTCCTGACCCTATTCATGATGAATGGAGATTATTGTAAACGGAAACTTTGCTAGAATTAGAACCAGACACAAGAGTAGATCATTACCTGTCACAAATTTTTGAAATAAAAAATAGATGAATGACATTAAATTTCCAAATAGAGTAAATACTATGAAAGCACTTTTGTCAGTACCTCAGGGGAATGCAGATGCAGAAAGAGGATTTTCTAAGTCAGGGAGGATTCTGACACAAGATGAGCATCTATGAGTGAGAAAATGATCAATGCTAGACTTAGCATTAGATATAGATTAAAGCATTTTCACAAAAGTTTAATTCATCTTGTGGTCATTGATTAAAAAAACTCCTTAGTTTAGCAAAATCAGCAAAATTGAGTTATCCAAACTATTTAGATGAGGATAAAAAAATACAATTTCAAAATAAGTAAATATAAAAAATGGAAAATAAAAGAATTAAAAAGTGAACTGGAAGAAGCAAAGAAACAAGAGCAGATTAGTACCAGCACCACTGACAAATACATGGAACAAGGAATGAAAATTTGGAAAGTGGAGTTAATAATAATGCCACAATGCAAACTAAAATAGGACATTCTTTGTTAGAAGATGCTCATAAAAAAAAGAGATAAAGAAAAGAAGAAGAAATCACAAAAAGTTAAAGAAATTCAATCTAAAGTAGAAAGGAAGATAACCTTATTAATCAGTATTTAAATAAAAGAAGATAAATAATTGTATACCTACTTAATCTTGCTCTTTTATGTGCCTATTTGTTACTTACTTTTATTATTGATATACATGCTTTGTGAAATTTATACCTTTTAAAAATAAAATAAAAAAGAAAGTTAAAGCAGTAGTTTGATTGCTAAATGATGATGTAATCTGTTTTAAAAAATCTTTTATGAATTTTTTTAGTTAGAATTGCTGCCTATTATTTACCAATCAAGTTGGAATGTTGGTGAGTACTGGAGGAACTTTCTAAAAATAATCATAAATAGTAATTTTCAATTTGTCACTTTTGTCACCTTTTAGTTATTTTTGTCACCTAAAAAGGTTTTCTGTACCAACCCTAGTGTTGTCGCTGAAGGCCGCCGGCTGGACTTTATCTCCATTGAGTCAGTTGCGTTTCGCTCTCGCTTCGTGCTCGGACACCGCCTCTGATCCGATCGATGTCCCATATGCCTTGCTTCGACACCTAGTAAAAGAGTCATTGGCTTTGTTAGATTTGTTCAACATCATCTGGGCAGAAGGTATCCTCCCATACTCTGGCGAATCGCAACTGTGTTCACTTTTCGCAAACCTGGGAGAGATCACTCTACCCCGGCCAGTTTCCGCCCAATCTCTCTAACCTCCTGCCTGTGCAAGTTGATAGATAAATTGGTCAATCTTAGATTAGCATTTTTTCTAGACAGCGGAGGCCACGTATTTTTCGATCTGGAGAAGGTCTATGATACCGCATGGAAATGCTCCACACGATGGGTGCGTAGAAGACGCCTCGCACTCTTTAATTCTGAGTTTTTCTGAGATCGTCGATTACACGTACGGGTAGGGGGATTCCTCTACTGTTCAATGGAACAGGAAGCGGGTGTCCCGCAGGAAAGTGTCCTCTGTGTCGCATTCCTTGCACTGAACATCAACGGCATCATTTCGGTGCTGCCGGAACGTATTCTTGCTACGCTCTACGTGGACGATCTTTCGATCTCTTGGTGCGGCCCAGATGCCAACTCTGGAGCGTCGACTCCAAGACGAAGATGGTGAACTTCTTCCGCCAACCACGGCTCCACCCCTACCTGGACTTGTTGCTAAACGTGGATTCGCACAGTTTTCTTGTTCTTGTTTACGACCGACGCCTTACTTGGGCAGGGTCATATTCGCAGCCTTAACGTTTCTTCTAACAGCGCAATGGACATCATTTGTTTCGTGACGTTCTCCACTTGGAGTGCTGATAGGGATACTGCCTCATCTTTCTAACGATCCTTTGTCCTTTTTCGACATCCCTTAGGAACCTCTTCTGCCCCACCATTTTTCCTTTACCTAACACCTCCAAATCTCCCCCTTCCTCCTTTGCTCATCAGCAGGCGCTGTCGACGTCTCATCTGAACATTAGGAGCCTGACCAATAAGTCGTAGTATGTCCATGACCGTTGTTCGCACTGGAGTTTCCTTTCTTGGCCTTACAGAAACCTGGCTCGAGTCTGATTCTGGTTCATGCACTGCCCTTGCAATCCCTCCGGGTCATTCTTTCCTGCATGTTCCCCGGAACCACCGTGGGGGGGTGCACTTCAAATCATCGTTCTTCCTGAATCTTCTCCCCTCCCCCACTCTTTCCTCATTTGAGGCTCTCATTGCTGTTTCACGTGTTGTACCCACTCTGAATATTGTGGTTCTTTACCACCCTCCCAGCTCGTCTCCGGCCTTATTTCTCGAAGAGTTCAGTAACCTACTCTCCGACCTATCCTCTACTGGTTCTCTCCTTATTCTTGGTGACTTTAATCTTCCTAGCCTCAATGAGACTTTTCGGGACTAATTGACATCATCGACCTCTTCTCTCTTACACAACATGCGTCACCCCAAACACATATACATGGTAATATTCTTGACTTGGTCATCTCGAACCTCCATATATCTAATCTAACAGTGCTCTTGTATTTGACCGACGCCTCACCTAGGAGGCCCATATTCGCAGCCTTAGGGTCTCTTGTACCCGCGCCATGGATATTCTCCGTTCCGTGACGTTCAGCGCTTGGGGTGCTGATAGGGCTACTGCCTTACTTTTTATCGATCTTTTGTTCGTTCGAAGCTCGACTACGGATGCGAGGTTTATGCATCCACAGCCGAGCGTTTATTGCGGAAGGTAGACTCGATCCACCACACCGGCCTTCGCCTTGCGACCGGTGCCTTCCGCACTTCCCCCATTGAGAGCCTGTTGGTCGATGCTGGGAAGATGCCACTCGCTCTACGCCGCGTGCAGTGCATTACTCGCCTGTACGCGCGAGCCCGGCGCCTCCCTCAGTCTCCAACAGCTCTCACTGCATCCGTAGCTGATCTCGACGGTGTCTATGCCGCCGAGCGACGCCAGTCATACCCTAAGCCCTTTGGGTTTAGGGCAAGGAAACTCCTTCGAGAGCTAGGTATAGCTCTCGGGCCGGTGGTGCCCCTGGTTCTGCCCAGGACGCCACCCTGGAGGGTACCACATTTGGCTATTTGTCGCCACACCTCTGCTCCCAAAGCTTGTACAGCGCCGGGAGTATTTCGTTCGACCTTTTTGGAGCACACCTCGTGTCACGCTGGAACCGTGCCAGTGTATACGGATGGCTCCAAGTCCCAAGAGGGGGTCGGCTTCCACGCCGTATCCCCTCTGTTTGAAGTCAGCGGGGCTTTACCAGGCGCTGCGTCTGTCTTCACGACCGAGCTGGTGGCAATACACCACTCGGTACGGGAGATTACGCGACGTGCCCGGTTCGGAGACCGGATTGTGATCTATAGCGACTCACAAAGCACCCTGAGTGCTCTCGGGGCATTGGAATCTCCGCATCCCCTGGTTCGCGAAATCCGTGACGCCACGGTTTTGGCGAGCCGGGCGGATGTTGAGATTATCTTCTGCTGGGTTCCTGGACATGTAGGAATTGCGGGGAATGAGGGCGCCAAAGAGTCCGCGAGGACTCTGCGACCAGACCAGCGTTTCGCTCTTCATCACACCGACTACATGGCAAGAATACGTGCAGCTCTCCGGACTGCTTGGCAAAGTAGATGGGAGACGGTCGAAGGGAACTTAAAGTTGCGTGCCATTGCGCCGCGACTGTTCCCATGGACCTATCCCCCAATGCCGCGACGGCTTCAGGTCGCTTTCTGTCGTCTCCGAATCAGACATACTCGTATGACGCATCGCTATTTGTTGGAGCGCTCTCCTGCGCCCTATTGCAACGACTGCGTCGCCCCCCACACTGTTCGGCACATTCTTGTCGAATATCCCAGTCTGGGTGACCTTCGCGTACGTTGCCTGTCCCAGTACCGGGATGGGCTGGGTCGCTACCGCCTGTCCCTTGTGCTCGGGACGAGTGCGTGCACCATGACTGGTTGACTTGTTAACTTTTGTGGGGAGGCCGGCCTTCTCCCTATTATTTAACCAGGTTTTTTATTTTGTTTTGTTGTTTTTTTCCCCTTATAAGTTGCACGCTTCTGCGCCCCGGGGACCTCCCCGCGACGCAGGAGCTTGCTTACTACTCGTTTCCTTTTCCCTTATTTTAGTTTCTCTTGTTTTTGGGGTTGTTTTTTTTTGTGTGTGTGTTATTGCATTAAATTTAAAAGTAGCCTTGTACTAGGCATTTTTTAATACGGTGACTAATGCCCAAGTAGGCAGTCGCCAAATGAGCTCTTAAAAAAAGTCCTTTCTAATACGATTTCCGACCACTTCTTGGTAAATTTGAAATTCTATATTCCCTTCCACCTCCCTACTCGCTCGTCCCCAGATCCTACTCCTTTCCGGCGACTATCGTCAATTGGTACTACTTCTATCTTTAACGATGTTGTTTCTGCTCTACCTCCTATTGATACTACTGCTTCACTTGACCAAACAAACACTGCCCCAATCATTACTTGCCTGCCTTGGCGTGCACACCCCACTTATCACTACTTCTTCAAACCGCCATCACCGCGCCCCTTGGTTCACCATGGAACTCCTTCGTTCAAGGAGGACCTTACATGCCCATGAACGTGCCCTTCGTAAAGCACGCTCACCTCTCACCTCACACATAACCAATCACAACACTGCTTTATTTCCTCTCCCACTTTCACAACACAACACACACTCTGTTCCAAGGAATCCTGCCGATGCGTATCTAATCCACGTACCTCTGACGCGGAACAAGTCCTTCTTCCCCGAGGTGACGAAGGCTTCCACCTGAACGCTGTTTGGTGTCAAATGCAAAATACTTCTTGGCACCTCTCCCCTAATGAGGACCCCAACTTCTGGGCCCTTCGGGCCGACCAGCGATTGTCATACTGATCTTATATAAAAATTTAATTATCCTGTCGGGGATTGCCAGATTAGCGCTAAAAAAAAGTATCTGCGGTTTGGTGCACCTTCTCCAATCCTTTTGTAAATTCAATACTAATTCAGTTTCTTATGCTGATTCCAAATATGTATTTGCTATTTTGGAGAAATCATTAGCTTAATAGGAGAACGCGCACCAAACCCAAAAGATCCAGAATCCCCTCTAGAATAAAGTTTCAAGTTGATTACAAACATTAGTTCAAGATTGCCGCTGTCTTCCTTGAATTCGCGTAGTCCACCTCTTCATTGTGTGAATTGGTATGGCGTAGAAAATTTGAAAATACAGACCTTTTTCAAGATTTTTCCCTGCATTTCGAAGTTTAACCATTAAACTAAATGATTAACTTAAAAAGCTTTGAAACTTAATTTTAAATAAATGTTATATTATTTATATCACAAGATTTCCTAATTTAACTTTAAAACTAATTTCTCTCTTTCACTCTCTTTCTCTCTATATCTCTCAAAAAAGATTTCGTATCCTTAAGAAACTGTATCCATGGTCAAATTTACAAAAAGATCGGAGAACGTCTTTTCACTTTTCCTAACCTATATGGACCTATATTTTTATTAATTTTCTGCTTTGAACCCGTTGGGTTTCCTTTTTTGAGGTTTGGCCTCAGCAAGGGAACAGTGGGCGCTCTTGAGAATCTCGATTAATGTCTTATCGAGACATTTGGTGTCTTAGGGACCTGTATTTTTTATTAGCTTTCTGCTTTGAACTTGTTGGGTTTCCTTTTTTTAAGAAATTCTCCAAAATAAGATATTGACTGATGCAAAGTAAGAGAACGATTTTTCAGGAACATTCTAGAAGTTTGTTGAAATCATCTGGTAACATTTTGCTCAGTAGGTTAAAACTGTACAACCGCCATTGTTGTCGTACTCACTCTGCAGAGATGCCACCGGTGACGTGTGAAAACTTTGGGGAGGATTCTTTCTACGATATTTCAAGAGGCAGGGGAGGTCCAAGAGTGTGATTTCGCGCTCTCAAAGTTATACAATGAAAACGAAACCTATAAATCTCATAGAAAAGTGGTCGAGCCTCCATAACCACCGTCGGTGAAAACAGTTATTGGGCGCCTCTCTAGGAAGGATCACTTCGAGACTGCAACCAAACCATTCATTTAGTAAGAAGAACCCGAACGCGAGACTTGAATATGCTGAAGCTCATGTTTGTAGGGATGGAGATTGGAGAGAGTTAATTTCGGCGATGGAAGTAAATTTAATTTAGTTGGATCTGAGAGCAGACGCTTTGTTTAGACATGCTGCAGGTGACAGTTAACCTTAAATGTGGTAAAATGTCTGCCAAGCATAAAGGAGGTGGCGTCATGGTATGGGGGATGTTTTCGTTTGAAGGAGTTGGCCGGTAAATGCGAATGTGTACATATACCTCGTACAACATGTTATATACCTTCACTCCGAGTATCTCTTGAACCAACCAGCAGTATTTATGCGGGATAGCGCGCCTGCCATACTGCAAAGAGAGTAAAATATTATTTCGAACAAGAGGATATCGAAGTAATGAAGTGGCCTGCTCAGAGTCCGGACCTGAACCCAATTGAGAACCTCTGGAAAATCATTGGAGATAAAGTTCAAGGCCAGCAGCTGAAGGCTGCTGGCCTTGAAAATAACATCAGAATTGTGCAAAAAATTGGTGAGGTCCTGTGATCGTCATTGCGCCGAAGTAATAAAATACAAAGGCTTCAACACTTCATTAAGTGTTTTAAATTTCATCCTTATCAAATCTTGCTTTGTTTATAGAATATTTGCTGGTTAGGCAATTTTTTGAATGATCGTTCTCTTATTTTGCACGTGTCGATATTTTATTTTGTTTGTGTATTTAGTATAAAGTATAATTTCTTGAATATACGATTGTATCATGTTAAATCTTTAAAAATCTATTAAATGCATGCCTTCATGTTCCACGGAAATTTCATTTACCTACTCCAATATATTTTTTAAAATATCTTAATAAAGGATAACCATTCTCTTATTTTGCTCGGTAGTGTAGTGGATGCACTTCAGAATCAGGAATGATGTCTTTGGCGTTAAAGGTTTCAAACGCGTCGCCCGTCCAAGTACTCACTTCCCCTCGTGGCCTTTGTTGATTCCAATTCCTTGCTATTCCGGTGATTAGTGTCCGTGAGGTTCATATTCCTAAGTTTGAATGTTTGCATTTTTTTCGAATACTCGTTTAATCTTGTATTTATGGTTGCGGAATTTTTGCTGCGAGTCATTTTTGTTCAGTTCTGTTCCATTTTGTTTGTTTCTGATCTCTCTCCCGTTTTCTGCAGTGAATGAAGATTTTTTCCTCGTTGGATTACAAAGTTCCTCTTTCTACCTCTTATTTTCACTCGTATGCAACCGTTGCGCTACAGTTCGCTTTCCCAAATTGCCAAGTGCTTCTAGTTCATTTTGCTGAATGCCCCAAAGCGTGACAGAAATCCTTGACAAATGGGATGAATATTTTTCGTAATGTAATGATGCAGTTGTAAGGTGAGAGGTGCTGACCTTGACGAGGAGAAGAGTTTTTCTGCGTGGAAACCCATTTAGGCAAATGCGCAACTGCGCTGTTGATTGACGCTAATATGCGTTTCTGTTTATTAAATTGAGAAAATGAGGGTAGTATGTATGACCAGCGAAGGAATTTCAAGTCACTGAAGCAATATAATAAGGATAAATAAGGCGGAAAAAGATTAAAGATTGCAGTGATGGCAAACCGCATCAACACAAGATGCTGGGGCCAAAAGGGGTGGATCTTAAATTGCCAGGAACGAGTTCGTAGAAAAAGTAATCAAAAGTATTTCTTTTAAATCGCCTATTGGGTTGAATGTATGGTTCAAACTTGCCCGCGATCTACCTCATTTGGGATCCTATTTCGTGGATTTAAAACCCCTACTAAATTATAATTTCCTTATAGACGTCCTTTTATCCCTGTCGATCCGTACCATCATCCCTCGACCCATTCCTGTTATCGGCCTCAATTCCCCCTTCCCCGGCTCCACGCCGACCCAGATTTGTTTCTTAATGGGGTGCGCCTGGAAGTTGTTGAATCGCCCAGTTTCCTTGGTCTTGTATTTGACCGACGCCTCACCTGGGAGGCTCATATTCGCAGCCTTAGGGTCTCTTGTACCCGCGCCATGGATATTCTCCGTTCCGTGATGTTCAGCGCTTGGGGCGCTTTACTTTTTTATCGATCCTTTGTTCGTCCGAAGCTTTACTACGGATGCGAGTTTTATGCATCCGCAGCCGAGCGTTTATTTCGGAAGGTAGACTCCATCTACCACACCGGCCTTCGCTTTGCGACCGGTGCCTTCCGCACTTTTCCCATTGAGAGCCTACTAGTCGATGCTGGGGAGATGCCACTCGCTCTACGCCGTGTACAGTGCATTATTAGCCTGTAAGCGCGAGCTCGGCGCCTCTCTGTCTCCAACAGCTCTCACTGCATCCACAGCTGATTTCGACGGTGCCTATGCCGCCCAGAGACGCCAGTCATACCCTAAGCCCTTTGGGTTTAGGGCCAGGAAACTCCTTCGTATGCTAGGTATAGCTCTCGGGCCGGTGGTGCCCCTGGTTCTGCCCAGGGCGCCACCCTGGAGGGTACCACTATTGGCTATTTGTCGCCACGCCTTTGCTCCCAAAGCTTGTACAGCGCCGGAAGTATTACGTTAGACTTTTTTGGAGCACACCTCGTGTCACGCTGGAACCGTGCCAGTGTATACGGATGGCTCCAAGTCCCAAGAGGGGGTCGGCTTCCACGCCGTATCCCCTCTGTTTGAAGTCAGCGGGGCTCTACCAGGCGCTGCGTCTGTCTTCACGGCCGAGCTGGTGGCAACACACCACTCGGTACGGGAGATAACGCGACGTGCCCGGTTCGGAGACCGGTTTGTGATCTATAGTGACTCACAAAGCGCCCTGAGTGCTCTCGGGGCATTAGAATCTCCGCATCCCCTGGTTCGCGATATCCGTGACGCCACGGTTTTGGCGAGCCGGGGATACGTTGAGATTATCTTCTGCTGGGTTCCTGGACATTTAGGAATTGCAAGGAATGAGCGCGCCGATGAGGGCGCCAAAGAGTCCGCGAGGACTCTGCGACCGGATCAGCGTTTCGTTCTTCCTCACACCGACTACATGGCAAGAATACGGGCAGCTCTTCGGACTGCTTGGCAAAGAAGATGAGAGACGGTCGAAGGGAACTTAAAGTTGCGTGCCATTGCGCCGCGACTGTTCCCATGGACCTATCCCCCAATGCCGCTACGGCTTCAGGTCGCTTTCTGTCCTCTCCGAATCGGACACACTCTTGTGACGCATCGCCATTTGATGGAGCGCTCGCCAGCGCCCTATTGTGACGACTGCTTCGTCCCCCCGACTATTCGGCACATTTTTATCGAATGTCTCAGTCTGGGTGATCTTCGCGCACGATACTTGTCCCGGTACCGGTATGGGTGGGGTCGCTACCGCCTGTCCCTTGTACTCAGGACGGATTCGTGCACACCAACCTTTGAACTTTTTGGAGGAGGCCGGCCTTCTCCCTGTTATTTAAAATTCAACTATGGATCGCGGTCTTCTTCGGCCAGGGAGGGCGGGCCTTCCTCCGTCGACAGAGCTCGCTCTATATTTTTCAATTTGTTTATTTTTCTTTTGCTTTTTGTTTGTATTTTTTGTTTTTGTTTTCTTTTTTTTCGTTTTTTAATTTGGCTTTTAATATAGCCTAGATTTAGGCTAGCTTGAGTACGGCGACTTATGCCCTAGAATTCCGTCGCCACATAAGATATATAAAATAAAAAAAAAAAAAATCCGCCACTGGAAGTCCCCTTAGAACGCCCCCTCACAAACACCTAATATGCACGCACCCACACACCAATCATACACAATATCATCCACTTTCTCCCGCCTCGGTCAAGCACTCATTCTCATCATCACTTTACCTTTTACGCGGTCTTCCAATCTTTTTCACACCCTCAAGCTCACTCTCGTATATTCTCTTTACCAATATTTCCATACATTCTTCTTATATGCTCCTGCCATCTCGGAACCCTTTTACTCACTTAATTCACACCTTAAACCTTGTTTATCAAGTCGTTCCTCACTACCTTTCGCACACCAAGCATCCCTATCAAGTTGTCCATTTGCGCTACTCTCGCTCGTGATCTGTCCTTCTCCTCCCACGCCAGTCTCACTCCCATACATCTACGTTTGTAACAATACGCTTACTAACACTAGGTTCCTAAATCCTTTTCTTGCGGCCGTGATCCTTGCGTTGGTTCACGCATTTTGAGATATTTGTGGAATCCTGAAATCCCCTTTTCTCATCGGTACTACCATTTTGGACTAGTGCGGTTTTCCCTCTTTCTCTGTCCATTTTTAAGCATTATCATTATTTTTCTTATCTTTTTCTCTTAACGCCATTTTCAAATGAAAAAAATAGCGTCCGTTGGTGTGCTCTTTTCTAATAATTAATCGCTCCCAGCATTTACCATTACGAAAAATTAGTGGTGTTTTGAATTCTGTGTCCCCTTCAATCAGCCCTGGGACGACGACGCAGGGTAGGGTGAGTGGGGGCACATGCGAGAGGGTGCGATTCGCTTACCATGTACGTCTTCCTGGAGAGTGGCGGCGACGCTTCGTTGCGCTCTTGTGATCAGGGTCGTCTTTCTTCCGCCATGAGACGAGATTCATCGGGGCGTGAGTGACAACTCGTTCTTCGGGTGCCTCACTGCCCTCTGCCGTAAACTTTCTTGTGCTATCGGACGAATCCCTCTAGCTGGAGCTAATTCTACCCTCGTCTCAACAAGGAAACCGGGAATTACGATCCGCCCTAAAGTTGAGGAATGAATTGTAGAATTTTCACAGAAAAGTGTAGGCATTAGTTGGAAGTTGGGTCTCGATATTTGAAATTGGGCCGGGTGCAAAACTGACAACTCCCTTGGTGTCCCAACTCCCTCCTTCGTGGTCTGAAAGATGCAATCCCTTTGTTGTCGTGACTCATTTTTCTCCGGTCACACGTTTTATTCATAGGCTAGATGTGTGTGTAGGTGTGTGTTTGTTTGTGTGTGTGTGTAAATGTGTGTGTGGGTGGGTGGGTGGAGGTGGGGCTGTCCGACTTGTTGCCTCGCTCTAATATCTCTATTGATGCTTATTTTCATTTAGAGGAACACACTTAGTGTTTTTTGAGGTTAATTAACCAGATTTGGTATTTCTTATACCTATCATTTGTTTGTTCTCTCTCTTTCTCCATGTACCTGTACCGGGATGGGCGGGGTCTCTACCGCCTCTCCCTTGTACTCGGGACGAGTTCGTGCACATTGACTGGTGGACTTTTTGTGGGAGGCCGGCCTTCTCCCCCTTTATTTAACTAGGTTTTGTTGTTTTCTTTCTGCACCGGGGGGGGGAGGGTGACCTTCCCCCGACGCCGGAGCTTGCTTCCTAATTGTCATCTTCCCTTTTTATCTTTTTGTTTTCATATTCTTATTTTAAAGTAGCCTAGAGCTAGGCTGTGTGATTGCGGCGACTTATGCCCAAGTGGACAGTCCACATGGACGAAGCTACGCTGGTATGATTAGTCGGTATATAGACAAGATTTGAATCTGGACTAGTTTGCTGCTACTTCTGTATATTTCAGCGACCTGTGCCTCGGATCCGACGTCCAACTAGTCCCTACTGCGATGAGCATTAGATGGGGATCATGCAGTTGGGGCGTGAACAATGTAATATCGGTTTTGCCCCACCAACCACTTCCTTGCGTGTAGTGGGCTGATCATCTAACTACCTGTGGCCGTTCTCCTGCGCCTAAGGCTGGACTGCTCGTGCTGGCCGGCTTTACTGCCACAACAGACCTTGACTTCGTGGCCGTCCTGTCGAGGATTAATTACTAGGTCACAGTAACGATCCGTCCTGTCGCCCTGCTTCTGCCTGCCCAAATTGAAGCTGCGACCTTTGGGCAACAACCAGCCACTTGTAACTTGTATCTTGTATCGGTGTGAGTCGCTGTCCAATCGCACCCATTGTGGATCCCTGAAAATTCCTAAAACTCGATACAGGGTAGGCAGGAGCAGGAGCGCCTGGACGCGGGATATAATCCACCAGCCCCCTTCTTTTTTCTTTAGTGGTCATAAGTGTAGGAATTTTCGTTGTTTGCTAGGTCTTCACAAACATATGCCAATATATCGGACTACTACTTGTTTATATGTATTAAATCAAGGTTATTTCTCTGATACTGACTCCATAATTCATCTCTCCTTCTACAGGTTATGGCTATTATGGGACATGGGTACCGCAAATTCTCGATCAGTGATCTGTTACTGTGATTGTTCTTACTATAATATAATTATTAAACTAAGTAATTATTAATATTATATAAAAATAGAGATAGCTATTCTTTTTCTATGTTATTCTAATGCTTGTAGCATTTGTTTTTTGAAAAAACCCAAGATTTGCAAAAATCCAGAATAAAACCCGGGTTTTATTTGGCTTTTTCAAAATTTTGGGTTTTTTGTCAACCCTGCCCCGAGTCCCCAACAGGTCTCACTGCATCCACAACCGATCTCGATGGCTCCTAATGCCGCCGAGTGGCACCATTCATACTCTAAGCCCTTTCGGTTTATGGCTAGGAAACTCCTTCGATCGCTCTGTGTAGCTCTTGTGTCACTGTTGCCCCCGTTTTTGCCTAGGACGCTACCCTGAAGGTTTCAACAGTGCTGGGAGTTCGGGAGATAACGCGTCGTGTCCGGTTCTGTGACCTGATTGCGATCTTTCGTGACTCACAAAGCGTCTGATTGCTCTCGGGGCATTCGACTCTTCACAACTCCTGGTTTCCGTTATCCGTCATTCCACAGTTTTAGAGAAGTGGGTGTATCGCTAGATTTTTTTTTTTGCTTTCTTTATGGATCTGTGGGTATTGCGGGGAATGATTGGTGCATTGAAGTCGCCAAAGAGTGCGGGATCTGGGCGACCAGACTCGTTTCGCTTTTCCTCACACTAATAGCAGGAATCCGGGCTGCTTGGATAGGGAGATGGGAGACGGCCCAGGGGAACTTAAAGTTGCGTGATATTTCCCCGCGACAGTTCCCCTGGACCTACCGAATTGTGCACACTCGCGGGACGCACTACCATTTGATGAAACGCTCGTCCGTACCTTATTGCGACGATTGTGTTCTCCCCCACTGTTCGGCACATTCTAGTTGAATGCCCCAGTTTGGGTGATCTTCGTGCATGGTGCCGCTATCGCGTGTCCACTGTACTCGGGACCGGTTCGTTTACACAGACCTGCGGACTATGACGCTTTGACGAGGCTCGTGAAGGGGAAATAGTTAAGAATTCAGTGATTCTGGAATGGTTTACTTTTTAATTGCGGTGTCCTTTCAGGGTTGCAAGAAAAAGACGATAACAAAAATATACCTTTACTAACAAATAAATAGAATTGAAATATATACAGGTACAGAGTTTAAAGGGAATGATCGTACATGTGAAATTAAATGTCGGCACGGGACACGGATAAATATGGTATTAGTGGTCCGATTCAAGTCGGTGAATAAAAGTGGATTTTAATCTTAGGCGTCAACGATTGCGACTGCCTACGTTTTCGTTGAAAGGAAGGGCCAGTCGAGACAGGATGACTGCGATGGGGTAGCTGGGTTACCTCACGGGGCTGATGAAGGAGCACACGTAGTTTGGCTTTCGGAGATAGAGTTCCTCGGCATATACCTGCCGATTGACTATGGCAGAGTTCACGGAAGTCGATTTAGCTTTCGTCCTCGAATCGAAATCGCCGGTGTCTCCGATCGCGACTGGTGAGCGTGTCCTTTACTCCTACGCGCTGTTAGGAGGAACAGTCTTGGGCCGGGCTGCTGTGTTCCGGTGCTATGGTACTACAGGGCTACAGTGCTACTCGCTGAACCGAGTCGGGGGATTATATAGACGCTTCGCCGGTGACGGGGATGACCCGGGTTGAGGCTCTCCACGATTCGCGCGATCTTGGGGGAAAGCAGCGACTCCTTCGGGGAAACCGAGATAAAGTTGGCTGAGAATGTTCGAATAGCTTCCATCTATGGCGGAGGGAAGGAAGCTGGCTGAAAGGGCATGCGAGACGAGGAAAATGTATCCCTAACTAAATGTAGCTGCGATGCAATAAAACGGCGTAGACCGCATCCTCGCCGTAGATCAGTCTCGCTTCCCACGCTCCATGCGGCGATCTCGAGACCCAACTACTCTTCCCCCGCGCTTAATCGCCTTAATTTCTTGCTTGTGAAAATTCATTGATAAAAGGGTGAACATTCGCCTGGCGTGCTTCCTTGAAATACAATCCCACATATCCCCATCACAGTGTGGATGCCGAAAATTACATTACACCGCGGACGCCATCATCCGCCTGAAATCTGCGGTGTGCAATGCTTTCGGCCAGGATACAACACTTAGTGTCTGTCTTCTTTGACCTCAAAAAGGCGTACGATACCTCATTTTTGAAAACCATTCACAACCTAGACTTGCACAGATAATTGGCCAAATTTATTCAAAACTTACTACACCGTAAGGGGCGCGGCGATTTGCCTTCACGGCAGCCGTGCTGACAGGACTCAGCGCCCCGTCCGGCCCAAGCTTAGCCTCTTCTCATCCTTTCTGACACTCCGTCCTCTTACCGTACTTCCTCACTTTTCATACAATCTCCACTAAACTTTGTCTGGTTGGCCTCTAATTTCACAGGGTAGATGCCAACCAGTTTTTTCGCATCCAACCATCCCAGATCGGGGCTGATGGGGAAGGGGGCAAGGCACCCTCACCCCTGAACACTGGTTTGGTAGGTGAACTTTTAACAAACTGCTCAACCCCCACCCTCACCTTCCTCACACCCCCTTTCTCTCATTTTCACAGTCTATCGACTTTAAGCCGTGCCTAAGGTGGAGCCGCAATGCTGATGGGTGCCAGGTCACTAGGCGGGAGGAGTGGCCTTAAATGGCGCAGGCTGGCTTTGCCGGCCGCGTGTTCACCCATCGCAGAGCGGGCTACTGCGTGAGGGTGATGAGCGTTTGCGTCCCGTGCTAAAAAAAAGGGGTCACGATTCCCAATGATGAATTAAAAAAAACAACTTTCCCTCGACCATCGTCGGAGCCGCCCTCGGGCACCTCCCTTGCCAAAATGTAGGCCCCTCACCCCTGTGCTTTCTCAGGGGACCCTCTGGTGGCCCCCCTCCCTGAGATGGACATGATCTGAGGTGACCCTGCCTCAGAGGGTAGGATCTTCCATGGGGTCGAACCCGGGCTCGGTGCCAAGAACAGAGCCCGTGTCCGCCCCTATGCAAGCTCTTCCTCAGACGGCTCAGGTCCCCCAGGCCTCACAAGGAGATGAGGGATCTCCTCTCCCGGCTGTTGCTCATAATAAGATAGGCAAGATCTCCATTTCAGAGAAGGATCTTGCCGAGCTCGGCCCATCTGGCCTAGGGGCTCCTGTCAGCGGAGGAGAAAAGAGGGTTCATTCTCCGCCCTCCTCTCCAAAAAAGAAAGACTTGGGGCTCCTCTCCGTCCTTGATTGTTAGAGAGCCGAAGGTGGCCCGTTTCTCGGGCGGCAGCCTTTATGCGAATTCGTCGAATCCTTTCCAGGCGGTCATGATTAGTGCCCTTCAGACACTTGATAGCACGCCTGTGTACGCCACTTAAACCTGTGTACACAGTCGCTAGCTGCCAGCTAAAAACCAAAAAAACAAAACAAAATTACGATGAATCCAAAGATCAACTTTCAGTTTTGTATTTGTTAAATTGCTGCCATCTAATACTGTAATATAATCTGTTGCAGTTGACCAAAAGAGGCAAAAGATTTTCGTTGCATGAAATAATAAAGTACTTAAAACAACTCAACATTTATGCGATTAACGGGTTGAATCATTAACAAAATAATGTCGGCCATCTGTGAGACGGCAAAAGCAACTACTTTTTTTGTTAGTTTATGTTCAAATTTAACACCAAGAAATTCAAAAGTATTCCAAGGCAACGCAATCAAGAACAAGGTCATGGTAAGTGTATAGTTTATTATTTTGCCTCGTTTATTAATTAGTTATTCTTTTAAGATTCTTTGTATTACATTTTACTTCAATCTAACTTTGGAACAATGCCCACCGTAGTCCTATTAGTGGACATAAAATGCACGCATAAAAAAATGACCACTCGTAAAAACTTTGGTTAAGATGTTAGAAAGCATGGATAAGATACCAACTCTGGTGATGCTGGAAAGCGGAATAAAATTATTGTCGTGGAAATGGGCACGGTACTATGCTTAAAAAAAACCAACAAACAAACTACGGAACATGGTTAAAAGAAAGCCTAAACTGGGCACATGCGTAAAGACGCCCAGAAGACGACCTTACATTACGTAAGATGAAATATCGTTTTATGGCTGTAGGAACGTGCCAGACTCGAGCTCTGGACCGTGATTAGTGAGAGTTTGTATGTGATGGGAGTCCTTTGCCTAGCAATGGAATGGAACTGGCCGATGATGATGACGAATATCATACTGTCAACGAAATCATTTTTCAACCTTTTGTCTGAGAATTTGGTTTGAAGGACTCTAATTTAACGATTCTTTGCACATACTCAAAAGTTGCGAGGCTCAATGTTTAAATGATTATAGAATCCATTTTCTGGGGTTTTCTTTTTAATTGGGATTTAATAGCCGCAGCTTGGGCTGAAATCGTGTAATTCGCTCGTGTAAGGGTCTTCAAGCGTTGAACTCGTGTACTCATTAAAACTAAAAACTAAAATATAGCTCTTGGAAGTGCATAATAGAAGGGTATCGTTTTTGTTAGCTAAAAAAAAAAAATAGCCTCCGGTTCGCTTTCTCTTCTCGAAATGCTAATCTGCCTTTAGCCCTTCTTTAGTGAAAGACATTCTCCTTCGTTTATCTGCAGGATTAATCGAAGAAAGCTTTGGCCGCCCTGATCAAGTTTCGGGCTGAATTTGATATTTTGTCAAGAGAAACCGAATTTCCATTCAACCTTGTCTCAAACCATAATTGTAAAAGAGAGATCCATAGAGGCAGTTTTACCTTGCAAATCTTTTCTTTGTGTTGGGGACAGTGTCTTGACTGAGTAAAGGTGTTCGTAACTATTATTTTAAAAGTATAGTTATGCCGATTGAACTTGTATAGACATTCGGAACTAAAGAGGTTTAGTGTAGTGTTCGTGGAGGAGCAGAAATATTTCTATTATGTTTGGAATATATTAATGTTCCTAGAAGTGAATATGTGGTGTATACGTTTCTAAATATTATATCGTGGTGCAATTCGTAAGTTTGTTAGCCTCGATCGAGTCACTTTCTTGTATCGGCAATGGCAATCGGTAAATTCCAAGTCACAACCCGCCCCAAATTCGATCCTGTGTTTACAGGAGCTGCCAAGTGTAGGCCATGAATGGTCTTTTGCAGTCTCCTTTTCTTATGTTCTTATGTTCCCATTTATTTAAAAAATTGAACTCGTTTTAAGGTAAGATCATCAAGTGTCACGGGGCAAGTGAGGATAATTATTGTTTATCACGTGAAATGTTCATAAATAGTAAGTTGAGGTTGGCAAAAAAGAAAAGAAAATCCCAGTGATTAATTAAATGATTTGATATTATCCAATTTCTATAAAGTTCTTTAGATTTATTGGTTACAAATTCATAAATGTGCTTGAAATAATTGTTGTGTAGGGGAAATGTCGGGCAAATATGGAGCATGCTGCAGGACTTCATCTCCCAAGTTTCTATTAAGCTTAGTTAGACACAGCCAGCTGTGTGGAGGGCAGGACATTGTTAGGGGGATGTATTTGCCCATTTCTATTGACTAATGCAAGCTTTTTGATTGATCAGCCGAAACTGTATAGAACCTCCTAAAAGAAACCCCCGGCAGAACACAACTTAACCAACCCCCAGCAGACTGCAACTTTACCAACCCACGGCAGACTGGCCCGTAGGGGCCGCCGTGCTAACGGGGCTCACCGACCCGTCCGCCCCACCTTAGTCTCTTCTTTCTGACAGCCCGTGTTTTTACCCCTACTTCCTCGGTCCTCCTCAAACGGCTGGGCCTTCTCAGGCAGTACAAGGAGGGGAGGGATCTCCTCCGGATGATGCCCCTGCGACCACCAGAACCTTCTCCATTTCGGAGAAGGACCTGGCTGAGGCCGGTGCATCTGGCCTAGGGGTTTCTTTTGGCGGGGGTGAAAAGTGGGTTCATTCCCCGCCCTCCTCTCCAAAAAAGAAAAAGACCAAGACCAGGAAGACAAAGAAGACTCGGGGCTCCTCTCCATCCGCGGGGGCTGCGGTGACGGATGGGTCTACTGCCACTTTGGCAAGCGACCAAGCCAAGATCGGCACATCCGGCCCCTCTGCCCCCCCCCCCCGGTTGCTGAGCCCCTGACTAAGACCAAAAGTGCACAGGGCGGAGCCTCGATGACATCGGGGCCCCTGATTCAGAGGTTACCTGGCGTTTTCAAGCCCGCTGGCTTCAAACGCTTCCTCGTTATTCGCTCCACTGATGGCACCATGTTATCCAAGGGCAACATGATCCATCAGAGAAGAGGATTAGCTAGTGCAATTGGTAGAGAGCCGAAGGTGACCCGTTTCTCGGACGGGAGCCTTCTGGCGAATGCGGCGAATCCCGCCGAGGCGGCCAAGATAAGTTCTCTTCGGACACTTCTTGGCACCCCGGTGAGTGTGACGCCGCACTCTACCATGAACTTTGTGAAAAGAGTAGTTTATGCGAGGGAACTCGTTGGCTACCCTACTTCCTCGCTTACCCTACTTCCTCGCTTACCCTACCTCCTCGCTTACCCTACTTCCTCGCTTACCCTACTTCCTTACTTACCCTACTTTCTCACTTACCCTACTTCCTCACTTTCCCTACAACTTCTCTCACATCTTTGTCCGGTCGGCTTCTAATTTCACAGGATAGATACGAACAGCTTCCTCTTACCCAACCATCCCGGATCGGGGCTGAAGGGGGAGGGGAAAACTCCCCCTCACCCTTGAGCTCCTGTTTAGGGAAGTGGGTTTTTAACAACCTGCTTTATACCCACACATACCTTCCACATGGAGCTCCCCCCCCCCTCCTGAGATAGACATGGCCCGTGAGGTAGCCCAGTCCGAGACAGTAGGATCCTCCATGGGCCTGAACCCAGGCTCGGTGTCGAGCACAGAACCCGTGCCCGCCCGTCGCCCGTAGGCAGGCTCCTCCCCAGACGGCTCTGGTCCCCGAGGCCTCACAAGGAGAGGAGGGATCTTCCCCGGCGGGTGCTCCTGTGGCAAGCAGGACCTTCTCCATTTCGGAGAAGGATGTTGCATAGGCAGGCTCAACTCGCCTAGGAGCTCCCACCGGGGGAGGAAAGAAGCAGGCTCATTCCCCACCTTCCTAAAAAAAAATTAGTTAAAAGACCAAAAATACTGGGCTCCTCTCCATGGGAGCCGCGGGGATGGACGGGGCAGCTGCCGTTCTGGCAAGGGACCAAGCAAAGATCGGCACGTCTGGCACCCGGTACTCCGCCATGGTGGGCAGTCACTGACCAAGAACAATGGCGGAGCCTCGATTACATCGAGGCCCATCATTCAGAGGTTACCCGGTGTTTTCGAGCCCGCTTGCTTCAAACGCTTCCTCGTTATTCGCTACACTTATGGCAGCATGTTGGTTAAGGGCAACATGATCCATCAAAGGAGAGCCTTGCTACCGTGATCGGTAGAGAGACGAAGGTGACCTGTTTCTCGAACACGAGCCTTCTGGCGAATGCATCGAATCCCTCCGAGGCGGTTATGATTAGTTCCCTTCGGACACTTGATGGCACGCCGGTGAGTGTGACGCCGCACTCTACCATGAACTTCGTGAAAGGAGTAGTTTATGCGAAGGAAATCGTGGACTACTCCATAGATGACATCACCCTAGAGCTGGCCAACCATGGGGCGGTCAAGGTCGAACGTGTGATAAGAAAACAGGGAGGGGCTTCGAGACCCACCCCTACACTCTTCGTCATGTTCGACTGTGACAAGCTCCCTGAGTCGGTGCGTGCGGGTTGGCATCGCTACAGCGTAAAGGCATTCGTTCTACTGCCGCGGAGGTGCTATTACTGTGACCGCTACGGCAATACTAATCGCTCCTGTAGACTGGCAACGTCGGGGTTACCCGAAGTCTGTGCAAGTTGCTCCAAGTATATCAATTGTGGAGATAAAGAAATCCTGGCCGTTCAGGCCAAGGATAGTATCTCATTTCGCGAGGCTAAGAACTTTGTCCTAGCGCGCCCTGCTCTGTCTGTGACGTCTTATGCCTCAATGTTAAGAAAGACACGCTTCTCCTGGCCGCTCCATGCCTACGAGCACGGTCATTTTCGCGCCCATTCGGAACCCTTCTGCCGGTTATACCCACCTCGGGCGCTCCCATGGTAGAGCTGGTAGGGTAATACCAGAGTTCCCCCTTCTTTCCCCAGCGCGACCGTTTTCTGTAAGGCGAAACGGCCGCGCGGATCCACCGAGTCGTTAGACTCATAGTAGGCAACACCCCTGAAGCTAGTCGTGAGGCCATCTTCTGGGGCTTCTAAAGCTGCCCAGAAAGGGGGACAGCACCAAAGTAGCTTTGGCTCCTTCGCCCACACCCAGTGGTAGTGGTAGGCTCGGTGACTCAGAGAGGGTACATCCTCCAAAGGAGGGACCTCCTCACCTCCGAAGCCTCCCCGCCTGCCTAAGGTTTCGAGGCGGAGAGAGGAAAAGAGTCGCATGCCGAGCCCAACCTCCCCCGATAAGCCCTCGAAGGCGACACGCAGCCTCAACGCCTTTTTCGGCCAACAACTCACGGTGTTCTGCCTTCGGGAAGCCTACGGCATATTCTTCCAATAGAATTGCCGCGGACTGGGAGGAGCTGGGAGTCTCTTCTCCTCCCGTTCCCCGTTAGCTATCTTTTTGCAGGACACCATGCTTGGCACCTCCCCCCTGCACGCCCTTTCGGGGTATAAGGGCTTTACGACGCCACCACCACGGGATGGGTGCTGAGCAGGAGGATGCACGATTTACATCCAGCATGATATCTCCGTTATTCTCTTTACTTTATATACCTCTTTTCAGGCAGTAGCTGTGCAGCTGCACCTGGATAGGAGGTGTAGTAATATTTCCCCCTACATTCCATCGTCAGCCGACTTTGACGCTGGAGACATCCGCCCCTTCGTGGCACGTTTGCCGAGGCCCTTGCTACTGCTCGGAAATCTCGACGAGCTGGAGATAGATGTCATAAATGTGGATGAGTTTACGTATCATTGCCCGAGAACCGCTTCATTTTCTTGCCTTGACCTATCTTTGGGCTCTCCGGATGCACAGGCTGATTTTGGGTGGGGGGTGGTCGATGACCTCCATGGTAGTGATCACTTTCCCATTCAAATATCATTTTCTGGGCCACTGCTGCCTGAGATCTCGCCCCGGTGGTGCTGGGCGTGGTTGTCCGCATTTCAGGAAATGACTAATTTCTCTCTCTCAGTCGAGGCGTTTAAGTCGGTTGCTCTTCTCCGGCAAACTTATCGCCGTGGGCCTGACTACTATTCCTAGGACGTCTGGCCGTTTCGCACGTCGACCACTCCCGTGGTGGTTAGCCTAGTGTGAGACGGCCCTCAAACAGAAGTGTTATGCCTACATGCGCTATAAGCGCTGCCCGAACGACTTCACTGTCGGTGAATTTCGTCAAGCTAAGTCTTGGTTACGGTATATTTCGAACCATGCCCGTCACTCTTCTTGGCGTGCATACGTGTCTTCATTTAACGGGAAGACCCTCTAGCAGAGGTGTGGAAGGGAGTCAAAAGGAATCGGAGTAAGTTCTTGCAGGCCCTCCCTCCCGTTCTCCTTATAATGGGACCGCAATCTTGGTACCCGCGTCTGTAGCAAAATCCTTCGCAACCGTTTCTCCGCATTCTCTAGCCAGGATGCTGCTCCGCCAGCATTCAATGCGCATCGTGATGACACCAAAGGCCGCCGCGAGGACTTTACCTCCACATACCTTGAACCTTTACATGTTTACTTTGAGTTTGTTTCGTTCCGCTCTCGCTTCGTGCGCGGACCCTGCACTTGGTCCAGACGATTTCTCGTACGCCATGCTTCGACACCTGGTTGAGCGAGACATGGCCTTTGTTAGATTTGTTCAAAAGGATCCGGATAGACGGTATCCTCCCAGATTACTGGCGAATAGCTACTGTTCTCACTTTTCGCAAACTGAGGAGATATCTTTCCGCCCAATCTCCCTAATCTCCTGCGTGTGCAAGTTGTTGCAAATATTGGTAAATGTTTTCTGGACAGCGGAGGCCATCTGCACACTTTTCTGCACAGTGCGGCTTTCGCAAGTTCCACTCCACGTCGGATACTCTTCTCCGACTGGAAAATGCCGTCTGCGAGGCCTTCCTTAGTAGACAGCACTACGCCATGTCGTCTTCGATCTGGAGAAGGCTTTTGATACCGTATGGCGATACGGTATCAAGGAGACTCTCCATACGATGATTGCGAAGGGACCTTTCCCTATCTTTATAACTGGATTTCTGCGAGATCGTACATTCCGCGTACTAGTTACTGGTGGGGGGAGCCATCTCCGACCCAATGGAGCAGGGAAGTGTCCTCGCTTCACACTTTGCCCTGAGCATCACGACCTCACTTCTGTGCTGCCGGAAGATCATCTTGCTACGCTCTACGTGGACGACCTTTTGAACACTTTTCGCGCGGCCCAAATGCCAACTCTGGAGCGTTTTCTCCAACAGGCATTGAACCGCATCTCTCGCTATGCCGTAGCGGATGGCTTCTGTTTTTCTTAACCAAGATTAATGTGTTTCACTTCTGCCACCATCCACGGCTCCACCCTGACCCATACTTGTTTCTAAATTGGGTTCGCCTGGAAGTGAGGACTCGCACCGTTTCCTTGGTCCGTTATTTGACAAACGCCTTACCTGGGAGGCTCATATTCCTAGCCTTAAGGTCTCTTTTACTCGGGCCATGGATATTCTTCACTCCCTGACGTTCAGCGCTTGGGACGCTGAACGTCCCTTTGTTCGTCCGAAGCTCGACTACGGATGCGAGTTTTATGCATCCGCAGCCGAGCGTTTATTTCGGAAGGTGGACTCGATCCACCACACCGACCTTCGCCTTGCGACCGGTGCCTTCCGCACTTTCCCCATTGAGAGCATACTAGTCGATGCTGGGGAGATGCCACTCGCTCTACGCCGTGTACAGTGTATTATTAGCCTGTACGCGCGAGCCCGGCGCCTCCCTCAGTCGCCAACAGCTCTCATTGTATTCGCAGCTGATTTCAACTGTGCCTATGCTGCCCTGATACGCTAGCCATACTCTAAGCCCTTTGGGTTTATCGCTAGGAAACTCCTTCGAGAGCTAGATATAGCTCTCGGGCTGGTAGCGCCACTCTTTCTGCCCAGGACGGCACCCTTGAGGGTACCACCTTTGAATTTTTTTCGCTACTCCTCTGCTCGCAAAGCTTATACGGGACCTGGAGTATTGCGTTCGACCTTTTTGGAGCACACATCGTGTCACGCTGGAACCGTGCCAGTGTATACGGATGGCTCCAAGTCTCAAGAGGGGGTACGCTTCCACGCAGTTTCCCCTCTGTTTGAAGTCAGCGGGGCTCTGCCATGTGCTGCGTCTGTCTTCACGGCCGAGCTGGTTGCAATACCCCCCTCGGTACGGGACATTACGCGACGTGCCCTGTTTGGAAACCGGATTGTGATCTATAGCGACTCACAAAGCGCCCTGAGTGCTCTCGGAGCATTAGAATATCTGCATCCTCTGGTGTGCGATATCCGTGAAGCCACGGTAGTGGTGTGCCGGGTCGATTTCGAGATGATCTTCTGCCCGGTTCCTGGACTTGTATGAATTCCGGGTAATGAGCACCCTGATTATGATGCCATGTAGAGTCCTCAAGGACTGACTGACCGACCAGACCAGCATTTCGCTCTTCCCCACGCCGACTACATGGCAAGAATACGGGGCCAGCTTGGCAAAACAGGAGATAGTTAAGAGGAACTTAGTTACGTGCAATTGCGCTGGGACTGTTCCGATGTACCTACCCCCCAATGCCGCGACGGCTTCAAGTTGCCTTCTGTCGTCTTCGAATTGTACACATTCGCGGGACGCTCGCCTTCCTCTCACTGCGACGACTGTGTTGTCTCCCAGACTGTTCGGCACATTCAAGTTGATTGTCCCAGCTTTGGTGATCTTAGCACACGCAATCTGTCCCGGTATCGGGATATGCTGGGTCGCTACCGCTTGTCCCCTATACTCGGGACGTGTTCGTGCATACTGACCTTTGTACTTTGACTTTATTTAATACGCGTTTTTTTCTGTAGGTTGCACGTTCTTGCGTCGGTGTGAGGCGGGCTGCCCCTCGACACTCGAGTGTGCTTCCTTCTTGTTGCCTTTTTCTTTTTTGCTACTGTTTTTTTTCTTTGCCTATTGTTATTTTAATGTAGCCTAGTACTAGGCTGTCGTGAGAAGGTTGACTTACGCCTAAGTAGCTAGTCGCCAGATGGGCTCGTAAAAAAACAAGCAAAAACATAATGAGCCGCGCCAATGAGGCTGCTCAAGAGTCTGTGCGTACTGGGTCACCAGACCACAGTTTCCCTCCTCTTAACACCGATTACATGGCAGGAATACAGGCTGCCCTCCGGCCAGGAATTTCAATCAATTTTTCCCCTGGCGTTATTTCTGTCTACTTAGTTTGGGTTGCCTGCATTGTGCCGTCCTTTGCTCTCTTTGATCCTTCTGTTCTTCCCCCAAAACTCATGTTTCTTGTCTCATTAACGTCAAATTTCTCTTCCTCTTGTACAATATTGTTATATAGTCTGCAATACAAGGTTTCTGCATATGTCTTCAAAAGGGTTTAGAAAGAGAGAAATTAATTAGGGCAAAAGCCCTGTGGTGGTTGTTACCACCCGCACAACGTATATTTGCTCTTTCTTTATATGTGACATGGATAATCATTAAATTGTGATCGGGTAAGAAGATATGGTATCAAAATCCCTTGGAGGTTCCGAACTTAGGTAGATAGTGGATTTGATAGTGTAACGCTTTTTTCGAACGTGAGTCATTGTGCATCTGACCCGCAATCAGCACACCCGGATTAAAGTCTCGGCCAGGAATTTCAAACTTTTTCCCCCTGTCCTTATATATATATATATATATATATATATATATATATATATATATATATATATACTTTGCCTATCATTTAGCTATTTTAATTGTTATCCTTACTTTCGAAGAGTAATGGAAAATTTACTAGAATTATTTACAATAGCGCAATTATAATTATGCAGTTAAAAAGCCAATGTTGTAGCTTACTAAGCTCTTCATCAAGCCCACACAATATCTGAGTTTCTTTTAATTCATGTGGAACCCACTTTTCCCTGTGTTTTAACCTTCCTATTATTACCTTCAGATGATTAGATATGACGTCTGTTAAAGTCCTAATTTCTTCAGCGATGGATCGAACCTTTGTGCGTTGGTTATTGGTCATTGTAGCCGATAATTCTCTATCGATAAAAACTGAGTTGGTCCTTCCCTGAGGTTCACTATTGTTGTCCATGTTTCGAGACTTAAACTCTGAAGCAGCGCTGATCACTTCTTCACTATAGTGGTGTTTACATCATTTGCTTTGTTAATGATGCTATGAACAACTTGAATAAGAGTAAGTCTCAATTTGAGTTGCCTCTTCAAAATTACTTTAATTTTTTCGATATATAGCATTCCTTTTGTTGGGAGGGGGGTGGGGTATAAAGGCCTCAAAAGCATTTTTAAACACTGTTGACATTGAATCTGCAAAACTAAATCCTATTATATTAGTAAATTCCTTTTAGCGCTTTCCTTCATCGGTTACCCTCTCCACTCTACACATATACAGACTTCCCGTCCGACATTGTATTCCATTTCATCCTACCAATGGGCAAAAGCCTCCTAAAAAATACCACTCGTCACGGTCAGGGCATACACGAGTCTCCCACGCTATTCCCACCATTGATAGAATTTCCTCTTCCTTAACTCCTTGGTCTCTTTATTATATATAAAAGTGTCAAGTTTAGTATTTATTTTGTCCATCTCTTGCACTTTCTTCCTGTATTATTTCCTGTCCATTTTAATTTCTAAACTTTTATTCGTTTACTACTGCCATCCATTTATTTCTTCTATGGTCTGCGGGTTATTATTGCTAGCATGTATTGTTCTATATTTCTCTTAGTTCTTCTCAGGTAATTAATTAAATACTTTGCGTTTTAAGCATATAATATAGGCATGGGAATCCCTTTTTATTTATTACTGACCGAGTACCATCTAGGGAGATTCATATTCATTTGTTCTCTGCAATAACTGCTGAATATCCTGCAAATGATCCTAAGTACTATAATTACTTCTGAAACGCGTCACTTTCACCTCATTAAAATGATGGCAAGACTTGTTAGTTCCGCTGATGACATGCTATAGATGCCCCGAGAAATCTGCTGGCAATTTCGAGATTGATATGAAAGTTTCCAGTTCATATAAGAATATTAAATCTAAATGTCTTTAATATGTACTTGCTAGAATATGCGTTAATAATTTCAATTTGTTTAATACATCAAATGTATATGGCATAAGTTGTGTGTAATAATTAAACAAGATGGAAATGGATTGTGGTACTGAATTAACTCGCTCTCCTACTTGTATGTGGACTGATGGGGTTCTCTTTGGAAAAGACAATTTCCTCGGTAGCACTAGAGAGTAATAAATAACCCCTCCTGTTTTCGAAAACGTTTGTTGGTGACCCAGGGGGAAAATGTAACCGCCCGAGACAATGAGTAACCATTGAACCACTTAAATAACTATAAATGCGTGTACCACCCGGGGCAATGGCCCTGCTTCAACTGAAACCCAGGCCAGCTGCACAACCTTCCGACTTCATTGGCCCAAGATGAACTGATTCTCTCTTTCGGATCGTCTTTTGCATCTCTTAATTCTCTCATAACTTTCGCGCCTGGATAGACCCAGCTTTGGGTAGAAGAGGGCGTTAAACTTTCTTAAAAAGCATAAAAAAAATTAAAGTTAGTCATTACGACCCGTTTTGATGATGGGCAGTTGTTCACTGCCCATGCGACTTGCATTTCTTCATAAGTCGATCTCCATCCATTCTTACAAGCCCTTAGAGAGCTTTGTTCAGAGCATAAATACCTCTTACACAGTCCTTCCTCAAGCCAGCATTCCTTTCATAATTTTCATTTGCATGACCCTTCACTCGAGATCTTTTCGTCATCTTCCATATCACTCTCCTATATATCATCTTTGGCACCCCATGTTTTCATGTAGCTTCCTCGTACTTTTCGCAGTAAAAACCTTTAGCGTTGACTAACGCTCTGATCGCTTCTAAACTTTTTTTTTTTACCATTGAAAACCGTGTGGTTGCGATCGTATTTACCACCATCATTTAAGATCTTTCCTATACAGACACGGGAAAGAAGTTCATAGACACCCATTTAACTACTGAAATATCTTTATTTGTAAATTTATGAAATTACTTTGTGGGCTTCCCTTTGGAGACTTTTAGATCTACAAAAATACATCCTTCAAATAGCCCAGGTTGTAACTACGGTGATTTTTTTACCCCATTTTAAATGGAGCTATAATTTTATTAACAGAAGAAAGGGGGGGGGGTTCAAGATTCCTAGCAAATTGGCTTTGGGATAGTACACCCTCAAATTAACTAACAATCCGTCCTTTTTGAAAATCTGAAATTTCCTTTCACCTTTTCTTTCTATGCACTTTTAATAATTATAATAAATTCTGAGAAGCTGGAAACAAATATAGAATTAGGAATCAAGAACAGCAAAGACCCTAAGATCCGCTCTTAGTCGTGAAAGTGGGAAAGGTAGGGTAAGGAGGTCTTGGGAGGACCTTTAGAAAGTTAAATAAATATTGCTTTATTTCGTGTCTTAATATGTAAATAGGTGTTGGTCCAATTTATTTTTAAACATGTTTATAGATGTGCTTTGAACTAAAATTTCTGGTAGATAATACAAAGTTGATGCCATTTAATAAGTTAATTAAAGATGATTCTAAATATATTTGTCAAACATTTTAATTTCAATTTATGGCCAATTCTTTGGGTTGTTTTCAGTGTGTTTAAAAGGTTAATCAAGTTTATATTATCGACACAATTCATTGAGAGAGCAATTTTTTTTTTGTCTTGATATGGTGTTTCGTAGCTCCGGAATGAGCTTTGTCACCTTTCGCTGTACTTTCCAATATATCGATATCCTTGGGTTGGCAAATCGAAAAACTCAGTCGAAAACCCCCCCTTGTTTTATTAGTTGTTGTTTTTTTTCAAGGGAAATTTTAAGGTTGTTTTTCTGGTACTGATTTATAATTCATCTCTTCTACAGGTTATGACTATCATGGGTACCCACAATTCGCCATCAGGGACCCGTTACTGTGATCTGTTTTTACTTTAATATAATTATTAAACTAATTAATTATTATAAAAATAGACAGCTATTCTTTTTCTACGTTATTCTAATGCTTGTAGCATTTGTTTTTTTGAAAACTCCCGATATTTGAAAAAAAGAAGCAATAAAACTGGTTTTTGGGGGTTGCTTTTTCAAAATTTGGGGGTTTTTACAACCCTGTTTGGCAGATAAGGAGAGTTGAGCTGCATATTCCAGATGTGGACGCACGAGTGATTTGAATAATGGAACTTATTTCTTTACGCCTACATTACAAATTTCTCGCAATAAAACATAGTAATCTATTTGCTCCTTTTAGCTATTTGGACGGAGTGCTTCGAAAACTTATTCGTTCGAAATTAATACACAGAGCTCACGTTCTTCTGATACATTTTCTAATCGACCACTGCCTAACGTATAATCAAGTTTTCCATTTCGAGAGCCGATTGTCATAAATTTCTACTTATTGAGATTCAAATTCACCCGCCATGTATCCGAGGAATCAAATGTCTAATTTATGTCGTGCTGTATTTCCTCTCGATTTAAGTCTTATTTCGATGTTTGACTTAGTTTAGTATCGTGTGCGAACTTTGCATTTTGCTTAATAGTCTTAAATCGAAGTTGTTTACAAAGGCAACAAATTTGACAGGCCTCAATACTGTCTCTGGCACGCCACTAGTGCCCAATGAGACGATTCTCCATCTATCAACACTGCCTACGGCACTTATATAAAATTAGAACGTCTTCCAGAAACTCTAGTTCAAGAGTGGCTAACTTCCCTAATTCCAGGGACCCACACATTTAAAACAAAAAGTGAGAGCCGCATTTTTTCCTATAAAAAAAAATACAAAATATATTGTGGCTTAACGGCAATTGAAACTTATTAATGCTTGTAAATCATTTTGTTTAGTCTTCCTTCTTGCCGTTAATGCTTTAAAATCTGGCTAATACGATGTCGAGGATACCGGGCCCTGAGAGTCGAGGAAGAAAACGGGTCGCCCTTGAAAAACCACTCACAGGGAATATAGTACGATGCAACGGATGTCGATGAAGGAGCGATTTCAAACATTAATTATTTCATGACAAGTTGCAGAGAGCATGAACTTGAATGTCTCGCCACACTATCTCAAGTCACTTGAGAGAGAGGTGATACATGGCACCCTCCTCTACTAAGAAAGAAGTAAATTAATGAGGCGACTATGTTTGTCTTCACTACTGAGCATGTAGCTACTATGGAGTGCTTCAGGAATATGTGATGCCACTCTTTCCGGCTATCGGGAGTGCGTGAGCCTCTTCATGCGGGACAAATGCTCCGTGCCACAACAGACGGTGAAGTAGTAGTTCATGGATGCTAAAAATATCCAACTGGCCCGCGCAGAGCCCTGATTATAACCCAATAAATAAAAATCAACGAAATATAGCCAATGAGAAACCGACCAATGTTGATAATCTCTTAACAAATATTGGAAGAAAAATGAAATAAAATTGCGCTCTAATATTTAACTATTGACCTTATGCTTGACTGACTTTAATCTTGCCTTTAATTAAATTCACTATGATGCGACGTCACAGTCGCTTTGACCATAAATGCACAAATGACTAAAGCACAGTTATATTGTCGATCTATGTCGTTTGATTTTTTAGGCACGGCAGCTCTGTATTTCCTTTTTGAAGATATAACAATGAAACGTTGATTAGCTAATCAACGTTCTCAACGATCCATATCTTCGCACATGATTCATCTCTTGTCACTTAGCTAAAAGGTGTTATAAAACATTTCTCAGATCACATTCATTCGCAAGATAGGATTGGTCTATCTTGACATCACAAGCCATTAGATAACGAGTATAATTATGAAGTAGAAGCTTAAATCCCTCAAAAGCTCTTTAGTATTCCTCCTTACCCCAGAGTTGGGCAAGATTGAGATCATCCAGCTAAATGAGAAATGCTTCTAATACTGTCGGGATGGTTAACCTAAATCGGGGTTAATTTTTAAGAATTTGTTAATTAGGTATGCGGTTTGTTCCTTTTGTGTAGTTTGTTGATGCTCTGCTTTCGATCACAGTGGTAAAATGTGGAAACGTTAACATTGTATTCCTTTCAGTACTGTAATTAATATAAACAATTTTCCGGTGTATACACACCGAGTTGGTCTATTTCGCCCATACTTATTTATGCGCACAATTATTTTGTCACCGCCAATGTGTACTTTTTATTTAGTGTTTTTATTTGCAAAATAAGCGATTGCAACAATGACTGCCCCCACGGGGATCTATCTCCCTCCATTGCGGACGTTGAGAAAGTGCAGGAGAATCGCGCGGTCCTTGAGCACCCCAAGTACTTTCTTCTTATGGGTAAAGTTTAATACCCCCTAACTTCACCACTTTACATCTTGAAAAACCTTTTTAACCAAGATTCTTACTTAGGTTTTCTCTTAATTATAAGTATATAATGGAAGAATGACGAACGCAGATGTTTCCTAAATCCCATTTTCGGGGAGCGGTACCATCCTTTTCCGTTTCTCGCTGCACTACTCAACGGCTAGAATGGTTTTAGAGGGACCTCCTTTTGTAAAACTCCGCTTCTCTGAGCTTTGAACTTTCTGAGCCAAAAGACCAATGTATCTTGTTAATTAATGCTCACTCGTGCTTATATAATTGATGAGGAAGAGGCTATAAAGAGGGCACTGCCATAGTGACACTTTTCGTAAGCAACGTTCATCCACTACGGGACTATATTTAAAATGTGGGATAACGTCTCTCCTTCCGCAATTCGCTGAGAACCGTTGTAACAATCCTGTCTCACCGCTATGTCTAGCAAGAGATGATGGATGGAAGTCTTTTGTTTTATTAAGATCGCCGTTTCTACATTCTTCCCATTTTGTCATCATTTTCTTGTATTTCTCATCCTACTCATTTAGTTGGTCGAGTCAACATTAGGTATAAAGTTGTGCTATGTGCATGTGTCTTTGCCATGTATATAATAACGATGTGTCCTTTACATGTATATGGTTACTTCGTATACTATTGTGCTTTATAATTAGAGCTCAACTAAGAATATGATGTACGTGTTGTTTTTTTTATTCTTTGCTAATCAAACGGAGAAGAAAGTATGCTCATTTGGAAAGATGAGAGGGCATTGTTTTATTTCGGAATTGATTGTAAGCTGAATTTGTAGCGTGACTTTGCGATTAAGAAATTGGTTCTGTCTGGCTTGAATCAACACCCACAAAACATGGATATCGGTCCTATTTTTCCTTCATGAGCGTTTTGTTTTATTGTTCTGCGTCAGAGCGTGCGAGTTTCTCTATCTTTCGCGTTAAATCGTACTCAACTCGCCATTAGGGCCCCTGACCCACTTAAAACATGGTATGTAAACATGCCTTTGAAAGATAAGAAAAAAATAGATGAGGGTAAAATGATTGACCCGAGAAAGTAGTGTCAAGGATCGCAAATCATTCATTGCCTTTGGTAAAAACCCATTCTATCTTGTAGATGGTAAATCACTTGTCCTGTATTCATCTCTTTTAAATGAATGGGTTTGGTAAAAATGCATTCATTTAAAAGAGATGAATACAGGAGAAATGATCTGCCATCTACAAGATGGAATATAAAAGACAGAAGAATAGAATGTTGCCAAAGGAAATTAACTAAGGCGAAATATACAATATGGTCTTCAACAAAATTTGCATTCAAGAAAGACTGCTACCCATCTAGACATATATATATATATATATATATATATATATATATATATATATATATATATATATATATATATATATATATATATATATATATATATATATATATATATATATATATATATATATATATATATATATATATATATACACCAACTCTCCCGCATCCTTCCCTCGCACATCCGTCGTCCCTTTACAAGCATCTTTTTCCCGTAAGGGGCGCGGCGATTTGCCATCCTGGCCGCCGTGCTGACGGGACTCAGCACCCCGTCCGACCCCAGCTTAGCCTCTTCTTCCTTCAAAACACTTGTTTCCTCGCTTTTCATACAACCTCTCCCACAACTTTCAATGGTCAGCCTCTAATTTCACAGGGTAGATGCTGACCTTCCTCTCAGCCAACCGTCCCGCATCGGGGCTGAGGGGGTGGGGGATAATGTTCCCTAACCCCTGAGCTCCGGCCTGGGGTGGCTGGTTTTTAACAAGCTGCTTCATCCCCACCCATACCTTTCTCACATCCCTTTTCCTCTCCTCTTCACAATCTATATATTTTACGCCGTGTCTAAGGTGGAGCCGCTATGCCGGTGGACTGCCAGGCCACCAGGCAGGAGTGGTGGTCTCAAATGGCGGCGCCTGGCTCTGCCGGGCTTGTAAGCACCTTTCGCAGTGCGGGCTACTGCGAGAGGTGTGCGGGATTGCATCCCGTGTAAAAAAGAGGGTCACCATGCCCAATGATGAAGATAAAAAAAACCCTCAACCCCCAACTTCCCCAGAAACATCGACGGAGCCGCCCTCGGGCAGCTCCAACAAAAAAATGGAGGTCCCCCTTCCTGTGCTTGCGCAGGGGACCCTCCATATTTCTCTAACCGGAGAGGAGGCTTACTCCTCTTCTTCGACTACGGGTGCAGGGGACTCCCCCTCACCCCCTTCTCTGGAGGTGCTTTCGGGCACCTCCCTTTTTCCAGCGGCAGTCCCCTCTTTTCTTTCCAAGGGGACTGCAGGGAAAGCCAGCAGACAGCCATTAGCCAGCCGCTCCCCATCTAAGCGGCTCGGTAAGGCAAACCCCCTTAGGGGGGAGAGGGAAGCCAGGCCCCTTCGGTCGCTTCCCTCAAAAGACCTGCTGGCAAGAATATTAAACCTTGCCGGGGTTAAGGCCTGTGCCTCCCCACAAAAGACTCGACGCTGCCAAGGGGACCTGCGATGTCCTGGGAGGTGATGGCCAACTGGAAGCCCCTCGTGTGATAGATATGGTCCTTGAGACCCAGCCTCAGACGGTAGGGCCTTCCATGGGGGGGGAATCCGGGCTCGGCGCCAAGCACCGAATCCGAATCCGCCCCTATGCAGGGTCCTCCTCAAACGGCTGAGGGCTCCGAGGCAGTACAAGGAGGGGAGGGATCTCCTCCGACAGGTGCCCCCACGACTACCAGGACTTTCTCCATTTCGGAGAGGGACCTGGCTGAAGCCGGCCCATCTGGCATGGGGGCTTCTGCCGGCGGAGGTGAGAAGTGGGTTCATTGTCCGCCTTCCTCTCCAAAAAAGAAAAGGACGAAAAAGACCAAAAAGACTAAGAAGACTCGGGGCTCCTCTCCATCCGCGGGGGCTGTGGGGACGGATGGGTCTGCTGCCACTTTGGCAAGCGACCAAGCCAAGACATGCACATCCGGCCCCTCTGCCCCCCCCCCGGTTGCGGAACCCCTGACTAAGACTAAAAGTGCACCGGGCGGAGCCTCGATGACATCGAGGCCCCTCATTCAGAGGTTACCTGGCGTTTCTGAGCCCGCTGGCTTCAAGCGTTTCCTTGTTATTCGCTCCACTGATAGCACCATGTTGTCCAAGGGCAACATGATCCATTAGAGGAGAGGATTAGTTAGTGCAATTGGTAGAGAGCCTAAGGTGACCCGTTTCTCGGACGGGAGCCTTCTGGCGAATGCGGCGAATCCCGCCAAGGCGGCTAAGATAAGTTCTCTTCGGACACTTCACGGCACCCCGGTGAGTGTGACGCCGAACACTACCATGAACTTTGTGAAAGGAGTAGTTTATGCAACGGAAACTCATGGACTACTCCATAGATTACATCACCCTAGATCTGGCCTACTATGGGGCGGTCAAGATCGAAGGTGTGATGAGAAAACAGCGAGGGGCCTTGAGAACCACCCCTACACTCTCCGTCACGTTCGACTGTGACAAGCTCCCTGAGTCGGTTCGTGCCGGTTGGTATCGTTACCGCGTGAAGGTATTCGTGCCACTGCCGCTGAGGTGTTATTACTGTCACCGCCTTGGCCATACTAATCACTCCTGTCTACCTGCAAAGTCGGGTTTACCCGAAATCTGTGTAAGTTGCTCCAAAGCTGCACACGATAAGTCCAAATCGTATGTCGCCAAGTGTGTCAATTGCTGAGAGCCGCCCTCAGCTTCTTCGAAGCAATGTGGTGCTTATCTCCTTGAGAAGGAAATCTTGGCCGTTCATGCTCATGATCGTATCTCATTTCGCGAGGATAAGGATTTGCTCCTGGCGCGCCCGGCGCTGCACAGGACGTCTTACCCCTCAATGCTGAGAAAGACACCCTCTGCTCCTGGCTCCTCCATGCCTACGAGAACGGTCGTTTCCGCGCTCATTCGGAACCCTTCTCCGGGTTTCCTGGTAAAGCTGGCGGCACAAAGGATTCACACTCAGCCCTGGCTAAAACCAGGGCTCCCCCCCCTGATTGCCCCAGCGTGACCGTTTCCCGTAATGCATAACGGGCACGCGCCTCCTTCAAGTCGTTGCACTCACGGGAGACAACACCCCTGAAGTGGGTCGCCAAGCCATGTTCCGGGGTTCGTAATGCTGACCCCCGAAAGGAGGATAACACTAAAGGAGCTTCGGCTCCTTCTCCCACACCCACTGGTGAGCTGGGTGGCTCGGAGACTATAGGTCCTGCAAAGAAGTGACCCACCGCCTCCGAAGGCCCCCTTCCCCCCCGCTCTCCTACGGTTTCGAGGGGTAGGAAAGAAAAACCTCGCATGGCGTCTAACAGCGCCCGGAGTTCTTCCTCCGGGAAGCGTACGGCCATTTTCGTGAGGGTCTTTGTCTACGAAGAGGGCCCCCGCATGTCCTCTTAGCCAGGCCTGGAGGTCATATTCCTTCAATGGAATTGCGCGGACTCCAGGCCAACTGGGAGGAGCTGCAGAGGCTCGTCTCTTTCAGTTTTCCCCTAGCTATCTTTTTGCAGGCGATCAGCTGGTTGCGTGTCCCCTCGGTATAAGGGTTTTGCGACCCCACCACCAGTGGATGGGGGCCGGGTTGGAGGATTCGCGATTTACACCCATTGTCGAGGAATTGTCTCCCCACTTTTGTCGGAGAATTATTCGTCAACTGTTGGCCGTTTAACAATTACTCCGATACAATACCTCTTTGTCAAAGTATTTATATATTTACTGACTTTAGCGGTCCAGTCTGACACCACTTAGGAAGGGAAATAATTCATCTTTTGGCTGAGTGGACTCAGGATTCGTCTAAAGGAGTCTAAATACTGAATTATGCGAGTACTACAGCGTTTAAATAGTTTGAAGGAAAGAGCCGGTCAACACGTAAAGATCCATAAAACACCAAGAATTAACCAAAATATATATCTTTTAATTTAGCAATCAACTCAAATATTTACACGAAGTTTAATATGGTTCGCATGAATCGAATATTGGCCTACTCCTAACGAGAGCGCTTGATCAAAACAAAGTAGGCTTCACGTAAACAAACAAATTGCCAGATAGCTAATTTCTGGAGGCCTCTAAGTTACAGAGTTAAACCTCCCTTTACCCTCCCTATCTAACTAAAATATGACAGAACTCACGAAGTACTATTTCATCTTAGCTAGCCTGGGACAATTTTAAAAATCCTAATTAATCCAAAACAAATATATATAATCATTCGGACTTACATGACCTTGATCGGAACAGGGGTTGGCGGATGTCGCTATACTGGATTTTTCAGCGAGTCTGTGGAGGCAACATGCAGAGTTCTCGACGAAGGAGGATTGAGGAGGCTTGTCACGGTGACAGTGGAAACAGATGTCGATCTCTTCTTATGACTTTATCGATCCATTTATAAGTCTAAAAGACGGAGAGAGGGGTTGTGCTCTCATGCTCAAGGAGTACTCTTCTTTGTAGCTCTTGTTCTTCTTGTACCCTAGTCTACTTCGCAAGGTTACCAAACTGGGTTTTGGTATACGGAGTGATCCCGAAAGTTATTAAAGCGAACTTACTTGGAGATTAATTCTTCTCTCAAAATTACTGAGATATCGATTTGAGAGTCCTTCAAGGCATGAGCGGATACCTTCTATTATCTTGCTCCTGAACTTCCTATTTTGATCCAGCCAGACCTCTTGCCAAGTCTGCGAAGGATAAATCGGTATGTCATCGATAAGAAAACGAGACGAACTTCTAAGTCTTAGAAGTCGAGTCCGGAACAGGGCGAGGGACTGATCACAAAAATCTAGTCCTCTATCGTCTCTAACGCGAGGGGGACGCGAAGGGGGGGGGGCACTGCGGAGCCCAGGTCTGCTTAATGAGAGGCACCGACAACCATCACACTATTTCTCCTCGGTGGCCTTTTGATCTTACACCGCTTTTTGGCCCTCTAACCGCAGGCCTCCTGACCGTAGGTAATCGGATCTTTTGCAGTTCTGTGATTAACTGGGTGTTTTGCCTAGCGAGTTGTTCAACCCATCAGTTAGATGGATTTCTTCCTCAATATCGCTGGAGCGTTTCTTATTAAAGCTGCTTAATGGCCTTTTGCGGCTTCCTTGCGACATGCAGCTCGAGTCGACTCCCCACTTGGCGGTGAGATCAGCCCTTCGGCAGTTTGCCTAATAGTCAGACGACTACCGTTCTCACGCACCTCAATTTCTTGTTCTTTTCTCTCGCTCTCCGAAGAGGGATTTTAATATATATGTCCGCTTGGCCATCTGGGTGGCGTTACGTTTTAATTCCTCTACACCCGTGATGATATCTCCCTTCTCTTCGCTTTAGATACCTCCTTTCAGGAAGTAGCTGGACAACAGCACCTGTATAGGAAGTATACTATTATTTTTGTTCTTAAATTCCACCGGCAGCCGACTTCGATGTGGGACTTCCGCCGTGGCACGGTTTCGGAGGCTCTTTCTCTTGCTCGGAGATCTGAACGGTAGACACCCCTCTGGGGAGATTACTCGATCAATTCCAAGGTTCAGGTCCTTGACCTGATCGACGAGTTTGAGAGTGTTGTCCTAAATTTGCCCGAGAACCGCTTCATTTTCCTGTCTCGATCTCTCTGTGCTTTCCGGATGCACAGCCTGATTTTAGGTGAGAGGTTGTCGTGGTGTGACATTATATTACATCAATACCATATTATATCTATGGGGGGGGGGGACCAATAACTTAAAGGCGAACCGGAAAGGGACGGAACACCACTAGTTTAGACGAGCTGAGTAGCGAGAAAGAGTGCAACGAGGTCAGGTAAATTATGGGCAATGGCAAAGCTCAAGGTTATTTAAAGAGGCATGTACAAAAATATAATTTTATTTACATAAAAATAATGAGAGAATTGACGGGCAAAATTACATCAGATGAACGAGGGGGGTGATTGTAGTTATGAATCAGACCTTCAAGTTAAAATTAATGTGTTACGGGAGGAGACTATTCAAATGGGGGGATTAACGCAAATGGGTTACTAAAGGGGGAGAGGGGTTGGCTTACGTAAGATTCCGGGTGAGACGTCAGGGTGAGGCTTCACGGATGTCTTCTGCACGTTAGGCGAGGGCGCTCAAAACTTCTGAGCGGGAACTTGAAGTGATGACGGTTCTCCAAAAAAAGGGGGGGGGGGTAACGTCTGGTCTAGGGGAGAGTATTTTGGCCACCCGAAAACGAGGGGCGAACGAGGAGGGCTTCGACAGGAGTTGATGAGAGAAGTCGGAAAAATCACTCGGTAGCGATCGTTAAATGGAATTACCTCACTGGCTGGGGCTAATTCCAAAACACAAATAGTTCAGATGTCACTTTGCTTTGTTGTTAGCACCTGACTGGGAACTAGGGGGAATCTTCTTGGGTCCGGGCGAGACTTCTCAACTCTGTGTCTCCTCATGGGAGTTGCACTATTTATGTCCGAGGCTCTCCCCGCGGGGGGTTAGCGGGAAACAGCTCTACTCTCGAATGGCCTCGAATCTTCTTGCCGAGACTATTCTAACCCGTGTAAAGATGGACCGTGGTGGACGCGGTTCGAGGCTACCGCTTGTGGAAGGGGGGGGGGTAGGCTTACCAATTTATGCCTAACAGAATCTTCTCCAGCACATGGAAGTTCCGTGTTGGACAAGAAATTCCACGTGAGATTCCCTCAGAGGTAATCGATAATCCTCATGATAGTAGTAATCACCTTTCCATTTAAATATCATTTTCTGGACAGCTTCCGCCTGACAGCCCGCCCCGATCTTCCGCATTTCAGGAAATGACTGATTTCTCCGTTTCATTCGATGCGTTTAAGTCGGGGGATGAGGTCTTTGAGTTCTTTTCGGGCAATCTCTTCGCAGTTGGGGTAATTTCTCTGTTTAAAACGTCTGGCCGTTTTGCACGCCGACCGCTCCCGTCGTGTTCAGCCGAGTGCGAGTCGGCCCTCAAACGAAGCGTTCTGTCTACATGCGCTATAAACGCTGCCCGAAGGATTTCACTGTCGGTGAATTTCGTCGAGCTACGGCTTAGTTCCGGTATGTTTCGAAGCAGGCCCGCCACTCTTCCTGCGGGCATACGTGTCTTGAGTAAATTGGAAGACCTTGTAGCAGAGGTGTGGAAGCGATTCAAAAGATTCGTGGCAGGTTCTCGCAGGACACCCCTTCCCCTTCTCCAGGAGAATAAGACGGCAATCTCGAACCCAGAGTCCTTGGCGAGTCCTTCGCGACCGCTTTCTCCCCATTTTCTAGCCGAGATTCTGCTTCACCAGCAATCAATGAAATGCGCGTCGGATGTCGCGGAAGGCGGCCGGCCTGACATTACCTCCAGAGGCAGAGAACCATTCTACGACAGGTTTACATTGAGTGAGTTTCGTTTCGCTCTCGCTTCGTGCGTGGGCACCGCCCCTGGTCCGCACGCTGTCCCGTGCGCCATGTTTCGACAGCTGGGTGAGCGAGGCATGGCCTTTTTAGATTTCTTTTTACTAGATCTGGGTACAGGGTATCCTCCTAGAGTCATGGCGAATCGCTACTGTGTTCGCTTTTCGCAAAACGGGGAGAGAGCACTCGATGCCGGGTGGTTTCCGCCCAATCTCTTAACTTCTTGTGTGTGCAAATTGATGGAAAAATTGATAAATGTTAGATTAGCCTTTTTTGGACAGTGGAGAGCATCTGTCTTCTGCACAGTGTGGCTTCCGCAAGTTCCCCTGCACGTCGGATGCTCTGCTCCGACTGGAAAATGCCGTATGCGAGGACTTCCTTAGTAGACAGCACTACGCCATGCTGTTTTTCGATCTGGAGAAGGCCTATGTTAGTGCATTGTGATACGGTATCATGGAGACTCTCCACATGGTGGGGACGAGGGGATGCCTCCTAATCTTTATATCTGAATTTTTGCGAGATTGTCCATTCCGCTTACGGGTTGGAGGGAGCCCCCTCCGGCCCAATGGAGCCGGAAGAAGTTCTCGCTACGCTATACGTGGACGACCTTTCGATCTGATTTTTTGCGGCCCAGATGTCAACTTTGGAGCTTCGACTCAAACAGGCATTAACTCCACCTCTCGCTTTTGGTTTTTCTTGGCCTAGACTAAGGTGGTGCACTTCTGCCGCCATCCACTGCTCCAACCTGACCCAGACTTGTTTCTAAATGGGGTGTGTCTGGAAGTGGTGGACTCGGACCGTTTCGTTGGTCTTATATTTTACCGACGCCTCACCTGGTAGCTCATATTCGCAACCTGATGGTCTCTTGCACCCGTGGAATGGATATTCTTCGTTCCGTGAATTTCTTCGCCTGGGTCGCTGATATGGCTACTTCCTTTCTTTTTTATCGATCTTTTGTTCTTTCGAAGCTCTACTACGGATGTGAGTTTTATGCATCTGCAGCCGAGCGTGTATTGAGGAAGTTGGACTCGTCCTACCCTCCGGCCTTCCGTACTTCTACCATTGGAAGCCTATTTGTCGATTCTGGGGAGATTCCACTTGCTCTGCCCCGTGCACAGTGCATTATTCGCTTGTACGCGCGATCCTGGCGCCTCCCTCAGTCTCTCTCACTGCTTTCCCAGTTAATCTCGTCTGTGCCTATGCCGGCTAGACACGCCAGTCATACCTTAAACCCGGCTAGGATCTCTTCGAGAGATAAGTATATCTCTCGGGAAGGTGGCTCCCTGGTTTTGCCCAGTACGCCACCCTGGAGGTTACCAGTTTTGACCATTCATTTGTCGCCACGTCTCTGCTCTCAAAGATTCTACAGCGCTGTTAGTATTCCGTTCGGCCTCTTTGGAGCACACTTCGTGTCACGCTGGAACCGTGCTAGTTTATACGCATGGCTCCAAGTCCCCAAATGGGGTCGGTTTCCACCCCGTATCCCCGCTGTTTGAAGTCAGCGGGGCTCTGCCAGGCGCTGCGTCCGTCTTCGCGGCCGAGCTGGTTGCAATACACCGCTCGGTACGGGAGATTACGCGACGTGCCCAGTTCGGAGACCGGATTTTGATTTATAACCACTCACAAAACGCCCCAAATCCTCTCGAGGCATTGGAATCTCCGCACCCCCCGGTTTGCGATCTCGGCGACGACACTGTTTTGGCGAGCCGGGCGGATCTCGAGATTATCTTCTGCTGGGTTCCTGGACATGTAGGATTTGCGGGGAATGAGCGCGCCGATGAGGGCGCCAAAGAGTCCGCGAGGACTCTGCGACCGGACCAGCGTTTCGCTCTTCCTCACACTGACTACATGGCAGGAATACGGGCAGCTCTCCGGGCTGCTTGTCAAAGAAGATGGGATACGGTCGAGGGGAACCTAAAGTTGCGGGCCATTGCGCCGCAACTGTTCGCATGGATCTACCCCCCAATACCGCGACGGTTTCAGGTTGCTTTCTGTCTTCTCCCAATTAGACGCATCGCCATTTGATGGAGCGCTCACCTAGGCTTTATTGCCATGACTCCGTTATCCCCCGCGCTGTTCGGCACATTCTTGTTGAATCTCCCATTCTATGTCATCTTCGCCCACGCTACCTGTCTCAGTACCGTGATGAGCGGGGTCGCTACCCCTTGTCCCTTTTCCTCGGGATGAGTTCGTGCACACTTGTCGACTTTGACTTTTTGGAGGAGGCTGTGCTCCTACACTTTATTTGTTTTTTTTTTCTTTTTCTTGTTTCTCTGTAGGTCTCACGTTCCTGAACAGGCGGGAGGCGGTCCTATCCCTGACGTTGGAGCGCGCTTCCTTCTTGTTACGATTTTGCTTTCTTTTGTTTTTTGTTTTGTTATTTATTTATTTGTTTTTTAATATAGCCTAGTCTTGGCTGTACTGAGTACGATGATTTATGCCCAACTAGGCAGTCGCCAGATTGGTCCTAAAGTAATAAAAACCTTGTCTGCTGACCAAAAAGTCACGAGCTCTCAATTAGTCTGATTGATGACCTTACTGCATTCAAATTCAAAACCTTCAATCATTCCTGGGCTAACCATGGTAGGATCTTCGCAATTCTACCATCCGAAAGAGAATGTAAAATAACATAAGGGTTTCAAATTTCGTTTGAATTGGCGAGTAGTTACAATGGCCTTAGAAAAAAAAAGAATAAGCATTACTGGTTCCGAACCGGCATAGTGAGATGTAGAGTCACACGCGACTAATAAAAAATGCCCTCGACCGCGGAGCACGCTTCCTTCTTGTGGCTTATGTTTTTTATCTTTGTTTGTTTCTTTACATGTTTTTACCTCCTTTTTACCCTAGCTTAGTATTAGGTTGTAGCTTGATTCCGGTGACTTTTCCCCTAATATGCAGTCGCCAGAAGAGTTCCTAAAAAAACAAAAAATCTGGCTGACCTGTAGGGCTTTACCGTATTTGTTCCTCGTCTATTCACTCTACTCCAATTTTCTCTCCCCTGACACGCTTTCTTGTTGTTTAGACTTACTCCATGAATTTCCCCAAAGACTTCTCTTTAATCATCATTGAACCTTCCCTGCTAATGCTGAAGCGCTTAGTCATATTTAATGGTCCTCCGACGAGTTTCAAGAGTTAAGGTCGATGAACGCAAACTAATTACTGAGCTGGTGGTGAGTTCTACGATAAAGCCTCATCGTCCATTCCGTCCTTGCATGGAAACGGGTGTCGTAAAGAAGATTGGTTAGATTGCCACAGTGACGCCAAGGTGGCATGCGATTGGGAGTTCTTGTTCGATTGAATAGGGCAAGACAGGAGGTGTCTAGATTTTGATGGCAGTGTGGTTGAAGGAATGGTTGAATTTAGTTCCAGTGAAAATGTTGAATTATATTCTTAGTTAGTTTCGAATGGTGCTGTAATCCGATTTTGACGAATTTTGTATTTTATTATTTTAATCTTTTTAATATATCCACGCTCCTCATTTTACAAACTACGCCGAAATTTATATTGTGGCGACTTGTGCCCATGAAGCCAATTGCCAAATGGGCGCGCTAAAAAAAGAAAGAAGCCACGGCTCGCGTCCTTTAGACTAGAGACTGTCCACGCATTCGGCTTCAAATAACCATTTCATTAGATCTATCTATCAAGCAAATTCTAGTTCGCGTGTTTGAAAAAAAAGTTTTGTTTCCTTCAGGTCGCCAAGTCCATCGTTTGGACTTGTTTGAAATTAGAGATAGAGAAGAAAGTAGATTCGAAATTTAAGAGCACGTTCAAAATGGAGGATTGGGTCGTTTGAAGGGACGCTCGACGTTTAAAATTGAGAGAAAACCTCGCTCATCTGATTTCAGGCCAAATATGAAGGCGTTTTTACTCACCTCTCCACTTGACTTACTGTTAACACATATAATAGTAAAAATACTTAATAGGTTGGAAAGTTAAATTTAAAAGGGTAAAGAGGATGATCTAAGAACAAGATGAAAAAAAATGGGTAAGTTTAAGAGTCTTTCAGTTTCCTCTTCTCTGCAGCCCTTGGAGTTTTCTGCTCATCTCCGAAGCCGGAAAGGGTGGAGAGTTCGCGATATGAAAACTCGAAGCGTCCTGATTTCAAAATGTGTCATGAATGGACAGAATCCTTCCCCCTCCCACACACACTAGAGGGGAAAAAGAAACCCCAAGATCCATGTATGCCCACTCCCCACCCCTTCTGGTTTTGTCTTAAAATGTGTGTCCACTACCCCCCCCCACTCTTCCCCGCCACAATGAGAGGAGTTGTAAATGTGCCCAACCATCGCCACAAGGTCGTCTATAGCCCCCAAGCAAAGCGAGACCAGTTCAAAAATCAAACCCTCCAAAAATTGGCAGCCAGGAGAAAAAAAAAATTATACCTGTAATTATACCTACTGACGATACAGCCACCTCTTACAGACGAAAGAAGGGCAATGCGAAAGTAGGAGAGAGGGGTAGTATCCACAGATTGAAAATATTCTTATTCGCTTCCCCTTTTTAACGGTTCTTCTTTTTTTTCCCTACTGAGTGATCATGCCCTCAGTGGATTACCAGTTTGCTTTTCCCTAATTTACAAAATCTTGCTCTTTATTCTTGAAAATAAGTTTAGCTATCAGTCCTTGTCCGTAGTTTTGGACAAGTCCTTGATTTTCGTCTTATGAACACAGATGAAAGTCCTTCCTTTCCTCCGCTGGCGCGTAGACCGCCCCCGTATTTGGAAGCCAGACGTCTTGCTCCAAACGATCGCTCGAGGCTTCTTCCGATAACTTGTTTGTTTAATCGCCTGAAGTCAAGAGTTCGTATTCTCTAGTTCCTGCCCTCCGTGCAGATGTCGAAGGTTTGGGAGAGTTGCGTGCCATCTACCTCCATTTTCATCTGCCCATCGTTCCACTTCGAATGCCCGCATCAAAAGTATTAACAAAAATAATTCGTTTGTCTTCTTTCCCCTTCTCCTCAAAGCACTCATTTACCTTATAATTGGCGTTGGTGTTTCTTTATTTGTAATAAAATTGATTTCAATGTAATAGTTTTGCAACATCCAGAGGCTAAAACTGATAAAAATGGACGGTAGCCTCTTCTGCTTCCAATTTAGGCTCGACCATTCTCTAATGGTCACTCCAGACGATTCGACAAGCGATACCTGGACGCCGATTTTTTCTCTCGGCTAATTAAATGTGATTGACGAAAGAGTTTTGCAAAGAAGGCAAATTGGATGTAATTCGATTGCGTTGTATTTTTGACAAGTTGAAAAAGAGAAATGAAGTCTTTCACCTCATCAGGGCAGGGATGTTTCCAGCAGGTGTCTTTTCGGTTCAAAGACCCAGGAGATAATTGTGCTGGCAGATTATCGATTAAAAAAAACAAAACAAACTGATCTTCTCACTAGTCTCAGTGCAAAGTGGTTAAAACTTCTTTTAAGTACTTTTTTGCCCCTAATATTTTATTCCTGTTTTATTTATCCACCTTTTTTATGTCATTCTTTTCGTCCCTTGATTTTCTCCAATTGGCCATAAAGCCCTCATTGATTAGGTTTACACGTTTTTCTCCAAATATTATCCCCCCAAAATATGGCGCAGGTTCATAGGCTCAGATTTTTTTAATATGGTTTCTTTTTCTGTATTTCGAGGATTCAGTGCTGTAGCAATTTATACCACTTTTCTTTTCCCGCCTTATCGCTGTCACCTTTCCCATTTGTTCTTGCCTTCCGAGAAATGTATGGGGCTGTTCCATTTTCTTTGCCTTAAGTCTAGTGTGTCGCCCTCGGGGAAAAAAATTAATGAACCGCCCCGTGTTGTATCGAATCACGCAGGAACCCTTGCCGTCGATTCAAAGGGGTGTTTGATCTGTCTGGAGTCTACCTTGGCCTCTTATCGCGTGTCTGTGATCATATCTTGTATGTCCCCTTCTCAATATTCTATCGGCTTTGGCAGTCCCTCGTTCGACCGTCTTTCCTATCCCCCCCACACCCTTCCCTGACAATCTGGTGTTTTTTCTTCGATATAAATAAGGGGAATTGACAAGTCACTCACGCTCTCTGTCCACCTCTTTGTCATCGGGAAAATCGGCCCCGCCCTCTAATCTAGAACCGTTACTTCGTATTATAGGTGAAGGCTTTGTTTGGGTGTCGCTTATGTGGCGTTTATGGGAACTTCTTATGTTACTGAATGGGGGGGTGTTTGTAGGGAAAGGGAATGACTAAGCACTCTTTCAGTTATCCCCCGTCCCCATCCCCTAATTTCGTCTTACACGTGCATGGTTTGCACTCCTTTCTGAAACGCATTTCGCGGTTGGTAATTCATACTGGGTGTGTGAGTGGGGGGGGGGGGGCTTGCTTAACCCCCTTTGAGCAACAGGTCTTGGAGTTGAGGGGCTTCACGGGCGCCATCCAAAAAGGGATAATTGGATGGTGGTGTCATATCGATCCGAGAGAGGGGTCGCTGGGAACTGCTGGGATCGAGATGCTCATTTGGCCTTCTGAAGCTCGCGTGGCGGCCGGCGAAATGGCAGGGGACTGGAAAGACGCTTCTAAATTGGATTTAAAGTCACGGTTGCAAAGAGCCTCTAATTTCAGAAGTCAAGTTTGGCGACTTGACCTCTCAGATGGAGGATGTATCTGCGCGTTTGGTAGTTTATTATTCCCGAGATTTGGATTCTTGTCGTATACGCATAGTGTGAATACTGTTATGTCACGATTGTTCGCTGGTATCACAGTTGCCTGGATGAGGTTCAATCGGGGATGGTCCACTGTTCTGCGTCGATCCATTTATTCATGTAATTGCCCACGCAACTTTTCTGGAGTTCAGATTACATGTCACCATCCGAACTATGGTATACAACCTCCTTCTAAACGCCAAGTAATTTCTCTGCAATTGATAACGGCACCTTCTTTGGACTACTTTCCCATCAACTAGCCTGACTGTCGATCCAGTCACAGGGCCGTCGTAATCATGTTCCGTCATTAATCGGTATTGGCCCATTTCTATTGACGAATGCAGAGTTTGATGACCAATCTTGAATGCATTTCGGCAATCTCTCGACAATATGTTTGGCTGTTAGTATTTCTGGATTCTAAAAAAACAAATGTATGATTGGTTCACTATACGACGAAATTGTAACCACAACCTTTTGGGGTGCAACAATGGCTTTTTCATATGGCTTAACTCTTTATTCTTGTCTACCCATTCATCAGACCTCTTTCTGCTATCTTATAGCAACCATTTTTCGTCATTTTTAAAAAAATGTATATTTTTTAAGTGCAGTGGCGAAACTAGAGATAGTGAAAAATAGTAGAAGATATATAAACGCAGATCGTCTTGTAAGGATTGGCTGCTCATGCTCCACATTCCCTCGTTGGTCCAAGAGCGAGGGGTGAGCCCCCCCCCCTCCTCCATCTTTGCCCCGACCTGAAGGGTGATTCGCGTACTCTAGCCCATTGCATCTGTGGTTTCATTTTAACTCGCAAGTAGTAACTTTGCTATTTGACTTAACGATGGCCGTGGGTCGATTGGAAATCTTGAATTTAGCAGTTTGCTTCTTTCTTCTCTTTTTTTTGTGATTGTGCAGACTAATTGCTTTTCGCTGAGTGTCGTTTTTAATTCCAGAATTGGTTATATGCGACGATTAAGAATGGAACGCATACATGACCATAATTATTGTTGTGTAATAGAAAAGTAGATTGTCACAAGTTGGTGACAAGATACCGGGTATTTTTGAAAGCCGAAAATGATGGTCAGAAGTAAAAATATGTTTTTAGACGGCTATGGCATTTGCGTCTATGAAGAATTTGGGGCAAAAAAGGGCCATTTCAAAGAAAATAATTCCATGCAAATGTTATAGTTAGCACGGGTACTCTTTAGTTCTTGCCCTGCTCTCCAAATTATTGTTTCTGGGAGGTTTTCGATTACACATTAATATCTCCGAAATATTGTTGAACCGATAATTTCTGAGCAGGGAAATAGAGGCAAAATTTAAAAATAGGAATGTGTCGGAGGAAGGGGGGGGGCTGCGTTTGCAAGTTGATGGAGAAATTGATAAATATTACGTTAGCTTATTTCCTGGACAGTGGAACTCTCATGTCTTCTGCACAGTTCGCTTTCCGTAATTCTACCCTATGTCTAGTGAGCTGCTCAGGGTTAAGAATGAAATACTTTCTTTGAGGGCTTCCTTTAGCCATGGTATTCATTACTATGGAGAACGCCATGATAACGTGAGGTGATGCGGTATTATTAAAACCTATATAAGGGGAGCGGAGGGACGTTTCATCATTCTATGCTAAATCGTCTAATCCACGTATGAGTGAGTGTGTGGAGGGGGGGGGGGATTGGAGGCGCAGAGGCTATCCTCCAAGACTCCTGTCGAATAGATAATATGCTCGCTTTTCGCAAGTCGGAGAGATCACGCTATCCCGGCTGGTCTCGGTCGAATTTCTTGGACAGCGGAGGCTGCGTGTTTTGTGCACGGTGCGGCTTTCGCAAGTTCCGCTCCATGTCGGATGCTCTGCTCTGTCTGGACAATGTTATTTGCAAGTCCTTCCTTCGTAGACATTACTACACCACCGAATTTTTTATTTAATCTGGAGAAAGCCTTTTATTTCGCAATGCGATATGGTATCATGGAATCTCTCCACACGTTCCTGCATGGAAACGCCTCCGAATATTCGTACGAGTTCATGAGCGATCGTCGATTCGGTGAACCGGTGGGTGGCACGCTCTTCTGCCAAATAGGACTGGCAGGAGGAGGGCCCCCCGCAAAATGTCTCCTCAGTGTTGGTCTCTGCCCTGAACATAACGCTATATTCTTGATGCGGCCATAAGATGTTTTCGCTATCTCTACGTAGATGACCTTTCGATCTCTTTTGGAGAAGGGCAGATGCCAACTTGGGAGCGTCTATTCCCGCAGGTTCTGAACCGCATCTCGTTTTGCCCTAGTCCACCGTTTTCGTGGCCCAACCAAAACAAAGTTAGTGAACTTCTGTCACTATCCACACGCCGGCGACTTGTGCCCTTGTAGGCAGTCGCCAGGGAGGCCCTATTAAAAAAACAAAAGCAAAAAAAAAACACTACGCCCCTACCCGTACTTGTTCTCATATGGTGCTCGCCTAAATGTAGTTATGTTGCACCGTTTCCATGGTCTTGTTTTTGACCGACACCTCGCCAAAGAGGTCCATATTCGCATAATTAAGGTCTTTTACGTACCTGCGCCATGGACATTATTAGTTACATGATTGTTCAGCACTTGGAGTGCTGATAGGGTTAATACCCCTTTTTTTTACCGTTCCTTTGTTCGTTAGCAGCTATACTACGAATGCGACTTTTACGCATGCGTAGCCGAGCCTAAATTGGGCAAAGTTGATTCAATACACATTCTGATCGCCGTTTAACGACTAGTGCCTTCCCCACATTCTCTTATAAAGAAACCTCTTGTCGATGCGGAATCCACATCAATCAGCAGGCCCCCCATATCCTCTGGGCATGGGTATTCCTTTTTCACTTATGACTACCGAGGTTGCTCATTCTGCTTCCCTCAACAAACTTTCTCGACTCTGATTTTGGAACACTCGCGGGACGCATCGCTATTTGATGGAGCGCCTCCCTGCGCCTTATTGCGACAACTGCGTTGTCCCCCAGACTGTTCGGCACATTCTTGTCGAATGTCCCAGTCTGGGGGATCTTCGCGCACGTTACCGGTACCTTGACGAGCGGGGTCGCTACCGCTCGTTGCTTTGTTTTTTTTAAATCTTTTTGTCTCTTGTCATTTTTAGCGTTATTTGTTATTTGCATAGTTTTTTTGTTATACTTTTTTTAATATAACCTAATAGTATGCTGTGTTGAGTACGGCGCCTTATGCCCAAGAGGGCATTCGCCAGATGGGCTCCTAAAATAATAATAAAAAAAATAAATCCCAACTTTCTCTTTTATTTTTCATTTTTCCATCTTCTTCTATGAACCCTCTACTAAACCTTGCTCCGGACTTCCTATCAAACACTTTCCCATCGGTTCACTCGATTTGAAGGTCAGAAGTGTGGAAGTTTGTCCAGGACCAAGTCGGCCGCAGGCCTTCACCTCTTCTCTCCTTCCCCGATCGTGGGAGGAGGCCCTGCGAGCAGGGTGGGCAAATCAAAAAACCCGGGTTTTATTCCCTTTTTTTTCAAAATTACTTTTTTTCAAGAAATGAATGCTACTTATCATTATTTTATTCAAAATTCATATTTATGTTCATAATTTAGACAAATATGTATTAAATTAAGGTTATTTATCTGATACTGACTCATAATAATTCCTCTCTCTTTCTATAGGTTATGGCTATCATGGGTACCCACAATTCTCGATCAGTGGTCTGTTACTGTGATTTGTTCTGACTATAATATAATTATTAAACTATGTAATTATTAATATTATATCAAAATAGATATAGTTATTCTTTTTCTATGTTATTCTAGGGCTTGTAGCATTTGTTTTTTTGAAAAAAAAACCAGATCTCTACTTGCGCTGACGTTTGTGTCCATTCATGCTGTGATCTAAACCGGTAGCACGACGCTTGACGACTAACGCCGAAGGACTAATAGACACGTAGAAAGTATACTATTATATAGGGGACACCACATTAAAAAAAGTGCTTTTGTTCAATGCACCAAGTGAAGAAGAAGTAGAAAAATACATATTATATATCGAATAACTTTGGAAAACTAGAAAAAGAAGGATAGAAATGGCCCGAAACCTGCCCTCGACCCTAAACATAAATATGATTTAACGTCATTGCGCTGCCGTTGCAAATGCCTTAGCGCACCCTGTATCTGTATCCACTCTGCTTTCAACAGCCCAACAATTTCTGGTAGAACGAGGTTGTCTCTTGAGGTCGGTATTCTCGTTTTCCCCTTATTCCTCCATTTTCCTTTATCCGTTTCGATCTCCATTCGATTTTATCTGAATGAAACTGGTCTCGTTGATTGCACAGTTTCTATTCCCAGTGGATCCCGACTCTTTCATCTAAATATCGTCGCGAGAGGAATATCAGACATTTTTTCTAATTTTTGTCCTTTGGTTGCAGGGTTCCCGGGGGAATGACGTCACCGGGGGTTGAGTTTGGAGGTGCTTCCCCTTGCTTGCCCTCCCTCTCGCAGCCGGTTGGGGGGCTGAATGCCACGTCATCCCTCGGGCACGGACGCAGATCAAGGACTCCGCTCACGGATCTCGATTCCAAGTTCGTAACTAAGGTAAGGAGAGAGCGACTCCCCGTGGGCCATTCACTGACTTTTTGATCCGTGTACACGTCCTCTCCCAAGGGGCAACGTGGGCTTATTAAATCTGATTTCATTGATGTACAGACCAAATGCTTCAGAAACAAATGAAGTCGATCTTAATTCATGATAACGTAACGAAAATATGTAAAATTCTTGATTAGTTCTAATTCAAGATACGGTAGTGTCACTACTGAGTATTGATGGTACTTACGCATCCCAGCGAGCTGATTGTATTTCGTGCTTGTGTAAGGTTAAGGCATTTCTCCACCCACCTCGAATTTATAACGCAATAATAACTAGGGCGTATTACACACATAGTGTGCACGGAGGGATCTGTAAATGAAGTAGTGAAGCTAGAGAAAGTGAAAATGTATGAAATATATATATATATATATAAATATAAATATAGATATATATATATATATATATATATATATATATATATATATATATATATATATATATATATATATATATATATATATATATATATATTAGTATAGATGGGTAGCAGTCTTTCTTGAATGCAAATTTTGTTGAAGACCATGGTATATTTCGTCCAATCAATTTCCTTTGGTAACTTTCTATTCTTCAGTCTTTTTTATTCCATCTTGTAGATAGTAGATCACTTGTCCTGTATTCATCTCTCTTTTAAATGAATGGGTTTGGTAAAAAACAAACTAAATTGCTGAGCTTTCTATCATCTTCCGAGCGTCTTTATGTATTCTTTCCTCCTTTACCGATGCAATGTGTGGAGTCAGAATAGGACTGAATGAAAAGAAATCTGTTTTTAGGGGATATTTATTCCGCCTGGCTTGAGCGATACGTTAAAGGAAACGAGCCAATCCGGTGAGTGGAATTTTAAAACAACTTTAATGTTCGATTCCAGCTTAACGCTTGACTATTGATGGCCGGCTTTTCTTCGTTTACTAGGATGGCTTCTAAGATGTTCAACCTAGCTTTATTTCCCTCTTTTCTTTTAATTACGGTGTTGTCAACTAGAATGTCTCTCGTTAGGTTGATGTTGTGCGCGCTCTTTATATGATTTTTAGCCCCTTCCCTTTGCAAATGTATGGTTAACTATTCATCAGCTTTCGGGCGTGCTTGCTTCCACTGCCATTCTTTTTACCCTTCTGCGGGTTCTACCACCACCACCCCCAGGCGATCCTCTTTAGTGAGCAGTGGGCACAAAGGGCCCCCCCTCAGCCTCGGTTAAAACCGAGTTGTTAGACTCTTAGAGGGCAAACCATCCCGAAGGGGGTCGTCAAGACCGTCTTCGGTGATTAGGAAAGTTTTCTCCCGAAAAGAGGACTACACCAAAGGAGCTTTGGCTCCTACGCCCCGACCCAAGGTTCGACAAGATGGAATCAGAAACGTCGTACCCTCCATAAGAGTGGCCCTCCAAATCATGCGACAATGCTAAGACCGTCACGTGCGGCCCCGAGGCACCCTCTTCCTGTGACACCAGACAAAAGTCAAAGTCGCTATTGTACTGAGCGGATCCTCTATTAAGACAGGGCGAATCGAGGCTGAAGGAGGAAAAGGCATAGTTTGCTCCTGGATGTTTGTCGGGGAAGTGTACAGCCATTCCTGTGAGTGTCTTCTCATTAAGAGCCCTCCCCCCTCATATCTTCGAGCAAAGCCTTGAGTGCATCTTCCTTCAATGGAATGGCCGTGGACTCAGTGTTACCTGGGAGGAATTGCGGAGGCTCGTCTCCTCCCGTTACCAATTAGCCATCTTTCTGTACAAGGCAATGTTTGGCGCGCTCCCTCAGCCCACCCTTCCGAGATCTAAGAAGTTTGCGATCCTACCATGGAGATGGGGTTGTGGCAGGATCATGCGCGATTTACACCCGGTATGATGTCTCTGTTCTTTACTTCGCTATAAATACCTCCTTTCAGACAGTAGCAGTACAGATACCCCTGGATAGGAGTTATATATACTGTTATTTCTCTGTATATTCCACCGTCAGCCGACTTAGACGCTCGATATCTTCTCTGCACCCTGGCACAGTTGTCGAGGACATTTATTCCGCTCAGAGATTTAAAGGGTAGACACACCCTCTGCGGGAACTACTCAATAAATCTTGGGTGTCGGGTCCTCCCCGACCTGATCGACGTTATGGGCATAGGTGTCCTAAATGTCGGAGTGTACCCATGACTGTCCGAGAACTGCTTCATTTTCTTGTCTCGATCTGACCCTGTGCTCTTTGGATGCACATTTTGATTTTGGGAAGAAAGTATGTGATGACCTTCATGGTAGTGACAACTTTCCAATTCACATATCATTTCATGGTCCGCTTATACCTTCAAAACCGTCTCGGTATTGCTTGAAACGGACACGGTCGTCCGTTCCAAGCAAACTCATCGCCGTGCACCTAACTACTATTCTTAAAACGTCTAGTCGTTTTGCACGCCGTCGGCTTGTGTGTTTGTCGGGGCATTGCGACATTGGTTGCATATAGATTCGATATTGCTACATGCGCTATCAGTGCCGCCTGCAAGATTTTGCCGTCGGTGAATTTAGTCGAACTAGGGATAGCTTCCACTATGTTTCGAAGCACGCCCGCTGCTATTCCTGCCCATCATACGTGTCTTCACTTACCGGGAAGATACCTCTTGTAAAGTTGTGGGAGAGTGTAAAAAGGAATCGGAGTAAGTTCTTGCATGACCCCCTTCCCGTTCTACAAGACAATGGGACCGCAATCTGGACTCCGCGTCCGTGTCCGAGTCCTTCGCAACCACTTTTTCGTATTCTCTATTCGAAATGGTGTTTTTCCTCCGCCAGCATTCAATTCATCGTGATGTCGCGGAAGGCCGCCGACTGGGTAGAGGGTATTGTCCCAGACTCCGCGAATCGCTACTGTGCTCACTTTTCGCAAACCAGGGAGAGATCACTCTACCCCGGCCGTTTTCCACCTAATCTCTCTAACCTCCTGCGTGTGCAAGTTGATGGAGAAATTGGCAGATGTTAGATCAGCCTTTTACCTGTACCGGATGCCACCTATATTTTGCATAGTTTTGCTTTCGTAAGTTCCACCCCACGTTGGATGCTCTGTTCCGACATAAAAATGTCGTCTGCGAGGCCTTCCTTCGTAGCCCTCTATCCCTTCATCACGTTATTTTTCGATCTGGAGAAGGCCTATGATACCGCGTGGCGATCCGGTATTGTTGAGACTCCACACGATGGGGGTTAGGGGACGGCTCCCAATCTTTGTTTCTGAATATCTACCAGATCCGCTATTCCACCTATTTGTGTATGTTTGCGGGGGGGGGGGTTCTGTCCAATGAAGCCGGATAGGGCGTCCCATAGAGAAGTATCCTCAGTGTTGGACTCTTCCCTGAACATCAGTGGTATCATCCTTGCCTGCCGGAAGATGTTCTGGTTACGCTATACCTAGATAACCTTTCGTTCTCTTTTTGAGCGACCCAGATGGCAACTGTAGTGTCGGCTCTAACATACATTGACCCTGCAGGTTATTAGTTTTCCTTTCCCAAGACTAAGTGCTCTTCTGCCGCCAACAAGAAGCTTATATTCGCAGTTTTAGGGTCTCTTGTACCTGCACCATGGAATTCCTTTCTTCCGTTACGTTAATCACTTTGGTTTTCTGAGATTGTTTGTTTGTTCTGTTCGATTCTTGAATATGGATGTGACTTTTGCGCTTCCGCCGAGGACTGGTTATTGCGGAAGTTTAACTCAATCCACCACATCGGTTCCCGTCTGGTGACCGGTGTCTTCCACACATTCCCCATTGAGAGCCTACTTGTCGATGCTGGTGACATGTCACTTGCCCTGAACCGGGCATAGTGCACTATGCGCTTGCACGCGCTGGCTCGGTGTCTTCCTCAGTCACCAACGGCTCTCACTTCATCCGCGGCCGATCTCGACGGTCAGAGTGACGATGCCGATGCTGCCGATACCCCAGTCATACCATAAGCCTTTTGCATTTATAGCTAGTAAATTCAGAGAATTCGGTGTAGCTCTCGTCTTGGCAGTGTCTTTTCTTCTTACCAACACGCCACCATAGAAGGTACCACTTTTGACTATTTTTCGCTGCGCCTCTACTCCCAAAGCTTCCGCAGTGCCGGCGCTATTGCGCTTGACATTTTGGGAGCACATTTCGTGTCACGCTGGATCCGTGGATGGCTTCAAGTCTGAAGAGGAGGTCCGCTTCCATGCCGTATCCCCTCTGTTTGAAGTCAGCAAGGTTCTACCAGGCGGTGCATGCGTTTTCCTGGCTGTACTGGTTTCCTTACACCGATGGGTATGGGATATAACGTGTCGTGCCCGGTTCGGAGACCGGATTGCGTTTGATAGAGACTCACAAAGAGCCCTCAGTGCACTCTGTCATTGGAATCTCCCTATTCCTTGGTTCGTGGCATCTTTAACGCCACGGTCACAGAGATCCGGGTAAATGTCGAAATTATCTTGGCTTACTGTACATGAGGGATTGCCGGGAATGAGAGTAGTCAAAGTCCGCGCGGACTGGGTGACTAGACCTGCGTTTCGCTAGTCCTCGCATTCCACATTGCAGGAATCTGGTGATTCTTTCGGCCTGCCTGGTAAGGATGATGGGAGACCAATTGAGAAATTACTTAAGTGCCATCTCGCCTCTTCTGTTCCCGTGGAACTACCCCAGAATGCTGCGGGGGCTTCAGGTCGTTTTCTGTCTTGTTCAAATTGGACACACTCGCGGCCTTGCACCTTGCTGAGACTTCTTCGTTGTCCTTTAGTCTGTACCACACATTCTTGTTGAATGTCTCAGTCTGAGTTTATTACCTCTCCCAGTATCGTGATTAGTTGGGTTGCTACCGATAGTTCCTTGTACTCGGTACGAGTTCGTGTACACAGACTTGTGGACTATCTAATTATTGGAGGAGGATGGCTTCATCCATTTTACTTCCGTTTCTTTTGTTTTTGTCGCATGTTCTTGCGCCGGGAGGTGGCTGCGTCCCCGTTCATGTTTTATTTTTTAGTCGCAAGCGACTCTACATCTCACTAAGTTGTCCGGTACCCGTTTTTCTTTTCTTTTTTTGTAATAACACCATAACTATTCGGCCGATTCTAATGAAATTTGAAAACCTTATGTCGTTTTACATTCTCTTTCGGATGCCATAATTTCCAAAGTCCGTCCAAGGTTAGCCAAGGAATGATTTTGTTTTGGCTATAACATAACTATTCGGCCGGTACTCTGCTAGACTAAACTAGGCTATAATATGCCATACTCTGCTAGGAAAGCCTTGAATAGACTATACTATGCAGGTTATTATAGGCTAGGCTATACTATGCTAAGCTATGTTAAGATATACTATGCTAATTTAGGCTATAAAATGCTATGCTAGGATATCATATAGCATATTAGGTTAGACAATACTAAGCTATGCTTGACTCTGGTATAATAGGAATGTATAGGCTATGCTTGTCTAGTATAGTTAATGCTAGGCTAGACAGGACTATGCTATGTTAGGGATAAAGTATAATAGGCTAGGGAGGGCTACGATAGGCTAGCTAACCAAGGCTATAATAAGCTAAGCTTTGCAAGGTTATTCTAGTCTAGGGTATTATGGTATGCTATGCTATACGACGGCTATGTTATAATATCATACGCTTGGCTATATTATGTTAGGTGTGGTTATGCGAGGATGGGCTATACCAAGCTAGGCTATCGTATGTAAGGATATATTGGCCAGGCTATAGTATCCTATACCAGGCGACGCTAGGCTAGGCTATGGCATGCCATGCCATGCCATACTAAGCCATACCTGGTTAGGCTAGGCTATAGTAAGCTAGACTACACTAGGCAATGCTACGCTAGGCTAGGCTATACTATAATATGCTAGGTTAGACTAGGGTCTATTAAGCTAGGCTATATTAGGATACGATAGACTAGGCTCTATACTAAGCTAAGGTAGGATAAAGTAGCCTAGACTAGGCTAGCTAGATTATCTAAACTAGGCTAGGTTAGGCCCGGCACAGCTAGATTATCTAAACTAGGCTAGGTTAGGCCCGGCACAGCTAGGCTTGGCTATACTAGGCTAAAACAGGGTAGGTTATACTATGCTATGCTTGGCTATGATATGATATGCTATGCTATTTATGCTATTCAGAATAAGTGAGGGCACCGACCTTTTCGTCAGCAGACCTTGTTTGCTTTTTTCTGTTTTTTTCGTATTTTTATCGATAGCTTAGCACTAGTCTTCAAACAATCGCTGTGACTTGTGCTTTTGGATCAGTTGCCAAATGTCCGGGATTGGATAAAAAATCGCGTAGGCATTTTTCCTCCGACCTTTTCATCCTCATTCGACTTTTTTTTTTCTTCTGCTCCCCCATCCCCTAACTCCCAACTTGCGGTTTCTAGTGCTGCGCATGTTTTCTTTTGCTTATACTATCTTCACCTATCGCCCTAAGCTAAAAAGAAAATTAGTTATGTTCTATTTCTTGGTTGTACTCCATCCAGCAATTATTATCACACTTCTGGCCCAACAAAGCCAGTCTGACCTCTCATCCCCCTAGTCCTTTATATTTATTCAAACTTTAAATAATTTTGAATCCCTCTGCAATAATAATAATAATGATCCTCATCCTCTCGCCCTGAAAAAAAAAGAACTCATAAACTTCCCTAAGAGTCTCAACCCTTAACGATCTAAAGAGAATGAGTATTCCGGGCGTGAGTTCTCTGTTCCATTCTTCTTTCTTGTCGATTTTTTTTTAAATAGTCGCCTTTAAACTTAAACTTTCCCACTTTGGTATTTGTTATTAAAGTGGAAGCAGGCAGTTAGTTAAGAGTTCGATCACCGGCGACTAACGGCAGGAGAGAGGGAATAGCATTGTTGTATACGAGAAGGGAAGGAGTGGCCTAATTAGTGAGAACGAATTAGAAATTGGTGTAATCAAACATTTAGTCAAAAGAACTCAGAGTAGAATGCAAGAGCTAATAAGAGTGAAAGAAAGGTGAAATTCTGCAACTAACCGTCATTTGTCAGCCGGTTAAATGAATATAGGGAGGGACATCAAGGCAATTAATGAGTGGATGAATAGAAATACGTTAAAGAGTACTAACCCTAAAGTGGTTTGACAGCGAATTTCACGACCTTCCTAGATAAAGATCAAACAAAAGGATTCCTAAATTGAAATGTTACTGCTGCCCTTTTCATTCTCGCTTCCCCCTTATTCCAAGGCAGCTCAAATTAGTTTTTTTTTCAGCATTTGGCTCCCACAGGCTTGGCTCCTCCCGCTATCGTATTTTTAAGTAAGCTTGAAAAACGACCGAGCCACCCCGGAAAGAGTTTTAAAAAGTCTGCAAAGAAAGTAAAGTGAGGCGAAGGTTTATTTTTAATTGGGAAAAGGTAGTGACTTCCTGCGCCAGGAGAAGTAACAAGGTCTGACGACCAAAAAGTCCTGTTCTCTCACTTATTCTGATTTATGACCTTACGACCTTCAAAACTTTCAATAATTACCGGATTAACTTTGGGAGGACCTTGGTAATTCTACCATTCGAAAGAGAATGTAAAACAACATAAGGGTTTCAAATTTCGTTAGAATCGGCAAAATAGTTACGATGCTATTACAAAAACAAGAAAGAAAACAAAACGGGGACCGACCGACCGACGCGACTAAAAATGTGAATGATACATTTTGACCATCTAAAAGGAAATTAATTGCGGAGCTGGAGACCGAAGAAGAAGCGCAATTCTATTAAACTTTGGTATTTGGAGGTGACTGCCATAATAATCTTTTTCATCCCGTTTTTTAGTCGGGTGCGCTTAGTCGCGTGCGACTCTATATCTAACTAACTATGTCGGTCGGTTGGTCCCCATTTTCTTTTTTAGGGGGGGGGGGTAATAACGTAACGAAAATAGAAACCCTTATCATATAATTGCCAAGGTCCTCCCAAAGTTAGCCCGGGAATTATTTTGTTTTGACAATAACATCATAACTATTCGGCCGATTCTAACAAAATTTGAAACCTTTATGTTGTTTTACATTCTTTTTTTACATTCTTTTTCAAAGTTAGTCCGGGAATTATTGAAAGTTTTGAAGGTCGTGAGGTCATAAATTCAAATAAGTAAGAGCACGCGACTTTCGTCAGCAGACCTTGTTTACCCCCTCCTCCCTGTTGTTGTCTGCTCATTATCATTTTCCTTGGTTCTTTCTCCGCTTTCCCATTCAAAATAAACCCAAGAACCTTGCAGAAGCCATTGTCTAAAGTTCGGTCTGTCTCTATTCCATTTTATTGTCGCTAATCCATTTTTTCTTGCGAACTCGACTAAGTCGAGCGATATTAACATTACTGATCTGAAGAAATTCGGAATCCGTTTGTAACCGGTAAATTGTTTCTAGTCTCCCACTAGTTGTTCTCTACACCCCCCCCCCCCCTCCCTCTCCCAATTTGTTTCCTTCATCCATTTCTTCTGCCGCGGAGTTATTTTTCAAAACTACGATCGGATACCCCCCGACCCCCCCAACGTGTAAGGGACGAATGCCAGTAAGCATTACTATGTACACTTGCGTTTGAATGTATATGAAAGTTGGTGTCAAAAATTAGGATCGTTCCAGTCTCTCTCCTTCCCGTCCTCACCCGCACACTGGAACCCGCATACGCCCAGCAATTTAAGTAGTGTCTTTTGCATGCAATTGCTTCCCCTTCGCACCACCAACCATTTTCTAGTATTAAGACCGAAAAGACCCAGGGGAGGGAAAGGGGCTAGATGTATCCCACCCTTCGCCCTTAGTGTACAGACGCAACTTCTCGGCAGATGAAATGTCAGATACGGTCGACCACACGACGACCACCACTTACCGATTATTACCGACTCTGCCTTTGATCGGTTTCCAGCCATTCTCGTCGACCTTTTGAACTGTTACTTTTGATTGTGACAAGTGTAAGGGACAAGGGAAAGCACGGGTCCCCTTTCCAGAGTTACACGGTGTGTTTTCGAAGCTTTCTGGTTATCATTTACGGACGAATAATTGGGTAGTGGCCCCCGGCTTCTTTTTTTTTTTTGCTGCTATTCACAGGGGCGCCCTACTATTCATATCTCCTGTATTGTTTTGCCATGTATCAATGCAGGTAATCAGCCAGGAATTTTATAGAATAGGAATGAAACTGCCGTTACGACAGTTTACTTGGTAGATTTCTGGAATGATTTACCACAGGGTGAATGAAATAAAGAGTAGAAATATATATATTTACAAGCGCAGGTGGGGCGAATATGTGGGGAGGGAAGGTTATTGTCGTTTTTGAGTTTTGTCTTGGCGGTATAAATTGTACACATTTTAATATTGTCCATTGTAGTTGCATGGTGGAACTTTTAACTAGCCTTTAATGGTGATAAGTTCAAGACGATATGGACACTATCCTTTGGATGTAGTTTAGGGAGAGATGTTGGGGTGGATTGTGTCGGATGCCCTTTGATAGGCCTCCTTGGCTGTTGTCATTATTGAATGTAAGGTCCTGCGGAGTTTGATATGTATTTTTCGAACTGCTTAATCAAATTAGGTAAGAGGGGGAGATAAAATAACGCAGTAAGAAAAAAATTAAGCAGTTAGATATTTTTAAAAAAATTAAGAGCCCAGTAGGCTGTCGCCAGAGGGGCTCCTAAATTTTTAAAAAATCTTACTGATTAATTCTTTTCGCGCTTTTATTTTTTTCTCGCCTAGTTATTTTACTCCCCTCTCTAATTTGATTTAAATACTTTGCGCTTCTTATAAAAAAAAGACCGAGAGAGTCGGTACAGCTCGAGAAAGGAGCTGACCCTCTGTGACTTGGTCCTCCCGGGCGAACATTCGCAAATGATCATTGGATTTCACTGCAATTTTAGCCTCTATTTTCCCCGATTCGCTTCTCCATTGTGCGCCCAAATTAGGTAACACTTTATTGGCCGCTTCGTTGTAAACTTCACAAAACACTTGATCTCAAACTGCATAAGACGAGCTAAAACAGAGCACCTTCACAGCAAAAATGACAATACATCCAGCACCTCATATTGCCACTACTATGTTCCGCCATCTTTGCTCGTGTAAGAGATTCTTCGTCCTGAAGACGAAGATCCCCGACCGGATAAACCAACTTAAAGATCAGCACGACAATCGCTAATGAGCGCGATGACATCTAGGGCAGGTCCTCGTTTGGTGGGTGAAAGGTATCAGGAAGTAGTTTAGTGATCAGGTACGCCTTTGCAACCCTGGGGGAAGGGAGGCCCGTCCCGGGTCAAGGGTATGTGGTTACAACTACCCATCCTGCCTTGCAGCAGGGGAATGTGGTTTGATGTAAAGACAGCAAAGGTAGCGGTATTGTGATTGGCTGCCTGTAATCCCCCCCGTCCTCCCCGCGCACGTAAGCACAGCGCTTCAACTAATCGGTGTTCAGATCTCTACTCGCATCACGAATCTAATCTCAAAACAACAAGTGGATAATTGAAACCCATACATAAGCACAATAAATTACAAGAACAACTAAACGCAACTAAAGACAATTCGTTTCAATTAATTTACCCTGACTGATTACTCTCAACAATTAATTAGTGTCTCACTAAAAAAACCCTACTCAAACACCAGCTTTTTACCCACAGGAAAAAAAATCTACAGCAACATATAAATGACGCACTCCTCCAGTCACCCCAGTAAATGTTAAAATATTCGTTAAATCTCAAAACCTCCAAAGCAACAGGACCTGACAACATATAAAATATACACCCAAACACCTAAGAAACCCTGCAATCTCGGACATTTCGAATCACTCCTGCCTCACAAATAACATTCCCCAAATCTGGAAAACATCACACATAATTCTATTACTCAAACCAGTTAAGTTCTAGCACAACCAAACTCGTGCCAACCCATCTCACTACTCAGCACTTCATCCAAATCCCTGGAAAAGTTAATACAGAAAAGAATATGTCCAGACATCCGTGTCACAACACGCTTTCATCCGAAAAAAATCACTCTTCCACAACTCGCTAACAAACCTCGTGCAACACATTCTACAAGCTAGATTGTTCTAATGAACACCTTGGAAGTTTTAATAACCCCCGCCCCTCATCTACAATTCTAGGTACCGAGTTTTCGACTCGGTACCTAGAGCATAAAATCCTAATCAACCTCAATAACAATGCCCCCAAAATGGCTGACAAACTTCATCTTTGACAGACAAAGATAAATCTTCCATACGACCACTTCACACTGCCGCGCCCCACGGTGTTATCCTCTCACTCCTACTTTTCAACTTATTCACGACATTTCGCACCCACAATCCCTAATTATCCAAACCTACATAAATACACTGAAACAATGGCACACCCTCAAATCATCAGTGGTGAACTTTACTTTATTTTCCCCCCGTTTGGGGCTTGTCTGAGAGGGGAGGGGGGGGGGCATACTGGCGTCGCGTAGTTGCGGGTGGTTCGGATGAATTGCTTGCATAGTGTTGCGTGTCAGGAGGTTTTTTTTTGTTTATGGGCTGTTGTCCGTTTAGTCTGAAGGTTTTGTCTTAGCTGTGCTTATGTTGGGTATGTTGTAAATAAGTGGTGAAGTTTCTGGTGTCAGATTTGTGTCGGTCAGGCAACTCCAATATTTGAGTGTTTAGTATTGGGTGGTGAGTGCACCAGAGCATTGCTAGTGTGAATCGTTTGTGGTGTGAGAAGTTTGACCTTTGGTGGAATTGCGTTGGTTTAGAATCAAAGATTGTATGCTTTGCTGTGTTGTGTGTTTGTATGTGGATAGTTTTGTGGGTTATGGTGGCCTGGTTTCGGTGCAGAGGGATTTCTTAGTGTGTCGGTGTAATATCTCCTGGAGATTTGTTAATGTTACATCGAGGGAGGTATGGGTCTTTCATGTAGTAACATTAGGGACTTGGGTTTCTTGTACTGCGGCAAAATTTTGTTCACCGGTGGTCGAGAGAGTGTTTTATTGGAACGACTTTTGTTTCATTGTGTCGGTGATCATTGGACATGCTGCGGGTAGAACCTGTTGCTATGTGGTATGCATCCGCAGCCGGGCGCGGATTGCGAAAGGTGGATGCGAGTCTCGGTTTGGCGAACGTGCATAGGGTAGGTGTTTTGCTGCATGATGTACGTATATCGTTCTTTTGTGAAGGTCAGTTGAATTTTGTTTCCCAGATGAAGGCAAGTATGTGTGTTTATAGAGTTATTCCTAAGTTCAATTTCTTTGCCTATACTGTTTTAGTTGTAACAGGTGGCGTTTTCTTAGGCCTTTGGGGTGTTAGGGGGTGGTGGTGCTAGTTCGTAAGTGATGGATGTGTAGATAGTTTGTTGGGGGGAGTTTATTGTGTCTGAATGTGCTAGTATTGCAGCTGAATGTTGTCTTGTGTGAGTGATGCCCCGGGCTATATTCTTTATACCAGGATTTTAGCGACTTGTGCTATGAGGCTAACTCCCCCACTACCGTGTGTTTGTTAGAGATGTAGGGTATGTAGTGTTGGTATGTGTGAAGTTCCATCCGGACCAGCGGCTCTCAGTCCGCGCCCCGGGGGTGATCCTCAAATTGAGTGGAAAGGGGGGCAGTTTTGCTGTGGGTGGTAGTTTTAATGTCGAGGAGCTTCACCTTAAGTTGCGGATCCGCCTCCTCACCATCAACCCTAGGAGGCGCGCCTCTGTCCGCACGCCCGTTTTGTGTATTTCAAAGCACCAAATGCGACGTTTGATCCATAAACCTAAAATAAATATGTAGGGAAAAACAAGATGTAATATTTATTGCTTCAAATCAGATGTTATTGCATACCTCAAGTAAATTTATAAAGATTTTAGTCTGGTAATTTTTGTTTGATAGTGGGATAAGGGATTGTCAGGTTATTATCCTTTTTTTACTTTCTAATTATCCCCCACTTTGGGTCGGTCAATTTCCACTAAATACTAATATGCTAACAAAGAATAGTTTAATCCAGCGTAGCGGCCTTAAATTTGTAAAAATGATTCCACCCATTGCATTATAACTAAAGAATTTCGAAAGCTTTAGTATTCCTTTTTATAATTTCATTTTCTGATAAACAGTGGTCGTTTTCTATTCTTTTTCGGGCTAACCTCGAAAATTCGTCCAATATACATATTTTTTTATAGCCTCGAATGAGTAGAAAAAGTGAGTCGAAAAAGATTAAGGGGGAGGCGGAGGGAGTGAATGCGAGAAAGCATTTTTGGGGTATATAATATATATATATATCATACCTTTCATTATACAGTTTATAATGGCAAATTAGAAACTAGTTCTGTTAGTAAATAAATCATATACATACGAGTATATATAAGGTTGCGTCATGAGTAATTTTGGTTTTGGGAAGCAAAATTTAATGGCGCATTTTGAATGTCCAGTCTTTTAATCTTGACCCTAAATTATCCGTTATGAAAGGAAGAGCGTTCACCGCTCATTTATACATCAACAGTAAATAATTGTGCATCATAATTTAACCTAAAATATCATACCCTAAAATGGAGGGACGGAAAGTCACGGCAAACAAAATTTGTAGTGTTCATGGCGTGATGTGTCGGATCGTTGTCGTTCGTCTCCTGTGCTGGGCGGGCGCCTATTATAGTGAAATAGAGTTTTGCGAGTTGTTATTTGCCTGAGTGAAGGAGACCTCCATTGAGTTACCTGGGCATGTCTGTTTATTTTTATTTTTAAATAGCTAAAAGATGGACTTTCTTTGCAATTTCCGCGGTTGTGTCCTTTTTGGCGGCCGCCATAAATGTTTGCAAAATTGTTTAAAAATAGATTTTTCTTTCGCGTTTACATATTGTGGAACCCCTAAGCTTATGTGCCTGGATATTTAGCTGCTCTACCCCAGAACCTAACAGCTCTGCCTCATTCTTTGGAGCTCCAAATCCATGATAAGGTTTTGCAGTTTCCCTTTTCTTATGAGATGCAGTTCCGAGATTTAAACTGGCTAAATATTTTGTTTTTGTCACTGATAGCCTAAGATAAGAACTTTCATCTCCTTCCTCATCTCACTCGACCTGCGAATGATTTTCTTGTTTTGGAAAGGGGTACTCTTCTACGGGCTAGGGTACTGGGTGAATAGCGATGGAATGTTGGGGTACTACATTCTGAAAAAATTTCTTCGCCAAACCTGTCTCATTTGAAATCACCATACAAAAGTAGCAAGTGCTACATATGCATCTCATTTTTCCGTCATTCACTGCTGAATATTGGTTGCTCAAGTGGATTAACATAATATGTTAATGTGTGAGGTGCCCACTTTTTGTTTGAATTAACAAATTTGCTTCCGAAGTATAGGTGCGCTTATGCGGCACAAAGGACATCATAAAGACGTCCTCACACAAGGTCGAGTATATTAAAGAACATAAGTAAAAATACTGTTTGAAACTAAAAATTCGCATCAATTAACGGAAATGTACAGCACCACCACATGGTTCGACAGCTAAAATAGCACCCAAGGTGGGTCTGGTCTTTGGTGTACGTCGTACTCATGCGCATTTATCCTAAATAATCGTAATAACAGTACTCAAACAACTTTAATAATTTTCGTTCTCAGTGACCCAGAATTAGCTAATATTGGCTTAACCTTTTTCAGAAGCATTTTGTCTCTATACCAAAATCAAACACATTCATAAAGCTCGGTTTATCCTTTGCTTTTGATGCATTTGCAGCCTCAGCCAACATTATGGAGCAGGTATGAAAAAGTGAATAATATGATTGAAACTCATTTATTTCATACTTGACATATTATAAATAAACATTTTTGCTTATATTCTATCAATAATTAATATTTGATGTGTCCTCCTTTTTCTTTTATAACCGCCTTTATGCCTTATTGCATATTGTGCATAAGTGGCTGGGGCAACCTTCTCCCATTCAATGTGTGACACTAAACTTTATTCCTATTTATTCAGTGATTATCTTATTGTCAACTTACAAGGGGTAATTTTTTTTGTTAAAAATGTCTCCGAAGAAAGAGATTCCTGGAGCTCAAAGAGCTCAAATCATTGCATTGTTCAGAGAGGGATTATCCCAAGTCACAATTGCAAGAAAATTGAAATGCCCGAAAAACGGTGTCCAAACAACCAGTAAAAGGTACAATGAGACCAATTCTTTCAAAAACCGTGATGGTCAAGGTCGCAAAAGGTGTACAACTCCGAGGGAAAAGAAGTTGCTGAAAAGGACATCTCAGGCCGATAGGAAAAAAAAACCTCTTCTGATGAGGCTGCTGAGTTTCGAGCACCAACAAACTAAGAAATATCAAGACGCACAGGATGTAATGCTAGAAAGAAACCGTGGCTGTCTCAGGTGAACAAGAAGAAGCGATTGACTTGGGCAAAATAGCATGAAGATTGGGCTAAAGTTGTTTGGTCTGATGAAAGCAATTTTTAGTTAGGTTCTCCACATTAGTTTCCACCAATTTATTACGATTGTAGACATTTTTATTGCATACCAAAAATGGTCAGTAAAATTTGTATTTCTCTTCAGATCTTTGGAATCCCTAGAGCTGTTTATGTTCGTCGAAGAGTTGGGGAAGCTTATGATCCGAGATGAGTTGTCCCAACAGTCAAATTTGTAGGTAGCAGTGTAATAGTCATCTTCAGGTCTAGGATTGTTGTTCACTTGTGGGGGCAGAATGAATCCCAACACTTACCAAAGGCATTTTAGACCAGGTTTATCAACCTTGCTTAAGTAGAATTTTCAATGATGACATAGCAGATGGTGTAATCTTCCAACAAGACAATGATCTATGCCACACATCTAGAGTCTCAAATGGTTCGGTTAAAAAGAACGGGGTGACGTTGATGGAATGGCCCCCCTCAATCTCCAGTTCATAACCTCATTGATCATTTGTGGTTACACTTGGGCACAAGAGTGAGGGTGCACAAATGTTCCTCAAAAAGTGAATTAACAGCCAAAATTCATGAAGAGTGGCAGAAAATTGAGCCAAACACGTGTGCCAACATATGCAAAAAGGCTTAAAAGCGGTTATAAAAGCAAAAGGAGGACACATCAAATATTAATTATTGATAGAATATACGCAAAAATGTTTATTTGTATTATGTCAAGTATGAAATAAATGAGTTTCAATCATATTCTTCACTTTTTCATACTTGCCCCATAATTTTGGCCAAGGCTGTATATTAAAGTAGGCTATGTGTAGGATTTTTATCTGCATGAAGCAAAATGCCGCTTTGTTTTGGGTGTGGTCCAAAATCGTTTTGTTCTTTATCAAACCCGCGTTGCATTGCAGCATCGACGCAGCGTTATGGTTGTCATCGTGATTATATACTGAGACATGCAAGAGATAAATAGACATCCAGTTAATTACTGAAATATATTTATTTGTACATGTAAAAAATGAAATACATTTGAACAATCAAAGTACTCGTACATACTGTGTAGATTTTCCACTTAGCGACCTTAAGATCTAAAACTCTACTAGACATTGAATTAATAGGTTCTGTCGAGATTACAGTTTTATGGTATTTCCGACCATGTTTGGCCCATGATATTCAACAGTTTTGTTCCTATTCCCTTCCCCCCCCCCTTGAAATCTTATCCAGTAGGTAATCCCCTAACATTATTTTTTTCCTTTTTTTCATTATGACGGGGAATCCCATCTTCCGTCAATAAAATACATTGCTTTAAGCTAACCATTTGAGAACTAGTAGAAGTCGATCTTTAAGGAAGGAAATGTATTTTCCGAGTTGATATTGCCAACACCTTCAACCAACTCGTAACCTTCTATCATTCCAATTTGCTCGCTACACCATTACAGAAAAGCCACCTTGTTTCAACGTTGGTTTAACCTGTTTGTCAAACTCTGCAGGCAGTAATTGTTGGACATCGAGTAGCAGCAGAGAATGCGAACTTTCTCTAATCGAGTCATTGCATTTATCTGGCGCTGTCATAGTCAACGTCTTAATGATTCAGTGCAAGGCGCATCCGTATATCCAAGTCCTTGCTCGTTTAGTCGCACTTTTGCAATATACATGTCAGAGTGACGTCCTGTAAAAGACCTCAACTTGTTTATTTCGAGCTGCTGTTCTCTATGTACAAGCTTTTTTATCCATCCTTTTCATTGTCTGTCCTTTCTCCATTTGTTCAAAGAGTGGAAAGACCCTCTTTGGTTTCATCAGTTTTGTTTCCTATTATAAAAAAAGAATGTCTCAGACTTGCCATTTTCAAAATTTTATTAGATTTATTCAGCGTATTTTGTTTACCCTTCCGTTTTCTTTACTTCTCAAGGGAGCTACTAATGGCAAGACCAGTTTCAATTGTTTTCCCCTATCGCCAAGGTCGAATATCTTGTGTATTTAGTTTTTATAGTTCCCTGACTCTATTTCGGCGGCTGTGCCCTTGTTGGTGACCGCCAGAAAGGATTACGATTTTTATTTTTGTTTAACTTCCGTACAAATTGCGAAGGTCGTTTCCTTTTTTTTTCTATTGAAACGGTTGTTTGCATTGTTTAGCTTTCCGCATTTAGTTGAGAGGATGCTGTAGTTTACGCATTTCAGTATCATTTAGGTAGGAAACCGAAAGACGCTTTTATCCTCTTAAAGCTAAATTCCAGTATTCATTATAAAGTCCTTTTTCTAGTTGAATTTTCATGGTTATCATTTGCGCTGTTTTGGTCCTATATTCTTCCATTGGGTTTTCGTTCCGTGTCTGCTTTGATTTTAAAGTATTTTATTTAAAATTTCAAATTTGAAAGACTGATTACAAGTACTCGAGCAAAGTAGTTTTGTACCGACTGACCTATTCTTGAGGTTGCTTCGATCTCAAATTTGTGCAAACGATCAGTTGCGAGAAATGGGAGGAAATCTGTATTTCCGCTCAACAGCCTTAGCGACCCGAGCGATGTCGCTCTTTTGCGCTTCTGGGTTACTCCCAAGATGGTCTCGTTTTCGAATCCTTCTTTTATCCTTTCCTCCTTTGTTCATTATTCCCAACATGTGCCCCGCCTTTACTTTACTGCTGATGGAATGATCCCCACTCTACTCTTAAGACCAACATAGACTTAACTCCTAGGCAATCACAGTTAAGGCCCCCACTTCTCCGTCCTTGAATCTGCAGTTCTTCTATCCACGACCAAATCCAGTTTATTAATCTTTAACCGTCTGTCGTCTACAGTCCGCAGCTCCAATCACCATGGCCCTCTCGCTGTAATTTCCTTGCTTGCAGATGAACATCACGACGATAAAGTCTCCCCTCGACTTCTTCCGCTCCCGATGTCACTGCTGTTCACATTGAACGCGGATGCTACACGTAACCCGGTTATAAACTGGAATTACCGCAATTCCATAAGCTAGCATTAGCGGCAACTTATTCTCCTAAAAAATCTGCAGAACGTGGAACCGTCTATCACCAGAAGTGGTGAACAGTTCGTCAGTCGAACAGTTCAAATCTCGACTTGACCAGAAAATTCACACCTTGACCTAGATGGTCACAACTTAGTATAGATTATAGATTTGAGGCAAGTATATAGATTTCAACTTTTCTATAAAAAATTCCTGTTTGTGTTCTTTTTTCAGAACATTCAGGTAGCGTTTCAGCTTTCTGGCCCCCAAATGCGGGTGGGAGAGGTGGGCCTTCCCTAAATAGTACCTCCACGGTATGGTCAGCGATGTCCTTTGAGGTACTACTATTCCTTGGGACTCTCTCTCGCCCTTCCCTCTCTCTTTCGCCCCCCCTCTCCCTCGCCCCCTCTCTATCTCTCTCTCGCCTGTGGCGAGAGCGCGCTACTCCTGGAGTTCGCCAACAACGAGTTCCTCACTCAATGGGTCACAGAACCGACGAGAGGTGACAATATCCTCGACTTGGTCTTCACCTCTGAGGATGATATCGTTGAGGATCTCTCTGTAGGCGAAGAGCTCGGTGGCAGTGATCACCAGCTAATTAGATTTACCATCAAGATCCCGAAGGTAAGGTCTGTTGCCAGTCAATCAAGGGAACTTGACTTGAGAAGAGCAAACTTTGCAAGCCTTCGTGCTGGACTGACTGACGTGAGGCTAGAAGTGTGCGATGCTGTTGAAGACTCGTGGAATAGTTTCAAAACCACATTCATGAGTCTTCAATCGCGTTTCATCCCTCTGAAATGCCCCCGTCGGTCTTCTGTTCAACCAAAGTGGTTTAATCGAGAAATCGGCCAACTGCTTAGGGAGAAGAGAACTGTGTACCGGCAATCGAAGATCTCGGGTGACTTTGACGAATACCGGAGGCTATCCAGGAGAGTGAAGTCCAGCATAAGGGCGGCTAAGCGGTCTGAGGAACTCCGAGTGGCGAGACTCTGTAAAGAGAATCCCAAGGAGTTCTTTGGATATGTAAACAGCCGTAAACCAATCCGTCGAACGATTGGCCCTTTGATGAATGAGGAGGGGACATTAAAGCATTCAGATGCAGAAAATGCTAACCTCCTCAACGACTACTTCTCTTCAGCGTTTACTGAAGAATGTGGTCCCATCCCCCAGCCGACGGATTCCTACTCGGGGGAAAAGCTGGAGGATATGGACTTCACCGAAGTTGAAATCAAAAAGAAGATCAGTGACCTAATGACAAATAAGTCACCTGGCCCGGATGGGTTTCTACCTAAAGTGTTGAAAGAAGTGCGCGATCAAGTGTCACGACACCTGAGCCCAATCTTCAACATGTCAATCCGGACTGAATGCGTTCCTAGAGAGTGGCGTGAAGCGGAGGTGACTCCTATCTTCAAGAAAGGAGACCCTAGCCGTCCGTCGAACTACCGACCTATCAGTCTGACTTCGATAGTCGGTAAACTCATGGAAAGCATGATGATGGACAAAATGACGTCGTATTTAGAGTCAAACCTGCTACTGAGGAGTTCCCAGCACGGCTTCCGAAAGCAACGGTCATGCCTGACGAACCTTGTGGAATTCTTCCACTTCGTGTTCAGTGAGCACGATCGGGACAAGGCGGTGGATGTGGTCTATTTAGACTTTCAGAAAGCCTTTGATAAGGTACCACACCGCCGCCTTCTCCGGAAAGTGCGAGCGCTGGGCATAGACGGAAAGGTAGGTGGCTGGATCGAGAACTGGCTAAGTGGCAGACGGCAACGGGTGGTGGTAAATGGACAGTTCTGAGTGGGGTGCCTCAAGGTTCTGTCCTGGGACCACTACTATTCATCATCTACGTCAACGACATGGACGGTGACATGGTTGCCAAGATTTCCAAATTTGCCGACTATACCAAGCTTGGTATGAACGTTGCAAAGGATGGAAATACTGCTCGCCTGCAGGAAGATCTTGGGAAGATTGGGGAGTGGTCGGACACGTGGCAAATGCCTTTTAACGTGGGGAAATGCAAAGTGATGCATATCGGCCACAGAAACCCCCAATCTCAGTATATCCTGAAGGGCACTGCTATTGAATCCACGGACACTGAGAAGGACGTGGGTGTAACTCTTACTAGCGACCTCAAGTTCTCGAAACAGTGAATCGAGGCAGAGAAGAAAGCCCAAAGGATGTTAGGCTACATTAAGCGCCAGTTTGGATACCGTAACAAGGACATAGTACTTTGTCTGTACAACTCCCTGGTTCGGGCGCACCTTGAGTATGCCGTACAATTTTGGAGTCATTCGTTTCGAAAGGATATTGCAAGGTTGGAACGCATACAAGCCAGGGCAACCAAGCTGATTCCCTCTATCCGACATAAAAGTTATGAGGATAGACTAAGGGAATTAAATCTGTTCTCGCTGGAAACCCGTAGACTGCGTGGTCAGCTCATCGAAGTTTTCAAAATACTTCGAGGGTTGGAAAATGTTGACTACCGGGATATTTTCACACTGAGTGAGAACAGAACGCGCAATCACGGCTTCAAACTTGAACTGAAGCGTTACAACCGAAATCTGTGTTGAAATTTTTTCACTTACAGTATCTGCGGTAAGTGGAACGCACTTCCAGTGGAAGTTGTCAACAGTGAATCTGTTGACCAGTTCTAGTCAGGACTAGACAAAGTCTTGAAAAGTGGCCGTTTAGGGAGGCAAAACAATTGAGCAGCCATTTGCCTGCTCGATTGCTAGTCCAAAGGTACCCTCTTTGAATGGACCTTAAGGTCTTCTAGGGTACTTACTTTCCTTGTTACTCCTTGTTACTCTCGCCCCCCTCTCTCTCTCTCTCCCTCTCGCCCCCTCTCTCTCACCCCCCTCTCTCTCACCCCCCTCTCTCTCATCCTCCCCTCTCTCTCTCTCGCCCCCCCTCTCTCTCTCGCCCCCTCTCTCTCGCCCCCTCTCTCTCGCCCCCTCTCTCTCTCGCCCCCCCTCTCTCTCTCTCGCCCCCCTCTCTCTCTCTCTCGCCTCCCCTCTCTCTCCCCCCCCCTCTCTCTCTCTCTCGCCCCCCCTCTCTTTCTCTCGCCCCCCCTCTCTCTCTCTCGCCCCCTCTCTCTCTCTCGCCCCCTCTCTCTCTCTCGCCCCCTCTCTCTCCCCCTCTCTCTCCCTCTCTCTCTCTCCCCCTCTCTCTCTCTCATAACGAAAATAGAGGGAGAGGTGAGGCCCCCTTGTCGCGGGAAGAGAGCTTGTGTGGACCTTGGACTTTTCGAGCTATGTCGGCGGGGGTACCTCTTCTGGGTACCCCTGGTAGGGCTTCCCTTGTCGATTTGGTCGGAAACGAGGTTCCAGACTAATTGCGTCATTCCTTCCTTTTTCTACTCTATCTCTCTCCTTTTTTACTTTTATCCTATCTCCCACTCATACAAAAAGAAAAAAAACAACAAAAAAAGCCTACTCCTATCCTGTCACTCTTTTCCTTTCTTCCTCTATCTACCTATAAGGACCTGGCAGCTACCTCATGCGTCAGAAGAGAGGCTTTGGAACCTCTATAAACAACCTTAATCGACGCTCACTGGTTGCGAGAGACTAGGACTAGAGGTGTCCTAGGCGTTGGGGCACGATGAATGGGATGAGGGTAGTGCCCCGTTAACCCCTTCCCTGGCGCGTAATTATTGACCGTTCCCAGTGTTTCGTTGACGGGTGCTTATGGTAGCATTGGTCCGAGGTGACGGCCCTTTGTTCCCATGCTGGTTGCCAGGCCAATAAAAAGCCTTGGGTCGAGTTGCTTGGTGTGGCGGGATATCAATTGAACGCTACTCCGAGATCCTGGCCGTTGTGAAGGGAACTAGTAGGAGTTTATTAAGGGGCGTGCTTTGTTGTTGTTCACCTGGTGACAAATCGAGGGCCCCTTCGGGGAACGTCAGTGCTGCTTGGTTGGGAGCCACGGCACGCCGAGGTTTGACGACTCGGTCGGACGAACAGCAGCACATGGAGCGTGCCTTCTGAAAGATCCGAAACCTCTCCGATCCATAGGCGGGAGCTACTCACGCGGGGAGAACTCACCAACCCCCCTTTTTATCATTGATTGGTCACGAGTTTTCAGAGAGAGAGAAAGTGCTCAAAATGACAGGCGAAAAAAGGACCCGTTCGTCTCAAACACAACTGTGCAATATGCCAGTTAGAAAAGTGGTGCGTTGACTTTCCGGAGGGCTGCTACTCAAAATGCAGCCCTGAAAGTATCTGCACTACTTGCATATTGACGCGAGAGGTGGAGAAATTAAAAGACCTCTATAGAGCCTCAGAGGAGAGAGCTAAAATCCTTCAAAGAAAGTTTGGAGAAACTCAAAGCCCTTAACGCAGCTCAGGTTCGATGCCTAGAAGAGGCGCCGCCCACTGACGTGTCGGAATCCCCTGGTAACCAAGCGGACATTCCGGCATCATCTGAGGCTAAGCTAGCTGAGGCGAGAGAAAAGGAGAAAAAGAAGAAAGGAGAAACGAAGAAAAAAAAGAAAAAGAATAAAGTTGAAACAAAAGTAGAACTAAAAATAGAAGAAAAACAGATAAAGAAGAAGAAAAAGAAAGATAAGAATGTGGAGAGTAAAGAGGGAAAGGGGAGGCCTCTTCCACAAGGGAAGACCCCGTCTTCAGAGACCAAGTGTCCGAAGGTCACCCTCATTGGTGACTCGCAAACACGGGATCTGCAGCCGCTGCTATCGGCCCGCCTTCTCACTAGCGTGAAGGTAAACTGCCTGTCAGGACGGGGTAACCACAACATCAGAGTAGAGGCAGAGAAAGCTCAGATTTCTGAGAATTCAGTTGTTGCTCTGATGGTGAGCGGCAACGACCTCTACCTCAGAGGGGGTAAGGTTGGCCTCAGTGGTAAGACCATCCAAACGGTGATGGGAGCCGTAGATGACATAGGGCTAAAAACCCGCAAACGGGTGATGTTTGGGATGCTTTCGAGAAGAGGTCCATCTCGAACCGCTCACGAAAGAAACGTCGCAGTGAACAGAAGGTTGGCGGATCTCTGCACGGCAGAAGGAGTCTTCTTCGTGGACCCCTATCGTACCTTTATCGGTAGAGACGACCTCTACCAAAGGGAAGGCCTTTCTCGCCAACCTAATTCAAGATGTCGTGGAACGCACCCAAAGGAGCGTTCGAAACAGAGCGAAAGCGGACGTGCGCCAGCATGCCCGTGTGACTCCTGGAACGACCTTATCGGAGCTCGTCAAAAAGGGTGTGACCACGAAAACAGAGAAGCCGGGAAACGGAAGTGTGTAGGGAGTCCTACACTAGGGGACTCCCTCAAAGTTCTTCTGTTCAATGCGAGGTCAATCAGGAATAAGTTTCTTGAGCTCCGTGGCCTCGTAGTAACAGAGGAACCTGAGATGGTGGCCATAACGGAGTCGTGGATAAAAACCTCAAGCCGAGATTTTGAAGGTGAATTCACGATTCCCGGTTACCAGCTCTTCCTGAAAGATAGGCCAGACAGAGAGGGTGGCGGTGTGATGTTGTATGTCAAGGATAGTCTCAACTCGACGGATTGCAACATCGTATCCGACCATGAACTACTAGGTGTTGACCTAGAGATAGGTCCTGCCAAATACAGGACCCTGGTGCTTTATAGACCTCCTGCCCAACTCGTTGAAAAGGACAGAGATCTGTACCAGCTGCTAGGAGAACTTGTCTAAGACAAAGTGTGTATCGTCATGGGGGATTTCAACACACAAGTTGATTGGGAAACCAGAGGACCCTGTGGCGAGAACGCGCTACTCCTGGAATTCGCGAACAACGAGTTCCTCACTCAATCGGTGAGAGAACCAACGAGAGGAAACAATATCCTCGACCTGGTTTTCACGTCTGAGGATGACATCGTTAAGGACCTCTCTGTTGGCGAAGAGCTCTGTGGCAGTGACCACCGACTAATTAGATTTGTAGTCAAAGTCGCGAAGGCAGGGCTTGCAACTATTAAATCGAGGAAACCCGATTTGAAAAGTGCAGACTTTGCAGGTCTTCGTGCTGGACTGACTGACGCTAGTTAGAAGTGTGCGATGTTGTTGAAGAATCGTGGAACAGTTTCAAAACTACATTCATGAGTCTTCAATCACGTTTCATCCCTCTGAAATGTCCCCGTCGGTTTTCTGTTCAACCAAAGTGGTTTAATCGAGAAATCGGCCAACTGCTTAGGGAGAAGAGAACTGTGTACCGGCAATCGAAGATCTCGGGTGACTTTGACGAATACCGGAGGCTATCCAGGAGAGTGAAGTCCAGCATAAGGGCGGCTAAGCGGTCTGAGGAACTCCGAGTGGCGAGACTTTGTAAAGAGAATCCCAAGGAATTCTTTGGATATGTAAACAGCCGTAAACCAATCCGTCGAACGATTGGCCCTTTGAAGAATGAGGAGGGGGACATTAAAGCACTCAGCTGCAGAAGTTGCTAACCTCCTCAACGATTATTTCTCTTCAGTGTTTACTGAAAAGTGTGGTCCCATCCCCCAGCCAACGGATTCCTACTCGGGAGGGGGGGGGAACTGGCGGATATGGACTTCACCGAAGGAGAAATAGAAAAGAAGATCAGTGACCTAATGACAAATAAGTCACCTGGCCCGGATGGGTTTCTACCGAAAGTGTTAAAAGAAGTGCGCGATCAAGGGTCACGACACCTGAGCGCAATCTTCAACACGTCAATCCGGACTGAATGCGTTCCTAGAGAGTGGCGTGAAGCGGAGGTGACTCCTATCTTCAAGAAAGGAGACCCTAGCCGTCCGTCGAACTACCGACCTATCAGTCTGACTTCGATAGTCGGTAAACTCATGGAAAGCATGATGGTGGACAAAATGACGTCGCATTTAGAGTAGAACCTGCTACTGAGGCCTTCCCAGCACGGCTTCCAAAGGCCACCGTCATGCCTGACGAACCTTGTGCAGTTCTTCCACTTCGTCTTCAGTGAGTACGATCGAGACAAGGCGGTGGATGTGGTCTATTTAGACTTTCAAGAAAGCCTTTGATAAGGTACAACACTGCCGCCTTTTCCGGAAAGTGCGAGCGCTGGTCATAGACGGAAAAGTAGCAGGCTAGATAGAGAACTGGCTAAGTGGCAGACGGCAACGGGTGGTGGTGAATGGACAGGCTTCTGAGTGGGTGCCCGTTACTAGCGGAGTGCCTCAAGGTTCTGTTTTGGGACCACTACTATTCATCATCTCCGTCAACGACATGGACGGTGACATGGTTGCCAAGATTTCTAAATTTGCCGACGATACCAAGCTTGGTATGAACATTGCAAAGAATGGAAATACTGTCCGCCTGCAGGAATATCTTGGGAAGATTGGGGAGTGGTCGGACACATGGCAAATGCCTTTTACAGTGAACAAATGCAAAGTGATGCATATCGGCTACAGAAACCCCCAATCTCATTATATCCTTAAGGGCACTGCTCTTGAATCCACCGACACTGAGAAGGACTTGGGTGTACCTATCACGAGTGACCTCAAGTTCTCGAAACAGTGTATTGAGGTGGAGAAGAAAGCCCAAAGGATGTTAAGCTACATAAAGCGCCAGTTTGAATACCGTAACAGGGAGATAGTACTTTGTCTGTACAACTCCCTCCTCGTTCGGCCGCACCTGGAGTATGCCGTACAATTTTTTGAGTCCTTCATTCCGAAAAGACATCGCGAGATTGGAACGCGTGCAAGCCAGTGCAACCAAACTGATTCCCTCTATCAGACATAAAAGTTATGAAGATAGATTAAGGGAATTAGATATGTTCTCGCTGGAAACCCGTTGATTGCGTGGTCAGCTTATCGAAGTATTCAAAATACTTCGAGGCTTCGACAGACTGGACTACGGGGATATTTTCCAGCTCAGCGAGGGGGGAACAAGAAATCACGGCTTCAAACTTAAACTGAAGTGATACCACCGTGATCTGTGTGGGAAATTCTTCACTTACAGTATCTGCGGTAGTTGGAACGCACTTCCGACGGAAGTTGTCAACAGTGAATCTGTTGACCAGTTCAAGTTAAGACTTGATAAAGTCTTGCGAAATCGCCGTTAAGATCCTCGCGAGTGATCTTCGAGGTTGCCAACGGACACCTTCGAAGATTGCGCCAAAAGTATCCTCCTTGTATGGACCGTAAGGTCTTCTAAGGTACTTATTTTCCTTGTAGATCCTCCTCCTCTCTCTCGCCCCCCTCCTCCTCTCTCTCGCCCCCCCTCCTCCTCTCTCTCGCCCCCCCTCCTCCTCTCTCTCGCCCCCCTCCTCCTCTCTCTCGCCCCCCTCCTCCTCTCTCTCGCCCCCCTCCTCCTCTCTCTCGCCCCCCTCCTCCTCTCTCTCGCCCCATCTCCTCCTCTCTCTCGCCCCCCCTCCTCCTCTCTCTCGCCCCCCTCCTCCTCTCTCTCGCCCCCCTCCTCCTCTCTCTCGCCCCATCTCCTCCTCTCTCTCGCCCCCCCTCCTCCTCTCTCTCGCCCCCCTCCTCCTCTCTCTCGCCCCCCTCCTCCTCTCTCTCGCCCCCCCTCCTCCTTTCTCTCGCCCCCCCTCCTCTCTCGCCCCCCCTCCTCGAAAACAATAACCTTATACGTGATAGCCAGCATGGTTTTAGGTCTAAGAGATCGTGCTTAACAAACCTATTTGACTTTTACCATAACCTTTTCAACCTATATAACGATACTAAATCATTAGATATAATTTACCTAGATTTCCAAAAGGCATTCGACAAAATTCCACATCAGAAACTCATGAACAAAGTGCGTACGCTAGGAATTAACTGTAATATATACGGATGGATTAGTAGCTGGTTAAAAAACAGGAAGCAGAGAGTGATAATAAATGGCGTGGAATCGGACTGGGTATCTGTTACCAGCGGTGTTCCCCAGGGATCAGTCTTGGGGCCTATTTTATTTACTATATACATCAATGACATAGACGTTGGAATAAATAATATCATATCTAAATTTGCAGATGACACGAAAATAGGTAACTCAGTACTATGCGAAGATGACAGGGCTAGCCTGCAGGCTGATATAAATAAAATTACCGAATGGTCTGAGAAATGGCAAATGCCATTTAATATCGACAAATGCCAAATCCTTCAGTGCGGAACAAAAAAAAAAAAATACACCTATACAATGCAAGGCGGCTTAATAAACACAACCCCGCAGGTTAAAGATTTAGGAGTAATAATTACAGAAAACTTAAAAACATCAAACCAATGCGCAGCTGCTGCAAACAAAGCTAACACAGCACTAGGATTTATAAAAAGAAACTTTACTTATAAAAGCGAGGAGATAATTATGCCACTATATAAAAGTATTGTCAGGCCCCATCTCGAATACGCTGTACAGTTCTGGGCCCCTTACTTAATAAAAGACATAGATAAATTAGAAGCTGTACAACACAGAGCGACAAAACTTATCCCGTCAGTACGTAACAAACCTTACCACGAGAGGCTAAAAAAACTCAATCTATTTTCCGTCAGAAAACGAAGACTAAGGGGGCAGCTTATAGAGTGCTTCAAAATACTTAAAGGATTTAACAACGTTAATGCCAATAACTTGTTCACACTGACAGGGGAGTGTCCCACCCGTGGACATGATTCAAAACTTAAGGGTAAAAGAGCCACTATGGATGTAATATAAAACTTCTTCACTTACTCGATTATTAATGATTGGAATAATTTGCCAAACGCAGTAGTGGACAGCAAAACTATAGATTCATTTAAAATGAGATTAGACAAACACTTAACAAATATTGGAATTGTTTAGCATAAGCTACAAAATAAAATAATATTACAAAAATATAACTCTTTCAGGTTTATGTAAGTGGTTTTCATATTCATTTCATTTAATTACTATTCAATGCAAATTTCCTTCAGGTACTGTCTTCTTACACCTGCAAGGTACTTTTCCCAAATTATTTCATGTACGGCTTTTGCCGGAGGGAGTGGAGGGTGGGGAGAGCCTAAAACTTTTCTATCCTTTACTTCTACTATTCTATGTGTAAGTGGCAGTAGATTTAAGGCCAGATCACCTTAGTCTGGGCCGTAAGGCCCGTGTAATCTGTGTATCTATGTAACTCTATGTAACTCTCTCTCGCCCCCCCTCCTCCTCTCTCTCCCCCCCTCCTCTCTCTCTAGCCCCGCTCCTCGTCTCTCTCGCCCCACTCTCCTCCTCTTTCTCTCGCCCCTCCACCTCCTCTCTCTCGCCCCCCTCCTCCTCTCTCTCGCCCCCTCCTCCTCTCTCTCGCCCCCCTCCTCCTCTCTCTCTCGCCCCCCCTCCTCCTCTCTCTCGCCCCCTCCTCCTCTCTCTCGCCCCCTCCTCCTCTCTCTCGCCCCCTCCTCTCTCTCTCGCCCCCCTCCTCTCTTTCTCTCGCTCCCCTCCTCTCTTTCTCTCGCTCCTCTCCTCTCTTTCTCTCGCTCCCCTCCTCTTCTCTCTCTCTCTCGCCCCCCTCCTCCTCTCTCTCTCTCGCCCCTCCTCCTCTCTCTCTCGCCCCCTCCTCCTCTCTCTCTCGCCCCCTTCTTCCTCCTCTCTCTCTCGCCCCCTCCTCCTCTCTCGCCCCCTCCTCCTCTCTCTCTCTCTCGCCCCCCTCCTCCTCCTCTCTCTCTCGCCCCCCTCCTCCTCCTCTCTCTCTCGCCCCCCTCCTCCTCTCTCGCCCCCTCCTCCTCTCTCGCCCCCTCCTCCTCTCTCGCCCCCTCCTCCTCTCTCTCTCGCCCCCCTCCTCCTCTCTCTCTCTCTCGCCCCCCTCCTCCTCCTCTCTCTCTCTCTCGCCCCCCTCCTCCTCCTCTCTCTCTCTCTCTCTCTCTCTCTCTCGCCCCCCTCCTCCTCCTCTCTCTCGCCCTCCTCCTCCTCCTCCTCTCTCTCTCTCGCCCCCCTCCTCCTCCTCTCTCTCTCTCTCGCCCCCCTCCTCCTCTCTCTCTCTCTCGCCCCCCTCCTCCTCTCTCTCTCTCTCTCTCGCTCCCCTCCTCTTCTCTCTCTCTCGCCCCCCTCCTCCTCTCTCTCTCTCTCTCTCTCGCCCCTCCTCCTCTCTCTCTCGCCCCCTCCTCCTCTCTCTCTCGCCCCCTTCTTCCTCCTCTCTCTCTCGCCCCCCTCCTCCTCTCTCGCCCCCCTCCTCCTCTCTCGCCCCCTCCTCCTCTCTCGCCCCCTCCTCCTCTCTCGCCCCCTCCTCCTCTCTCTCTCTCTCTCGCCCCCCTCCTCCTCTCTCTCTCGCCCCCCTCCTCCTCTCTCGCCCCCTCCTCCTCTCTCGCCCCCTCCTCCTCTCTCTCTCTCGCCCCCCTCCTCCTCTCTCTCTCTCTCGCCCCCCTCCTCCTCCTCTCTCTCTCTCTCGCCCCCCCTCCTCCTCCTCTCTCTCTCTCTCTCGCCCCCCTCCTCCTCTCTCTCGCCCCCTCCTCCTCCTTTCTCTCTCTCGCCCCCTCCTCCTCCTCTCTCTCTCGCCCCCTCCTCCTCCTTTCTCTCTCTCGCCCCCTCCTCCTCCTCTCTCGCCCCCTCCTCCTCCTCTCTCTCTCTCGCCCCCTCCTCCTCCTCTCTCTCTCTCGCCCCCTCCTCCTCCTCTCTCTCTCTCGCCCCCTCCTCCTCCTCTCTCTCTCGCCCCCTCCTCCTCCTCTCTCTCTCTCGCCCCCCTCCTCTATATCTCGCCCCCCCCTCCTCTCTCTCCTTAGTGGCTAGTGAACCACTACTAAAAGTTATCCACAAAACCTTTTGAAGTTTTGTTTATTAGCACTAGCTTGGTCATTAAAGTGACGGATGTTGCAAAATTTCAAGTTGAATAAGAACATAGCCCTTCCCATTTTTTTTTCTCACCCTCCCCTTTTCTTCTCGGTTTTCTCATTGTCTCAATCTCAACAGGGCTCAAACGGGATTCGAATATACGGTTTAACGCTTCGGTAAAAACGGAAAGTTGAATTCGGTTTTACGCATTGTGGTCGTCAGTTTCCTAAGCAATCCCGTAAAATCCAAGGGAAAAGTATTCGGTAACCTTAAAGTGGTTTTCCCCTTTCGTTTTATGCTGGAACGGATTCTTGTGAGGCGGTCCTTCCTCAACAACAGCAATTTTGCGAGTCCGATTTACCTCTTTAAGCGACCGCATTGTATGCGAATTTCTGTACAGCAGCGTTTTAGTTAGTACACTGAATCCTTGTGCTCTTTTGTGTATATTTATTTGCATTTGAATGGTGGGATATGTGCTCTGCTGTAACGAAAATTTATGGCGGTAAATAAAGTTGGCAGTTGCAGTGGCTGTAACAGTCTTGGTTATCATTTTTATTTTTTGTATTTGTTAACCCCAAACTTCTCGTAATTTTCTCCTCCATTCGAGTAAGCATGAATCTTTTGATCACCTAATTGGTGAGGGAAGGCAAGGGGTGAAAGGGAGTGAGGTAGGTGGTCATGTTTTCTCCACTGGCCAATAGGAAATTTATTGAAAGATCATCTTGAGCGGATTGTTGATAGAAATGATTTATTCGGATCAATTGTTGTTCACTGGAGAAAGAGGCAAGAGGCAGGATTTGAGATCTTCTTTGCAAATATGTCTTTCTCCGACTAGCGCAGGGGCCAGAATACGCAATCTATCTTCATTAGTCTTCGAGTGTTTTTATAGTATCTGGTTGGGAGGGAGCTCGGGTTAAGTCCTGTCATGTGTAACCCCGATAGCACTTTTCAGATATCTCCTTTATGGCTACGATGTCCGTTTTTATCAATTTTAAGTTTAAAGTGAAAATGATGAAATTAAACTCGCGTTCACCAGGGACGCAACTCTGCGTGATGGGATTTTTTGAAGAACACAAGAGGTGGTCGTGCAAAGACGGTCGAAAAGGGGTGGGGGCGCTTTTGGGCAACTCATTCTCTCAGCCAGCGCCAGTCCCTCCTTCACCATCACAGGGGACTGCCAAGAGAGCAGACAGGCGGCCCAGAATTGACCGCTTCGGGTGGGAGCGGCTTGATAGGGTCAACGGCCTTATGGAGGCAAGGAATAGCAGGGCCCGCCGGGCCGTGCCCCCTGCAGTCCTGCATTTACAGTTTGAAGGGGGTCGGCATGCCCTTCCCCCTATCTTCCCCGATAGAAGTATGTATGTTTGCCCCGGCCTGAGACGCTACAAAAAGTACCTCGAATGAGATCCGTGATGCTCTGGTGAAAATGGCCACATGGAGCCCCCATTGGATGGACATGGCGCGGAGGTGACGCAGCCCCAGGAGGCAGAATCGTCCATGGGGTCGAACCCGGGCTTGGTGCCAAACACCGAACTTGAGTCCGACCCCTGTGCAAGTTTCTCCTCAGACGGCTCGTGCCATCGAGGGCTCAAGGAGAGGAGGGACCCCCTTCCCAGGCTGGTGCCCCTTTGATAGCCAAGATCTTGATCTCGGAGAAGGAGCTGGCTAAGGCCGGTCTTTGCGGCTTAGAAGCACCTTCTTGCGATAGTAACAAGCGGATGGGTACGCTGCCATTTCGGCAAGTGGCCAGCCCAAGATCGGCAACTCCGGTCCGTCCTATAGGTGCCCTCGGGTCAGGGTGCCCAGACTAAGACAGTCGCACGACCGCTGAGCAAAGTCTAAATTAAGTCGGGGGGGGGGGGCTTCAAATGGGGATGGCAGCATAAGAGCCAAGGGCAACATGATACTTCATAGGAGAGCATTAGCTAGCTTGATTGGTAGAGAGCCGATGACCCGTTTCTCGGACGGCTGCCTTTGGCTAATGCGTCGGACCCTTCGTAGGCGGCCATGATTTTTGTCCTACACTTGATGGTACGCCGGTGAGTGTAACAACGTACCCTACCATGAATTTCGTGAAACGAGTTGTTTATGCTACTACTCTTTTCAAGACCACCTTAGAGCTGGCGCGAAACAGTGAAGGGCCTCGAGACCCATCCCTACACTTAGTCATGTTAGACTGACAGGCTCCCTCGGTCGGCGCGTGCCGGTTGTTATCGCTACCGCGTAAAGGCATTTATACCACGGCCGTAACGGTGCTATTACTGCCACCTCTTTCGACATACAAATCGCTCGTGCAAAGTCGGACTTACACGAAGTTTGTGTAAGTTGCTCCAAGGTCGTACACATTCTCCCTATCGTGGATAGCCAAGTGTCTCAATTGCGAAGATCCACACCCACTTTTTCGAAGCAATGTGGTGCGTATCTCCTTGAGAAAGAAGTCGACCATTCAGGCTATGAATCATCATCTCATTTCTCTAGATTAACGATATCTTCATGGCGCACCCGGCGTTGCCTGGAATGGGACGTCTTGTGCCTCAAATAAAAAAAAAACCCCACACATCCTCTGCTTCTGGCCCTTCCATGCCTATGAGCACGATCGTTTCCCCATCCATTCGAAAACCTTCTGCGGCTCTACTCACACCGAGCGCTCCCCTATTAGAACTAGAGGCACAAAGGGTTCACACGCAAACTCCACTTACCCCCCCCTCCTCATTTCTTCCAACGTGACCGTTTCCCGTAACCAGGCCGCCCCTCCACTGATTCATTTGACTCACAGGAGGCAACACCCTAAAGGCGGTCGTGAGGTCTTCCGGTGTTCCTAAATTGACCCCCGAAAGGAGGCAAGCACCAAGGGACATTCGCCCCCATACGCCCCCAGTCAGGGCTGGGGGGGTAGGGTGGCTCAGAGATGGTGGATCCTCCAAAGGAGCGACCCCGCCATCGAAGTCGCCCCGCCCGCCTAATCTTTCGAGGTGGAGGGAGCCTAAAACTCGAATGGCGAGCCCAACCTCCCCGAATAAGCCCTCAAAGGCTTCAGCGCCTTGTTCGGCCAACAGTACCCCGAGTTCTGTCTCCGGGAAGCGTACGGCCATTCCCGTGATGGTCTTTTCTGCGAAGAGGGGCTCCCGAAATTGCTCAGAGCTAGGCCTGCGAGGCATAATCGTTCAATGGAATTGCTTAAGATTCCGGCACAACTGGAAGGATCTGCGGAGGCTTTTCCCCTCCTCTTCCTTGTTAGCTATAATTGTGCAGGAGACCATGCTTGGCGCGTTTCCCCTGCCTACTCTGCCGAGGTATAAGGATTCCATGATCCCACCACCACGGGATGGACGCCCCGCAGAAGGTTGCACCATTTACACCCTGTATGATGTCTCGTTCTTTTCTTTACTTTAAATGCCTCAGTTCAGATAGTAACAGTGCAGCTACACCTGTATAGAAGGTATACTATTATTTCTGCGTACACTCTACCGTCAGCAGACTTCGACGCGGGGGACTTCCGCCGCGTTGCCGTGACCCTTTCTACCTCGGATATCTGAACGGTAGAGACCCTATCTGGTGAGACTACTCGATTGATCCCAGGGGTCAAGTCCTTGTCGACCTGATCGACGAGCTGGAGATAGGTGTCCTAAATGTGGACGAGTTTACGCATCCCTGCCCGAGAACCGCTTCATTTTCTTGTCTATCTTTCTGCTCTATAGATGGACAGGCTGATTTTGGGTGGGTGGGGGATCGATGACATCCATGGTTGTTCACTTTCTCATTCCAATGTCATTTTCTATGCCGCTGCCACCCGAGAGCCCGCCCCGGTGGTGCTTGGCGCGGGTGCGGTAGTCCGCATTTCAAGAAATCACTGATTTATCGTATCTTAGTCGCGGAGTTTAGGTCGTTAGATGAGGCCGTTGAGTTCTTCTCCGGCAACCTCATCGCCGCGGCCTAACTACTATTCCTAGAACTTCGCCGTTTTGCACGTTGATCACTCCCGCGGTGCTCAGCAGAGTGTGAGACGGCCCTCAAACAGGGTTGGCAAAACCCCCCAAATTTTGAAAAAGCCCAATAAAACCCAGGTTTTATTCTGGGGGTTTTCAAATCTTAAGTTTGTGCAAAAAAACAAATGCTACAAGCATTAGAATAACAGAAAAAGAATAGCTATCTCTATTTTTATATAATATTAATAATTATTTAGTTTAATAATTATATTATAGTAAGAATAGATCACAGTAACAGATCACTGATCGAGAATTTGTGGTACCCATGTCCCATGATAGCCATAACCTGTAGAAGGAGAGATGAATTATTATGAGTCAGTATCAGAGAAATAACCTTAATTTAATACATATTTGTTGAAATTATAAACATAAATATGAATTTCGAATAAAATAATGATAAGTAGCATTTATTTCTTGAAAAAGAATGTAATTTTGAAAAAAACAACAAAACCTGGGTTTTTGAGAGCTGGTTTTTTTTTTATTTGCCCACCCTGCCCTCAAACAGAAGCGTTATGCCTATATTTGCTATAAGCGCCGCCCTAATGACTTCACTGTCGCTAATATCATCGAGCTAGGGCTAGGTTCAGGTATATTTCGAAGCACGCCCACCGCTCTTCTTGGCGTGCATACGTGCTTTGACTTAATTGGGAAGACCCCTCTAGCAGAGGTGTGGAAGCGAGTCAAATTAAGAGAATTGGACTTCAATCTCGGACCCTGCCTCCGTGACAGAATCCTTCGCGACCGCATTCTCTAGCCGGGATGCTGCTCCGCCAGCATTCAATGCACGTTGTGATGTCGCGGAAGGCCGCCGGCTGGACTTTACCTCCAGAGGCGGAGAACCCTTCAACGACAGGTTTACTCTGGGTGTTTGCTTCCGCTCTAGCTTCTTGCGGGGACGGTGCCCCGGGTCCAGACGATGTACGCCATGCTTCGACACCTAGGTGAGCAAGGCATGGCCTTTCTATTAGAGTTGTCCAACATGATCCGGGTAGAGGGTATCCTCCCAGATTCCAGGCGAATCGCTACTCTGATCGCCTTTCGCAAACCGGGGAGAGATCACTCTACCCCGACCTGTTTCCGCCCAGTCTCTCTAACCTCCTGCTTGTGCAAGTTGATGGAGAGATTGGTAAATGTCAGATTAGACATTTTTTTTCTAGACAGTGGAGGCCATCAGATTCTGTCGTCTGCACAGTTCGTCTTCCGCAAGTTCTACTATACGTTGGATGCTCTGCCCCGACTGGAAAATGCCGTCGGCGAGATCTTCCGTCGTAGGCAGCACTACACCACGGTGTTTTTCGATCTGGGGAAGGCCTATGATACCTCATAGCGATGCGGTATCATGGAGACTTAACACGATGGGGGCGAGAGGACGCCTCCCAATCTTTATATCTGAGTTTTTGCGAGATCGGCGATTCCGCGTACGGGTAGGGGGTGGGGCTCTCTCCGGCCTAATGGATCAGGAAGAGGGTGTCCCGCAGGGAAGTATCTTCATTGTCTCACTCTTTGCCCTGAGCATCAACGGCATCACCTCTGTGTTGCTAGAAGATGTTCTCGCTACGGTCTACGTGGACGACCTTTCGATCTCTCTTGGCGCGACCCAGATGCCAACTCTGGGGCATCCATTATAACAGGGGCATTGAACCGCATCTCTCGCTATGCCGAAGCGCACAGGTTTCGGTTTTCCTTGACCAAGACTAAGGGGGGTGCATTCTGCCGCCATTCACGGCTCCACCCTGACCCAGACTCATTTATCAATGGGGTGCGCCTGAAAGTGGTGGACTCGTACAGTTTCCTTTGTCTTGTATTTGGCCGACGCCTCGCCTGGGCGGCTCATTCGCAGCCTTAGGCTCTCTTATACCCGCGCCATTGATATTTTCGTTACGTGACGTTCAGGGCCTGGGGCGTTGATAGGGCTACTGCCTTAATTTTTTATCGATCTTTTGTTCGTTTGAAGCTCGACAACGGATCAGAGTTTTATGTACCACACTGGCCTTCACCTGGCGACCAGTGCCTTCCGCACTTATCCCATCGAGAGTCTACTTGTAGATGCTGCGGAGATGCCACTCGCTCTGCGCCGTGCACTATTTGCCTGTACGCGCGTGCCCAGCGCCCTTCTCAGTCGCGCCAACAGCTCTCACTGCACCGCAGCTGATCTCGACGGTGCCTATCCTGCCAAGAGACGCCAGTCATACCCTAAGCCCTTTGAGTTTAGGGCTAGGAAATGCCTTCGAGAGCTAGATATAGCTCTCGTGCCCGTGGTGCCCTTGGTTCTGCCCAGGATCCCACCCTCGAGGCTACCACCTTTGACTATTTGTCGCCACGCCTCTGCCCCTAAAGATTTTACAGCGCCGGAAGTATTTCCTTCGTCCATTTTGGCGCACACTTCGTATCACACTGGATCCTTGCGAGTGTATACGGAAGGCTCCAAATTCCAAGAGTGGTTCGGTTTCCACGCCGTATCCCCTCCGTCTGAAGTCATCGGGCTCTGCCAGGCGCTGAGTCTGTCTTCAATGCCGAGCTGGTTGCAATACACCGCTAAGTACGGGAGATAACGCGACGTGCCCGGTTTGGAGACCGGATTGTGATTTAAACGCTCTGAGTGCTCTCGGCGCATTGAAATCTCCGCATCGTATGATTCGCGATATCCTTATCGCCACGGTTTTGGCGAGCCGGGCGGATGTCGAGATTATCTTAACATAACATAATTTCACGGATGTCAAAAGCCTCAAGGGTCTATCAAAGGTCATCCGTATCTTTCAAAACCCACCCACAAAATGCATCCATAGGATTATGTCAGATCATGCATCTACAATATACAATTTGAACCATCCACATGAATGTGTGAAAAAAAAAGCATCCTTATTAAGACTCGTCAAAATCCAAATCAATCATAATTTATAATAATAAAAAAACTGCATCCACAGGAATGAGTCCAGAATACCCCTCAAAGCTAACCCTCCCCTCCTCATATAATCATCTAATCTGCGTTTGAAAACATTCAAGTTTGGACTGTCCAGTCTACCCCTTCAGATGGCAAACTATTCCACTAATCTACCACGATTTGTGAAAAAATATTTTCTAACATCCAACCTGCATATCTTTTTTTAATTTTTAAGTGGTGACCCTTAGTCCTATTACCACCTTCCAACTCAAATAGCTTGCTAAAATCAAACTTATCCATCCCAGAACAGATTTTTAAAAGTTCAATCATATCTCCCCTCATACATCTTCTCTCAAATGAGAACATATTTAGTACCCTCAGTCTATCTTCATATTCAAGGTGTTTCAAGGAAGCTATTATTTTTGTTGCCCTCCTTTGTACTGACTCTAGCATGTTGATGTCATGTCTAAAATGTGGTGACTATGCTTGTATACAGTACTCTAAATGTGGCCTAACATACGAGTTGTAGAGTTTAAGGATAACCTCTCTACTCTTGTAGCTAACATTCCTCTTAATGTATCCTAGCACCCTATTTGCTCTATTTTTGCCTCAATACACTGCTTTGAAAACTTCACTGACCTATCTACTACTATGCCTAAGTCCTTCTCATCCTCAACTGAATTCAGCCAATGCCCATCCATTTCTTAGCTAAATTCCCTATTATCCCTTCCCACGTTAAGAACTTTGCATTTTTTAAGGTTAAAAGTCATTTGCCACTTCTGAGCCCAAGCTAATAGAGTTTAACTTCTGCTTGGTTCCTTAACCTGTAGGAATTCCGGGGACTTAACACGCCGATGAGGGAGCCAAAGAGTCCGCGAGGACTGTTCGTTCGAAGCCTAACTACGGATGAGAATTTTATACATCCACAATCATGCGTGTATTGCGGAAGGTGGGCTCACTCTACTACACCGGTCTCCGCCTGGCGACTGGTGCCTTCCTGACGTTCCCCATTGAGGCCGAATTGTCGTTGCTGTTGAGATGCCACTCGCTCTCTGGCATGTATACTGTGCCGCGCATTATGTCTCTGTCTGTACGCTTGAGCGCGGCGCCTCCCTCAGTTGCCAACGACTCTCACTTCCTCCGCAGCCAATCTCGAAGGTTTTTATGCCTCGAAGCTAGTCATACCTTTAGACCTTTGGGTTTAGCGCTTGGAAATCTTTCTAGGGCTCGGTAGCGCCCCTGGTTTTGCCCAGGACGCCACCCAGGAAGGTATCACCTTTGACTATTTGTAGCCATCCTCTGCTCCCAAAGTTTCCACGGCGCCTAGAGTATTGCCTTCAGTCTTTTTGGAACGCACGTCGTCCCACGTTGGGTCCTTTTTTATACGGGTGGCTCCAAGTCCCAGGAAGGAGTCGGTTTCCACGTCGTATCCCCATTATTTGAAATCAACGGAGCTCTACTGGTTGCTGCATGTCTTCACTGCGGAGTTGTGTCTATATACAACTCGCTACGGTATATAATTCGTCGTGACCGGTTCTGAAATCGAATTGAGATCTATAGCCACTCAGAAAGCGCTTGACTACTGAAACTATATCTTGCTAGGTTGCTCGACATGTGGGAATTTCGGGGAATGAGCGCGACGATGAGGGTGCCAAAGAGTCCGCCACCGTCAGGGCTGGGCGACCAGAGTAGCATTTCGCTCTTCCTCACACCGATTACATGCCAGGAATACAGAGCCTCTGGCAAAGAAGATGGGAGACGGTCGAGGGGAACTTTAAAGTTGCGTGCCATTGCCCCGCGACTCTTGCCATGGACCTACCCCATAATGCTGCGATGGCTTCAGGTTGCTTTCTGTCTTCTCCGAATTGGACAGACTCGCGGGACGCACCGCCATTTGATAGAGCGCTCGCCTGCGCCTTATTTTGACGACTGCGTTCTCCCCCAAACTGTTCGGCGCATTCTTGTTGAATGTCCAAGTCTCTCTGATCTTGGCGCACGTTACCCGTCCCGGTACCGGGACCAGCGGCGTCGCTATTGATTGTCCCTTGTACTCGTTACGGGTTCGTGTACACCGAATCGTGGACTATCTGACTTTTTGGATGATTCTGGCCTCCTCCATTTTATTTGACCCTTTGTTGTAAGGCGCCTTTTCCTGCACTCGGGAGAGCTCCCCCATCCTTCAACACCGGAACGTCCTTCCTTCTTGTTTTATCGTTGTTTTTTTTGTTATTTTTCTTTTTTTTTTGTTTTTTAGCGAATTTTAGAAGAGGCTTTTACTATACTAGAATTATAATACGGTGACTTACGAGGGACGGTCAATAAGTTTTGCAATTTGGATATAAGGAAACGAGATATGAGGAAGTGTTTTATTATTTTCCAATATAACTACCCTCGACTTCAATGCACTTGCGCCACTTGTCCCCGAGGCTTCGAATTCCCGACAACCAGAAATCTCCCGACTGCTGTTCAATCCACTCCTGGACGGCGAGCTGGACATCTTCATCGTTCCCGAACCGGCGTCCAGGCAGTGCAGCCTTGAGCTGGCGGAATAAAAAGTAGTCGCTAGGGGCCAGATCTGGACTGTAGGGGGAGTGGTTGAGCTCCTCGAATCCGCACTCGCGCAGGGCAGCTTGTGCAAATCTGGCCTTGTGGACTTTGACGACGTTGAAGTCGATCATGGGGCGTGAGGTTTCTAGGGACCCAACGGGCAGAGGAGACCTTGGTCATAGCCAAATTGTTGTGGATGATGTTGATAACACTTCCATGTGGATATTCCAAGTTCTCGCTCGATTTCTTCGACCTTCACCCGTCGATTTTTGAGGATCATCCTCTCCACACGGGCCATATTGTCCTCGTTGGTCACGTCTAACCGGCGTCCTGGACGGGGGTCATCTTCAAGGGACTCACGACCATGGCGGAACTCCCTATACCAGCGAGCAATTTTGGCATAGGAAAGGGAGGTGTCGGTGTATACTGCAACCATGCGTTCATGGATCTCTTTTGCATTCTTGCCTTCCTTGGTCAAAAATTTGATCACTGCGCGGTGCTCAACCTTCTCCATTGTTGAAAGATTTGTAACTGACGACCTGCGATCAGCTACTGCTTCTTAAATAGACGAGGCAGGAGCGTGCGGCTGCAGGTCCTGACTTGTCATAACTTGTCCTAATACCCCCCACAAACAGCCATCCCCCTTCCTCTGTTTTGCCCTACCGATTCATTCGCAAAACTATTGACCGCCCCTCGTATGTCCTTGAAGGCAGTCGCGAGATTGGCGAATTAAAAAAAAACTGTACTCTTCAAGATTCCTGGTTTTCTTCTACCCCACTGATATTCAAGTTGTACTCTTCAAGATTCCCGGTTGTCTTCTACCTCACTGATATTCAAGTTGTACTCTTCAGGATTCCCGGTTGTCTTCTACCTCACTAATATTCAAGTAGCCTGTTTTTCTTCTCGCTCGTTTCTCCTTTTTTTGCTAGTGCGTGGTGGTATAAATCCTGCATTTTTATTTCATAATTGTCATCTTTTTTGACTACCTCGCTTCTAAGATTTTATATTGGCCCATCTGTAGAGGCGGAGAAATCGGTCTTTCGGTCAAGTGGAATTATGAGACCGATCCATTATGCCACGTTCATGACCACTGATTAATGTTAGGAGATTATCAGAATTTAAGTGGGGGATCCACAGAGGTACCTATTAGTTTTTGTAGTATTGCTGACGTAATTCCCCCCCCCCCCCACCACACACACATATGGTCCCACTTGGTACGGTGGCATCCGGAGCTAAATTATGTTAATAGCTTTTGTCTTCCTCACTGCGTACGTGTTAATCCATTTTCTTTTGTTTTTGGTTTTCCTCCCCTTTCATATCCGTTTCTCATTAAGCCCAATAACTGTGAACTAAGCCTCCTACACCATTGTCTTTCCTGGTCCATGGTATGTCGATATATATTTCTACGGAGGAGTTTATCTTTACTCCTTTAGGACACGAGCATCGCTTTGTTGGTGACTCTTCCACTTTATTTTATTCGTTCAAATTTATTATGGATATTATCGATAATTAACCAATAAAGATGATAATTAGTTATGTTTGAAACCTTTTAAACTATTTTTATCAGTATCGAAGTAATAATAATCGTATGTTTTGCACAACGCTACATAGGTTTGCCAGGATATTGCGCAATGCTCACCAAGGAGTCGAACTAAGATAAAATCCTTTCCTACGTTTAGTCATCTCAAGCCTTGGCGTAATTAAACCGGCAGTCGCTTCTGCTTATTGGATAAAGACGTACAAGATAAAGGAAGTTGTTGCTATGTTTATTAAAGACTTTACGTGATGAGATAATCAAAATGTTTTGACCCTTGCCTTGCGTCATTCGACTAAATTGTAGTAAACTACGTCTTGCGTTCAAATTGTTGTGTGCAAGTTTGTGGAGGGCGGCAGCGCTCCGAGGCGCGCTTCCTTTAAATGGTTATGCGCCGTATTTACGTAAAACCTCATCGCTTTTTTGAAATCCTCCTCTCTTCTCTTCCGGTATGTTTGGTGCTTTTTCGTCAGAAAGGGTGGAAAATGATGGGTTTGGAAGTGACACTGCCCCCCCCCCCCCCGACTTCTCTTTTTCATGCTCAGCAATAGAAGTTTTTGAAATAAAGAAAAATAATGGTAGTAAAATATAATAATGAGACTTGTATCACTTTTAATTTTTCTTACAGTTGATTTAGTTTGCAGTTTATTATTTTGTGAGGAATTTACGTAGGTTTTCAGCTCTGTATCGTTTTTTTCTAAAGTTTCATCCTGATTATCGATATTTTCAGAGTGGTCTAGTTTCTTACCTCGGTTATTTGTATGCACACGGAGGAGAGGGTATGTCAGGAAGTTACAAAAATTGCGTAAGGTCGGGAACCCACCACCCCTCGGATTTGAAGCGCATAGCAACGAGGGCGTATCCAGCTCAAAGTTTGTAAGGAAAGATCCTTAAAGAAATTGGTAAGGTTATAGGAATTTAATGTGTGGAGGATATATAGCAGCGAATCCTCTTGCAGGAATTAAAGAAAGAGGCTGGCAAGATTGCCAGCATGGGCACACCCACTGAGCAGCTATTAGGGTGGGAAGGGCACAGAATCCTCCAGATGTCAGCCGCAGCAAAGTTGCCCACGCTACATATGGCATCCTCTCGTTGATGCGTGAAAGGAAAAGGAAGATGTGTGTGGGGGGGGGGGAGAAAAGGGTGGGAAAAATGCGGGCATATTACCCCCTATCCCCACGCAGAGCCAAGGGGGGGAGAGATGAACTATCCACCCTACCTGCCCCGACCACTAAGAATGGACGAAATATACACCTGCTTCATTTGGCTGATCCACGGGCTTGGTCGAAGGGAAAGATTTAAGAATAGAAAAGGGTATTTAAATGTCGTTAGGCCTGGAGAAATAACTTTGTTCACTCCTTTGATGAGCGGAGAAAAAGGGAGTGTGTCGTAGAATAGGCTCCCGACGATATACTCTACATATCTATTCTTTGTGGGGATTATTTTATATTTGAGTGCGTGGTGATCAGATGGCCGAGAATGGTTCAAAAAAGGGGGCCTGGAGAGGGTTTATTTATCTTCAATATACTTAAGAAGTGGAACGGAGCCCAAGGATAAATAATATTGCAAACATTAATAAAATAGAATTTTATTAATTAATCTAATAAAACAACACACGGAAAATATTTACATGACCGGAGATTAAAATGGGAGATACACAGGAAACAAAAAAAGTCGTGGGAATATTTGACTAAGCGGAGGATTAAGATATGGAGGGATTTAAAACGACAAAACAAACAAGAAGGGAAATGGTTGGCTAAAATCCGTTTAAAGCACAGGGTTGCGTTGACACAAAATTAAATAGTTAAATGTAATGCGTAGCTTACGCAATTATAAGGTTGTCGTGGCAGAGGAAGGCGATGGGAAGGAATCTTCCGTCCAACTGGCGATTTATTTTCCAGTAGAAGGGGTTCTTCGGGGGGGTTGTCCTTAACGAGGGGGAAGGACTGACTTCGAGGAGTGAGAGCGAAGTGGGGCTCGGAAGTACGAGCGATCCTTGAGACAGGATATCGGAGATGTTCTAGATGAACAATGGAGGTTATTGGTGTAACCAAGCGTTCTCTTGGAGAACGTTAAAAAGGGGGAATTGAATTACCACTGACGTGATTTCTTGGGAACGAGAACCGTTTTTTGACGAACGGGCTGGAAGAACAATGGCTGTTCTAAAGTTGTTCTCTTTCTGAACAACAGGGGGAGGGAGGGCCTGTTGACGGTAATGAATAGATTTTGCTTTAGATAAACTTTCATTGATCACGTGGAGGGGATAATTTAATTCAATGAAACTGCAGATTATATATGTAATCTCATTTTCTAGAAAGCAAGGGTTACATCTCCTTATTGCTCTCAAAAACATACCTGATGCAACGGCTCGATTAATGTTAATATCATGATGAGAAAAAAATGGATATACAAGTTAGAATGAGTCGGGTTTCGGTATATAGTGAAGCTAATTTTATCAATCTCGTGTGGCTCTACAAACTGTCTCTCATTCTACATAGGAGAGACGGAAGAACCTTAACAAAATGAATTTATGAACATAAAAGCGATGTCAGACGAGGCAGTACTACATCCAGTATTTTTAATCATATTATTAATTTCAACCACCAAATTGACTATTCAAAGGCACAAATCATTTATAATTGTAAAGTTTTCCGTAAAAGAAAAGTAGTAGAATCTATATTAATAGGAGAAATTCACAATTTTAATTTGTCATATGGGCAATTGAAATGCAGCCCCCATTCCCGTAACCTGATCGTAAACAGCTTAGTCAACGATCTTAGACTCACATCCACTGATTAATGACCTTTTTCCCCCGTTTTGTGTTTTTTTTTTGATTTGCATGTATACGACTCAAGAGGGTATGATAAACTAAATACTGAAACAAGTCTCGTAAATTAAACTTTTGGCTCCTATACAGTGGTTTCACTATTATATCGTGTATATATATATATATATATATATATATATATATATATATATATATATATATATAATTTTTGTGTATCTTTAGATAGAAGTACATGTATGTGTATAGTATATCCTGTATTTTTTATATCCAACATTGCACAAAATGTTATTTTAGAATATTTTGTATATTGATATATTCTTGTATGTATTTTGTGTTTGTTTTTGCATATATGTAAGTTTATATCTTCCCACCCCGAATATGTTAACCAGCTTATGTAATTTACATAACATAGTTTATGCGACTTTTGCAACCCCTTTTTTAAGTCTTCCTAAACCTTCATTTCTGCCCCTCATTTATTCAACCATGTAGTACAACAAATTGCACTTCTGATTCGTAGCTTATCACTCCTATAAAATTATGTTTTCCTGGTAGGCTTGAAGTCCTGATCAAACCGACTAGGTCTAGTATGGACTCCACCTGCGACTACTACAGCCGATGGAGGGCTAACCTCATTCTGCTATGCCGTCGCATCTCTCTAAAAGGTTTCCTCAGACTAGAATTTGAATGTAGTACTAATAATTATATTCTATCACGAAACTAAAATTTAGAACTGAAAAGATGTAAAGCGAAAGTATACATTTAGCCCAATTACATATCACGAATGGCACAATTTTACTAAGATTTCAGCTTTAAATATTAGCCAACACACCAAAGTCTGAAGCGACATACATAAATCAATAGTTGGAGATAAAATATAATAAGATATTTAGAAAGAACTCGAGAATTGAAGAAGAAATTTGCAGATGAGAAATGTCTTATCGGAGACGACTATTTTTAATTTAGCGGTGATATTTGTTTAATAGTGTTAATATAATTGAACTTATGTGCTTAGACAGGATTGCCACGAATACGGAAAAAAATAACGAACATGATTCTGGTCGACTTCTCCACTTAAAAAAAAAATACCTCAAAACGATTTCAGATCGATGGTAAAACCTATACTAAATTATTTCAATCATATAGCAGATAAGGATTATATTTCAAAGTTATTTGTTCTTCCCTCGCCCTCGCAGAGCTCGAATAGCTGTCTAAATTGAACCGCCTTCTGCGTAAAGAAGTGAGCCCCTGCCACCACACACACACACACACAAAAAAAAAAAAAAAAATCACCTTCCACCCTTAACGTTATGCGTCTCAATTTCTAAATATCAACTAGAAAATTGACATCACGGCCTTTTAATCCTCTGGCAATCAGTTATTCTTTTGGGGTCCTGAATGCATATTCCTTCCCGCTTCCTCGGGAATTATCTCTATCCTTTTAACTTATCTTCCATGCAGATCATAACTGCCTATTAAAGGAATTGGGAGAGCTAATGTGCGCGCTGTGATATTTAGGTTTGAATCTTAATTGAAATGCAATGGGTCTGTTCGGTTGGTACGCCCAGGTATGGCTGATTAAAGGGAGCTTTGTGTTTCCCTGTGAGATGATAACATTGATTTCTTTTCACATTCCCAGCCGTCAAAACGCTGGGAATGTGATTCCGCCTTGGCTGGATGGACTTCAGAATGCACTGAGCCTTATTGTGATATGTGCTTCATTATGAACCCGAAATGTAAACTTTATAGTGCTTATTATTTTTAGCCAAACGACGTCAACCCCAGTATTAATATTTTACATGTTTGTTTAAAAAATCAACCGGATCTCACCCAGCAATCAATATACGTACATCGTGCTGGTCAAAGTTTTTAAAATATTTTTTTTTAAATTTAAAACTTAATCAACACGAGCATCTCCCGCAGAAGGTGTATAAGGGAAGTTAAAAAAAAACAAGATAAAGGAAGTGAAGATGTGAAATGTATGTAGCCGCAGATCCACCTGCGGCTATTTGGATCCGGATGACACGCGATCCTACAGATGCCAGCTGCAGCATTGGTGGTACACTTGACACCTTGCAAGTTAGGCACTGGTGCGGAGAGGGCATGTCAGAGTAAAGTTCTGGGAAAATAAAGTAAATAAAAATGTGTCGGAGATGTTTAGTCGCAGATGTGCTGGTGAGGGTTCGGTAATTCCAACCCAAGTTTGAAAATCGTGTATTTAGACCCACTCCTGTTCTAACCTTCTTTCCTCGTGGTTTGCTGCAGTAATAAAGTTTTTCTTTCCACTAATTTAACACGCCTCGTTGCGCGCCTCTCGTCATGGTAAACAGTTTTCCCCTCTCTTTCGAGAGATGAATGGGGGCGAAATGCTCTGAGAAGATCCCCCCCACGGTAGCGAAGATTGAGAAGAAAGCGCTCGTATGTTGGTCGGTATTGTTGGAACGATGCTTTCACACGCTAAATGAAAATTACATTTGGAAAGTTGCTTGGGGATCGATAAAACAAATGCTCTTTTGTCCCTACCTTTTAAACCCCATGCATACCACTCGACTGTTGGTACCCAACATTTTTTTTCAGGCGTCGGTTCTCGTGTCACTTAAATTCCGAGGTGGATTTATACTCGTGTTCACCACGCAAAGGAACGTACCCGCTTTCGTTGCGGAATGGTGACAGTTTAAGGAAAGTTTTGCGTCCTCGGTCCCATTCCATGCTTCCTTGCCTTTACTTTAGCACTTGTTTACAAATGTATCTTAAAAACCTCTTGCTATTCTTTCTATAGTTCTCATTTTGTTCGAAGCCAAACCTCTTATGCCTGTAAGTGGGCGAATCGGGGCACTTTCTTGAGGGATCGTTTCCCAGACTGTGGCGGGTGGCGGGTACCGCTTGAAGGAGTCTTCCGCGAACTGCTCAGAGACGATTTTGGAAGTCCCATTTCACGAAGGGAGAGGGTTACGCGAGGCCTTTTTCTCTCGCCGCTTTTCCGGTTGGTCTAATTTTGGCTGCCGCGAAACTCGTCTAATTTACATGGACCGAGAGGGGAGGGGCGACCATTTGCTTGCTTGAATGGGCTTCAAGCTGTGGTGCGGGTTCGGACCTGAATCCGAGTTCGGTGGGTTTCATTAGGCTACTACATCCTTCTCTGCCTCTCGCTTACAACTCCAAAACGCTCTATCTGAAAGGGAGGGGGGGGGGGCTTATTCCCAGGGATTAAGTATATCAAGAGAACATTAGTTTTAGAATGTCTCTGCCCCCCCCCCCGAAAAAGGGTTCACGTTCGTGCCCTCTGTATTAACTTGTTCTCTGGGTACATATTTTTGTTGCGCAGGTTTAGGAGAGTTGCGTGCACTTTTCCAAATGTTTGCGGTATTGATAGCGTTTTCTACACGTTTAAGTCCCTCAGAGCGGCGGGCCTTCCCTGGGGCACCAAAGGGACCCTCGTATTTTTGCATTATGTATTTTACACACGTACAATTAACTAACATTACTTTTACAATTCCTTTCCAATTATTTAAAGTGGAATATTTGATAACTGCGGCATCGTGAAATTAAAAGCAAAGGAATTGTAAAAGTAATGTTAGTTAATTTTACCTGTGTAAAATACATAATTTAAATCTAAAATCTCCTGGGTTTTTGTGGGCCACCCTGTAGTTCGTTTTTGTTCATTATTTATTGCTAAAGTTTTCTATTGTTTTTTTATGTGTGTGTGTGGGTGGGTGGGGGGGGGGCACCCTTTATGTTGGCCGCCAGATGAGGTCGCTCTGCCTTCCCCCAAGTTCCTAATGCTACACTCTTTTTCTCTTGGCAACTCAAACCTCTCAACCTTGCGCCCATTTTTGCCGCTCTTACTTAGTGAATCTCTCTCAAAATATTTTGCTGGCGTCTCACTCTGATTTCCCCCTCACCATATAGGCGTATTCGTTCTCTTTAATATTCACCATTCCATTTTTGTGTCTCCACTTTTATCCTTCATCTAGCTCCCCGTTCATTATTTTTGTCGATTGGAAAAGCCGACGTTGGTTAATCGTTTCCTATTTTTCGCAACTTTCATTCTCGAAGACCACAAAGTCCTCTCATTTTTAGACTACTCTATTTTTGCACTTCCTTTCCGAGTAGTAGTAATAATAATATATATAAAAATAATAATTTTCTCAACCCCTTTCCCAGCAAAGACATCGACTTAGTTGTGTAGAGCGCACCGCCTTCTCAAATCTGTTGGCGAAAGGGCTTGATCGGGCGCCACAGCCAGCCAGCCAGTCAGCCAGCCAGTCAGCCACCTCATGGTTTCCGCCAGTTATGGGTTCGTCGTCGTATCTATGACGGTGCTGGGCGGTGAAGTCGCTTTTGGCTGTTTGCGATGCTGCCTCTGGATGAACCTTCAAGTGTGGTTCAGATGTGTATAATTAACTCTGATCAAATTATTAATGTTCTTGGTTGCAAATTCAAGTGTTAAAACATAGCTGATCCGAGAAGTTTTCTTTTTTTTAATATGTATAACAAAATCGGATGATTTTTACCGAAGCCATCATTAATTTGCTTAAAAATGTAGTTCCGCAGAAGTTTTGGTTCGTGCATAACATGTATTATTCATAGTTATGCAAAAAAAAATATTGCAAATGAAATGATTAATCGTGAATTTTACCGTGAACACGAGCTCCCTTCCTCATTTTCCTTAACTTCCCCGCGTCCTGCCTCGCTGCAAATTACCGAAGGTCTTCATCGCTGTGTCCTTGGTTGTGGTAAATTCGAATTTAAATTTAGCAAAGAGGACGAATCCTCACATTTCTTTCTAAAAGACCCGAAAGGGAAGGATACACGACCTTGTGGCCTAATTTGCATTTTAAATGTCCCTACCCCCTTGCGCTTTCTAAAATGAGCGTTTTTATAGGGAGAGGGGGCGAAGACCCTCCTTCGATGGCTTGGGTGAGAGAAGGGGCACTGCGTGAACCATTGCAAAATCATTTCAAGTAGCATGTATAGCTGGCGAAGGTATAGTCCACACCGCCTTAGTTATTCTCAAAGCATAGTTGTTGCGGTAAATATGTAGATTATCGGCGCGAACGATAGGACGTACTATTTCGTCCGTGTTCCAAAATGTTTCACGTTTTTGGAGTACATTTAAGTTGACGGCTCGTATGGGGGTAAACACAATGGGGGGACTACACTACGATGATCCTGAGTTTCATTAAATTGGGGCGTCTGGGGGGCACAGCCCCCCCAGTATATAATCCTAATTGTTTATAGAATAATAATTCGAAAAGGACTCAAACGCGCATGAATATTCCGACACGAGTAAACGATAATATTTACACCCAAATTTTTTTTTCGGCCGGGCCGCTAATCTACATATTTACCGTTGTTGCAACTGTCCCAGCTCTACCTCAGAAAAGGTGCCCCCCCCCCTCCTGTTCTTTCTCAGGGACCATTCCAACCTGCTTCTTGCTGAAGGAGGTTTACTCATCTCTTACGCCTACGGGTGAGGTTGCTTCCCCCTCACCCCTTTCCTCGGAGTCGCCCATGGATGACTCTCTATTTGCACCAGCGGCGGTTTCCCCCTTTGCTCCCACAGGGAACTGTCAAGAAAACAGGCAGGCGGCCCAGAATCGACCGTTCCAGGTTGGAATTTAAAACGATAGCTAGGCCTGTCGGGTTTTGCCCCCTACAGTCCTGTATTGACTTTGCAGTGGATCGTAGTGCCCTATCCCTGCTCTTTCCCGATGGAGGTTGGCTCGCCGGCCAAAAAGACCACAAGAGAGAAGAGTCCGATTGGGATCCCTGATACCTGGAGTGGGATGACGAAATGGAGGCCCTTCCTGAGCTGGACATGGTCTCGGAGGTGACCCTGAATGATTGCAGCGTCTTCCATGAGGGCGAACCCGGGCGGTGCCAAACACTTAACCTGAGTCCGCCCCCTGCACAAGTTTGTCCTGAGGTGACTCGGGCCCCCGAGGCATCATAGATATGATGGACCTCCTCCCCCGACTGGCACCCCTTTAAGAAGAAAGCCCTTCACCCCGGAGACGGATCTTACTGTGGCTGATCCTTCGGGCATGGGGGCTCCTTCCAGGGGTAGAAAGAAGCGAGTTGACTCGCCGTCCTCTTCTAAAAATAAAAAAAAACAAGAAGACAAGGACTTGCGGAGAATGTGATGCCGCCCTCCTCCATGAACCTCGTGAAAGGGGAACTCGTGGACTAATCATCGGAAGAAATCACTAAAGCTGGATGACCGGGATGCTTAAGGTCAAACGTATGAGAAAACAGGGATGGGCCTCGAGACCCACCCTTACACTCTTGTCACGTTCGTCCATGACATGCTCCCTGAGTCGGTGCGTGCCGGTTGGTATCGCTAGCGCGTGAAGGCATCCGTGCCACTGGCGCGGAGGTGCTACTAATGCTACCCCTTCGGCTATACGAATCGCTCCTGTAGATGTGCAAATTCGGGTTTACCCGCGGCCATACGAATTGCTCCTGTAGATGTACAAAGTCGGGTTTACCCGAAATGTGCCTAAGTTGCTCAAGGTCGTACACGATAAGTGTCAAGTGTATCAATTGCGGAGAGCCGCACCATGCTGTTTCGAAGCAATGTGATGTTTATCTCCTGGAGAAAGAGATCTTGGCCGTTTAGGCTGCTGATCGTCTCATTCCGCTAGGTTAAAGAGTTGCTCCTGACGCGCGCAACGCTGCCAGGTACCGCTTATGCCTCATTTTTTTTCTTTTAAAGGTACCCCCTGCTCCTAGCCCTCTTCCCCCCCATCCAGGCCTGCGAGCGCAGTCATTTCCGCGCCAATTCGAAAGCTGCGGGTTATATCGCCCACCTAATCCCGAGCGCTTCCGTGGTAGAACTGGAGGCACACAGTTCATACCCAGCCTCTGCTAAAACTATAGCTCCCACCCTCCTCCCCGAGCATGACTGTTTCTCGTAAGGCGAAACTGTCTAACGACTCGGTGGCGGAAACCACACTTAAGGTGGTCGTGAGGCCGTCTTCCCGGGTTCATAAAGCTGCTTCCTGAAAGGAGGCCAGTACCAAAGGAGCTTATGCCCCTACGCCACCACCCAAGTTTAGACTGGTCACGGTGGATCCTCGAAAGAAGGGAGGGACCCCCACCTCCGAAGCCGCCCCGCCCGCCGAAGGTTTCGAGGAAAAGACTCGCATAGTGATGCCTTCAGCGACTTATACGGCCGACACTGCCCGGAGTTTTTCTTCCGGGGAATGTACAGCCATTGCCTTGAGTCTTTTTCTTCGAAGAGGCCCTCCGCATCTCCACGGAGTTAAGCCTGGAAGGTATATTCCTTCAATGGAATTGCCGCGGACTCCAGGCCAACTGGAAGGAGCTGTGGAAGCTCGTCTCCTACCGTCCCATATTGGCTATCTTTTTGCAGGAGACCATGCTAGGCCCCCCCCCCTCTCTCTCTGCCCGTCTTCCCAGGGAATCAGGTTTTTGCAAACTCACAAACACAGTATGGGGGCCGGCCAGGAGGATGCGCCATTGACAACCGACATGTTGTTTCCGTCTATTTGCTATAAATACCTCTGTTTAGGCAGTGGCAGTGCAGCTACACCTGGATAGGAGGTATACTGTTATTTCCACGTACATTCTACCGTCAGCCGACTTCATCGCGGGAGATTTCCGCCGCGTCGTTGCACGGTTAAACAGCCTTATTTTTTTTGGGGGGGGGGTGTTCGATGACCATGGTAGTGATCACTTTCCCATTTAAATATTTTTTTTTTTTGCTGCCGTCGCCGGAGAGCCTGCCCCGGTGGTGCTTGGCGCGGGCGCGGTGGTCCGCATTTCAAGAAATGGCTGATTTCTCTGTCTCAGTCGAGGAGTTTAGTCGGTAGATGAGGCGTTGAGTTCTTCTCCGGCAACCTCATGGCCGTGGTTCTAACTACTATTCCTAGACCGTCTGGCCGTTTTGCACGTCGACCACTCCAGTGGTGGTCGGCCGAGTTTGAGACTGCTCTCAAACAAGCGTTATGCTTCGATGCGCTATAAGCGCCGCCCGACCGATTTCACTGTCTGTGAATTTCGTCGAGCTAGGACTAGGTTACGGTATATTTCGAAGCTCTCCCGCCGCTCTTCTTGGCGGGCATGGGTGTCTTTACTTAACGGGAAGACCGCTACAGTGGTGTGGAAGAGAGTCAAAAGGATTCGGGGCAAGTTCTCGCAGGACCCTCCCCCCTTCCCCTTGCCCTCTCCCGTTCTCCAGGAGAATGTGATTGCGCGTCGTGATGTCACGGAAGACCGTCGACCGGACTTTACCGGTCCCTACCCCCCCTGGTCGGGATGATGTCCCGTAAGCCATACTTCGACACCTAGGCGAGCGAGGCATGGCCTTTCTATTAGATTTATTCAACAGGATCTGGGTAGAGGGTATCCTCGCGGGTTCCTGGCGAATCGCTACTGTGCTCGCTTTTCGCAAACCGGGAAGAGATTACTCTAACCTCTTGCGTGTGCAAGTTGATGGAGAAATTGGTAAATGTTAGATTAACTTTTTTCTGGACAGTGGAGGCCATTTGTATTGTGCACAGTGCGGCTTCCGCAAGTTCCACTCCACGTTTGATGCTCTGCTCCTCCTGGAAAATGCCGTCTGCAAGGCCTTCCTTTGTAGACAGCACTACGCCACGGGGTTTTTCGAACTGGAGAAGGCCTATAATAACGCATGGCGATACGGTTCTATGGAGACTCCACACGATGGTGATGAGGGGACGCCTCCCTATCTTTATATCTGAATTTTTGCGAGATCGTCAATTCCGCGAATGGAATAGACGAATGGAGCAGGAAGAGGGTGTCCCGCAGGAAATTGTCCTCAGTGGCGCACTCTTTGCCCTGAGCATCAACCGCATCACCTCGGTGCTGCCAGAAGATGTTCTCGCTACGCTCTACGTGGACTACCTTTCGATCTCTTTTGGTTCGGCCCAGATGCCAACTCTGTAGCGTCGACTCCAACAGGCATTGAACCGCGTCTCTCGCTATGCCGAAGCGCACAGGCTTCGGTTTTCTTTGGCTAAGACTAAGGGGGTGCACTTCTTCATCTATCCACTGCTCCACCCTGACCCAGACTTGTTTCTAAATGTGGTGGTGCGCCTAGAAGTGTAACAAGGAGTAACAAGGAAAGGAAGTACCCTAGGAGACCTTACGGTGGACTTGCACCCTTTCCTTGGTCTTGTATTTGACCGACGCCTCACCTGGGAGGCTCATATTCGCAGCCTTGGGGTTTTCTACCCACGCCATAGAAATTCTTCGCTCCGCGACTTTCAGCGCCTGAGTTGCTGATAGGGCTATTAGTAGCCTTACTTTTTTATCGATCCTTTGTTCGTTCGAAGCTCGACTACGAATACGAGTTTTATGCATGTGCAGCCGAGCGTTTATTGCCGAAAGTGGACCACATCGGCCTTCGCCTAGCGACCGGTGCCTTCCGCAATTTCCCCATTGAGACCATACTTGTTGTTGGGGAGATGTCACTCGCTCTGCGCCGTCTACAGTGCATTATTCGCCTGTACGCGCAAGCCCGTCTCCCCCCTCGGTCGCCAATAGATCTCACTGCATCCGCAGCTGAGCTCGACGGTGCCTATGCTGCCGAGAGACGCCAGTCATACCTTAAGCCCTTAGGTTTTAGAGCCCGGAAACTCCTTTGAGAGCTAGATATATCTCGAGCCGGTGGTGCCCCTGGTTCTGCCCAGGACGCCACCCTGGACGGTACCACCTTTTACCATTTGTCGCTACGCCTCTGCTCCCAAAGCTTGTACAGCGCCGTGAGTATTCCGTTCGGCCTCTTTGGAGCACACTTCGTTTCGCGCTGGAACCGTGAGAGTGTATACGGATTGCCCTATCCCCTCTGTTTGAAGTCAGCGGGGCTCTGCCAGGCTTTGCGTCTGTCTTAACAGCCGAGCTGTTTGCAATACATCGCTCGGTACGGGAGATTAATCGACGTGCCCGGTTCGGAGACCGGATTCTAATTTATAGGGACTCACAAAGCGCCCTGAGCGCTCTCTGTACATTGGAATCTCCGCATCCCCTGGTTTGCGATATCCGTGACGCCACGGTTTTGGCGAGCCGAGCGGATGTCGAGATTATCTTCTGCTGGGTTCCTGGACATGTAGAAATTGCGAGGAATGAGGGCGCCAAAGAGTCTGCGCGGGCTGGGCGACCAGAACAGCGTTTTGCTCTTCCTCACACCGATTACATTGCATGAATACGGGCAGCTCTCCGGACTGCTTGGCAAAGAAGATGGGAGACGGTCGAGGGGATCCTAAAGTTGCGTGCCATTGCGCCGCTGTTCCCATCGACCTACCCCTCAATGCCACGACGGCTTCAGGTTGCTATCTGTCGTCTCCGAATTGGCACACTCGCGGGACGCACTGTCATTTGATGGAGCGCTCGCCTGCGCCTTATTGTGATGACTGCGTTTTTCCCTTGACTGTTCGGCACCTTCTTGTTGAATATCCCAGTCTCTGTGATCTTCGCGCATGCTACCTGTCCCGGTACCCAGATGAGCGGGGTCGCTGCCGCTTGTCCCTTGTACTCGGGACGAGTTCGTGCCCACGGACATGTGGACTTTGAACTATATTTAACTTTTTTGTTGTTGTTTTTGGAGGGGAGGTTTTCCTACCTAGGCAGGGTTGAGGTGTACCTCCCCTCGACGCCGGAGCGTGTTTCCTCCTTGTTGCCCCTTTCCTTTTTAAAGAAAAAACTCGCGCACAGTGCATTAAGTGCTTCTACGTGCAAGCCCGGCGCCTCCCTCACTCGCTAACTGCTCTGGCTGCATCCGCGGCCGATCTCGACCGTGCCTATGCCTCCGAGCGCAGCAACTCATAACCTAAACACTTTAGGTTTAGGGCTAGTAAACTGCTTTGAGAGCTTGGTATATCTCTTGTGCCGGTGGCGCCTCTGGTTCAGTCCAGGTTGCCTTCCTTGAGAGTACCACCTTTGATCATTTCTCGCCACGCCTCTTCTCCCAAACTTCCACAGTGGCAGGAATAGTGCGTTTGGTCTTTGGGAGCACAATTCGTTTTAGGTTGGATCCATGTCATTGTATACGGATTGCTCCAATTCCCACGAGAGGGTCGTCTTCCACGCCGTATCCCCTCAGTTTGAAGTCAAGGTGCTCTAACAGGTGCTTCCTCTATCTTCAATGCCGAATTTATAACAATACACGGCTCTGTATGCGAGATAAATTGTCCCCCGATCGGAGAGCTTATTGTGCTCTTTATAGAGTTATAAAGCGCAGTTTGTGATATTGGCCATTGTCATCTCCACCACCTGGTTCAGTTTCCTTGAGCCTATGTTTGCCGCGAGCCAGCTGTTTTCCTGGTCCTGTTAGAACTACTATTCCTAGGACGTCTGGCCGTTTTGCACGCCGACCACTCCCATGGTGGTCGGCCGAGTGTGAGACGGCCCTGAAACAGAAGCGTTATGCCTACATGCGCTATAAGCGCCGCCCGAACGATTTCACTGTCGCTGAATTTCGTCGGGCTAGGGCTAGGTTCCGGTATATTTCGAAGCACGCCCGCCGCTCTTCTTGGCGGGCATACGTGTCTTCACTTAACGGGAAGACCCCTTTAGCTGAGGTGTGGAAGCGAGTCAAAAGGATTCGGGGCAAGTTCTCGCAGGACCCCCCTCCCGTTCTCCAGGAGAATGGGACCGCAATCTCGGACCCCGCGTCCGTGGCGGAATCCTTCGCGACCGCTTTTTCCGCATTCTCTAGCCGTGATGCTGCTCCGCCAGCATTCAATGCACGTCGTGATGTCTTCGAAGGCTGCCGGCTGGACTTTACCTCCAGAGGCGGAAAACCCTTCAACGACAAGTTTACTGTAAGCGAGTTGCGTTCCGCTCTCGCTTCGTGCGCGGACACCGCCCATGGTCCGGACGATGTCCCGTACGCCATGCTTCGACACCTGGGTGAGCGAGGCATGGCCTTTCTGTTAGATTTGTTCAACAGGATCTGGGTGGAAGGTCTTCTCCCAGACTCCTGGCGAATCGCTACTGTGCTTGCCTTTCGCAAACCGGGGAGAGATCACTCTACTCCGACCGGTTTCCGCCCAATCTCTCTAACCTCTTGCGTGTGCAAGTTGATGGAGAAATTGGTAAATGTTAGATTAGCCTTTTTCCTGAACAGCGGAGGCCATCTGTCTTCCTCACAATGCGGCTTCCGCAAGTTCCACTCCACGTCGGATGCTCTGCTCCGACTGGAAAATGCCGTCTGCGAGGCTTTCCTTCGTAGACAGCACTACGCCACGTTGTTTTTCGATCTGGAGAAGGCCTATGATACCGCATGGCGATACGGTATCATGGAGACTCTCCACACGATGGGGGCGAGGGGACGCCTCCCAATTTTTATATCTGAATTTTTGCGAGATCGTCGATTCCGCGTACGGGTGGGGGGAGCCCTCTCCGGCCCAAAGGAGCAGGAAGAGGGTGTCCCGCAGGGAAGTGTCCTCAGTGTCACACTCTTTGCCCCGAGCATCAACGGCATCACCTCGGTGCTGCCGGAAGATGTTCTCGATACGCTCTACGTGGACGACCTTTCGATCTCTTTTGGCGCGGCCCAGATGCCAACTCTGGAGCGTCGACTCCAACAGGCATTGAACCGCGTCTCTCGCTATGCCGAAGCGCACAGGTTTCGGTTTTATTTGGCCAAGACTAAGGTGGTGCACTTCTGCCGCCATCCACGGCTTCACCCCGACCCAGATTTGTTTCTTAATGGGGTGCGCCTAGATGTGGTTGAGTCGCACCGTTTCCTTGGTCTTGTATTCGACCGACGCCTCACCTGGGAGGCTCATATTCGCAGCCTTAGGGTCTCTTGTACCCGCGCCATGGACATTCTCCGTTCCGTGACGTTCAGCGCTTGGGGCGCTGATAGGGCTACTGCCTTACTTTTTTATCGATCCTTTGTTCGTTCGAAGCTCGACTACGGATGCGAGTTGTATGCATCCGCAGCCGGGCGTTTATTGCGGAAGGTGGATTCGATCCACCACACCGGCCTTCGCCTTGCGACCGGTGCCTTCCGCACTTCCCCCATTGAGAGCCTGTTGGTCGATGCTGGAGAGATGCCACTCGCTCTGCGCCGCGTGCAGTGTATCACTCGACTGTACGCGCGAGCCCGGCGCCTCCCTCAGTCGCCAACAGCTCTCACTGCATCCGCAGCTGATCTCGATGGTGCCTATGCCGTCGAGAGACGCCAGTCATACCCTAAGCCTTTTGGGTTTAGGGCCAGGAAACTCCTTCGAGAGGTAGATATCGCTCTCGGGCTGGTGGCGCCCCTGGTTTTGCCCAGGACGCCACCCTGGAGGGTACCACATTTGGCTATTTGTCGCCACGCCTCTGCTTCCAAAGCTTGTACTGCGCTGGGAGTATTGCGTTCGACCTTTTTGGAGCACACATCGTGTCACGCTGGAACCGTGCCAGTGTATACGGATGGCTCTAAGTCCCAAGAGGGGGTCGGCTTCCACGCCGTATCCCCTCTGTTTGAAGTCAGCGGGGCTCTACCAGGCGCTGCGTCTGTCTTCACGGCCGAGCTGGTGGCAATACACCACTCGGTACGGGAGATTACGCGACGTGCCCGGTTCGGAGACCGGATTGTGATCTATAGCGACTCACAAAGCGCCCTGAGTGCTCTCGGGGCATTGGAATCTCCGCATCCCCTGGTTCGCGATATCCGTGACGCCACGGTTTTGGCGAGCCAGGCAGATGTCGAGATTATCTTCTGCTAGGTTCCTGGACATTTAGGAATTGCGGGGAATGAGCGCGCCGATGAGGGCGCCAAAGAGTCCGCGAGGACTCTGCGACCGGACCAGCGTTTCGCTCTTCCTCACACCGACTACATGGCAGGAATACGGGCAGCTCTTCGGACTGCTTGGCAAAGAAGATGGCAGACGGTCGAAGGGAACTTAAAGTTGCGTGCCATTGCGCCGCGACTGTTCCCATGGACCTATCCCCCTAATGCCGCGGCGGCTTCAGGTTGCTTTCTGTCGTCTTCGAATCGGACACACTCGTGTAACGCATCGCTACTTGATGGAGCGCTCGCATGCGCCATATTGCAACGACTGCGTCGTCCCCCAGACTGTTCGGCATATTCTTGTCGAATGTCCCAGTCTGGGTGATCTTCGCGCACGATACCTGTCTCGGTACCGGGATGGGCGGGGTCGCTACCGCCTGTCCCTTGTACTCGGGACGAATGCGTGCACCATGACTGGTGGACTTATTGACTTTTTGGGGGAGGCCGGCCTTCTCCCTTTCATTTAACCCGGTTTTATTGTTGTTGTTGTTATTGTTTTTGTTATTGCTTTGTTATTGTTATTTCTTTTTATTGTTGTTTCCTGTTGAATTATTTTGAAGTAGCCTAGAACTAGGCTGTTTGTTTACGGCAACTTATGCCTAAGTCGGCAGTCGCCAGATAGCCCCTTAATCAAAAAAAAAAAAAAATCCGCACTTCCCCCATTGAGAGCCTACTATTCGATGCTGGGGAGCTTCCACTCTCTCTACGCCGTGTACAGTGCATCTTTCGCCTGTACGCGCGAGTCCGGCGCCTCCCTTAGTCGCTAACAGCGCTCACTGCATTGGCAGCTGATTTCGACGGTGCCTATGCCGCCGAGAGACGCCAGTCATACCCTAAGCCCTTTGGGTTTAGGGCCCCCAAACTCCTTCGAGAGCTAGGTATAGCGCTCTGGCCGGTGGCTCCCCTGGTTCTGCCCAGGACGCTACCCTCGAGGGTACCACATTTGGCTATTTGTCGCCACGCCTCTGCTCCCAAAGCTTGTACAGCGCCGGGAGTATTGCGTTTGACCTTTTGGGAACACACCTCGTGTCACGCTGGAACCGTGCCAGTGTATACGGATGGCTCCAATTCCGAAGAGAGGGTCGGCTTCCACACCTTATCCCCTCTGTTTGAAGTTAGCTGGGCTCTACCAGGCGCTGCTTCTGTCTTCACGGCCCAGCTGGTGGCAATACACCACTCGGTACCGTATATTACGCGACGTGCCTGGTTCGGAGACCTGATTGTCATCTATCGCGACTCGCAAAGTTTCCTGAGTGCTGTCAGGGCATTGGAATCTCCGCATCCCCTGGTTCGCGATATCCGTGACGCCACGGTTTTGGCAAGCCTGGCGGATGTCGAGATTATCTTTTGCTTGGTTCCTGGACATGTAGGAATTGCGGGGAATGAGGGCCCTAAAGATTCCGCAGGACTCTTCGATCGGACCATCGTTTCGCTCTTCCTCACCCTGACTACATGCCAGAAATACGGGTGGCTTTTCGGGCTGCTTGGCAAAGAAGGCGGGAGACGAGACAGTCGAAAGGAACTAAAGTTGCGTACCATTGCGCCGCGACCGTTCCCATGGACCTACTCCCCAATGCCGCGAGGGTTTCAAGTTGCTTTCTGTAGTCTCCAAATCGGAAAGACTCGTGTGACGCATCGCCATTTGATGGAGCGCTCGCCTGCGCCCTATTGTGACAGTCGACTGAGTCGTCCCCCAGACTGTTGGGCACATTCTTGTCTAATGGCCCAGTCTGGGTGATCTTCGCGCACGACACCTGTCCCGGTACCGGGGGGGTCGTCGCTACCGCCTGTTCCTTGTACTCGGGACGAGTGCGTGCACTTTGACTGGTGGACTCATTGACTTTTGGGGGGAGGCTGGCCTTCTCCATTTCATTTAACCCGGTTTAATTGTTGTTGTTGTTTTTGTTATTGCTTTGTTGTTATTTTTTTTTTATTGTTTCCTGTTCAATTTTTTAAAGTAGCTTAGAACTAGGCTGTTTGTTTACGGCAACTTATGCCTAAGTCGGCAGTCGCCAGATAGCCCCTTAATCAAAAAAAAAAAAATAAAAATAAAAATGTTAGAACTGCAGGCGATGAGGCTCGAGGGGAACTTAGTTATGTGCTATTACGCCGTGATTCTTCCCCCCCCCATCCTCCTAATGGTGCGACGGTTCCATCTCGCTCTCTGTCGTTTTCGAATTGGGCACCGTCGAGGGAAGCTCCGCCATTTCATGAAGCGCTCGCTCTCACTTAATTGCGACGCATGCGTTGTCCCCCCAGACCGTTCGGCATATTCCTGTTGAATGTCGTAGTCTGGGTGATCTTCGCGTACGTTACCTGTCCGGTACCGAAACCAGCGTGGTGGCTACTGCATCTCCTTAGTACTCGGGACAGGATTGTTCACACAATCTTGTCTACTCTCACTTTTTGGAGGAAGGTAGCATCCATTTTTTTTGCCTCTTTCGTTTTGACCGCATGATCCTGCCCCGGTGGGCGGTGAGCCTTCCTTCGACACCGCTTCCCTCTTGTTTTTGCTTCTTTTTTTTTACTTGTTTTGATTTTAACGTAGCCTAGTACTGTGTTATACATTGTGTACTGCAGTCAACAGCTAGACGGTTAAAAAAAAAAAATCAGCCCTCCCGTTTTGGGTCCTCTGCTGTTCAAAATGTCTTTCTTGCTTCAACTCCTAATTAAAAAAAATGCTGGTGAGGTTTCCTCCAAATTTGGCTCTTGATAAATGTCTTTCTTAATTGCTGCTGCAAATGGTGAGTATAATCTAATCAACCCTTCATATTCACTCGTCATTAGAATTTTATTGTTTTGCACTCATCCAATATATATCTTAGTCTTTTTAAGAAATAGTAATTTTCTGTCTTGTTCTCTATTCTTTTTTCTACATTAAAAATGGTTCATTATTACTTAGTCTCTGTATTTCTCGCGAGTTTATTTTTACCATTGAGTTTTGATGCTTATCCACCCTCCCAACGGCACGATTACCCCTCTCCTCGTTAATTCGAACTCTTTACATCCAGTATTTCTAATAAATTTCGTTTAATTTCCGACACTTATTTTTTGTAAAGAAACAGTTATAAAATGAGGATATCTTTTTGATTTTTGAAAGCAGGTTTTTATTTAATCAAGGTCACTTTTTTTCCCGTAGTCACCATTTGTCATGTAACTGCCACATTCGGTATCGTCCCTGTTACTACAGTACCGTCCAAAATGATCAGAACACCTGTATTTCTATCGCAATTTCTTCCATAATTTTGCCACTGATATAATCCAAGGTATAAACTACGTATGGGTGAATTTATGCATATTGTGATGAATAAAATGAAAGTTCTCAGTACATGGCAACTTTTTAGAATAATTGAAGTACCCCAAATGATCTGAACTTTTGTTTCTTGTGCAAGCTACCACATCGGTCCCCGTCTGGTGACCTGTGCCTACCTCACGTTCCCCTATTGACAGCTTGTTCGCCAATCCCTGAGAGTTGCCACTTGTCCTGTGCCGTACACAGTGGATTATGCGCTTGAGGTCGTGCTTCCCGCGTCTCCCTTAATCGCCAACGGCTCTCCATGCATCCCCGGCCCATCTCTACGCTACTTATGCCGTCGAGAATACCACTAATACCCCAGGCCCCTCGGAGTTTAGGGCTAAGAATCTCTTTCAAGAACTTGATGTAGGTATCGGGCTGGGGGCCCTTCTGGACGCCACCCATGAGGGTACCACGTTTGAAAATTTCTCACCATGACCTCCCTCACAAAGCTTCCATAGCGTCGAGTGTACTGCGTTCGACCTTTTTGGAGCGCATACCGTTTCCGCTGGATCCATGCGAGTGAATACGGATGACTTTAAGTCCCAGGAGGAGGTCCACTTTCATGGTCTTTCCACTCTGTTTGGAGTCAGTGAGGCTCTAACAGGCGCTGCATCAATCTTAACGATCGACCTGGCTGCAATACACCGCTCGGTACGGGAGATAACGCGTTGTCTGGATATTATCTATAGCGACTCAAAAAGCCCACATTATGCTCTCATCATTTGAATCTCTGCAGCCACTGTTTAGCAGTATTCGTGGCGCCACGATTTCCGCCAAGCGGCAATATGTCGAGAGTGTCTTCTGTTGGGTTCCTGGACATGCGAATAATGAGGGCACCGAAGAGTCTTGTAGGATTGAGCGACCAGACTAGCGTGTCGCTCTTCGCACACTGACCACATGACAAGAATCATGTTAGCTCTCCGGGCTGCTTGCCAATGACGATGGGATATGGTCGACGAGAACCTGTGGACATATGCCACAGCAGCTTCAAGTCGCTTTCTGTCGTCTTCGAATTTGGCTCACTCGCGGAACGCACCTCCATTTGATGAAGCGCTTTCCCCAGACTGGCAGTTTTGTTGAATGTCCATGTCTGGTGGATCTTCATGCACCTTACATGTCCAGTACCGTGCCGAGCGGGGTCGCTACCCCTTGTCCCTTAACTCGGTCCGGATTCGTGTACATAGTTCTGTGGACTCATTGACGTTCTGTAGGAGGCTGGTTTCATCAATTTTATTTAATTCGGTTTCATACTCCCGTGCCGATGACGCCTGAGCGTGCCTGCTTTTTTGGCATGTTTTCTTTTAGTTTGTTTTTGTGTGTATCGATTCTATTCTTTTAATGTAATAATAGGCTTAAATTAATTACTGGTGGGAGTAGCCAGAGGAGCACTAAAAAAAAATTCGGCAAGCTGATCGTAAAGCTACCTATGACATAACAGGTTTTATGTATGGGTATTAAATCATCTGGTATGTTTAGTAAGACAAAAAAAGGAAAGAACGAGCCATTACCCAAATTGTGAAGGAAGTACCGTTTCAAGACAACTGCAGCAGTTTATCGAGACATTAGTGAGATTTTGTCCATCACTATATCCAGGCAGATTGTTACGTCAGATGGAGGAAGACTTATCTTCATGCTCGTACACCCGCAATTGAGCCATTCATCAGTCCGAAGAAAAAGAAGGCTCGTTGTGCATTCGCCACTGAGCACGTTACTTGGACCAATCCAACCATGTCCACTTCAGTGACCTGTCTAGGTTCAATTTGTTCGGATCCGATTACATGAGGTTCGTTCCTCGCAGAGCCGGCAAAATATTGTCTTTTGCACACACAAAAAAGAAGTTTGGCGGAGCAATTGTCATGGTTTGGGCGTGATTTTGGTAGAAGGTACTCTGCGTTTACGGAGTACAGTGAATGTAGAAGAAATTGCGGCGACAGCCTGCTTTGCCTCACCTTCGAGCCTTCGAAGCCCAACCGGCAATTGGGTAAATCACTGATTATCTTCCTGCATGACGAGCACATCACTGTTAACATTCAAGTGGCCTGCACAGAGTTCAGACCTGAATCCTATTGAAAATGTTTGGAAGACACTCGGAGAGAGGTCTAAGGTGAGGAATTCCAAAAGAGTTGAAGAACTCTGGGAAATTCTTCAAGATGAATAGAGCGAGATTACTCCGCAGATGTACCAGCAGTTGATTCGTTTTTGTGGCAGGAGATGTCAAAACATCATGGAGAGTAAAGGCTTCCACCTTAAATACTAATCACTTATAACTTCTACAAATGTTTTCCACTCATAATTTTAATCGTTATATTAGAATAGAAATTTGTTTCCACTGTCGTTCGGATCAAATTGGACACTTCAACTTTTCTAGTAAATTGCTGATGACTTTCGTTTTATTCATCAAAATTTGCATTACCTTTACTGCTACCTAGTTTGTACCTGTATAATTCTTCGTACACCAATTTTGGAAAACTTGGATTTTGTCTAACAAAAGGTTATTGGAGATGCGATAGAAATACAGGCGTTCTTATCCTTTGGGACAGTACTGCGATTCACCTCCATTGCCTGCGCACCCTACTTTGCGCCCATCGCCTTGACCACAGCGCCTGCATTTTCAGCATAATGATCTCTATTCATTCCTGTGACATATGTTAATTGCTGAGCTCTTCCCATCAGCGCTCGAATTTCTTCTTTTGTCCTCCCGCTGTACCTTTTATAGTTTCTAGATGCATATTGGGTGAAAAGAACTTTGTACTTTTTGTGGGACGACTTTGTTTTCCATAGTTATGTCAATATAAGATTATAAGATGTCAGAGCCGGCAAAGACAGTGTGGTCCACTTCTGGGCCAGCTCTCCTTCAAACCACGCCGATGCACTTAGTGTGCATCTAAGCGGTTCTTAAAGATGTTTATGTTTGTTGATTTAACAACGATCTCCGGCGGGGTACCTTCTTGTACTGCTATTTATCTCAACAAACAGACAATTGCCCTGTATATAGTTTGTTTAGGTTTGGAATTATCAAGTCTTCCCCCACTGCCTAAAATTTACTCGACCCCTACTTTCCTATGAATTTCCTTCTTTTTCATATTTCTCATTTGCTATGCTTAGATCTTTATTTCTCTTTAAATGATTCTGGTATCATCGGTGCAACACTCTCTTATTTGTCCTCTGAAGTTTCCGCTGAAGAGCTGCCTTTTGTCTTTTTGAGCCTTGGGTTTGTCTGTATTAGCTATTCCATACTTTATTCATTAGTGTACTTGTCACTTTATCCCAAGTTTCCTTCGACCCTACCACGATCCTCTAGTAGCATATCGCATGCCCATGGGCATCCTAATAGACTCGTCTGAGCTTACCAATCTTCGAATAATGAGGGCCTCTACCACTCGAGTTCAGAACTTTAAGTTTCGGCCGCTTTTCTCTGGATATATTAGTATCCCTGCTCTCTTAAATTGAGAAAATGAATACCTGTCTTGAATAATATGGACACGTATACATTTTTACTTCATAATAGGATTGGGTATTAAGACAATCTCAAAACTCGATTGGTTTCTATAGTTTGCGTCCCTCGAAGCCCTCCCCCCCTCCTTCACATTTTCTTTGCCTAAATGAGAGAGGATTGTGAGAAGCACACGTTCTGTACCTCCTCTTCCCATGGGCCTCAAATGTTCTGCTCAGCTATGTACTTTTCCTACATTTTACTTCTAACTTTATCTCCTCAAAAAATGTTCTGTCGTAGATTCCCTCGTACGTTTTCGTTTTAAGTATGAATGTAAAGGTTGTGTCAACTACATAAATTTTCATGATGCACCTTGGTGTTTATTATAATAAAATGCAACACTAGTGATACCAGCCTATTCTAGCGACCAAACATGCAAATCCGAATAAATTTATACCGAATTACTGATGATAGTCTTTTCGAGCTTTCCCTTCTCGGGGGTTTCGTCTTCGTATGCCCATTTTCTATTGCTTGGGAGCATTTTTTCTGAAGACTGGCGTTGTTGATTTTGTCTCAAAGAAGTCCCTTAATTATCTTTTTGAAATATTTGGCGTTGTGTTTGCTGGAAGGAAAGACTTGGCGGAAGTTCACGTTCCACATTTACTAATATATTTTGTCTACTTTATTTTTCCAAGGCGAAACGTTTTTTTCTTCCTGCTTTCAGACTATGCGGATGGATAGCTATACTCGTATATATCGATTTTCGCTCGAACCGGTGTATTGTTTTTAGTTTAACTACGTAAATTTTAACGAAAATTCAGCCGGTCCCGGAAAATGGAATAAAAAAAGCAAGAAGAATGAGTTCAAAAATAGTCGACTGCTCTGCTTCGCGCATTGACCGGAAGTTAGCTCGATGGAGGATGCAGCACTCTCGCTTCCTTTTCCTTTTCTCCTTTTTTTTTTGCTTTTGTTGGTTAGCTTCTCCTGATTTGTCTTCATTGATATGTTCAATATCATCTTTAATCGTTAAATTAACTTTTAGCTTTTACGCTATTATTGAGATGTTGCGAACGTTTCCGACGAATGTGCTGTTAATTGTGAGGTAATGTTTTTGTTTTTTTAATAGAAATTAAAGGCATCATTCCTCCTTAATACATCTAACATTTTAGATCATTGCTGATGCCGTTGTGAATAGGAGGGGCGGCCAACTCGCCTGCCCATGGAACCGTGGCCTCCTTGTTTAGGGAGGTATCGTGAGAGGCGGCAATAGCGGCCTCGATGAAGAAATATGGCGGATAATGACCCTTGACTCGTCCGATCTAAGATAATGTGAGTGATTGCTCGCATTCGCCTTGTTTCGCGCCAAGTGGGTGATGCAAGTTTTGAAAGAGGTGCTGCTGCCGGTGCCTCTCTTGCACAAGGCCGTGCTCCCAGTTGCCCCGGACCTGATTTTTGCTGGAGTGTGACCTGTTAAGGCTCACCTTGGGTGTTTCCGCACCTGAAGATGATGATCGCGTGCTCAGATTTCAGGAGGTACTCCGAGAGCGTTCTTCAGGGCTGTAGGGAGATCGCTTCAGAGTGTGTGGTAAGTGAAAGGAAACTCAGTCTGTCTCCCCATGACAGGAAATATTGCTTGAAGGTGATGCTATGTGGGGCATGAAGAATACGCATGGCGTTTCCCGGCGCGTGTAGAAAAAGACCGTCCGAGAGGGGGTCGGGGCTCTGGATGGGAATCTCCCGATTGCGTTATCTAAGAGTGCGATGGCTAATGAAGGTAATGCGCAAGGTTCTCGTGACCCCGTCCTGTCAAGTCGGTTGATCCGCTTCAGTGTGTGAATCCATTGGGTGTATGGTATGTGAGGGGTATATAGTTGTGACGTTGGGAAGAGAGGAAGGATAATCAATACGTATAAAAACGGACATTGCAAATGACTGATCTATATGAGAAAAATATGAAAGGAAATGAAGAGTTTGTGTGAGATGAAGTGCAATCAGGTCTACATCGGGGTAATGGGAGTAAGAGGGTGTAGCAATGCTATTGAGTGATGAGTGTCATTATGCAATGGTTGGGTGTGAGCGTGAGCATAGTGGATGAAGTTGAGATTTCCAAGGTGGAAACTGCGTGGTTGTAATGTATGGATCCTGTAATGATAGAAGAGAAGCTCTGGAGTGACTTGGGCGAGTGTTGGATGGAATTGAGAATGACTATCGCTTAATGGTTGTAGGGGATATGAATGGACGAATATGTGACAGAATGAGAGGGGATAACTGGCTCTTTTGGTTCACCTGGAGAGAAAAAAAATTGAAGGTGGTTTGGTTTTGTGCTGAAAGGAACGTGTAACAAACATTAAGCACAAGGATTTTCATGAATATAAATGGGTTGGGCAAAAGATAGGGGGATAACCTAAGAGTATGATTGTTCTCTGCCTAGAAATAAACAATCTGCTACGGGAAGTATTTTACCTGAAAACTATGAGGTGAAAGCATGAGACTACGTATCTGATAACCTAATTGTGACGTGTAAAGCTTAGTCTGGATGGTGCATGGCTTAAAGAGGTGCGGAAGGGAGAATCAAGGTTATTCAATCAGAGAGAAAGGGGAAAGTATGCTAGAATGCATGAGTAGAAGAGAAGAAATACAGATGCATGCATGCATACGTATAGGGAGCATCAGACGCGGTCTAATATAGGGTCCTATTTGTATATTTATAAAGTTAGAATCCGTTTTCCTTGCTATATTGTAGCAGGGACATTGTTCATTGCATGGTATATCTAAATCATTTAGAAGAGGAGATTATAGTGAATAAATGCTCATTTCCTATACGAGTCAATATTATTCGAGTGTAAAAGTGTAGGCACCTTAGATAACTTTAGCGTTTTAATGATTACATAGGCAATTTTTTCATAAATCGACACTCCGGAAGTTTTTATAACGTTTTCGAATCGATTCTAAACTAGAACGTTCGATATCCATAGGTTAGCTGCTAATTTACCTACGAGATTTGTCGATTGTGGTCAGGACTTAGCCGAGGAAACATTTCCAAGAACGTAGTGGTCAAGACCGATGAGCAGTTAGAATCTGTAAGAAACCATCTTGGTAAACTGCACAAAGCCAGTGATGGATATAGAAAAAATTCATCGATTGCCAACATTCCAATTGCTTCGACAAGGAACATGATTGCTAAGTATAATTCTAATGGCATCGCAGTACATCGTTTGTGTCGAAGCCGATCAAAGAAAAAGCCTTAGAGATGTTCGGTCTATGATAAAGACAAAAATTCCTAAGACTATATCAGAGTTACAAGCAGATTTTGCAGTACGCGGCGCAGATATACACTCTTTATGGACATGTCTCCTAGAGGAAGCCTCTGTTGAAGAAGTGATAAGGAGGTCCGTTTGGTGTTCACTAAAGAATATCTTGGAAATAACTAAACTAAATTAGATAAAATACTATGGTGCGATGAGATAAAAATCTATGTAGCTCGTTGCGAGAAATTACGAACGGTACGTTTGGTGGAAATCTGGCGAAGCCCTACTGTCAAACATGGAGTAGGTTCGCTTATGTTGAGGGGATATTTCGGTGCTGGTGCGCTAAAAGTAATAGATATACCATGAATTCTGAAAACTATCAGCGCATATTTGATAATACCGTGAAACAATCGACATGGAAACTGTTACTTGGAAGGAATTTCAACTTTCAACAAGACAACGATCCCGAACATCAAATACTTACCACAACATTGCATTAATACACTCGAGTGACTTCAAAGCTCAGATTTGAACCCCATCGCACAACTGTGGAAAGAGCTGAAGTTAGTGTGTGCACAAAGAGACCTTCGCAACATTGTTAAATTGGAAATGTTTGCTGAAGAAGAGGAATACAGAAACGTCTATGGCTGTTATTGAGGCTAAAGGCGGTCATACCAGATATTAATTTTGTTGCTATTATTTGTTTTTCGTTTTCCAGTAAATAAATCTTTATCATTGTTACATTCGCTTTTATTTTGTCATTTTATATTAATATAGAGTAGGAAGCTTATGTAACGTCTATGCATCATTCAAGTGAAGTCTAAAGCCGAAAATATTAACTAAAATATGGATCATATAGGTTTGCCTATACTTATTCAGCCATCTGTAAGTGCGAGCATGGAGATAAAGTAAATGTGGAACAAATTTAAGGAAGTGGTAGTAGGCAGTGTATCGGTTGTGTGTGGGTATGCAAGTACTGGAAAGAAGAAGCAAAAGACTGAATGGTGGAATGGCTATGTGAATCATGCGTGTAGTGGAAAACCTAAAGATGTCCCTGCAGATGCTTAAAGGTGCAGTTAATAATGACCAGGTAATGCTGTTGAATGCTTAAGACAAGATGAAAAGGAAAGTGAAACGAGTAATTAAAGACGAGGGAGGCATCAATTGAAGCGTTTGGACATGCATAAGGGTCCAGATAGGAACAGGAAGCTTTTCTTGAATGAATGGAGAAACGTTTAAAACCAGTAGAAGAATATCTGTGTGAACGAACATATAGGATAAGACTGGCCAGTACCTGTGAACAATGAGAAGGTCGAAAATAGATGGCGAGAATACTTTGGGTTGTATAATATAGGTATGGAAGATGATGGAAATGTAAATAGGATTAGCTTCGTGGGCGTAAATCTTGTTTAATCGGGTTGTGGAAGAGCTAAGTATTCAAGATTTTTAGTTCTTTGGGAGGTGTGAAAAAAATGGGAAGGCTGAAAGAATGGATGCTGTAGGCGTTTAGATGCTAAAAGTGGTGTTGATTGTGTTATTGAGTGGATCTGGTGTAGCTGTATTGTAAGGGGCTTGAAAATGGAAGAGTCCCTGAGTACTTGAAAAAAACAGTAATAAAGCCTTTCTATAAGGAAAAATAAATGAGTATGTGTTAAGCGCCTATTTGCAATTATTTAAGATGATGCATTTTATCTTTCAGTGGGGACCTGACCTAACCACGGGTATACATATATAGGGTATAGCAGCCACCAGAAATTTTCACCTTGATCGGGACTCCATCTGGCGACGAACCACACTCGATGTAAAGCGTGTGGAAAAATGCTGATTAGGTGTAGGCCATAGAAGAAGGATAACCGAGGGTTTTATTTAGAGCGGGTAGGGGTGGTGTGGATCAAGATGTAAAGTTTATGCCGAGTTCATGGAGCCGGAGAAAACTTTTCGTGTAGATAGAGAAGCATTTTGACAGTTGCTAAGAATGTATGCAGTGAGGGGTAAACTATTTATTGTCTGAAGAGTAGTGATGTTGGAAGTAAGTCGTGCGTTAGGGTGAAAGATAGACGGGGTGAGTGGTTTGACATACGTAAGTGTGTAAAGAGGCTGTTTACTATCTTTATGGATTGAGTACTGAGAGAAGTACGTATGAAAATGAGGAAAAGAGGTGTGAGATTGGCGAGTGGTGGGTTCTATCTGTTTGTATATGTTGATAACCTGGTGTTGGTAGTTGAGAGTAAGTGTGATTTGAAAATGCTGATTGTAGCTTTTGATAAGGTGTGTGAGAGGAGTGGTCGAAAAGTAAATGCAGAAAAGAGTAAAGTAATAGATGATATTTGGTTGAGAGAATGGGATAAGGTGTGATATCCGAGTACATGGTGTCAACCTTGACAAAGTGACGAGTGTAGTAAGTATCTAGGCTACACTGTAAAAGATAGTGGTGGAGATGAAGCAGATTGCGACCGCAAGGTTCTAAATGGTATTAAATTCCCCAGGGCGATTAGACGTTTATGAATGCTAAGGGTTTGAGTGTGGAATTTGCCAGGAAATTGCATGAAAATATGCTGGTGCAACGTTTGGGTATGGGTGATACTATGGTATGGAAGGAGAAGGTAATATCTCGAGTGAGAGCATTGTATTTGAACAACTTGATGAGTATGCAAGGTTGGTAGTGAGGAACGGCTGGTTAAGAGATGTTTATGGTGTGAATGAAGTTTCTGAGTGTTCTAAGATTTGGGGTATATAAGAAGAGTGTAATGAAATAGACTTGTAAAGGAAATATACAATAATAAGTGTCTTGGTATGAGAAGAGTTGGAAGAGCCTGTAAAAGGTGGATATTTGAGAGAGAAAGATGACTGAGGAGGAAGTGTATGGTAGATTTGAATGGAGCAGGTTTGTGAAGGGCATGCTAGGGGTTTTATGTCAAGAAATGAACCTTAGTGAAGGAGATGCTACAACACAGAACACCCATCGCTATAGAGGGTCAATTTTGCGTGGAACAACATAATATTGGGTTCGTTGTGTTTATTGGACATAATGGAATGGAAGGGACGAGTATCTTTTAGTGGCGTTGAACCGCGCCAACCCCACTCAAGTGTAATGAAATAGACTTGTAAAGGAAATATACAATAATAAGTGTCTTGGTATGAGAAGAGTTGGAAGAGCCTGTAAAAGGTGGATATTTGAGAGAGAAAGATGACTGAGGAGGAAGTGTATGGTAGATTTGAATGGAGCAGGTTTATGAAGGGCATGCTAGGGGTTTTCTGTCAAGAAATGAACCTTAGTGAAGGAGATGCTACAACACAGAACACCCATCGCTATAGAGGGTCAATTTTGCGTGGAACAACATAATATTGGGTTCGTTGTGTTTATTGGACATAATGGAATGGAAGGGACGAGTATCTTTTAGTGGCGTTGAACCGCGCCAACCCCACTCAAGGGGGCTGGGGGACTGATAGATGTTTAACATTTATTATGCTGTCTATCTGTTTGCCTTGACGTGGTTCTTAGTCTATAAATCTGATGAATCTCATTTCCTCTCCCATACTTGCACCAATTTCCATTTTCTTTTGAAGGTGTAGATGGAAGGCGGTTTGTATCACTCGACTTAGCGACTTAAGGTTACCGAAGCGTTGTATGCTCGAAGATTAATTAACTTCAATTGTAATATTTATATGAAGACTTATTTTGACCTTCCGATAGTAAGATGGGAAGAAAGTCATGACTTAGGGGCTGGGCACCTCTCTTCCTTGAGTGTCATGACACTTTTAGACCGGCAAGTGGCGGTCGAGAAATGATCATGTATCTCGGCGAGATGGTTAGCGTCGCTGACTTCCGATCAAACGCCGTGGGTTCGGATGCCAACTGCTGCTGTAGATGGCACGAAGCCAAACCGAACTTTTCGATCAATTGATATTTTTTCAGTTGAAACGGACGTAAAACTGTACTCACGTTCCCACTGTGGTTGATAGATAATTGCGCTATTGCCATTTCACTCGTGGATGAGGTGCCCAATCCGGATAATGAAATTCGCATAAAGATCAGAATAACAATTTCTGGCAGGTCCCTGATCACTGGGTCTAATCAACTTTGGGGGGTCGGGGATGTGCAAGAAGAGTGGTAGTGCTGTTTGTGTCACCAACCGACGAACATTGAGACCCTTCGTGCCCCAAAAGAGACACACTCGTTCGGCGCCAGGGGGCGGGGGGAGGGATATGGATATAGAAACCTCTTCACCCGTTCGGTAATTTCCGTAGACGGAAGAATGTTGTAATGTGTGTGCGAAGGAAGTGGTGAAAGAGGCGGCGAAACACGTCATTAAAATAGACCGTACCACATTTGGTGTCTCTCAGCCTCCCTCTCGAATACAATCATAATATATTCAACAAGTTATTTTATTTATCTCTTGGGTGGAATAGTGCAATTGGGGCACACATGATTTAGCAACCTTATAAAGCCTCATATCTCAACAATCGAAAATGGCTGGATATACACCGCGGATCTTGTAAAGATGAAGCATCGCAAAGTTTTATTTTTCGAACCTAACCTAACCTAACCTAAGTTAACCAAGCCTATTCTAGATTAAGTTGGTTAGGTTATATTGAGAGCCGACAAAACCTTCGGATGCCTCATCTTTACAAGATCCTCTACCGCTATTAGTTCATGAATTAGGCGGGGGCGGGGATTTATGATCATTACTATCCCAGAGTTTACGCTTGTTAAGGATTTTTCCTAACGTCAGTCGAATATTGCTATCAACTGTACCTTTTTGTGTCTTTGCCCATCTGGGTATGATAGTTTTCTTCTCTAAATCGATTTTCTGTTTTCTTTCTTTTGGCTCACTTGTGTGCTGAGTGTTAAGGTGTTTCAATCTATTTGTTGCGTAGTAGCTTGTTTTATAACTTGTAGATAATTTGAGCATTCCTTCTTTTCGTCATCATCAACCCTAAAAAAAATTCCAAGCTACGAGTAACTTCTTAAAAGGGATTTATTTAATTAATAGTATATTTGTTAGTTAAATTATTAAATCTGAAAAGGAAACAAAGGAAATTAGTGTCTATACTAAGTAATTATATATTAGGTCAAATGATTTCTTAACCTAGTAATAACCATTTCTGAATGTACACCCTATATAATACAGTACAGACTCGTATAGTACTGAGTAGGATGGAGGATAATAATCAATTAATACTGGGTATGAATAATAGAAATAATAGAGTACCAATATGACCCTATAAGGAATCGGCTGGGAATTTATTTAGGCATCATTCAATTTGTAATTTGTATGTTCGAATTCAAAATGTAGCAATTCGACTCCTTACTTACTTACATCGTGCCACAACCCTACGCCTTTTCGGTGTCGGTGCCAATGTATGTATGACTCGATTCATGTATTTAACTTAAATTTACTAAACAGAAGCAAACTAGTATCATTAACTTGTGTAAAATCCATCATTAGTCCTGCTATTTAAGGCGTCGTCAGAATTAGGTTGTGGTTGCGTTCTCCATGGACGTTGTGCTTTGGTATAATTCATTGAATAACTCTTCAAATATTTTCGTGCACTTAAACTATAAATTTCAAAATGAATGTGAGCCTTAAATAAAATGCTCACCATGTAATGCGATGGCTCGTTCAAGCCAAGGTGTCTGCCAAACTACATTTAAACGCGTGGTCGATATTTCCTTCCAATCTGTATTAACTTTTTGATGTCTTCTTTTAAGCTGTTATAGGAAGTAATTTTTAAGGTTCATATTGGAGTTATCCAAAACATTTTAAAGAAGGTTGCGCAGGTCGCAAGAGTTCTTTATAAAGACAGGGTGACCCCAAAAACACGGGGCCTCAATTTTGGATAGGCTTCATTTCTTAATTTTCTGCAAGAATTGAATGAAACTGGTGATATCTAGTTTATTGTGCTTAAAAACATCATACTAAAACATGAGTCTTTGTACATTTCTTCATTATTCTAGAGCAGGTGTTCGAGATACCCTCCATTTAGCTCTGTGCATTTCTTGAGGCGCAGCACAAAGTCGTCCATGACGTCCTTACAAACCGACCGACTAATGGCTCTGATCTTCCTGATTGCTTCTTTGAGTTCCGTGATGGTCCTGGGTCTCCCTTCTTACACTTTGTCTTTAAGGTAACCCCAGAGATAGAAATCTGGGGGGCCAAGGTCTGGGCTGAGGTGCCCACTCAAAATCAGTCTTGAGACTGATCACACGGCCACCAAAATTATTTTTCAGCCAATCTCGGGACAGGTTTGAGGTGTAAGAACTTGTTCCATCTTGCTGGAACCAGAACTTTCCCATAGGCGATGGGAACAGTGTCTGCAGCTGCCTCTTGAAGGTTTTGAGGACCTCAACATACCGCTCCTTGTGACTGTCACTGTTGCGCCAGATTCCTCGAAGAAGAATGGTCCGATGATGCCTCTGGCCCAGACTGCAGTTCATATCGTGCACTTAGGGGAGTGTAGGGGCTCGGTGGCTACCTCATTTGGTCTGGAGGTCCCTCAGAAGACATTTGTCTTAGAGTTTACCTTTCCTTCAAGATGGAAGTGAACTTCATCTGAGGTCCAAAGGAGGTTAAGAAAAATTGGGGTCTCCTGAATCTTCTCCTGTATCTTGATCGCCATAGCCTTTCTCTGCTCCTTGTATGAGGCTGTAAGGGTCTGCTTCGTCTGTATTCTGTATGGGTAGGCCTTTACAGCCATTACTAGCACTCTCCTGCAAGTCTCACGGGATATATCGAGTGACTGACTTCGCTTGCGCACATAGCGTTTTGGACTCTGTTGAACTGACTCTTTCACGCTCTCGACCAGCTCAGTTGTACGCTTTCTGGGACGTCCTGAATGTCTTAGACGGTTGTCACTGGCTGCATTGAGGTTCTCCAATGTCCCATAGTTCTCGAAGAGGTCCACCCAGTCCCGAATTCTGCTCTTGGAGGGGGCTTTTTCGCATTCGAACTGATGCACGAAAGTGTCAGGTGCACTTTCTTGAACGAGGCTGTTTTGTAGTAATGTTTGACGCAGTATATTCTTTGCTCGGGCTCCCATTGAGATCTAGTTATGTTCACAGGCGTTGTTTCTGTCATGTCCTTCAAAGTAAAGGTGATTAGTGAATGAATGAAGGATATATCACCAAAAGTGTGTGCAGGCCCGTTTTTGGAGGGGTTACCCTCTGTACTAGCAAAATGTGCCCCATGGGCGTTTTTTGCTACACCTGCGGCGCTTGTTCGCTTCAATTACAAAAGAGTGTGCGGAAGAAAAGTTTTATTTCACAACACATTCAAAATTGGTGTTCAAGAAAAAAATTCCGTTCTCAATTTTTTAAATGCACAGGCAACACACACACACATACACGCCAGGATCATTATTTTAAAAATATGGACTTCTGTCAATCGTACTCTTGGCGAGATTTTCAATTAATTCGAAGAAAGGTGACCTAAGCATGACCTATAGAGAGATGGATAGATTGAAAAAAAAAACCCGCCTAATATTAGCGACTCTGCTCCTGCAGGCAGCCCCCTTAAAGTTATCTTTTTTTTCGGTGAATATGTCCGTTTTTTTGTGCTTTTAGTTTAGAAATATATTTTTCTACTTATTTACTTTTATTTTGGTCCCTGCATAGCTTCTTATTTTTATTTCGAGCAGCTGTTGAATTGTTGCTTCCCTTATTCGGGTTTGGTTACGTCTACCGTCAAGTTTTTTTGGCGGCGTACCGTCTCGTTTCTAGTAAAGTGTGGTTGGTTTTGTGTATGGGATGTTTTTTTATTAATTAACCTAACCCATACTTAACAACCAGAAACAAGACAGTAATTTATTAAAATTCATATAACTCAATCATTACTCGCTAAAAATTTAAAGCGACAATAAAAAATAAGCCTCAATAGCAAAATATTCTCCCCCCCCCTTTTTTTTAATCCATGGAAAAGGGTAGGTAGACTATTATGTATGGTCTATTTTGAACGCATTGTGATAAATTGATGTGGCATAAAATCAGCCACATGGATACGTAGACAAACCAAAGTTCAGGATATAGTGGAAGCTACAAAAATAGCTGAAATAGAGCTGGGTAGGCCATGAGGCAAGATTCCAAAAGGTTAGATGGACCCGAAAAATTATTGATTGGACTCCACCCGATAAAAGAAGAGCGAAAAGAAGACCAAAACAAGATGGAAAGATGATCTTCAAAAATAGGCTAAAAATTGGAAATAAATTTCACAAGACGGACAAAAATTCAGAAAGATGAGAAAGGGCTTCTGTCAGCAGTGGGAGGCAAATGCACAAAATGACGATGATGAATTTAATGATTTTCATATTATTACTCGTATGTAAACGATTTCAAACAATTTACACTACTATTATGCATTTGGAAATGGTGTAACACTTTTATACAAATCACCCTTCTGCATCGTTTAAGGAAAATGTGGTTTGTCTGTTAAAGTACGGCGTCTTTGAATTTTGTTGAACATTGTTGAATACATTATCTCGGTGTCTATTGGTTTTTTTTTTAATGGAGAGGGGTTTTTTATTGTAGATGATAATTGACCGTCATAATTTGAAATATTTAAAATTAAATGCGGGAAAGTACTGCTGCCTGCCTGCCTGCCTGCTTGCCTTCGTTATCCTCGGGTCTCCCATGCTCTCCTGATTACTTCCAACCCTCCTTTCCCCTTTGATGTGGGGCAAGTCTCATTTGCTTTTTCTTTTTTAATCTTTTTTCCCTTACAGAATAGCGACTGTTTTAGGGCGGCACAAATTTAGTTGCTCGTAATGGGAGTCGCTTTTCGTTGATTAAATAAAGTCCGTTAATATTGTCTATATGGATCCCAAATAGCTTTTGAACGACGGAAATTAAAGTCTTATTAGTTAACAGCATTTCGTACTAATTAATTTAATGCTAGTTTCATATTTATTTAAATACCGTTCTTATCCCTATTATGATGATAATGATATTTCCAATTAGTGGTAATAGTATTATTAAGTTTGGATAATGACATTTTCGTCTACGAAAAATTGATTTGTCAAAAGACTATTATTATTGGCGAAGTCCCCTCTCCTATCCTCTCAAATATCGTTTTCCCTATCCTTGACTGAATACCGAGAGGGGGGAGGGACTTAAGCGCAAGGTCGGAAAGAAGAGAAAAATGAAGAAAAAAAATCGGTATGTGAGCATGGCTTCAATTGCGGAGTTGGGCAGGTACGGGAAAGTTGTGTGCAAAACCGTCTCGCACTCGAGTATAAACGATTAGAGAATAAGACGAACCATTTATCCACATACATTCCCAAAAGTTCGCTTTAGTGTCAGGAATTGCGCTTGAATACGCTCTCCCCAGTGCCCGATGTTGGGAGATTGCACTTCATCCTAAGTGGAATTGTTTGAAGTTGGTCAAATGGATGTTTTTGCGCGCCGTCGCAGGAGGATCTGCCTTGATTTCGAAAGCTGGGCATATTCAGGAGAGCTGCGCGCCTTCCCGGTCCCAAGCTTCCCTATATAGTCGTCGGTTCACATTGGTGTTACAGATGCCACCGGTTTAAAATCGGACTTGTTTTGCTACTCGCAATCTTTCGCTCTCAGGAGGTTTTCTTGTTAAGGTCGAGGGTTGAGGGAGGTGGGGGGCATTCTTTTCTCGAGGACAGTTCGAGTTTGTATCAGGGTATTAACGCCATTATGAACTGGTGCCCAAGTCTTCGACATTTCAGTTTGCTTTACCCGCCACCCGCTCAGCAATTTTATTATCGTGAAAGATTGCAGCTTCCTTTGAATGTATACAGCCATCTAGTCAGCAATGTTTCAAACATAACTTGGGCATTTTATTGTGTGGTCTTAAAGTCTGTTGAACTAATGCGATGCGTGAAAATGGCACATTTGTGCTCTGTGATCATATTTTGCCAGTGTTTCGATTAGGATTATGAAATTACATTGTAGAGTGAAAAAAAGAGTTTTCAAGTACGTCCGTTTAGCTTATTCCACATAGATTCATGAGACTATGCATCCATTTATTATCTTAAACTTGTATTTTTGCTTTGTTACCATTGCGAAGACACTGCCTCTACATTCGCGCCACATGTTCGGCTTTCGTGGTCACTTGTAACATTCGATTATTTGGAGATAACGGTTGGTCAAGAGACTTAGATATTTATTAAACTGGGATTTTAGTGAGGTGCCCTCTGGTGCCTCCCTCTTTCCAGCGGCAGTCCCCCCCCTTTACTTTGCAAGGGGACTACCGAGAAAGCCAGCAGGTAGCCCATAACCCACCGCTCCCCATTGAAGCGGCTCGGTAGGGCAAACCCCCTTAGGGGGGGAGAGGGAAGATCGGCCCCATCGGCCACTTCCCTCCACAGACCTGCTGGCTCGTATACTGACTTTAGCGGTGGTCAAGCCTGTGCCACCCTTTCCGGGTGCGGAGTCCCTGACAAATACAAAGTACAAGAGCGCAGAGCGGAGCCTCTTATTACGTCGGGGCCCCTCATTCAAAGGCTACCCGGCGTTTTCGAGCACGCTGGCTTCAAACGCTTCCTGGTTATTCGCTCCACTGATGGCAGCATGCTGGCTAAGGGCAACATGATACACCAGAGGAGAGCTTTAGCTAGTGTGATTGATAAAGAGCCGAATGTGACCCGTTTCTCCAACGGGAGCCTTTTGGCGAATGCTTCGAATCCCTCCGAGGTGGCCATGATTAGTGCCATTCGGACAGTTGATGACACGCCCTTAGAGTTGGCCGACCATGGGGCGGTCAGTGTAGAATGTGTGATGAGAAAACAGGGAGGGGCCTCGAGACCCACCCCGACACCATTCGTCAAGTTCGACTGTCACGAGCTCCCTGAGTCGGTGCGTGCCGGTCGGTATCGCTACCGCGTGAGGACATTCGTGCCACTGGCGTGGTGGTGCTATTACTACCACCACTTCGTTCGACGTGCAAAGTCAGGGATACCCGAAACCTGTGTAAGTTGCTCCAAGGCCGCACACTATAAGTCCGAATCGTGTTTGGCCAAGTGTGTCAATTGCGGAGAGCCGCACTCGTTTCTTTGAAGCAATGCGGTGCGTATCTCCTTGAAAAGTAAATCCTGGCCGTCCAGGCTAAGGACTTGGTCCTAGCGCGCCCGGCACTTCTTATACCTCTATGTTGAAAATGACACCTGCTCATGGTCCCTCCAGGCCTAAGTATACGGTCGTTTCCGTGCCCATTCGGAACTCTGCGGGTTATACCCACCCCGGGCGCTGTCCTGGTAAAGCTGGCGGCACAAAGGGTCCAAACCTATCCCCGGCTAAAACAAGGTCTCCCCCTACTTCTCCCAGCGTGATAGTTTCCCGCAAGGTGAAACGGCCACGCGGCTCCACCGAGTCGTTAGACTCGCAGGAGGTAACACCCCTGCAGTTGGTCGCCAGGCCATCTTCCGGGGTTCCCAAAGCTGCCCCCCGAAAGGAAGACAACACTAAAGGAACTTCAGCTCCTTCGCCTACGCCCAGTGGTGAGCTGGGTCGCTCGGAGACTGTGGATCCTCGAAAAGAGAGCCCTCCGCCTCCGAAGCTCTAAGATTTTGAGGCGGAAGGGAAAAAAGACGCATGTCGCGCCCAACCTTCCCCAATAAATCCTCGAAGGCGAAGCGCCTTCAGCGCTTTGTCCGGCCAACAGCGCCCGGAGTTCTGCCTCCGGGAAGGGTACGGACATTCCCGTGAGAGTCTTGTCTTCGAAGAGGGCTCCCGCATCTCCTCTGAGCTAGGCATGTAGGCCATATTCCTTCAATGGAATCGCCGCTGACTCTGGGCCAACTGGGAGGAGCTGCGGAGGCTTTTCTCGTCCCGTTCCACGTTAGCTATCATTTTGCAGGAGACCAGTCTTCGCTCATGTCCCCTGCCCACCCTCCCGGGGTATAAGGATTTTGCCACCCCACTACCCCGGGATGGGCGCCGGGCGGGAGGATGTGCGATTTACACCCAGCATGATGTCTGCGTTCTTCTCATCGCTTTAGATACTTCTTTTCAGGCAGTAGCTGTGCAGCTGCACCTTGACGGGAGGTATAGTGTTATTTCCGCGTACATTCCACCGTTAGCTGACTTCGAAACGGGGGACTTCCGCCGCGTCATGGCACGGTTGCCGAGGCCCTTTCTCTTGCTCAGAGTTCTAAATGGTACATAACCCGTCTCAGGAGACTACTCTATTAATCCTCGGGGTCAAGTCCTTGCCGACGTGATCGACGAGCTTGAGATGCGTGTCTTAAACGTGGATGAGTTTACGCATCACTGCCCGAGAACCGCTTCATTTTCCTGCCTTGACCTATCTTTGTGCTCCGGATGCACAGCCTGATTTTGATGGGGGGGGGGTGTTGTCGATGACCTTCATGGTAACGATCACTTTCCCATTCAAATAACATTCTCTGGGCCGCTGCCACTCTAGAGCCCGCCCCGGTGGTGCTTGGCGCGGGTGCGGTGGTCCGCATTTCAGGAAATGACTGAATTCTCTCTCAGTCTAGGAGTTTAGGTCGGTAGATGAGGCCGTTGAGTCCTCCGGCAACCTAATCGCCGCGGACCTAACTACTATTCATAGAAGGTCTGGCCGTTTTTCACGTCGACCACTCCCGTGGTGTTCAGCCGAGTGTGAGACGGCTCTCAAGCAGAAGCGTTATGCCTACATGTGCTATAAGCGCCGCCTGAACGATTTAACTGTGAATTTCTCGGGTTATGGCTAGGTTCAGGTATATTTCGAAGCAGGCCCGCCGCTTTTCTTGGCGGGCATACGTGTCTTCACTTAACGGGAAGGCCCCTCTACAGAAGTGTGGAAGAGTCAAAATGATTCGGGGCAGGTTCTGACAGCACCCCCCTCCCGTTCACCAGGAGAATGGGACCGCAATCTCGGACCCTGGGTCCGTGGCGGAAACCTTCACGACCGCTTTCTCCGCATTATCTAGCCGGGATGCTGCTCCGCCTGCATTCAATGCATGTCGTGATGTCGCGGAATTCGGCCTGCCGGACCTTACCTCCAGAGGCAGAGAACCATTCAACGGCAGGTTTACTTTTCTTTAGTTGCGATCCGCTCTTGCTTCGTTCACGGACACCGCCTATGGTCCGGACGATGTCCCGTACGCCACGCTTCGACAACTAGGTGAGCGAGGCATGACCTTTCTGTTAGATTTGTTCAAGATGATCTGGGTGGAGTGTATCCTCCCGGATTCCTTGCGAATCGATACTGTGCTCGCCTTTCGCAAACTGGGAAGAGATCACTCTACTTTGGCCGGTTTACGCCACATCTCTCTAAAATCTTGGGTGTGTAAGTTGATTGAGAAATTGGGAAATGTTAGATTACTTTTGTTCTGGACAGCGGAGTCCATCCTTTTTCTTCACAGTGCGGCTTCCTCAAGTTCAACTCCACGTCGGATGCTGTCTGCGAGGCGTTCCTTCGTAGATAGCACTACGCCACGGTGTTTTTCGATCTGGAGAAGGGCTATGATACCGCATGGCGATACGATATCTTGGGGACTCTCCACACGATGGAGGCTTGGGAACGCCTCCCAGTCTCTAATATCTGATTCTTTACGAGATCGATTCCGCGTACGGGTGGGTGGAGTCCTCTCCGACCCAATGGAGCAGGAAGAGGGTGTCCCTCTGGAAGTGTCCTCAGGGTCGCACTCTTTGTCCTGACCATCAAGGGCATCACCTCGGTTCTCCCGTGGACAACATTTCGATCTCTTTTGGCGCGACCCAGATGCCAACTCTGGAGCGTCGGCTCTAACAGGCATTGAACCGCGTCTCTCGCTATGCCGAAGCGCACAGGTTTCGGTTTTCCTTGGCCATAACTAAGGTGGTTCATTTCTGCCGCCATCCACGGCTCTACCCTGACTTGGACTTGTTTCTCAATGGGGGTACGCCTGGAAGTGGTTGAATCGCACTGTTTCCTTGGTCTGGTATTTGACCGATGCCTCACCTGAGAGGCTAATATTCGTAGCCTTAGGGTCTCTTGTACATGTGCCATGGATATTCGTTTCCTGACGCTGATAGGGCGATTGCCTTCCTTTTTATTGATTCTTTGTACGTTCGAAGCTCGACTACCGATGCGAGTTTTATGCATCCGTAGTCGAGCGGGTATTGAGGAAGGTGGACTCGATGCACCACACCGGCCTTCGCCTTGTGACTGGTGCCTTCAAGACTTGTCCCATTGAAAGCCTATTTGTCTATGCTGAGGACATGCCTCTCGCTCTACGCCGTGCACAGTGCATTATTCGCCTGTACGCGCGAGCCCGGCGCCTCCCTCACTCTCCAACAGCTCTCACTGCATCCGCAGCTGATTTCGACGGTATCTATGCCGCCGAGACACGCTAGTCATACCCTAACCTAAACTTAAAGGGTTTATTTGGGTTTAGGGCTAGGAAACTCCTTCGAGAGCTAGGTATAGCTCTCGGGCTGGTGGCGCCCCTGGTTCTGCTCAGGACGCCACCCTGGAGGGTACCACCTTTGCCTATTTGTCGCCATGCCTTTGCTCCCAAAGCTTATACAGCGCCGGGAGTATTAGGTTGACCTTTTTGGAGCGCATTTCGTGTCCTGCTAGAACTGTGCCTGTGTATACGGATGGCTCCAAGTCCCAAGAGGGGGTTCGTTTTCCACGCCGTATCCGCTCTGTTTGAAGTCAGCGCGGCTCTGCCAGGCGCTGCGTCTGTCTTCGCGGCCCAGCTGGTGGCAATACATCACTCGGTACGGGAGATTACGCGACGTGCCCGGTTTGGAGACCGGGTTTTGATTTATAGCGATTCACAAATCCGCCTGAGTGCTCTCAGGGCATTGTAATCTCCGCATCCCCTAGTTTGCGATATCTGTGACGCCATGGTTTTTGCAAGCCGGCCGTATGTCGAGATTATCTTCTCCTGGGTTTGTTGAACATGTAGGAATGGCGGGAAATGAGGGCGCCAAAGAGTCTGCGATTACTGGGCCTCCGTACTAGCATTTCGCTCTTTCTCACACCAACTATATATCAAGAATACGTCCAGCTTTCCGGGCTGCTTGGCAAATAAGATGGGAGATGGTCGAAGGGGACTTAAATTTGCGTGCCATTGCGCCCCGACTGTTCCCATGGACCTACCCCTCAATGGCGCGAAGGCTTTAGGTTGCTTTCTGTCGTCTCCGAATTGGACACACTTGCGGGACGCACCGCCCTTTGATGGAGTGCTCGCCTGCGCTTTCCTGGTAGTACTGCGTTATCCCCCAGACTGTTCAGCACATTCTTGTTGAATGTCTCAGTCTTCGCGATCTTCGCGCATTTTACCTCTCCCTGTACCGGTACGAGCTGGTGGGCTACCGCTTATCCCTTGTACTCGGGGTGGGTGGTTCGTGCGCATTGACTTATGGACCTCATGACTTTTTCGAGGAAGCCGGCCTGCTCCCCTTTATGAGACCTTTTTTGTGGGTCGCATGTTCCTGCGCTGAGGGTAGGCGGGCCTATTCCCGACGCCAGAGCATGCTTCCTTCCTGTCCTCTTGCTTTTTCTCATTATTTTTTTAGTTATTTGTTAGTTACATATTATTTGTTTTGTTATTTATTTTCTAATATAGCCTATTATGAGGGCCGTGTAGAGTACGGCGACTTACCCCCAAGTAGGCAGTCGCCAGATGAGCTCCTAAAATAAAAATAAATTGGATTTTAATATTTCAACAATTCCTCTTGAAATTTGTTCAATGAGGGGGTTGTGGTTATTGGAGGATCCTTTCATTCCAATTCAAATAGAAACAACTTCGCACTAAGAGCTGTCGTTTTACTGCTCCTATTTTGTTCCATAGCCACTAGCTATGCCCATTACCCAATCCCAAATTAAACGATTGGCGATATTTGTTCCATCTGGCCATTTGCACGTCTACGCTACATGACTCTAGATAAATGGGTGCTTGGAGAACCAGAGCACGTTTGCGCCTCCGAGGAGGGGCGGGGGCTAGAAAAGCTGCATTGACTTCACTGCGTTGTCGCCACCAAACTTAGATCCAGTCTGGCACCTTCTCTCTCCATCTATCCGTCGAATGCATAGTGTGTCATCCCCTTTAAAGGGGCCTTGGCGCCACCCGTTCTTTCTCCATCTCTTTCTTTCATTTAATAAATATATATATATATATATATATATATATATATATATATATATATATATATATATATATATATATATATATATATGGGTATGAGAAACTCACAAAGTAGCGCGTGAGTAGAGCAATAAATGCAAAAAATCCCACAGGAAAATGAAAGGCGGATGGGGCGATGGGTAATTTATCACTAAAGTTCGCACTTGCAAAGAAAACTAGAGTTCATTTATACATTATGTTTACCAAAATTACATGTTAACGTGTTGAATGATTCTACTTTTCATTTTATTCAATGAAATTGCATTCGGCCTCAGAACTTGGCGCAGGCCTTCTCGACGGTCCCGTGTCTGACAGCCAAGCCTGTGTCATCCTGTTGACTTGAAATCTAAGATGCAGTTTGGGAAACTTGGTGCTCATTCCCCTCGCCCTCTCCCAGAACTACTTTAGTTTATTATTTTTATCATTATTACTTATTATTATTTAGTACTAGCATGCCTTATTATTCAATAATATTAGCATTTTATTATGTATTATAATCTTTGTTTATTATTTTTATTATTATTGTTATATATTACTTAATAGTATTTTATTTATTACAGCTATCCCCTTCAACCTTTTCTACCAGCATTCCAGGAGGACTGTTCCCACCTGGACCATGTTCGGTCCGGTACCCATGGTGCCTTCCTGGGATCTCGTATCACCATGGTATGATCATAATAGGTGATCACCCACTCTATTTGTTAGTGGACCCGCCTATCTCTACTTCTCTTTAGTACATCCCCTCCTACCAATTTCCACACAGCTGCTTTCCTATCCACAGAGGTTCTGGAGGCCAGGCGCACTTTCGTCCTCTCATGAGCCTTAAACAAGTGGCAGTGCACACTGTGACGCCCCTACCCGCTGCGAGGTCCGAAAGTGTGCTGTTGGCTAAGGCAAATACGGGGTGTGTTGGGTTTTCGACTCTGCTCACGTTCCTCCAGTGCACATATAAAGTGGCTACGCCGGCGCCATCTTTTATGGTCAAAGTTCCAGGACACTGTCGCCTGAATAGTGGGCCTGGTTAGCAAAGCCCATCAACGCTGGACCGCGACCGATAATTATGATCATATTCTGGAATTTCTGATCCTACGGAGACTTTTTCTTTTAACCTCCCATGTCATGGGGGGGGGGCGGGGTCATGGTATCTACTTTCCATGTGCTTCTTTTTCTCTTATTCTAATATGGTGACAACGAAGGCAATGGTGAGAAAGCGAATGGAGATGCGCCTTCAAGCGCGGCCTCGCCCTCCCTAGTTGCCGGAAGCACGAGGAAAATAGAGGCAACCCTTCCTTCGACCGGTGGAGCGGCTCCCCTCTCATCGTTACCATGTGGCAAAGAGGCTTCGCCCACCTCCCATCTTTGGAGCTGCTCTCGGGCATCTCCACATGTCAGTTATATGTATAATAAGAAGGGGATTTTTTGAATATCTGAATAATAATTTCATCTTAGTTTGGTTATGACTTATGTTTTTCTATCAAAGTTATTTCCAATAATTCTTTTATATCAAAAAACAAAATGGTGAAGTTCAGAAATAGATATAAGTATAGAAATTTTGTAATTTTTTTAAAACTCAAAGAATTATAAATGGTGAAGTTAAAAAAATGATTTTTATATATCTTTTATAACTAAATTTAGTTTAGTGTTCCTTTTTAAAATTACTATAATTGGCGAAGTTCAGAAAATTTGTAAAAATTTAACTGGCTGCTTTTTTTAGATTTAAAATTTTGATCTTAGTAGCGAAGCGCAACGCCTCCCCCCCCCCACCTCGTAGGAGAGAGTGGCGAAGCCATTACCTGGTATGTTATTGTTTTTATCCATCGAAAAAATCGGTTCCGTTGGGGTTTATGTAGTTCAGTTGTTTTTTGTAAAACCCTTAAAATATTTCTTTTCTAATTAAGATGCTATAATTGTGTACCTCTTATATGATTCGCCAGTAATTTCCCTCGTTCAAGGCCTAGTCTAGTCTAACTTAAAAACACGACTCCATGTTGTTAATAGGAATCGCATCATAGTCTATTATATTAATTTTGAAGGGATTTTTTTCTGAATTAAAATATAAGTAGGATAAGTTGAAGATAAGCTCCTCGGCTGCGATTGTGCTCTCTTCCTGTGGTTACTGGAAGCCCGTTTCGAGTTAGTATAGAGGGGGGGGGGGTGGAAGCAACAGAGTATCAAAATTAGAGGCCTAACGACATTTAGCAGTCACCATTTGGATTCAATCTATTTTAGGCTTTCAAATTAGGAATATTAAGAGGTTTTTTAATTTGTGGGGTGTGTGGGCAGGGTGCAACATTTCTTAATTACCTTAAAAATGATATATAGTACAATATGGATACAGCGATAGTCTAAAGAGGGAGATTAGACTATCGTTTTATCCGTTAATCGTTTTAACCCTTTAGGCTCTGTTCTTGACTCTTTCTGCCTCTCGGTTTGACCTTGCTACCTGTTAGAGCTAAATCTTCCGACTTCCTCATTGATGATTTTTTGTCTTAGAGGCGGTCCTTTATCTTTTACTAGCTTATATATACCCTTATTATATTATTTTACTTGGAAGCACCTTTTCATTTTTCCTGCGAGACATTGCATTTATTTATATATATATATATATATATATATATATATATATATATATATATATATATATATATGAAAATTAACCCACAGGAAAATGAAAAGATGAATTCAAGCACTTTCTAACTATATTTGCATGTCCATTTTCAAAGAATAGCATGAAAATGGAGAAGACAACCTTATATAGGGTACACAGATACGAAGGGAACGCCCATCACATAGTACAAACCAATGGAATAAACACAAAAACAAGACAAAAAATTCCCCCAAAAGAATAGGCAACTAATTACGATATACATACAACAACGCTATGTATATGAATGGAATATGATGGGTGAAAAAACAACAACCACAAAACATTTTAAAGGATTATCATTGGAGCGAAAACATTTAGGACTAAGAGTTAATCCACAGTCAAAACAGACACACATGGTGGGGGAGGCAATGAAGGTATTTAGTACAAGTTTTTTTTTAAAAAGGGTAGAGTTTATATAAGCCAGTGGAAATATTTATATTAGTTAAGATGCCAATTAAGGAACACTCGACAATATTTCTTTTTGTGAAATCAGCGGAATGATAAAGGAATTTTGCAGAATTCCAGTCAATGGGGTGGTTATTTTCAGATAAATGTAAAAATAAAGCGCTGTTTATTTCACCTTCTAATATTATATTTATGTTGGTAAATACTAGTAGATAAAGATTTACTAGTTTGCCCGAAGTAAGATAAATTACAAATAAAACATTCTATAGAATATACTCCACCTTTTTTCCTTGTATTATTTTGGACTAACATTTTATATAAAGTGGTTTCCTATCTAAAATTTACAGAGATTTTAAGTTGCTTAAAATTACGGGGGAGACAAAAAAAAATGGTCCAAAGTATGGCAAGATAAGACAATTCTTGTAATTGAAAACCGGTGGGTTATCAGTTCTATAAAAAGTTCTTTTAGCAAAGTTTAATGAAGTATGCAAAAATTGACTTTGTTGTGTGTATATCGTTTTAGTGATGCATATGTCTGTTATTAGTTGCCTATTCTTTTTCTTGGTATTTTTCTGTCTTGGTTTTGTGGTTTTTTTTTCCATTGGTTTGTACTATGTGATGGGCGTTACCTTCGTATCTTTGTACCCTGTACAAGGTTGTCTTCTCCATTTTCATGCTATTCCTTGAAAATGAACTTGCAAATATAGTTCAAAAGTGCTTTTCATATTATTGCTTTCCTCACGTGCCACTTTGTGAGTTTTTTCATTATATATGTATATATATATATATATATATATATATATATATATATATATATATATATATATATATATATATATATATATATATATATATATATATATAATCATTTACCACCAATGTCTAATTACACTATATGAATGATTTCATGGGTTCCTTATACTTTAGTAGATAAATATTATAGTAGCATGTAAATATATGTAATTTCATAATAAGAATCGGTGGTGCCTCCGGCTTTTAAATTCCACGAATTTGGCCCCTAGCCTACTAAAGTTTGAGCACACATATTTCATATTTTCTTTCCGGTTTGGTCGCCATCAATTTGGTTTAAAGTCGATCGGTACTCGCTTGTTTTTTTGTGTGTAAGAAACTACCTGCCTATGTTCCCTTCTTATCTAACAAAAAGAAGGGTTAAAGTAAGTTACGTATTTTTACGAGTCAATTAAATCGTAACTGCTAAATGATCTTTACCTAGTATTTCTTCGGATCAAAATGGAATATAAATAATGGGGGCGGAGCGGAGATTTTCTATTCATAGTACTTGTTTTTCGCCGGTTATTTTCTATGGGTAATTTGCATTAATCATATTAAATAAATTTATCGCCCCCGATGGCGATAGAGTATCATGAACAAGAGATATTTGTCTCAATGATTTTGAAATGTTAGCATCACAAACAACTCTGCAATTTTTGTCAGTTTGTGTTTTGTTTTTGTTTTTTTGGAGGGGGAGGGGTACCATTTTTCGTTGTTCCTTTGATCTGATTACAGATTCTTGCGAGGGGGGGGGCAAGGAAATTTTGGGGAATATAGACTTGGGGTATTGCACCTCCCTGAATCTGTCCGACGAGTGCCGATTGACTTCCTTTTTTTTCTGTTTCTAGTCCTGAGTCGTTGGGTTTGAGAAAATGTCTACTTTTTTCAGGGAATAATGTTCTAACCGAACTCTTGCCGTTTTATTTTTAATGGCTCCTTATTCCAAATTTAACTTCACCGAAGGAGACCCCATCCCTTCCCCCCAACCCACTTCTCTACAGATCGGGCGACGTTTAGGAGACATTTTTTGGGCTGCTCTCATTATTAACCTTCGCATTTTCTCCTAATTTCACCACTTTACGAAGCTCTTTTCATGAACTTTATGGGGAAGTTTTCTCCCATTTTTTTTTTTTTTAATAAGTAAAATATATCCTTAGCACGTTTCTATGTAATCTTTATTCGAGGTATATTGAAAATTAATTAGATATAATAACGCAGTAAGCGGAAATATATTATATCCCGAAGACTAAAATCTCTAGTGGCTTTCACCCCTTCGAACTCTAGCACAATAGAAAGATTAATAATACTTCATCTTGGCCACCTTTTTTTTAAAACAATTCATTCAGGAATATTGCTTCTTTAAATTTCGGTTATAATTAATGATGCCATCTTATCGTAAGTTTCAAAAGTTTCTAAGTTTCTAAACTTTTGCCCTTCAAAATTATGTTTAATGTTGTATCAATATTTTTCCTTCTTGGTTTTTTGGTGCATCTAAAGCTTCATTATTTTTTTTTTTTAACAGAATCCAGTTAATTGTTCTTTTTTATAGAAATCTTCTCAAAGTTTTACTCTTCGTTAGTCTTGTTATTTTATCTTTTTAATCTTTATTTCCCACTACTTTAATGGTAATGTCGCCCAAGACTACTAGTTAGTTGTGTTAACAGAGAACTAGTCCCGCTTTATAGGTTTCCTTGTTCGTGTTAAGTGGGTTTATTTATCTATTTGGTTACTTTTTACCGTCCTATTTAAGCGGTTTATCTTTATTTCTGCTATTTTTTAATATTTTTAATCAGTCTACCATGGTTTAAATGGAGTTCTCCCACTCCGCCCAAATTTGGGACCGTGAACATATTTTTAATTTCATTACATTCAGAACAAACTGCTAAAGAAAAGGCGAAGGGTCAAAGCTTAAAATCTTCTACAAGATTTCGTGATAATCAGATTGAATGGGATTGAATGCGCGTAACAAAACCATAACGAATAGTGTTGAGGTCTTTTTTTGGGGGGGGGGGGGGGGCACTTGAATTTAAAGCGCAAGAGCAACGAGGCCGCATCACGCAGGCCTGTTGCAGGGGGGGGGGGGGGGGTAAAGAAAGTAGTATTGGTAGACAGCGAAAATAGTGGCACTTATACAGGGTGTCCACAAAGTCTGGGTACATAGGGGATAAATACATACCTTTAGAACAAAACAATTTTATTTAGTTATAATGTTAAGAAATTATATTTTCAATATGATTTCCATTATTTGCAATGCATAATTCGATGCGCCTTTCTAAATTCTGGTGAACTCGATTGAATAGGTGTACATTGCCGTCGATTTCAGCACACTGACTGATAATGCGTTCTCTCAAGTGGTTTAGATTTGCAATCTTCATTGAGTAAACTTTCTCTTTTAACATACCCCAGAAAAAGAAATCAAGGGGAGAAAGGTCTGGTGAACGAGGGGACCACTCCACATGACCTCCTCTTCCAATCCAGTGAGGAAAAGTGCCATTCAGCCAATCTCTAACATTTGTAGCAAAATGGGCAGGGGCTCCATCCTGCTGAAACCAGTTCGGAAGTACCCAGACTTTGTGGACACCCTGTATATAAAGTCGCAGGTCGGCGTGCATTTACTGGTCGGGTGGGGGGGAGGTTCTTCCATCGTTTACGGGTAGCAGTAGCATTATCCCCTGGTAGACACCCCCATAGAGGAGGACCAATTCATTTCAAGTAAGATGACATCTCTCTGTTGCTAGTGTCCCTCAATGGATTTTATTCGTCTCATTCACTTATTTTGAAAGGATGGCGAAAGATATGGGCGTCTTAAAGCGTGGTGGGTATTTTATCTCTTTTTATGAGTGTCTTAAGCGGAGCCAAAGAATGCGCCCACACTATGTTAGAATGACATTTCGATGCTGTAATTTCAAGAATGCTTGTGGTGAAATTTAATTTTGTCATAATGTGTGATGTGATTGAGAAGATGGAAAAGGTTTATGTATGTGTAAAGTTGTACGATAGTGTGTGTGGTGTTGAAGAAAGGGTGGTTTCACATTTGGTAGAATATATGAGTGGACAGAAGTGAGACCGAAACAAGGAAGACTTGTCTTGGTTTGGAAATATCTCCGAATCGACGTGTGCATGCGCGCGCGATCGTGTTGTGTATATGTGTGTGGTTGTAGCTCATTGGCTGAGTGAATGAACCTCTGCCACGGGGGAATATCAAAGGGCGCGTTTGCCAAGAGTAACGAACTATTTGATTGGATAAATATCATTACAAAGTCGAGATCTTAAGCTGATGTATAAGGGAGTTGGTAAAGGCACGTGTCCAATTTTAACAACAAAGATTTTTTTTATGTTAAACTTCTGCCAAGGATTCGGAAGTTTGCACAATTTGGCAAGCATGCCAAATTTTCAAAACCACCAAGCAAGTTGCTTTTGAAAGGCCTCACTCTCTCTCTCTCTTTCCTTTTCTGTAACTCATTTCTCTTTCTCACTTATTTCACTTTTTCAGCTTATCTCTCCTTTTCGTCTTTCTTTTTCTCTTTCGTCTCCTTTTTTATTTTCTCTTTCACCTCTCCTTACTTTCCTTTCTCTATTTTCTTTCTTTACTTTTTCTCCCCCCCCCTTCTCTCGTTTCGGCACTTTTGTTTGACGTTTATTATATAATTGTCCGTCTCTCTCAACACATTTTTACATATGCTCTTCGATCGTGACAGGCAATAATTTTCACGTATAATTTATATACCGGGTGTCCCAGAAAAAAGTTAACCGTACTTTGAATTAGTATAACTCAAAAACTATTGAAGACTTTTGGATCCTGCAAAAAGTGTTTTATTTACTAACTATTTATCTGTCGATTCTATAAATTTCATTGAATTTCCTTTTATGATTTTGATACACTAATGGGTTTAGTGGAGGCTATCAAAAATATGTTTGTGCAAGGAAGTAAAATAATGAAACGAAGCCTAGGAAGGCTAGGCCACCGTGCACTTTCAAGAGAAGCGTAGGTAGCCTAGGTCACTGTGCTATTCTTCAAGCAAAGCCTAGGCCATTTTAGAGTGGTTTTTCAGCCACGCTGTGGTTTGGTCTCGTCATTATTGCTTACTAAGCAAATCAAAGCGTTTCTGTGTAAAAGCTTACTTCCATAGAACCTTTTTAATCATGCAGTTAACAAAAGATCAACGCGTATTTGTAGTCACAAACCTTATTAAGACTGGCAGTATTAAACAAGTATAAGATTCATTGGAACAACGTTTTCCAGGTAGGCACCCACCAAGCAAACCCACAATCGGGAAAAATGTTCACAAATACCAACATGAAGGAACATGCTTAAATTTAAACAAAGGTCGTTCGGGTCGTATGAGAATAACAGAAAATATCGAAAATGTTCCGATGACACTTCTTCAAAATCCACATGTATCAGTCAGAAAGAATGGGTTGCAATTGTCATCATTTAACTACATTATTAAACATGACTTAAAATGGCATCACTATAAGATGCATGCAAGACACCAGCTTCTTGAAACTGATTTTCCTCATCGTAGACAATTTGTCAAATGGCTTCTCCATAATCCTGCTCATTTCTTGGAAAACATTATGATTGGTGATGAGGCAGCCTTTTCCATGATGAATGGAAAGGTAAATAGTCATAACATTCGGCAATATGTGCTGCTGAACCACCCCCCAGCATTCAACTTTGACACACGTATTTGTCAGCAGAAAGTGTTTCTGTGGATCGGAATATGCGAGAATGGCTACCTTGTCGGCCCATTGTCTTACGAGAATAACTTGAATGGTGCTGCCTACTTGAGCATGATCCACGAAAGGATCTTCCCGGAACTCCGCCAGATTTACGGCAATCGATTCAATAGACTTTGGTGGATTCAGGACGGCGCACCAGCTCATAGACAGCTTGATTTTAGAACAAAACTAAGAGAAACGTTTGACAACCGCATTGTCGCGCTAAATCATGCAATTGAATGGCCCCAAGATCCCCTGACTTAACACTGTGCGATTATTTCTTATGGGGATATCAAGAGAATAAAGTGTATTCTACTCCAGCACAAAGCATCAGCCAGTTAAGTGATAGTATCACACATGAAGTCAATAGACTTAAGGAAAACCACAAGTTAATCAAAAAGGTTGTTCAATCAATGCGATCAAAGGCGCAACTGTGCTTGGAAAAAAATGGAGGACATGTGGAAGGAAACGGTGCTTAGAAAATTAAAAAATGAATTTCTATTACCCATATGAAGAGGAGTTATTGTTAAAAATGGATTTAAATATATTTGTTGATATTAACTTCGAAGTTTCATTATTTTACTCATTTGCGCAAACATATTTTTGATAGCCTCCACTAAACCCATTAATGTATTAATATCCTAAAAGGGAATTTAATGAAAATTCCAGAATCGACAGGTAAATAGTTGTTAAATTTGTTTTGTTTTGCAGGACTCTAAAATCTCCAATAGGTTTTGAGTTATACAAATTCAAAGTACGGTTAACTTATTTCTGGGACAACTTGTATATGGGAAAAATCACAACGAGTGATATACAATGGATGTTAATGGCCCTATAAAGGAAAACTGGTGTCACAACCCGGAAGAAACGCTAAGAAATATATATTACGTGTCCCTTAAAAGCTTAAGAAAGAAAATGGGAGATTTAGAAACTTAGAAAATTGGGAAGATTATTTTAACCGCTATATTAAGGTGAAATAAAGGAGTGGATTCGAACCGGTGTCATCAAGCGCTCATCGCTTTTAGAACCACGACGCTCATCGACTGAGTCACCATCCTAACCCACAAAAAAAAACAAGGTTGATTCAGGAAGCCTTTTTGAATAACGAAGGGTAGGTTTTTGTCCAGTGAGAGTCAAGTAGTGTTTTCTAATAGCACGGGCACGGGTTTTTATTTGTTTATAATAAGGGAAAATCACATGATACGTGATATACAATGGATGTTATTAGCTCAAGAAAGGAAAACTGGTGTCACAACCCGGAAAAAAACTCTGAGGAATTTATTACGTGACCCTTAAAAGGTTTTAAGGCTTATGTAATACATTCTTCAGTGGTTTTTTCCAGGTTGTGACGCCAGTTTTCCTTTCTTGGACTATTAACTATACATATAGGTACGAGTATGTTTATATATATATATATATATATATATATATATATATATATATATGGTAAATTTGGGGTTTATTCCGACCCTCGAATTTTGTGGGTGCTTTGTTATTAATATATCTATTAAAAAGAAATGCAAGTGCTTATCTTAGCTAGGTAAGTACTTTCACTACTTAATTCGGGCAAATTTCTCATTATGGGGTTATGTCAAAGAATAGATTAGCCGCTATTTCCGCCATTTTGTCAGTTATATATTGTTTTAATCAATCGAAAGAATCGATTTCGTAAGGGTTTGTAGTTTTTTTTTTGTTAAACACTTAAAATATTTTTTCTAATTAAGATGCTATAATTTTGTACACAATTCAAAATATTTCTTTTATTATTACGATGCTATATAATTGTGTCCCTACATGATTCAGCAGTAATTTCCCTCGTTCAATGCCTAGTCTAGTATAACCTAAAAACACCTAGCTCCATGTTGTTAATACGAATCGCATCATTGTGTATTATATATAATTTTTAAGGGATTTTTTTCTGAATTAAAATATAATAAGTACTTTTAATAATAACCAATTTTAAAGAAAATATTGATTTAAATTGATTCAAATAACATTTTAGTTCTACCTTTTTCTCTTTGCTTTAGTGATCTTCCCCGTCCTTTGAATAACTTTAAAATTTCTGTTGCTTTTAAATATGAGACGGCCATTAAGAATTTATTACTACGTAGTACGTAATAATTGTAATAGTTTGGGAGGGGGGGGGGTTATTCAGTTGAGTGTTGTGGTTGCCTAAGTAAATATTATGGACAAACAGGTAAACAACTTTCTATTCGCATAAATCAGCATAGATATAATGTCCGAAGAGGGGAAGATAACAGTGCTTTCTTTGTCTTATAATCTTCCTCGTTAGGCTATCTCAATTTCTTTTAATATGTTACCCTTTCCATCTTCTCAGTTTGACCTTACTACCTGCTTCTTGTAATTCTTAATGTGAATCTTTACCTTCCGTCTTCCTCATTGGTGATTTCTTGTTTTTGAGGCGGTCTTTTATACTTTTCTTTCTTATATATACTTATACCTCTAATATAATATTATTTCTTGTAGTTATCCTTGATAAGGAACTTAATAAAGTTCGAAAGTACTTGGAAACACCATTTCATTTTTTCCTGCGGGACATTGCATTCATTTGCTACCCTCACGTGAGTTTTTCATATATATATATACATATATATATATATATATATATATATATATATATATATATATATATATATATATATATATATATATATATATATATATGATGTAAAAAAATCTTTCGTTTGAAGATTGGTAATAAATAGATTTTGAAAAGTGATTTGAAGGCATTAGATGTACATCGACCGAATCTCTTCGCTTTATCCTTTTATCTAATAAAGTTGATGGTTTCAAGGCAGAATAAAAAAATATTCAAATCAGCGCCCTTCTATTTTGGTTTTGAGCTGTCGATAATGTGGACATGAGCGTGAATAAAGTGCGGGTGATTATTGGGGCTTAGGGATCGTTTACGTTCGAGATCCGCATAAATGTTCAAACTGGCATGTTTGTGCTTTCCTGTTTAGAAGATTAAGGTTGACGATTTTTGTGAAATAATTGTCAATCCGGCTTCTCCCAGATGGTGAGTGGAATAAATCTATGGAGCTCGCAACTCTCGTTTCATTTGCTTCCCTATTTACCACTTGAGCTGCTGCCGCGCACTGGTCGAGCTCATTTATTGGAAAGATAAATGGAAAGCATCCAAAGAGAGGCTTCAGGGTAAAGACTCGTTTTAACACATTTTTCAAATGAATTTGAAATTTTTTTATTCTTATGCAGTTTTAGGTGTACTTTTCAGATCTGACGCTAGTTTTTTTTTCCAGAAATGCATACTTTTCCCATAGTCGCTAAAGGTCCATAATAGGAAAAGTATTTATTTCCAGCAAAAACTAGTTTCAGATCTGAAAAGTACACACAAAACCATGGTTGTGGAGTCGGAAGAATATTTTGCGACTCCGACTCCACCCATTTAAAATTATGCGACTCCGACTGCACCCATTTAAAATTATGCCACTTCGATTCCACCTATTGAAAATTATGCCACTTCGATTCCACCTATTGAAAATTATGCCACTTCGATTCCACCTATTGAAAATTATGCCACTCCGACTCCAAACGATATAAAATTGCTTTTCGATTTTAAAATATGAGTTATAAATTATCTCACACTTTATTTTTCAATCTATATCTAACGTTATATAGATGGATCAATTTATTGCTTTAACCAAAGCATTTCATCCATCACCACAAGAATCGTCAGGTTACTTTCTAGGCTAAGGTAATTCACAAAAAATTTATAACTTTTTGTCAATTTACTTGACTTTTGTAGTTAATTTAAAAAAAATGAAAATGAATACTACTTTTTCTAGTGGTTGTAACTATGCATTTAATGGCTTTTTTTTTATCACAAAACGCTATAATTTAAGAAGGGAATTTTTTTGAGTATTTGAAAAATAATTTCATCTTAGTTTGGTTATGACTTATGTTTTTTATCAAAGTTATTTCTAATAATTCTTTTATAATATCAAAAACAAAGTGGTGAAGTTCAGAAATAAATATAAGTATCGAAATTTTGTGAATTTTTTAAAACCCAAAGAATTACAAATGGAGAAGTTCAGAAAATTTACTTTTATATATCTTCTATAACTATATTTTAGCAACTTGATATTTTGAAGGGGGAAATTTAGTTTAAAGTTCCTTTTTAAAATTATTATAATTGGCGAAGTTCAGAAAATTTATAAAAAATTAACCATGGCTGATTTTTTTTAGATTTTAAATTTTAATCTTAGTAGCGAAGCCACTCCCCCCGTAAGGGGGAGTGGCAAAGCCATTGCCTGGTTTTCTTTATTAACAAAAGACATCTAAATTGCTAATAGAATGTTAAAAAAAAATCAAACATTAGATATTAGTATATCAAAATATATAGATAATATTTTCTATTCATAATGCACATTAACTTAACTTAGTAAACAAAGCATAAATAATTCAATATGAAATTATGAAAACTAAATAATACTAAAAAAAGCAAATAATATTGCAATTATTAACATTAAAAAAAGTGAACCAAAAACTGAATTTTGAAATATTGAGAAAATACAAAAATCTTAAATATTAATATATTCAATGGCAAAAATTTACATCATTCATGCATGTTGTTGATACCCTATGTTTGGCAGAGAATAAACTAAGTACATAATACTAGATATAACTAACAGAACATGGAATACTGAAAAGAAAATAACAGAAAGCAGATACATTGTAAAAAACAATATTCATATTTATTTTAAATTATTCCTCAAGAAGAGTGGCATCAACCAGGTCTTCTTTGAATCTTCTTCTTAAGTCAGACTTGATGATGCGGAGAGCAGAATAAAGGCGCTCCACACTAACTTGGGTTGGTGGTAAACCTCTAGCAACAGTTGCTACTCTCTGAACAATTTCTGGATAACATGGAATAGCATTATTTACTGTTAATTTTGAGGTCCGATCAAAATTTTCTACTTCTGTTAGCGCAGCATAAATAGCTCGTCTAAACTTGTGGATCTTATAACGTAAGCCTCCAATTTCTTCTGCTTCACATCGTTGGCGTTTTTGTAAGCGTTCTTTCCCATCTAAATATTCATCTTCTGAACTTGCTGAATACCGATTCATAGCAGCAGGACTAGCCATACCCTCATCTTCCTGCACATGGTTTTCAATTTCGTTATCTACTCCTTTGATGCGGAGAGCTACATTGAAAAGTGTACTTTTTGCTTTCCTCTGTTGACTTTCATTCAGACTAACTCTGTACATTGGATCTACATAAACTACTGCCAATAGCATATCGTTATCAATAAGAATGGCTTCTCGTCCTACCATAAAGTCCTTGATTTCTTCTGCCATAAGTGCTCCAATTTGGGTCGGACGAAAAATGAGTATTTTCCTTTCCCTTACAAAAGACCCTGGTATCAGGTTTGAGCACTGCTATTTCTTTACTATAAATAGATAGTATAAGGTCTCTAAGACTTTTAACTTGACCCCAGTGAATGAACATCTGACATTGTCAAATCAGGGTTAGCCATGTCTGATAAAATTGATTTCAATTCAAGGATGCGTTCTATCATTAAATATTGTTCCCCATCTTGTTGCCTGATCAACTATTGCACCTTTCTTTGCTCTTCTTTTGAGAATAGCATCAACCTTTGGATTGCGGGCACAAGTTGCGATGTTCCTTACCATGCTAATTAAGTTAGCTGCACGTCTTCCCTTTAATCCGTCACAAATAGCTAACTGGGGAGTATGGACTGCACAGCGCATATGACGTATATTTTTTGTATCAATTACAGTCGTGTCCACTGAAAAATAGAATTCAGAACTCACGTTTTTTTTTGAGAATTACCTAACTCAGAGTCAGAGTCCCCGCTTGCTGAAGCTCTACTAAAATCCAAATCATCATCATCACCTTCTTGCTGCTCAGCTTCATCCTTATTTAACTTTTCTATGGTGCTGATCATATTTCTTGCATTATCTGTTACTATTGCCAGAATCTGCTCTTAGTGCAAACCATATGTATTCAAAACATCGCCTACAATTTATTTAATAAATTCACTTGAATGTTTTGCTTCTGTACCTTTCACAGCTAAGGTCCAGATAATGATCTCCATGTTATCATTCATAAATTGAACGTTTATTGCGAAGTGATTTGTCCTCATTCGTGTGCATGCATCCATCTTCAAAAAAATTAACTTTCCATTAATCAGAGTTTTGAGTAATTGTTTTTGGTGATTTGCTTCTTTTTTCTATTTTTATCTAAGGACGCTCCAAGCTTGATTGCAAGCTCACCATTAAGTTCCCTAAAAGCTGGTAATGAAAAAAAATCTAAGAGGGACAAAAATGTTTACAACCATTTCAATGATGGAGGAGATGAATTTCTATTTTGTCATTGTTATTTTAATTTTTTGTTTGATCATAAATGAAGTAACTTCAAGTTCCTTAACTTGCTTTGATGTTGATGCTATTGCCTTTGTAGCTCCTTATTTTATTTTAAATGTTTGTTCATCTTTCTTGTTAACTTCTTCAAAAATATCCATATGTTTTCCGTTCTCCCTCCCTTGCTACTTTTAAACGTCTCCTGAAGACTCATCTCTTCAGAATTGCATTCTCTTCCCTGTAAACGTTCTCTACACTCGCTACACAACCTGCGCTCTGGGATGGCTAACAACCTTAAAGGGCGCATTATAAATACCTATTATTATTACATTATTATTCAGATGCCTCTTTAGATTTGATGCTCTTGTAGGTGAATGAGTTTTGCCCCCAGTAAAACTACTCTTCTTTTCACCACACTTCTGTATCACCTTTGCCTTTAACTTTACACCTGCATATAAAACTTTTCCATCTTCACCCAGTTCAAAATAACTAAATACTGCTGACTTCAGTTTATGAGCCATAATAGGGCTGAAAATTATTAAACACCTACTAAAAACAAGTACAATGATGATCCAATTTTCTATACCTAGAATTCACTTAATTGGCAAAAGCAGAGAGAGTAGGTAGCGGAGCGCAACACCCGCACACCTCTTAGCACAGAAGCCAAACGAACAATGAGAAGTGAGTATGACAACTATTAAGTTGCATTGATAGTAGACCATGATGAGACTACCAGACGCACAATTCCGCCTCGCGCATCTGAGGCGAATTTTCTATAATTTTATATCGATAACTAATATCCTACTTTTCTCTTTTCTGTTTGTTTCTCTTTGTTTATTCAAGAATCTTGGAAATTATTTCTCGTTGCACAAGAAAAGTCATACTATGAGATCTGGCCACTCAACTTAAGTCTGTGACACACAAAAACTCACAACCATGGGCATACAGTAAACAGTCTTTTATCATGTTTTGTTCCTCCAATTTATATAATATGTAAATAATATGATGTGAATTATTTACTTTCATTCTTAAACAATTATATATATATATAATTTATTTAAAATTGGAGTCGGAGTTTCCCATAAATATTGCGCCTCCGACTCCACCCTATCTGAAAAAGCGACTCCGACTCCCCCTCCCCCTTAAAACATGCGATTCCACAACCCTGCAGAAAACCGCATAAGAATAACACATTTTCAAAATCATTTAAATATCCTGAACCAGATCTTACCTAACCTGAAAAAAAATCACCATTTGTCTTGAAATTCATGCCGATACTTGGTCGAATGCGGGCAGTAGAATTAGAACTGAATTATTTAGTTAGAGACCTAGGCGTGTCAAAAGAGTTAGCAGAAATGTTAGCTTCTAGACTTAAGAGAAGAATTTGTTGCAGGGAAAAACAAATGTAACTCTATCGGAACAGGGAGAGAGATCTCTTGGCATTCTTTAAAACTGGGACTGTTAAACGCGATGGGTGTTTCATAATATGATCCAAGTGAATGGAGACCTTTTATAGATATTTCAAAGAGGAGTCTAAAGTGTCTATTACTTAATAATGGAAACTTGTTCGGTGTGATTCCTATTTGTCACTCTGTGCATTTAAAATAGAAGCATGAACACATAAGATGTGTATTAGATTTACTCAAATATGATGAACACAAATGGATCATATGTGTGGATCTGAAAATGGTAATATTTTACTTGCCCAACAAGGAAGTTATATAAAATATCCGTGTTTCATGTGTTTATGGGGCAGCCGAGCCAAGGACAAACATTGGGAACAGAAACTCTGGCCAGCTAGAGAAAGTTTGACTATTAGTGAGAAGAATATTATACACTAACCACTTGTTGAGCGAGAGAAAATCATCTTCCCACCCTTTCATATTAAACTAGGGCTGATGAAACAATTTGTGAAAGCTCTTAATATGGAAGGTGACTGTTTTAAATTCATATGTACAATATTTCCTGGCTTAGATTATGATAAAATAAAGGCTGGAGTTTTTGATGGAATACAAATCAGAAAGTTAATGACAAACCAAAACTTCTCGAGTTCGATGACTGACATAGAAAAAGGAGCATGGGATTCATTTATGGCTGTTGTGAAAGGATTTCTTGGAAACAAAAAGGCTGCTAACTACAAGGATTTGGTAGATACATTACTTGATAGCTCTCATCGTTTAGGCTGCAACATGAGCATAAAGGTTCATTTCCTCAAGAGCCATCCTGATGAATTTCCTCCTAATCTTGGCAACATGAGTGATGAACACGGAGAGCGTTTTCTTAAAGATATCAAGATTATGGAGGAGAGATATCAAGGCCGATGGAACAGAAACATGATGGCAGACTACTGTTGCAGTAATCAATGAGACTGTGTCATTAAACACTCCAGACACTCTCCCCCGTAAGGGGCGCGGCGATTTGCCATCCTGGCCGCCGTGCTGACGGGATCCAGCGCTCCGTCCGGCCCCAGCTTAGCCTCTCTTCCTTCCTTCAGATAGCCCGATTTCTCCCCTACCTCGTCGCTTTTCATACAACCTCTCCCACAACTTTCTCTGGTCAGCCTCTAATTTCACAGAGTAGAATGCTGACCTTCTTCTCAAGCCAACCACCCCGGATGGGGGCTGGGGGGGAGGGGACATTGTTCCCTAACCCCTCAGCTCCGGTTCGGGATGGGTTTTTTTTAACAACCTGCTTCATCCCCACCCATACCTTCCTCACATCCCTTTTCCTCTCCTCTTCACAACCTATATTTTTTACGCCGTGTTCAAGGTGGAGCCGCCAGGCCACCAGGCGGGAGGGGTGGTCCCGAATGGCGGCGCCTGGCTCTGCCGGGCTTGTAAGCACCTCTCGCAGTGCGGGCAACTGCGAGAGGTGATGAGCTATTGCGTCCCGTATTAAAAAGAGGGTCACCATGCCCATGTATGACAAAAAAAAAAAAAAAACCCAACCCCCAACTTCCCCGAGAAAATCAACGGAGCCGCCCTCGGGCAGCTCCACCGAGAAAATGGAGGTTTCCCCCCTTGTGCTTGCGCAAGGGACCCTCCATAATTCTTTAACCGGAGAGGAGGCTTACTCCTCTCCTACGCCTACGGGTGTAGGGGACTCCCCCTCACCCCCTTCTCTGGAGGTGCTTTCGGGCACCTCCCTATCTCCAGCGGCAGTCCCTCCTTTGCTTTCTAAGAGGACTGCCAAGAAAGCCAGCAGTCAGCCCATTGCCGACCGCCCCTCGTGCAAGCGGCTCGGGAGGGCAAACCCCCTTAGGGGGGAGAGGGAAGCCAGGCCCCTTCGGTCGCTTCGCTCAAAAGACCTGCTGGCAAGAATTTTAAACCTTGCTGGGGTCAAGGCCTGTGCCTCCCCACACAAGACTGGCGACACTGCCAAGGGGACCTGCGATGTCCTGGGAGGGGATGGCCAACTGGAGGCCCCTCCTGTGATAGACATGGTCCTTGAGGAGACCCAGCCTCAGATGGTAGGGCCTTCCATGGGGGGGAATCCGGGCTCGGCGCCAAGCACCGAACCCGAATCCGCCCCTATGCAAGGTCCCCCTCAAACGGCCGAGGGCTCCGAGGCAGTAAAAGGAGGGGAGGGATCTCCTCCGACAGGTGCCCCTACGACGACCAGGACCTTCTCCATTTCGGAGAGGGTCCTGGCTGAGGCCGGCCCATCTGGCATGGGGGCTTCTGCCGGCGGGGGTGAGAAGCGGGCTCATTCCCCGCCCTCCTCTCCTAAAAAGAAAAATACTAAAAAGACGAAGAAGACTCGGGGCTCCTCTCCATCCGCGGGGGCTGCGGGGACGGATGGGTCTGCTACCACTTTGGTAGGCGACCAAGCCAAGATCGGCCCATCCGGCCCCTCTACCCCCTCGTGTGCGGAGCCCCTGACTAAGACTAACACCAAGAATGCACAGGGCGGAGCCTCGATGACATCGGGGCCCCTGATTCAGAGGTTACCTGGCGTTTTCGAGCCCGCTGGCTTCAAACGCTTCCTCGTTATTCGCTCCACTGATGGCAGCATGTTGTCCAAGGGCAACATGATCCATCAGAGGAGAGGATTAGCTAGTGCAATTGGTAGAGAGCCGAAGGTAACCCGTTTCTCGGACGGGAGCCTTCTGGCGAATGCGGCGAATCCCGCCGAGGCGGCCAAGATAAGTGCTCTTCGGACACTTCATGGCACCCCGGTGAGTGTGACGCCGCACTCTACCATGAACTTTGTGAAAGTAGTTTATACGAGGGAACTCGTTGACTACTCCATAGAAGACATCACCCTAGAGCTGGCCGACCATGGGGCGGTCAAGGTCGAACGTGTGATGAGAAAACAGGGAGGGGCCTCGAGACCCACCCCTACACTCTTCGTCACGTTCGACTGTGACAAGCTCCCTGAGTCGGTGCGTGCCGGTTGGTACCGCTACCGCGTAAAGGCATTCGTGCCACTGCCGCGGTGGTATTATTACTGTCACCGCTTCGGCTATACGAATCGTTCTTGTAGACGTGCAAAGTCGGGGTCACCCGAATTCTGTGTAAATTGCTCCAAGGCCGCACACGATAAGTCTAAATCGTGTGTGTCCAAGTGTGTCAATTGCGGAGAACCGCACCCTGCTTCTTCGAAGCAATGTGGTGCATATCTCCTTGAGAAAGAAATCCTGGCCGTTCAGGCCCAGGATCGACTCTCATTCCGCGAGGCTAAGGACTTAGTCCTGGCGCGCCCGGCTCTGCCTGGGACGTCATATGCCTCAATAGTTAGAAAAGCCCCCTTTGCTCCTGGCCCATCCAGGCCAACGAGCACGGTTATTTCCGCGTTCATTCGGAGCCCTTCTGCGGGCTATACTACACCCGGGCGCTCCCCTGGTAGAGCTGGCGGCAAAAAGGGTTCACACCCAGCCCCGGCTAAAACCAGGGCTCCCCCCTCTTCCCCCAGCGTGACCGTTTCCCGTAAGGCGAAACGGCCACGCGCCTCCACAGAGTCGTTAGACTCACAGGAGGCAACACCCCTGAAGATGGTCGCTAGGCCATCTTCCGGGGTTCCTAAAGCTGTTCCCCGAAAGGAGGACAACAACAAAGGAGCTTCGGCCCCTTCGCCCACGCCCCGAGGTGGAGCGAGTGGCTCGGAGACGGTGGTTCCTCGAAAAGAGGGCCCCCCACCTCCGAAGCCGCAACGCCCGCCTAAGGTTTCGAGGCGGAGGGAGGAAAAGACTCGCATGGCGAGCCCAACCTCCCCCAATAAGTCCTCGAAGGCGACAGCGCCTCCAGCGCTTTGTCCGGCCAACAGCGCCCGGGGTTCTGCCCCCGGGAAGCGTACGGCCATTCCCGTGAGGGTCTTCAGTTCGAGGAGGGCCCCCGCGTCTCCTCCGAGCTAGGCCTGGAGGGCATATTCCTTCAATGGAATTGCCGTGGACTCCGGGCCAACTGGGAGGAGCTGCGGAGGCTCGTCTCGTCCCGTTCCTTGTTAGCTATTTTTTTGCAGGAGACCATGCTAGGCGCGTGCCCGCTGCCTGCCCTCCCGGGGTATAAGGGTCTTGCGACCCCACCACCGCGGAATGGCCGGGCTGGGGGATGCGCGGTTTACACCCGGCATGATGTCTCCGTTCTTCCTTTCTCTTTAGATACCTCCTTTCAGGCAGTGGCTGTGCAGCTGCACCTTGATAGGAGGTATACTATCATTTCTGCGTACATTCCACCGTCAGCTGACTTCGACGCGGGGGACTTCCGCCGCGTCGTGGCACGGTTGCCGAGGCCCTATCTCTTGCTTGGAGATCTGAACGGCAGGCATCCTCTCTGGGAAGATTACTCCATAAATCCCAGGGGACAAGTCCTTGCCGATCTGATCGAAGAGCTTGAGATGGGTGTCCTAAACGTGGATGAGTTTACGCATCACTGTCCGAGAACCGCTTCATTTTCTTGACTTGACCTATCTATGTGCTCTTCGGATGCACAGCCTGATTTTGATTGGGGGGTGGTCGATGACCTCCATGGTAGTGATCACTTTCCCATTCAAATATCATTTTCAGGGCAACTGCCGCCTGAGAGACCACCTCGGTGGTGCTTGGCGCGGGCGCGGTGGCCTGCATTTCAGGAAATGACTGAATTCTCTATCTCAGTCGAGGAGTTTAGGTCGGTAGATGAGGCCGTTGAGTTCTTCTCCGGCAACCTCATCGCCGTGGGCCTGACTACTATTCCTAGGACGTCTGGCCGTTTTGCACACCGACCACTCCCATGGTGGTCGCCTGAGTGTGAGACGGCCCTCAAACAGAAGCGTTATGCCTACATGCGCTATAAGCGCCGCCCGAACGATTTCACTGTCGCTGAATTTCGTCGGGCTAGGGCTAGGTTCCGGTATGTTTCGAAGCACGCCCGCCGCTCTTCTTGGCGGGCATACGTGTCTTCACCTAACGGGAAGACCCCTTTAGCTGAGGTGTGGAAGCGAGTCAAAAGGATTCGGGGCAAGTTCTCGCAGGACCCCCCTCCTGTTCTCCAGGAGAATGGGACCGCAATCTCGGACCCCGCGTCCGTGGCAGAATCCTTAGCGACCGCTTTCTCCGCATTCTCTAGCCGTGATGCTGCTCCGCCAGCATTCAATGCACGTCGTGATGTCGCGGAAGGCCACCGGCTGGACTTTACCTCCAGAGGCGGAGAACCCTTCAACGACAAGTTTACTGTAAGCGAGTTGCGTTCCGCTCTCGCTTCGTGCGCGGACACCGCCCATGGTCCGGACGATGTCCCCTACGCCATGCTTCGACACCTGGGTGAGCGAGGCATGGCCTTTCTGTTAGATTTGTTCAACAGGATCTGGGTGGAGGGTCTTCTCCCAGACTCCTGGCGAATCGATACTGTGCTCGCCTTTCGCAAGCCGGGAAGAGATCACTCTACTCCGACCGGTTTCCGCCCAATCTCTCTAACCTCTTGCGTGTGCAAGTTGATGGAGAAATTGGTAAATGTTAGATTAGCCTATTTCCTGGACAGCAGAGGCCATCTGTCTTCTGCACAGTGCGGCTTCCGTAAGTTCCACTCCACGTCGGATGCTCTGCTCCGACTGGAAAATGCCGTCTGCGAGGCTTTCCTTCGTAGACAGCACTACGCCACGGTGTTTTTTGATCTGGAGAAGGCCTATGATACCGCATGGCGATACGGTATCATGGAGACTCTCCACACGATGGGGGCGAGGGGACGCCTCCCAATGTTTATATCTGAATTTTTGCGAGATCGTCGATTCCGCGTACGGGTGGGGGGAGCCCTCTCCGGCCAAAAGGAGCAGGAAGAGGGTGTCCCGCAGGGAAGTGTCCTCAGTGTCACACTCTTTGCCCTGAGCATCAACGGCATCACCTCGGTGCTGCCGGAAGATGTTCTCGCTACGCTCTACGTGGACGACCTTTCGATCTCTTTTGGCGCGGCCCAGATGCCAACTCTGGAGCGTCGAATTCAACAGGCATTGAACCGCGTCTCTCGCTATGCCGAAGCGCACAGGTTTCGGTTTTCTTTGGCCAAGACTAAGGTGGTGCACTTCTGCCGCCATCCACGGCTTCACCCCGACCCAGATTTGTTTCTTAATGGGGTGCGCCTGGATGTGGTTGAGTCGCACCGTTTCCTTGGTCTTGTATTCGACCGACGCCTCACCTGGGAGGCTCATATTCGCAGCCTTAGGGTCTCTTGTACCTGCGCCATGGACATTCTCCGTTCCGTGACGTTCAGCGCTTGGGGCGCTGATAGGGCTACTGCCTTACTTTTTTATCGATCCTTTGTTCGCTCGAAGCTCGACTACGGATGCGAGTTTTATGCATCCGCAGCCGAGCGTTTATTGCGAAAGGTGGATTCGATCCACCACACCGGCCTTCGCCTTGCGACCGGTGCCTTCCGCACTTTCCCCATTGAGAGCCTGTTGGTCGATGCTGGGGAGATGCCACTCGCTCTGCGCCGCGTGCAGTGCATCACTCGCCTGTACACGCGAGCCTGGCGCCTCCCTCAGTCGCCAACAGCTCTCACTGCATCCGCAGCTGATCTCGATGGTGCCTATGCCGCCGAGAGACGCCACTCATACCCTAAGCCCTTTGGGTTTAGGGCCAGGAAACTCCTTCGAGAGGTAGATATAGCTCTCTGGCCGGTGGCGCCCCTGGTTCTGCCCAGGACGCCACCCTGGAGGGTACCACATTTGGCTATTTGTCGCCACGCCTCTGCTCCCAAAGCTTGTACTGCGCCGGGAGTATTGCGTTCGACCTTTTTGGAGCACACATCGTGTCACGCTGGTACCGTGCCAGTGTATACGGATGGCTCCAAGTCCCAAGAGGGGGTCGGCTTCCACGCCGTATCCCCTCTGTTTGAAGTCAGCGGGGCTCTACCAGGCGCTGCGTCTGTCTTCACGGCCGAGCTGGTGGCAATACACCACTCGGTACGGGAGATTACGCGACGTGCCCGGTTCGGAGACCGGATTGTGATCTATAGCGACTCACAAAGCGCCCTGAGTGCTCTCGGGGCATTGGAATCTCCGCATCCCCTGGTTCGCGAAATCCGTGACGCCACGGTTTTGGCGAGCCGGGCAGATGTCGAGATTATCTTCTGCTGGGTTCCTGGACATGTAGGAATTGCGGGGAATGAGGGCGCCAAAGAGTCCGCGAGGACTCTGCGACCGGACCAGCGTTTTGCTCTTCCTCACACTGATTACATGGCAGGAATACGGGCAGCTCTTCGGACTGCTTGGCAAAGAAGATGGGAGACGGTCGAGGGGAACTTAAAGTTGCGTGCCATTGCGCCGCGACTGTTCCCATGGACCTATCCCCCAATGCCGCGGCGGCTTCAGGTTGCTTTCAGTCGTCTCCGAATCGGACACACTCGTGTGACGCATCGCTATCTGATGGAGCGCTCGCCTGCGCCCTATTGCAACGACTGCGTCGTCCCCCAGACTGTTCGGCACATTCTTGTCGAATGTCCCAGTCTGGGTGATCTTCGTGCACGACACCTGTCCCGGTACCGGGATGGGCGGGGTCGCTACCGCCTGTCCCTTGTGCTCGGGACGAGTGCGTGTACTTTGACTGGTGGACTTATTGACTTTTTGGGGGAGGCCGGCCTTCTCCCTTTTATTTAACCCGATTTAATTGTTGTTGTTGTTTTTGTAATTGTTTTTGTTATTGCTTTGTTATTGTTATTGTTATTTCTTTTTATTGTTTTCTGTTTAATTTTTTAAAGTAGCCTAGAACTAGGCTGTTTTTTACGGCGACTTATGCCTAAGTCGGCAGTCGCCAGATAGCCCCCTAAAAAAAAAAAAAAAAAAAATCCAGACACTCTCTTAAGCGAAAATTTCTTCCATGAATGTATCGGTATGTGTACGATTGATTGTGTTTTCTCCATTATTTTATAAAGATAACCTTTATGTGTTTAGTAATAGGTGATGTTATCTTACAATTCCTTCATCCTTTCAAATTCTGTTGACATTTTAAGTTAGGGTTTGAAGCTAAAACACTTAGGAAACTATCCTTACCGAGTAAATACATGCAGTACGTCGTAAAATAGGAATATGGTGTAGAATGAAAACCCGATGTGTTACAAAAGAATGGATGTCATATTTGAAATCAGCACGTCAAAATTAGTTAAAAACAACCACAAAACATAAGTCAGCAAAAAGTGTGTTGACCAGTGTAATTATAGCATTAATAGCCACCTGATTTAATTATGTGTTTTTTGTTAATTATAATTTTAAATTTTATTTGCGGGAATTTAGTTTGTTTTTAAAATTTGCATGTATTGGTGATGTTTGTGTCCATAAGTCTTCAGTATTGTAGTAGTTTTTTGGAAACCTTTGTTTTTTTCAAATTCTCTTTCGAATGATATAATTGCCAAGGTTCTCTCAAGATTAGTCCCGGAATTATTAAAAGTTTTGAAGGTCGTAAGGTCATAGATCAGAATAAGTGAGAGCACGCTACATTTTGGTCAGCAGACCTTGTTCTCAGTTCATCATATGTTCTTTTAAACCTGTTTTCCTTTTCTTTCTCCCTTCTATTCCTTTCGTTATATTTATTTTGTTTTTTTCTCATCCAAACAAAGTGTTAGGTCATCCCATAAGTAATAGGGCATTTTTAGTCGCGTGAGACTCTATGTCTCACTATGTCGGTCGGTCCGTCGCTCCACGTTTTGCTTTTTATTCTTTTGGTAAAAACATTGTAACTATTCGGCCGATTCTGACAAAATTTAAATCCCTTATGTCGTATTACATTCTCTTTCGAATTATATAATTGCTAAAGTTCTCCCAAGGTTAGCCCGGGAATTATTTTGTTTTGGCTATAGCATCGTAACTATTGGGCGGATTCTAACGAAATTTGAAACCTTTATTTTTTTACATTCTCTTCCGAATAATATTATTGCCCAAAGTCCTCCCAAGGTTAGCCAGGGAATTACTTTGCAATTACATCATAACTATTAGGCAGATTCTAACGAAATTTGAAACCCCTATGTTGTTTTAGATTCTCTTTCGAATGATATAATTGCCAAGGTCCTCCCAAAATTATTTAGACGCACAGCGGGAGTGCTGGTAGGCTTTGGTGGACCTACGATTCTTTACAAAAAAAAACAAACAAACAAACAGCGATAATTATTTCGTACGGCGCGAATTCTTAATTATACTCGAAATATTCACTCCGGAATTTAGCGAGAGCCTGTGCTGCCCAATACGCAACGAAGAAAACGACAGCCAATACAAAAAAGAAATAAGATTAACTTCTTTACAATACGGCAGACGATTTATGATGCCTGAAAAGGGTTAAAGTTCCACACGGTCAAAAATTTCAATACAAAATACGCACACAAATAGGGAAAATGCGAAATGGGTAAGGTCTTTTCTATAGTTTCTAAGACCAAAAACTTTAATATACAAGAATAACACCCTTTAGAATCTGTCACAGGCCTAAAAGAAATGAGATCAGATACTGCGGATGACCCTAAAAGCCTGACACCAGAATATAATATAGATGTCGTAGGGTGACCCCCCACACCTGACACCAGAATATAATGTAGAGTTGAATGTCGATGCTAGCCGAGGATTGATTCTGCGTTGACGTGTGAAGGGAGTAAATAAATGACAATAAATGAGACCCGGGCCACCAAACGGCGATGTGGGGGATACAAATGACTCGACGGGGACGAAAGTCAGAGAGAGGATGTACGGTGATTGCTTCCAGGGAAAGGTAGGGGGCGGGGGTGCAAATGACGGAGACTCGTGTAACGCCTAATTGACTGGAGGCTTTGGATACGACGAGTAAGTGGGGCGCTGCAAAGTTCCACTTGCAAAATTCCTTCTTTAACCTCGCTGAGAAATGAACGAGGAAGTACTCCAGACGAGAACGAAGTCGATACCCGAGTAATATGCCTGTCCGTGTCTATCGTCTGTCGGGTGGGAACTAGATGGCCTTAGGTACGAGCGAGGCCGGGAAAAGGTGACGCGTCGCATTCGTAGTTTGCAGTCGTTGGGAGGCGAAGCAGGGGGTACGAGACTGTACGTGGCTGCTAACCAAGACGGGGCTGTAAGGTATTAATTTTTTATAGCTTTTCCCGAAGTATTTATACTTGCCTTGGCAGAAGCGGGTCGCCAGAGGCCCCCTAAAGGGGAACGGGGATCTCATTAGACTTGACGCGCTGGGGGTCTGGCGCCGATCAGGTGATGTGACGTAGAAGAAAGAGAACCCAAACGGATCAGCGGTCGCGCAAAATTCTCGCTGCTCCCTTGAGGCTGTCTGGCCGTGTAGGTGTCACGTCTTTAGTTGGGTTCTAAGGGGGGTAGAGGGAACCCTCTCTCTTTGACAGCTAACTAGCAGGCCAAAATGTGAATGGAATAGGACAAATGGCGCAGAAAGATTAAAATTTCGAAAACTTCCGAGAATTGTAAATGACATCCGTGAGCATCATTTTAAGAATTAAACACTTTTGTCTTTGAAAATTAAAAAATCGTAATCGTGTTAAAACGAATCTTATCCCACTTCAAAACCGAGGGGATAGAAAATCGCTCCTGGGTTCCTGCAGAATTGGGTTAGGAGTCCTCCTCCGATTTGAATCTTTTCGACCCTTGACTATTCCTCGGGACTTGTGAAGATCGTTTATCCTAGTGGATAAGGCATGGGATGTCCGCGCCTGAGCACCCGGTTCGATTCCCAGCGAGAGCGTACACAAATTTTGCTGCTCTTAGGAGACACTCGCCATTGAGGCAGTCCGTCGAGTCTGGGCATACGCGTAGATAGTTCCGGCCACGTAAGTCATTACACGTAAGCAATCTCAAAGTTGCTGCCTCTTCATCCCCCCCCCTTCGCACAGTCAACGCCATTATTCCGAAAAGGTCGGCGTCATCCACATTCCCCTGAGGTGGAATGGATGGCTCTTCCTTGGGCCATGAAGTGTTCCCGACTCGCTGAGTGCAGAAACTACTACATCTCTAACTGCACCGTCCCCTAGAACGAGGTTCGTTCTCTGGTGCCCATTCAACTTTTTGTTTACCTGCATTTGGTACCAGGAGGTACTCTTCTCGCCCGGAAGTAGTGCAAATTAGGAACGCCCAGCCACTGGGCTAAATAGAACTCTGACGCGGTCGCGCTAAATTGCTGGTGCACTTCCTCCTCGCTCCCTCTCAACATTTCTTTTTCTCTGCGACCATCCCTTCAACCCGGCAGGGTGTGAAGTTACCATGTTTGGTTAGCTAAACATGTTGCCCGGGTGGATTGCACGCCATAACCTAGCGCTAGAGTATTATCTATAATAATCGGTGTCTAGTCAGGTCCACTCGAGATTGTGGACGGGCAAAAGGATGCGCGATTTACACCCTTCATGACATTTCCGTTCTATTTGCACGATTTCAATGTTGGTGAGCTTCTGAGCGCTATGTCTAGTTTGCGGTATGTTTCGAAGCACGCCCGCTGCTCTTCCTGGCGGGCAGGGTGTTTTTAGACCTCCCTCCCAACCCCACCCCTCCCTCCGTTTGCTGAGGTGTAGAAGCGAGTCAAAAGGATTCTGGACAGGTTATCGCAGTACCCACTTTTCCCGTTCTCCTCTACGATCGGATCACATTCTCGGACTATGGCTCCTTTGTTGTCTTTCGATACCGCTAGCACCGCATTCTCTAGCTTGGATGCTGCTCTACCAGCATTTAATGCGCGCCCTAAAGTCTCTGCCCTTCAACAACGGGTTTACATTAAGAGAGTTACGTTCCGCTCTCGCTTCATGCCCCCGTAAGGGGCGCGGCGATTTTAATACGGCGACTAATGCCAAAGTAGGCAGTCGCCAGATGAGCTCTTAAATTTATTTTAAAAAAATCTCCGTCTACGGGTGTAGGGGACTCCCCCTCACGCCCTTCTCTGGAGGTGACTTCCGGCACCTCCCTCTTTCCCACGGCAGTCCTCCCGTTACTTTCTATGCGGACTGCCAAGAGAGACAACAGGCAGCCCATAACCGACCGGTCCCCATTGAAGCGGCTTGGTAGGGCAAACCCCCTTAGGGGGAGAGGGAAGCCAGGCTGCATCGGTCGCGCCCCTCAAAAGGCCTGCTGGCTAGAATATTAAATCTAGTGGGAGTCAAGCCCTGTGCCTCCCAAGACAAGACTCATGATACTGCTGCCAATACGACCTGTGTTGTCCTGGGGGTGGGGATGGGCAAATGGAGGCCTCACCCGAGATAGACATGGTCCTTGAGACAACCCAGCATCAGACGGTAGGGCCTTCCTTGGGAGCGAATCCGGGCTCGGCGCCAAGCACCGAACTCGAGTCATATCCTATGCAAGGTCCTCCTCAAACGGCTAGGGTTTCCAAGGCAGTACAAGGAGGAGAGTGATCTCCGACCGGTGCCCCTACGACTGACAGGACCTTCTCTAGACGGGATGCTGCTCCGCCAGCATTCAATGCACGTCGTAATGTCGCGGAAGACCGCCGACTGGACTTTACCTCCAGAGGCGGAGAATCCTTCAACTACAGGTTTACTCTGAGTGAGTTGTGTTCCGCTCTTACTTCGTGCGCGGACACTGCCTATGGTCTGGACGATGTCCCGTACCCCATGCTTTGACACCTGCGTGAGCGAGGTATGGGCTTCCTGTTAGATTTGTTCAACAGGATCTGGGTGGAGGGTCTCTTTGCGGATTCCTGGCGAATCGCTACAGTGCTCGCCTTTCGAAACCGGGGAGAGATCACTCTACTCCGGCCGGTTTCCGCCCAATCTCGTATCTTCTTGCGTGTGCAAGTTGATGGAGAAATTGGTAAATGTTAGATTAGTCTTTTTTTTATGGCCAGCGGAGGTCATCTGTCTTCTGGACAGTGTGGCTTCCGCCAGTTCCACTCCATGTCGGATGCTCTGCTCTGACTGGAAAATTGCGTCTGCGAGGCCTTCCTTCCTAAAGAGGACTACGCCACTGTGTTTTTCGATCTGGAGAAGGCCTATGATACCGCATGCATGGTGATACGGTATCATGGAGACTCCAGACGATGGGACGCCTCCCAATGTTTATATCTTAATTTTTGCGAGATCGTCGATTCCGCGTACGGGTGAGGAGGGGGGGCCCTATCCGGCCAAAAGGAGCAGGAAGACTTTGTCGCGTAAGGAAGTATCCTCAGTATCACACTTTGCCCTGAGCATCGACTGCATCACCTCGGTGCTGCCGGAAGATGTTCTCGCTACGCTCTACGAGGACGACCTTTCGATCTCTTTTGGCACGGCCCAGATGCCAACTCTGGAGCGTCGACTCTAACAGGCATTGAACCGCGTCTCACGCTATGCCGAAGCCCACAGGTTTCGGTTTTCCTTGGCCAAAACTAAGGTGGTGCACTTCTGCCGCGATTTACGGCTCCACCTTGACCCAGACCTGTTTCTTAATGGGGATACGCCTGGAAGTGGTTGAATGGCACCGTTTCATTGATCTTGTATTTGACCGACGCCTTACCGGGAAGGCTCTATTCGCCGCCTGAGGTTCTCTTGTACCAGCACCATGGATATTCTCCGTTTCGTAAGGTTCAGCGCTTGAGGCGTTGATAGGGCTACTGCCTTACTTTTTAATCGATCCTTTGTTCGTTCGAATTTCGACTACGGTTGCGAGTTTTATGCATCCGCAGCCGAGTTTGTATTGCGGAAGGTTTGACTCGATCCACCACACCGGCCTTCGCCTTGCGACCGGTGCCTTCCGCACTTCCCCCATTGAGAGCCTACTAGTCGATGCTGGGGAGATGCCACTCTCTCTATGCCGTGTACAGTGCATCTTTCGCCTGTACGCGCGAGCCCGGCGCCTCCCTCAGTCGCCAACAGCGCTCACTGCATTCGCCGCTGATTTCGACGGTGCCTATGCCGCCGAGAGACGCCACTCATACCCTAAGCCCTTTGGGTTTAGGGCCAGGAAACTCCTTCGAGAGCTAGGTATAGCGCTCTGGCCGGTGGCTCCCCTGGTTCTGCCCAGGATGCTACCCTGTAGGGTACCACATTTGGCTATTTGTCGCCACGCCTCTGCTCCCAAAGCTTGTACAGCGCCGGGAGTATTGCGTTCGACCTTTTGAGAACACACCTCGTGTGACGCTGGAACCGTGCCAGTGTATACGGATGGCTCCAAGTCCGAAGAAGGGGTCGGCTTCCACGCCGTATCCCCTCTGTTTGAAGTTAGCTGGGCTCTACCAGGCGCTGCTTCTGTCTTCACGGCCCAGCTGGTGGCAATACACCACTCGGTACGGTATATTACGCGACGTGCCCGGTTCGGAGACCTGATTGTGATCTATAGCGACTCACAAAGCTCCCTGAGTGCTCTCGGGGCATTGGAATCTCTGCATCCCCTGGTTCGCGATATCCGTGACGCCACGGTTTTGGCAAGCCTGGCGGATGTCGAGATTATCTTTTGCTGGGTTTCTGGACATGTAGGAATTGCGGGGAATGAGGGCACCAAAGATTCAGCAGGACTCTTCGATCGGACCATCGTTTCGCTCTTCCTCACCCTGACTACATGCCAGAAATACGCCGGCTCTTCGGGCTGCTTGGCAAAGAAGGCGGGAGACGAGACAGTCGAAAGGAACTAAAGTTGCGTACCATTGCGCCGCGACCGTTCTCATGGACCTACTCCCCAATGCCGCGAGGGTTTCAAGTTGCTTTCTGTCGTCTCCAAATCGGACAGACTCGTGTGACGCATCGCCATTTGATGGAGCGCTCGCCTGCGCCCTATTGTGACAGTCGACTGAGTCGTTCCCCAGACTGTTGGGCACATTCTTGTCTAATGGCCTAGTGTGGGTGATCTTCGTGCACGTTCCCTGTCCCGGTTACGGGATGGGCTGGGTCGCTACCGCCTGTCTCTTTTACTCGGGACGTATTCGTGCACACTGACCTGTTGACTTTTAGACTCTTTGGAGGAGGCAGGCCTTCTCCCCTTTATTTAATATTCAAATATGGATCGCGGTCTTCTTCGGCGGGGTAGGGTGGGCCTTCTCCCGTCGATGGAGCTCGCTCTATATTTTTTCAATTTGTTTGTTTTTCCTTTGTTTTTTTTGTTTGTATTTTTTTTTGGGGGGGGGCTTTTAATATAGCCTAGATGTATTCTAGTTTGAGTACGGCGACTTATGCCTTAGAAGGCAGTCACCACATGAGATATTAAAAAAAAAAATCTCTTCATGCGCGGACATCGCCCCTGGTCCGGATGATGTCCTTATGCCATCCTTCGACACCTAGGTGGGTGAGGCATGGCCTTTCTGTTATATTCATTCAACAGGATCTTCCTAGAGGTTATCCTTCCGGACCCCTGGCGAATGCCTAATGTGGTCTCTGCAAACCGGGAAGAGATCACTCTACCTCAGCCACTTTCCACCCAATCTCTTTTACCTCCTGCGTGTGCAAGTTGATGGATTCGATCTATCATACCGGTCTCCGTCTTGCGATCCGTGCCTTCCGTCTACTTCCCATTTCGATACGGTATCATGGAGACCTTCCACACGATGGGACTAGTGGACACTCCAATTTTTATCTGAATATCTGAGAGATCGTCGATTCCGCACACGTTTTTTTTTTGGGGGGGGGGGGGACGCTCTTCGGCCCAAGGAAGCAGGAAGAATGTGTTCCGCGGTGTAAGGATAACCTACTACGTGATTTACGGCACACTATTAAATTACGTCGTACCGCCTGAGAAGCGCAGATCGGCGAGTTGAAACCCGGTATGAATTTAGTCACGTACACACTTTGGGTAAAGGTTATAAAGGGACCCCCTGGCTCGAAGAAAGCAGAGCCTATCATAAGTTGGTACATCTAGGCCCTGTTCTTACCTGCACCGCCTTACCAGTCTCCTGCCAGTCCTTGTCACCATTACCTCTGCCGCTTCACCTTTCGCAAGCTCCCGAATTACTCGACGTCTCTCTCGCTCTCACCGGGAAGTGCTTTCATTATATTTATTTAATATATTTGAGGAATCATTCCTTGTATTATTTTACCCCTGTTAAATATCGAGCACCTTCCTGTTGAACCTCACTTTATTTCTGTTTCGCCCGAGAGAACTTAATTCCTCCTTCTGCCGTTACACGCAGGGAAGTGTCCTCAGTATCTCACTTGAGCATCAGCGGTATCACCTCGGTCCTGCCGAAAAATGTTCTCGATGCTTTCTATGTGCACGACCTTTCGATCTCTTTTGGTGCCACCTGGGAGGCTCATATTTGTAGCTTTAGGATCTCTTGTATCCGCGCCATGGACATTGTTCGTTCCGTGAAAACGCAAACTCCTTCCTTAAGATAATTAGTGATGCCGCTCCTCGTGCAGTTATATACGATTTCCTGATGCTTTTTAGATAGTTTTTTCGAATTTTTGCAGAGAAACATAGATATTTGCTCATTTTCTGCCCATGGTGTTATTGCGCTACCTTTACCTCTATGAGCTCGAGTGTCGTATGGATCTCCCCTCCTGGGTTTTGACACTGCCCCCATTGATCCTTTCACCCATCCCCATTATCAAATGCTGTTTGTGAAATTTGTGTTAAGCATTAAATTTTAAAGTTTTTATTGAAATGCAAACAATATTTATTTTCACTCTGGGAAAGGCTCAGGAGAGTAACTTATGAATATAAGGAAAATCATGAGAGTATTCTCTTTGCCCCCTTCCGCCTCTCCCCACCCATTTCACTTTCAAAGGCTTTCGCAATAGCGTTCAAATTCTGATTCTTGGAGTGTCTTTGCTCAACCCCCTCTTTTATCGCGTCAGCCGTCTGTTACACTCAATACTGTTGAAAGGGGCTTTTCTATCTCCTCTTTCAAGGTGAAAGGGTATTTTGAATATTTGCGTTTTTCGGCTGACATTTTTAAAACTCGAGCATGATACGATCCTTCCTTTGTCGCGCCCTCTCAGTTTGGAGCCCCACTAATGGGGTTTCTTCTTGAAATATTTTTTATGACAAAGATTCCTACCCCTATTGTAGTTATTTATTTTAAAAATACATTTGTAATATCCGCATCCCTCATCCTCAATTCTTAGAATTTAATAGACTTTCTATCATATTTATTCGCTGATCACTATAGTGCTCACCCTTATTTTTTACTAAGTCAATCTGCTTATGCTCCGAAATACCGTGCGATAACCTTCGCATAATTTGCTTGTCAAGAGGTGGATTGTCGAAGGTAAATATAAATAAGCGACGTCCACCCGTGTGAAATTACCCCCCACCCCCATCCCCCAATGCCAAAGCAAGTTATTTTTTTGATTTACTAAGTTTTTCAGTGTTTTTTTTTTCGTCACATCGGCGTTGCCAAACATAACTTGCTACCCGATGATGCTTTACAATTTATGAAGCTGTCATGTTTATGATGTCATTTTGGCTTCGTTTTTCTTTGGTTGTCTGAGACGTGACGCGATTGGTGCCACATACCGAGTGCCAAGTCTGTCATGAATCGGATTATTCTCCGAGCCGGTAGTTAAACTCGGTGACATGTTTTTATCCGTTTCTCTTGCTTAAGGCACGGCTGCGTAATATGTTTTTCACTGTAAACTCCGTATAAAAAGTGAAATTTTCATTCCTCAAAACAAATGTGTATTTATAGAAAATCTTGGAACAATTAAAATAATTATGTAGCTTTATTTATGGAAAAACTATATGCCTTTGATATTAGCATAGTTGTTCATGTTCGACTATATTTACTTCATCTCATTTAACGAGAAGTTCGTATATTCATTTCTTGGGGTCCGTATACAGATGTGGGCAAAGGTTTTGTCGCACTAGCCTTATAAATATACACATGTACTAAGTGTGTGTTTTTGTATTAACTACACGAATAAGTCTCTTGAGTCCAGATATTGTCTTTGGCGTATGAATTGAAGTTACCTTCTAAACGCCATTCCGACTACTTTGCCCTCGTACCAACTTAATCAGCTATTCAACCACTCGCTAAGTCGTTTATGGAGACGAGATCAAGTGCCCAGTACGCGTCAGGGCTGTCTGCGTGTACAGTCAGCTTCGGTAAGAGTGGTACCAGCTAGGTGTGTATGTATCTGCGCGCAAAGCGAGAAACCGGCCTCGTGAGATAGTAACCAGCAAAAAAGACACTAGTCCCCCCCCCCAAAAAAAAAAGAAATAATAATATGTTGATATTCTGTAAAAGTTAAAAAGATTGGACGGAGAAATAGTGGAACGAAGTTTTCATTTTTTAAGACTTGTGAAAGATCGACTCCCCGGAGAAGAAATGGATGAATCTACCATGAATCATGCATTATACCAGAAGTGAAGCATCCCGATACCATCAAGGCAAGACAATCCAAGGAAATAGGCCCTTTCATATTTCTTCGCCAAAACACCTTATGACAAAGAGTGGTATCAGAATGTCTTCCGAGAGTACCACCCAATAACAATCCAAGAACACTAGTGATGATCCGGTCGTATTTTAACTTGTTATATGGCACAAGTGGTACAATTATAGGATCTCTAACGAGCAAACCTTGGACCTCAATCCGACCGAGAACCTTTGGGCGGTATTCAAAATGCGGGTGGACAAGCAGAAGCCCACAAACTGTGACAACTTCCGAACACTTACGGAAAGACTTAACGCAATGAAGGGCCAACACACTCGATACTAGAATAAATTTACTTTTAGTTTTTCAACCTTTCGAAACTTGAACATTGTCGTGGTATTGCAAGGACCGAGAGGTGGTGTAGGTACGTATAGGTTTGTTATGTACTTCAAAAACTCCTTGATTGTTTTTTCTAAGAGTGCTATATTATATTATTCTTAGGTTATTTTGATCTTTGAGGGTTTCTAGTGCCATGCTCAGCGTTTCAAGGATTGAATTAAATACTTCTAAGAAACTAGACCTTTAGTTACAACATGAAAAAAAATGAAATCTAACAAAATAAAAAAACCACAGTTGTGAATTAAAAGAGTTTAAGTGAGACTTACTAAATTACACAAATGAATATACAGTAATGGTTGACCCAAAGCTCACTTTAACATTGAACGCTAATTGACCTTCAAAAAAAGATAATGGATTTTATTTAGCTTTTAATACAACCACAAGGGAATCTGGTTGGAGACTGACCTTGGCCTCAATTTTTAGGTAGACGCAAAAATGTTGTTTGCGTGCAGACGCGTGGACGTATTCACAGACCTCCCAGATGTTTGTCTGGCGTGGAGATAGCTATAAAGCCATATATGAATTCAGTACGTGCGACGGATGGCGTTAAGCACGTTATCTTGGTAAGATTATTTCACCAAAGAGACGGAAAGTATGCTTCTTCCAGTCTTCTGGTTAATCTTGGAATAATTCGCACTGACGAGCGATGAACAAACGAGTGAATCCTTTGGCGAATGGGGAGTGTTTGAGGAAGTTCACTTTGGGCTATTCCTCAATGGCGAGGACTATCTCTGGGTTTTGTTGTAAACCAGGGTAGGGGGTTTCTCTGACGAGAAATAGTTGAGCTTGTTTCTTAATACAAGCTAACTTAAATTTCGGTGTGACCACCAGGAACTGGCTCAGCATGAGCTGCTTCTGTGTTCCTTTCGGAGGGTTGCCGGGCACTTAGCCGGACTTCGTCGTCTCAATGACTAACTCGATCTTCCTGGTTCTTCTGCAGTTGTCGGCATATATACTTCACCACCCCACTGGGGTAGGGGAAGGAGGGGGGCGGGAGGTCTTCGAAATTAAGACTCCTCCTCTAACGGTTCTTCTCAGAGAGCCTTTCACTTAGCCCTAAAGGCACCTTCTGTCATTTGGTCGACGCTCCTCTAATTTCGTCTATGAAGGGAAATTAAATCCGAACTCTTAGGGGAAATATTGCCGGTTTGACCAATGTTAGGCTCGCCGGACCCGGAATGTCATGATTAGTGCATTTCTTGGTTGTGCGAGGGCCTTTCGGGTGGTACTCGTGGCGAGGGGAGAGAGGGGGGGGGGAAGGGTTAAGTAATCGGGTTACTCCGCCTAAATGCCAGGACGTTGCGGTTACCGAACAGGGCCTAAGTTTTGAGGGTAGGATATCGATTTCCCTACAAGCATATTGCGATTGTCCTGTATGCTGCTGTAAAATCCTGTATATGTTATGGGTCAGTAACCTGAAACAGACCCATTTGGGGAACATTTATGTTTTGTGCCCTATTTGTAGACCATTTTGAGAAACCCTAGTTAACCTATGCGTTGCATTCGAAAGTTTTTCTGTTTTAAAAATTAGGTATAAAAAAAATGTTCCAAATAACCATTCTCCTCGCTTTTTCACATTTTCTTATCCAGTGCTGCTCGGCGACGTGGGTAATATTGTACTCTACAAACTTCGCTTATGTATTTACCTATGCTCTCTTTGTCGTCTTTTTGCTTATGGACTTAATATGTTTTTTCCTTCCATATTTGATCACCTCTCTGTATTGCCTTGTTCCTCATTTATTCACCCCCCCCCCTTTCCATTTTAAGTCTCATAATGTTTGCTGCTATTCTTTATCTCCAAACTGCATCTCAGCTGATTGAAATTCGCAAAATTTGACTTAGTAGGGAGTCAGGAAAAGAGGCAAGTCTTTTCTTTCCCTCACTCTTAAAAGTATTTAATTACGACTCCAAAATAACCGTTAAATGGTAATTTATTTTCCGCCTTGAGATTTTGGAGTGGGTCTGCACTTTTAGCGAGTAATGATGCGAGATCTCGTGTTTCTTCCTCAAAATAAGATCTATCTCAACATTACTCGTGATCAATCCCTAAAATCCCATTAAACCCCGGCAAGGGGATGTGAAGTTTAGAATGGGTATCCCTCATGAAGCTGTTTCTGGAAGATTGCGTGCCAATCCCGTTCCCAACGCCCACAGATCCGTTCCCTCCTAGCCCCAATGCCTGTGGGAAGATATGCCTCCTGTATTCCTTCCACTACTTCGGCCACTATAGATTTTTTCTTAAAAGCTTTCTGCGAGAAAAACCCTCGTTGGTTATAGTTTTAAATCTAATAAAGAAAACGTAAATAGATTAATAAAAAATAGAACATGGACGAGCCAAGCGAATTGTTACTCCTTGCTTGAACCATTCAATAAATCTCGTGTGAGAAGTTTTGTTGTTGTTAATGATGATGATGCTGACCCAACGGCGCGAGCAGCAGATAAACCATAATGGAGAATATGGCATATACTGAGCTTCCTCACAGGACCCTCAGGGAGTCTATACCGGGTATTGCAAAAGTCCTGTTACACTCGTTACTATGTTCTCAACAAAGGACACAAAGATAGTTTTGATGCAGTTAGACACATTTTAATTGTTTAACGTATAAATGTTTTGTAATATTAATCAATGTGGCCGCGCTCGGCGGCGAGCACACGCTCCAGGCGAGACCTGAATGCCGCACGCACGTTGCATACGAACCCCTTCCTCATGCTGCCCCACACGCAGTTGACGGAGGACTGCAATTCGATGATGTTGTGACGGACCTTGCAGACCTTACCCTCGACATGCGCCTACACGTTGTAGCCGATGGGATTTGAGGTCGAGGGACTACAGCGACCAAAAGTCCTTCGAAAAGAAGTTCATGTTCGAATCGCAACCACTCTTGCACGGTCTAGAGTCTAGACCGTGTGGGCTGGGGCACCGTCCTACTGAAAAACTTAGTCCGCCTTCTTCATGATCTTTCTCACCCAGGGCAGAACTTTCGTGGCCAAGATGTCCCTGTAATCTGCCACGAACCCGGTTGCATCTACTCTCCATTCGAAGCCACGACGCCGAGCATCATCATAGAGGTCGTTGATTGTTCGTGAACACGTAGAGGTCCAGGCCGAAGCTTACGACTCGGTAGTTCTGCTTGTTGATGACCGGATCGGATCGACCGTGAAGGATTTTTATCAGAAAAAAATCGATTTCCACGACTCTTTAAAGTCGTTGAGGAGGCCACGACAGCGCTCCCGATTTGTTCTCGCATACAGGCGGTGAGCTGAGGCCTTTCCACGCACCTCAAGCTCTTGACGGCCCTGGGCACTGTGACCACAGATGTTCTTCGCGAGTCCATTCATTTTTAGCTTCCGATCATTTTCGAAGGCCTTTCTTACAGCCAAACGGCTGACAACCTGAGGTCTGCCTGACGAGGTCGATCTTTGAGTTCTTTCTTGAGATCTCGATTATTTTGACTTCCATCTCGACATACCTGCGCACAATGGAAAACACGTTTAAGTGATACATGTTGGACAAGTAGACGGAACCTTTTCTATCACACACACACACGCACGCACACACATACATACACATACATACATAAACCTCTCGAAAAAAAGGGTAACGGAACTTTTGCAAAATCCGGTATTGTTGGCGTGTGTGTTTGTGTTCAGTGTTCTTCCATTGTGTTTGTGCTGCATTCTGGACAGGCATCGTCTTTCCTTCCCCCCCCCCTTCATTCTCATCCCCCTTTTACTTACAATCTAAGTTGTATCCCCTTATGGTTTCTCAAGTTTCCCCATATTTTCATTTAACCTTTATAATTTTATTTATGAACTCAAAAGCCTTTGACTTAGACGCTATTTTTGGTTTTGGCCCTAGTCATTGCATAGAAAATCCTCATTGGTCACACTCTGGATGGATTCCTTTATCAGGGATCGTTTTAGCACGAGTTTGTTCCTTGTTCAAATAACCAATTCGGGACTCACTAATGAATGACATTTCCCCTCGATTTCCAGAGTGGTCTCTGCGACTCCTTAGATATCGGAGAAGGGGTGGGCAGCATTCGTGGAAGCGCCGGCATCAAGATCACACACCTGACGGCTTCTACCGGAATGCCTGTTGTGGGCATGGGCGGGTCTACGGCGACTGGCTCGCGTGACGATACCTTGCCTCGCTTCCCGCGTCTCGACCAGTGCGCCCATTTCCACTATGAATACGTCGAGCTCCCACCCATTCAGGTATCACCTCTGTTTTATTTGATGTTTGTAGTCCTTTTATGTCGACAAAGGGATGTGGATTATCGGGTATAGTATTCTTTTGGACAAGGGTATCGTAAGAGCCACACTTTTTCTGACTACCTCGCAGGGCTTTACCTTGGGTAGTCTGTTACATTTGGTAACCCTAGGAGCTGCACAACCTCTCGGCCTGAGTCCAAATTAGGGAAACCCTGTAACTGGGTTGACATGAACACTGATGAGGCCTGGGAAAGTTGAGGGTGTATTTCCCTCTCGCTCCCCCTTACGCTACTCATTACTATTATTACGACTACTACTACCCGAGTATGTTTAAATGATCACCTTCTGGAATTTTCCTATCCTATGGATATATATCTCTTCACCTCCAAAGTCATTAGAGGTCTGCCCATCTATTTTTATGTTTTTACATAGCCTCACTTTGTATCAAAAGGAACTGTTTTGACCTGAACATAGTTCGGTTCGCTAGACATGGTTCCTGGATGGACTGCATGCCATCACGGGATCCCCTGTCGCCGGGGTATGATAATAATAGTGATCACCCACCCTACTCGTTAGTGGACCCGCCTATGTCTACTTCTTTATTACATATTTGCATAGGTGGGCGTTATCGCGATAACGATATCGGGTTATCGGTTATATGATATTTTTTTCCACGTTATCGATTCATCGGTATCGCCGATACGTTTGGTTCCAAACTAGCGATAATCGATAATTTCAGGTTTTTTTGGTTCCAGTTTACCACAGAGGCGAGCCGCGCGTGCCTTGGAGGCATAAATAGGTAGGTCCGAGTTGGGAACCGAACGTATACTGAACGGAGTGCGGGGCGGCCGGTCTTGACATCTTCTCAAAACGTTCGCCCAGCTTCAGTCTCTCACCAGCTGTCGAACGAGAGGTTTCGAGGTGTTGCTCCTGTGAGCTACCGATTTTACGCGTTCTTTGATGATTTTTTCCCTATGATCCCGTGCTCCTTCCGTTCTAATTTTTTGTGCACGTGAATATGAACGCATGTACTATTCGGTGCTACTCTTTAATATCCGTTTATTAACGTTTTGAACACTTATGAAGTTACGCCCCTATTCTAAACTTATCCTATTTTTATTGTAATTTAGTAGTGCAGTGCTTTGCTATTTGATAGTATTGAATTAGTGATGGCGTCGCAAGAGACTGTGCCCGCAGTATCGGAATTTTGGATTAATCGGTTATCACCTTATCGGGCGATAAATTGATCGTCAGTTATCGGTTATCGTTATCGATTTATCGGTTATCGTGATACATTTTTTCGTTATCGCGACCACCACTGCATATTTGCCTACCTCTTTCAAACTTAGTCATCTATCCACATATGTTCTGGCTGCTCGGCGCACTTTGGTCCTATTATGGGTTTTTAGTCGAGTGGAAGCATATACCGTAAGGTTCCTACCTGCTGCTAGGGCCGAAAGCCCGCCGGCTGAGGCAAGTATTAGATACGGGGTGTGCTAGGCTGTCGACTCTCCTCGCCTCCTTCCAGTACACACATATGGTGGCTACGTCGGCACCATCGCTCAAGGTCAACGTTCGAGGACTATTTCGCCTGAATGGTGAGCCGGGTTGTCAAGGACTATCTTAGCCGAGTATGTGTAAATTATCACTTTCTAGAATTTTATGACCCTATGGAGATATTTATCCTAACCTCCAAAGGCATTGCAGCTCTATCCATCTATTTCTTTTTTCTTTTTGCATACTAATTATGCCAAAATATAAAGTAATAGTGGGCGACAGGATATCCATGGAGAGCCGCCTCTACGCGCGGTTACACGAGACGCCCCTTCGACTGGTGAAGGGCTCTAATCTCACTATCCCCATACGACAATGGGGTTTCACCTCTTCCATCTTTGGAGCCGCCTCCAGCACCCCCAACTCTGAAAAGGAGGGGCCCCTACTACTTCTAGCTGAGAGGAGGATTACTCCTCTCGTAAGTCTAAGAGTGATTTGGCTTTTCTTTCACCCCTTTCTTTGGAGTGGCTCGAAAGTGTCAACTCCTTTAGAAGGGTAAGGAATAGCTGGGCCCACCGGGTCGGGCACCCTACTGTCCCCCAGGCTTGTGTTTTGAGCTTGCAGGAGGCCAGTGTGTCTGCCCCCTCTCTTCACCTATGGAGGTCAGTTCAACCTCCCAAGAGACTATCGAAGGCAAGACTGAAGAGCCCTGTAATGGGATCTCTGACAACTTAGAAGTGGATCGCTACTTTGAGGCCCCCCTGACTGGGACATGATCCCTGGGGTGATGTTGTGTCACCGGGATGGTGTGTCTGCCGCCGTGGGACGCCAGTCATAACTTAAACCCGGGCTAGGAAACGCCTCGCCTGTGGATTTGGCTAGGACGCCACTGTGGTCGGTACCACCTGACTATTTGTCGACACGCTACTGCTCCCAAAGCTTCCACAGCGCCGGGAGTATTGTGTTCCGCCTTGTTGAAGCACACTTTGTGTCACGCTGGATCCGTCCCAGTGTACCGGGTTTTATAAATGTTGTTACACTCGGGGGTTTTTTTTATCTTTCAAGAGGTTTACGTGTGTGATGGAAAATGTTCCGCCAAATAAACTTAAAATTGTATTTTTGCCATCGTGTGCCAGTGTGTCGAGATAGTAGTGAAAAGAATAGAGATTTCTGCTCTCCCTCGCGCGGGACACAAAAAGTCCGAAATGGCCAAGCAGCTCAACGTATGCCGGATGACCGTCCAGAGTCGCGGAGAAGCTCAATAACGTGATAGACCTCAAAGATCGACCGTCAGGCAGACCTCTCTTGTCACCCATTTGGGTGTGAGAAAGGCTTTCAAAAGTGATCCGAAACTCAAAATGTCTCGGTGGCCACGGTTTCTAAGGCACTCAAGGAGGATGGCGGCAAGAGTTTGCGGTGCGTGGATAGGCCTTTACTCACCGACCGTATGAGAGAACGCCGTGAATGCATAGTTGCCTTTTCAATGACTTGAAGAGTCATGACAATCGAATTCACTTTTTTTTATGAAAAAACCTTTACGGTCGATCCGGTCATCAACAAGTAAACAAGCAAAGAGGACCACTTGGTAGGTTTCGATCAACCACCCTGCTTTCGTGATGATGCTTGGTGTCGTGGCTTATTATGGCATGAAGAGGCCACCGGTGTGGTTCATGTACGATTGCAGGGATACTTTGGCTACGCCCCCCCCCCCCCGCCGAATTAGAAAAATCACCAAGAAGGGGGACTAAATCGTTTAGCAGGACGGTGCCCCTGTCCACACCGCAAAGCCGTACAAGATTGGTTTTGGGCGAACATTTATTGAAGGACATTTGGCCGCCGAAGTCACCCGACCTCAGTCACCTTAACTATAACGTGTGAGCACATGTCAAGGGGAAGACTTGCAAGGTCCTTCTCAGTAACGTCGACGAGCCTGAAGTCTTCCGTCAAGCACGTGTGGGCAAGCCTGAAGAAGGACTTCTTTCGCAACGTGTGCGCGGCTTTCAGGTCTCGCCTCCGGGGGCTGCCACGTTGATTAATATTTCAATTTAAACACTCATTAAGATGTTAAAACAATCCAAACTATAATTGTCTCCTTTGTTGAGAGCGTCGTAACGAGTGTAACAGAACTTTTTTGATACCCGGTACACGGACTGCTTAAAGTCTCAAGAGGGGGGTCGGCTTCCACTCCGTATCGCCTCTGTTTAATGTCAGCTTGGCTCTACCATGCGCTGCTTTTGTCCTCACGGCATAGCTGGTTGCTATACACCACTAGGTACAAGATAACGCGTCGTGCCTGGTTCGGAGACCAGATTGTGATATTTAGTGACGCAGAAAGGACCCTGAGTTTTCCCGGGGAAATTGGAATGGAATCTCCACACCACTTTGTCCGGGGTATTCTTGATAGGACGCATGCCTCAACCCGTTGGAATGTAGAGATCAACTCCTCCTGGGTTCCTGCACAGGTTGGAATTGCGGGGAATGAGCGCACCAAACTGTCTGCAAGGACTATGCGACCGAACCAGCCTCTCGCCCTTACTCACAGCAACTACATGGCGGGAATCAGGGTAACCCTCCGGGTTGCTTGGAAAAGAAAATGGGAGACGGCCGAGGGGAACTTATTGCGACGATCGTTCCCATGGACCTACCCCCCAATGCCACAAGGGCTTCAGGTTGCTTTCTTTCGTCTTGGAATTGAGCAGACTCGCGGGGCGCACCGTCATTTGATGGAGCGCTCGCCTGTGCCTTATTGCGACGATTGGTTGTTCCCCAGACTGTTCGGCGCATTCTGGGTGATTTTCACGCTACTTCTCCTCCTACCGGGACGATTGGGGTCGCTACCGCTTGTGCCTTGTATTCGGGACTGGTTCGTGCACACAGACTTGTGAAGTATCTGATTTTATTTGACCGTTTGTTGTTGGTCCTATGTTCCTGTGCCGAGGGCAGAACCCCCCTCCCTAACACTGGAGCTTGTTTTGTTTATTGTTTTTTTTAAGTAGCCCAGCACTAGGCTGAAATATTAAATTATGAAAAGATATGCCCTTGTAGGCAGTGCCAGATGGGCGCGTTAAAAAAAAAAAATAGCAACAGCGCCCGTAGTTCTGCCTCTCGAAAGTGGATGGCCATTCCCCTGAGGCTCTTCTTCTCTTCTCTTTGGGTCGATCGAGTAATATCCTAGGCGGTTTGAATCCCTAGTAGTAGTAGAAAGAGCCTTTACAATCGCGCCACGACGAGAATGAGGATGCATGATTTACACCGTCATGACGTCTCCCTTCTCTATATACCTCCCTTCACGCAGTGGCACTGCAGCTACATCTCTATAACAGTTATACTGTTCTTTCTGAATACATTCCACCGTCAGCCACTTCGGCCGCGTCGTGGCACGGTTTTCAAGGCCCTTTCTACTTCTCGGGATTTAAACCGCCTGGGATAATACTCGATCGATCCCAAGAATCGGGTCCTTATCCACCTGATCATCCAGCAGGAGACAAGTCTCCCTAGATGTGGATGGGTTTACGCATCACTGCCCGAGACCCGCTGCATTTTCCTGTGCTCTCCGGATGTACAGCCTGATTTAAGGTGGAAGGTGGTTGATGACCATCGTATTTCCTACTTTTCCATTCAACTATTATTTTCTGGGTCGCGGCGGCCTGAAAACCCGCCCCCCCCCTCTGGTGTTTGGAGGGGGCACCATGGTCCGCATTTCAGGAAATTACTGATTTCTCTGACCGGTCGAGTGTGAGACGCGCCCCCAGAGAGAAGTCCTATGACGAAAATCGCTTCTAGTTCCGTTCGAACGATTTCACCGAGTGTGAATTTCGTTGAAGAGTGTTAGGTTTCGTTATCTCCTGAAAACGCACGCCACTATTCTTTCGCATGTCATTCTGTGTAACTCTAAAGCCATGTTAGTGTACACAGAGGCGCTAAATCACTTCTCCGCCCTTGTTTTAAGCCGTCGGAAGCCTTCCCGCCTGCTGCCTCTGTCTTCACGACCGAGCTGGTTGCCATACCCAACCTCCTAGGGGAGATTACGCGACATGCCCTGGTTTTTTTACTCAAAATATCTTTTATAGCGTTTCATAGCGTACTGACTTTGAGGCAATTGAATCTACGCAACCCCTGGTTCGCCATGGCTGCTGCGAGCCGGAGGGGTCTCGAGATTATCTTTGCTGGATTCCTGGACATGGAGGAATTGGGGGGAAATGAGTTCGTTTATGAGGATGCCAAACGGCCTCGAAGGACTGGGCTACCGGGCCAGCGTGTTCCTCTTCTCCACTGACTTCATGTCAGCCCTTCGGTTTACATAGTGAATTGTGCCGTAGACCCATCATCTCCCCAATTCCTCGTCTGTTTCATATAGTGTTTTGTCTCCTCCGAATCGTACACCAGGGTCGCAGCGCCATTTCATGGAACGCACTCTTTAACCTTACTCTGACGATTGTTTGGTCACACAGACTATCCGCCACATTTTTGTCGAATGTCCCACTCTGGGTGATTTCGCACACCTAACTTGTCCCTTGTACCGGGAATGAGTGGGCTCGTTCATTTTTTCCCCTTGTACTCTGCACGTTCGCGCACACCCGAATGTTTATTGTAGTTCTCGAGGGAGGCTGGGGCTCCATTGTATTTAGTAGTTTGGATGTTTTCTGCATGATTGGGCTTCTGTAAGAGGCGCACCTCCCTTTCGGGCCTGAACATGCCTTTGTAGTTTTTTGTTGGCCCCTTTTTTCTTTTTTTTATATGGATTAACCCAAAATAGGCTGAATAAGTGTCTCGGCGGCTTTACCCCCGCTGGCACTCGCCAAAGTAGTTACTCAAACTAAAACAAAATCACTCAGATTAGGATGCATTTCACACCCCTTGGACCCCTACATATGCCGTTCCATTCGTTTTGTATCAAAAATAGAAATACGCTGAACAAGCACCGAGTATTCTTCGCGCGCGTGCGCGTCACGTGCGCAGCATCGATGTCCCGTCTTTGTTTGCACATTATGAGACAAAAAAAACTTTCGGAATGGTTTTGGCCCTTCCATTTTCCCTTCTCCAAGCACAGAAAGATTCCTCCCTTTCTTCGGATTTTATTTAGGAGGGTTAATAGGTGAGTGGGGGGAGGGGTGGGGGGTATTAGTATAAATCTCATGGAATTTTATCTTCGGCGTGGCTTTTGTCGAAGCTTACTTACTCATTTTAGTCATGCACTGAAGAAAATGTGAACCTGTACATCTTACTCCATTTAAAGAACTACTACTTGAGCCTCCCTAGAGAGGGGTGAGCCGTATCCCGTATAGTGTTCCCTTCGACGGAAATTAATTTTGAAACCAGTAATACTTAATAAAGTACAATAAGTGGTCGTTATTAAAATATTGTGGCAGTTTTTCTGAACTAGGTGTGTGGGTAAATGTTTCAAGGATTGTACTCGTACTTTTTGTGATGCCCAGTTTTGTATTTCCCCGACTAACGGTGTCTCTCTAGATCTACTCAAGCTCCTCTGGCATTAATATTTTCTGCTCCTTAAAGTATCGCTTATTTTTGCTTCGCTTGTTTTTCTGTCTCCTTCAAATGCTTCGGAGTTGCTCGATAGATTCGTAACTATTTGGGAGAAAAACCATACCGCATGAAGAAACAACTCGGCCTGAACAATGCAATATTCAACTGCCACTCATTGCTCACATTGGCTTTTTTTTTCCCTTTTTTCGCCCTTTTTTCGCTAAAGTTTTGGAATTGATACAAAACTCGCTTCCGTCTGCATTTATTGCTTGCACATATACATCGATGCCGAATACACACCCATGCACATCATTGTTACATTAGCCTTTAAAATGCTACCGACACATTGCATTGCTTCATTTAAGTTGGTGTGTGTCGGTATTTGATGATCTCGGCCTATTGTCGGCCACAAATGGTTCGTCATTCTTTTTTGATATAATATATATTAATAATGTTTTAAATGAAATGAAAATGCTTTTTTTTTTTGTATTTGTGGTGTTTGTACACGAGGGTTTTTTTTTATAATTTGTCGTAAAAATAATTTTTAGAATTCTATACTTCTTCTTTGCCCCCCCGCAAGGCGTTACTCTGTGTAGCCTGTTACACTTGGTACCAGGAAGAGGTGCACATCCTCCCGGTACGTGTTCAAATTAGGGAATCCCTGTTGTCACTGGGTTACATTGAACTTTCTGATGGGTCCTGAGAAAGTTTTGGGGGCACTTTTCCCTCACCCCCACTCAGAACTACTTTACCTTTTTATTATTATTATTTTTAGCATTATTATTATTTTTATATTATTTATAATTATTTATTAGTAGTATTATTAATTACTATTACTTAATATTAATTATCACTACGGCTATCCCTTCAACCTTTTATACCCCCACTTTGTACCATTAAGAGTGTTCCCAACTGGACAGAGTTCGGTCCAGTAGCCATGGTGCCTTCGTGGACTGCATGCCATCTTGTGATCACCTAGTACTAGGGTGTGATAAACGGGGTTCGACTGGAAGTTGTAGATTTGCACTGTTTACTTGATCTTGTTTAAGACCGACGCCTCACCTGGGAGGCTCGTATTGGCAGCCTTAGGATCTCTTGCACCCTCACCTGGGGTGCTGATTGGGATACTGCCTTCCTTTTCTATCGATCCTTTGTTCGTTCGAAGCTTGATTACGGATGTGACTTTTAGGCATCCGCTGTCGAGCGTGTATTGCGGAAGGTGGACTCGATCCACCACGGGTCTCCCCGTGGCGACCGGTGCTTTCCGCACGTTTCCCATTGAGAGCCTACTTATCGATGTTGGGGAGATGCCACTCGTTATGCCCCTATACGCGCCATACCGATGCCTTTCTCGCTCGCCAATGGCTGCCACCGCATTGCCAGCCACTCGATGATGCCTATGTCGCTAAGAGACCACAGGCATACTATAAGCACTTTGGGTTTAGGGCTAGGAAACTCCTTGAGAGCTCGGTGTCGCTTACGGACCGGTAGCGCCTCTGGTTCTGCCCAGAACGCCTCTGCTCCCAAAGCTTCCTCAGCGCCAAGAGGTTTACGTCAGGCCTTTTTAGAGCACACAGTGTCACTCTGGATCTGTACCAGTGTATACGAATGGCTAAAAGTCCCTGGAAAGGGGCGGTTTCTACGCCATTTCCGCTTTGTTTTAATTCAGCGGCGCTCTACCAGGCGCTTAGTCTGTCTCCGCAATTGAGCTGGTCTCAATACATCACTTCATACGGGGGAGAACACGTCGTGCCCGATTCGGAGACCGGATTATGATCTTAGCGACGCAAAAGCACCCTGAGTGCTGTCGGAACAAGGGAATCCCCCACATCCCATCTTAAGCAGATACCGCGAGCCTGGTGGATGTAGAGATTAGCTTATGCTGGGTTCCTGGACATGTGAAAATTGCGGGGAATGAGCGCGTCGAAGAGAGTGTTAAAGAGTCCGCGAGGACTGGCCTACCAGACCAGCGTTTGGTTCTTTCTCACACCGAGTACTTACCAGGGATCAGGGCACCCCTCTTGGCTGCTTGCCAAAAAAAATGGGAGACAGCCGCGGCGAACTTAAAGTTGCGCCACGTTGCGCCGCTACTGTTCCCATGGACCTACCCCAAATTCCGCGACGGCCTCAGGTCGCTTTTTCTCGTCTTCGAATTGGGGACACTCACGGGACGCACAGCCATTTGATGGAGCCCTCCCCTGCACTTTATTGCGACAATCGCGTTGTCCCTGAGACCGTTAGGCACATTCTTGTTGAATGTCCCAGTCTGTCTGATCTTGGCGCACATTAGGGCGTCCCGCAGGGAAGTGTCCTCTGTAACACTCTTTCCTCTGAGCATCAACGACATCACCTCGGTGCTGCCGGAAGATGTTCTCGCTACGCTCTACGTGGACGAGCTTTCGATCTCTTTTGGGCGTGGCCCAGATGCCAACTCTGGAGCGTCGACTCCAACAGGCATTGAACCGCGTCTCGCTATGCTGAAGCGCACAGGTTTCGGTTTTCCTTGGCCAAAACTATGGTGGTGCACTTCTGCCGCTATTCACGGCTCCACCCTGCCCCAAACCTGTTTCTTAATGGGGGTACGCCTGAAAGTGGTTGAATCGCACCGTTTCATTGATCTTGTATTTGACAGACACCTTACCGGGGAGGCTCTATTCGCAGCCTGAGGGTCTCTTGTACCAGCACCATGGATATTCTCCGTTCCGTGACGTTCAGCACTTGGGGCGCTGATAGGGCTACTGCCTTACTTTTTTATCGATCCTTTGTTCGTTCGAAGCTCGACTACGGATGTGAGTTTGATTCATCCGCAGCCGAGCGTTTATTGCGAAAGGTGGACTCAATCCACCATACCGGCCTTCCCCTGGCGACCGGTGCCTTCCGCACTTCCCCCATTGAGAGCCTACTAGTCGATGCTGGGAAGATGCCACTCTCTCTACGCCGTGTACAGTGCATCACTCGCCTGTACGTGCGAGCCCGGCGCCTCCCTCAGTCGCCAACAGCTCTCACTGCATTCGCAGGTGATTTCGACGGTGCCTATGCCGCCGAGAGACGCCAGTCATACCCTAAGCCCTTTGGGTTTAGGGCCAGGAAACAACTTCGAGAGCTAGGTATAGCTCTTGGGCCATTGGCGCCCCTGGTTCTGCCCAGGACGCCACCCTGGAGGGTACCACATTTTACTATTTGTCGGCACGCCTCTGCTCCCAAAGCTTGTACGGCGCCGGGAGTATTGCGTTTGACCTTTTTGGAGCATACCTCGTGTCACGCTGGAACCGTAGCAGTGTATACGGATGGCTCCATATCCGAAGAGGGGGTTGGCTTCCACGCCGTATCCCCTCTGTTTGAAGTCAGCGGGGCTCTACCAGGCGCTGCGTCCGTCTTCACAGCCGAGCTGGTGGCAATACATCAATCGGTACGGTAGATTACGTGACGTGCCCGGTTCGGAGACCGGATTGTGATCTATAGCGACTCACAGGGCGCCCTGGCTGCTCTCGGGGCATTGGAATCTCCGCATCCCCTGGTTCACGATATCCGTGACGCCACGGTTTTGGCGAGCCGGGCGGATATCGAGATTATCTTCTGCTGGTTTCCTGGGCATGTTGGAATTGCGGGGAATGAGCGCGCCAAAGAGTCCGCGAGGTCTCTGCGACCGGACCAGCGTTTCGCTTCTCGCACCGACTACATGGCACGAATACGGGCAGCTTGGCAAAGAAGATAGGAGACGGTCGAAGGGAACTTAAAGTTGCGTGCCATTGCGCCGCAACTGTTCCCATAGACCTACCCCCCAATGCCACTAAGACTTCAGGTTGCTGTGTGTCTTCTCCGAATTAGGCACACTCGCGGGACGCACCGCCATTTGATGGCGTGTTCGCCTGCTCCCTACTGTGAAGACTGCGTTATCCCCCAGACTGTTCGGCACATTCTTGTTGAATGTCCCATTCTCGGCGATCTTCGCACACGTTACCCGGTGGGTCGCTACCGCCTATCTCTTGTACTCGGGACGAGTGCATGCACATTGACTAGTTGACTTGTAGACTTTTGCGGGGAGGCTAGCCTTCTCCCTTTTATTTAACTAGGTTTTGTTTTGTTTGTTTTTTGGTTATTGTTGTTTTTCTTTGTAGGTCGCAGGCTCCTGCGCCGGGGGAAGGGGGACCTCCCCCCGACCCCGGAGCTTGCTTCCTAAGTGTTGTCATCTTTCCTTTTTATCGTTTTGTTTTCATATTTTTATTTTAAAGTAGCCTAGAGCTAGGCTGTGTGATGGCGGTGACTTATGCATAAGTGGGCAGACGCTAGATAGCCTCGTAAAAAAAAAAAATGGCGCACGTTATCTATCTTGTCTCTGGATGAGCGGGTTCGCTACCGCTTGTACCTTGTACTCGGTATGGATTCGTATGCACAGACTTGTGTACCCTCTGACATTTTGGATGAGACTGGCCTCCTCCATTTTATACGACTTTATGGTAGGTCGCATGTTCCTGCTCCCGGTGGAGACGGGCCCCCCTTCCTGACTTCGGGAGCATGCTTCCTTCCGTCTCCCTGCGCCACCTAAGTGGAGCTTAGATCCAGGATCAACCCAGGTTTTACCCATTTAAACAGGGGAGGCGTTGAGAAGGCCTGCAGCAAGTTCCGACGCCGCCCGTAGGCCGTGGGTTGAGTTCAACGGAAATGTTATTGACTAAATTGCATAGTATAATTTACAAAGTCTGTAAAATGTAACTTTGATAAGTATATCTATAAATAAACTTCCTATTTTATATTGAAGTTAGGCGATATATTACCCACCACACCCTGTATATATATATATATATATATATATATATATATATATATATATATATATATATATATATATATATATATATAAATTGCTTAATATAGAGGAAGTCAAATGAGAAGTGGAAGATGCAGTATATTTTGAAGGCCACGCTATCCCTCTAGTTATTCTGGGCATCCAGAAAGTGTGTTAGCCATCTCATTTTAAAAATGTCTAACGACTGAAAAATGCCCCATTACCCCCATTACCCCCATTACCCTCACTCCCCCATAGGGGAAGTGGGTGCCCAAGATCGAGCGAACACTCCCTCTGGTTCAGCACCTACCCACTCGCCGCATACGTCCACCCCAATTAGCTCCTAGCGCCCCGTTCCACCCCAGCTTAGCCTCTGCTTCTTTCTGCCAACCTGTCTACTTATCCTGCTTCCTCCTCGGAGGTTGGCCTCCTCCATTTTAGTTGACTGTTTATTCTGGGACGCATGGTTGGTCCTACGCCGGGGGGAGGTGGGCCTACCCCCAACGCCGAACGGGCTTACTTCTTGCCTTTTTTGTTTTAAAGCTTTTAGCCTCTCATTTTTTATCGTTGTTTTGTTATTTTCATATTTTGATTTGTTTTTTTAATATAGCCTAGTAATAGGCTGGGTCGAGTACGGCGACTTATGCCTATTTAGGCACTCGCCAGATGCGCTCCAAAAAGAAATTAAAAAATAAAAACCTCTAATTTCACAGGGTAGACGCAGACCAGCTTCCTCTCACCCAACCAACCCGGATCGGGGCTGAGGGGGAAGGGGGAAACTCCTTCTCACAAGTGAGCTCCAGTTTAGGAGGAAAGGTTTTTACCACCTGCTTCATCTCCACCCACACCTTCGTCACGCCCCTTTTCTTTCTTTTAATCTCTCTCGACTTTACACCGAGCCTAAGGAGGGACTGCCAGACAACTAGGCAGGAGGAGTCGCCTCAAATGGCGGCAGCTGATTCTGCCGGCCCCGTATTCACCCCTCGCAAAGCGGGCTACTGCTTGGGGTAATTTTGCGTTTCGTCCCGTCAAAATACCAGGGTCACCATGCCCATGAATGAAAAGAAAAACAAAGAAAATCTCCGCCTTCGTGCAGCTCCACGGAAAAATGGATGCCCCCCTCCCCAGTGCATTCGCAGGGGACCCTCCAAACTTCTCCTGGAGAAGAGGCTTACTCTCGCCTTTGGGCTACCCGCCCTTTACTTTCTCAGAGGACTGCCAAGAAAGCACGCCAGCGACCCACTGTACGTGCTCCCTCCTCTCTTCCCCGACGGATGCCGGTTAGCCGGCACAAGACAAAAAAGGGACCTTTGATGTCTTGTGGAGGAGGAGGGGAGGCACATGACGGCCCCCACTGAGATGGACATGGTCCCTGAGGTGACCCAGCCCCATACGGTAGAATCTTTGATGCGGTCGAACACGGGCGCGGTGCCAATCACAACCCGAGTCCGCCCCTGTGAAGGCTTCTCCTCAGACGTCGCAGGCGCCCGATGCCCTATAAGAAGAGGAGGGATCTCCTCCCCTAGATGGTGCCCCTGTGACAGCCAGCCAAAACGTTGTACATTTCACAGAAGGATCTCGCTGATGCCGGCCCATCTGGCCTAGGGGCTACTGCCGGCGGAGGAGAGTAGTGGGTTCATTCCCGGCCGTCCTCTCCTAAAAAGAAAAGAAACAAAAAAGACTCGGGGCTCCTCTCCTTCCGCGGGAGCCACTGGGACAGACGGGGCCGCTGCTGTTTCGGTATTCGATCAAGCTAAGAACGGCACATCCGGCCCCGGTGCTCCCCAGGGTGGGGAGTCCCCCAAAAGACAAAGTTTGCACAGCGGAGCATCGATTACGTCGGTCCAAAGAGATCGAAAATCGTCCACGTAGAGCGTAGCGAGAACATGTTCCGGCAGCACCGAGGTGATGCCGTTTATGCTCAGGGCAAAAAGTGTGACACTGAGGACACTTCCCTGCGGGACACCCTCTTCCTGTTATATTGGGCCGGATGGCTTCCCCCCTCCCGTACGCGGAATCGACAATTTCGCAAAAATTCAGATATAAACATTGGGAGGCGTCTCCTCGCCCCCATGGTGTGGAGAGTCTCCATGATACCGTATCGCCATGCGGTATCAGAGACTTCTCCAGATTGAAAAACACCGTGGTGTATTGCTGTCTACGAAGGAAGGCCTCGTAAAAGGCAACTTCCAGTCGGAGCAGAGCATCCGACGTGAAATGGAACTTGTGGATACCGCACTGTGCAGAAGACAGCTGGCCTCCTCTGCTGTTAAAAAAAGGCTAATCTAACTTCTTCCAATTTCTCCATCAACTTGCACACGCAGGAGGTTAGAGATATTGGGCGGAAACCGGCCGGGGTAAAGTGATCTTTCCCCACTTTACAAAAAGCGAGCACAGTAGCATTGGCGGCCATCTGCTACATCACGACGCGCATTGAATGCTGCCATAACAGTATACCGTCAAGAGAAAGTGGATGCGAATGCCTCTGCAACGGACGCGCGGTCCTGCGAGAATTTGCCCCAATTCCTTTGACTCGCTTCCACATCTATGTTAGAGGGGCCTTCCCATTAAGTGAGGAGACGTATGCCCGCCAATAACAGCGGCGGTCGTGCTTTGAAACATACCAGAAGCTAGCCTTCGCTCGACGAAATTCACCTGCATGGAGATCGTTCGGGTGCTGCTGTTAGAGAATGTAGGCGGAAGCGGTCCAGAAAATTATATTTGATTGGAAACGTTCTGTGCATCCAGACAGCACAAAGATAGATCGAGGCACGAAAATGAAAGGGTTATCTGGCAGTGATGCGTAAACGTATCCACATTTAAGACACCTATCACCAGCTCGTCGATTAGGTCAGCAAGGACCTAACCCCTGGAATTGATCGAGTAGTCTCAACAGAGAGGGTGTCTACCGTTCATATCCTCGAGCAAGAGAAAGTGCCTCGGCAACCTTGCGACTACGCGGCGGAAGTTCCCCGCGTTGAAGTTGGCTCACGGTGCAATGTACACGGCATACCTTCTATCCAGGTGCAGCTACACAGCTACTGCCTAATAGGAGATATTTAAAGCAAAGAGAAGAACTGGTGTAAATCGCGCATCCTCTTGCTCGGTTGCCATCCCGTGGTGTCGGGGTCGCTTAGCACTTATTTTTCGTGAGGGTTGGCTGGGGATACGCGCCCAGTATGTCGAAGGACGACTGATGAGGAAATTTGAACCCAAATTTAGAGCATTAATTTTTCAGAAGTCAAAGTGAAATATTTCCTTTTACAAATTAACTAAAAAAAATGTAGGCAGGATTTTAGCTCGGCTCTGAAGCAGCAGAGCCGGAGATTTGTGCTGCTTAGTGTTACATTTAAATTTTGATCAAAGCCGTTCTTTAAGAAACATTTCCTACATAAAATGGTCCTTTGAACCGGATAATTTGGCGCGATACGCTATTTGCCGTCGGCATTTACTTCCTTTTCTCAAGGTTACATCACGGCCAAATGACTTGGAAAGTGGGACTACAAGTTGGGCCCGAGCTTGTGCCACAATTCATTAATTCTGTGGAAGATCTGAAATCGATGATGCCGATCTCAAAGGCCATCTTCAAGCCTTGGAAAGCCAGTTTTTTCTTCAAAATTAATCTTCACTCCTTTTGGCGAATGGCGAGTTATGAGTGCCTCTTACAGGCTATAATAAAGCAGGGATCGGGAATTTTTTTTTGAGCAGTATTCGAAAATTTCTAATGAAAGAAGTCGGCAGGCGATAAATAAAATTTCTCTTGTATCTTTGTAAATGTTGTTTAAATTTATTTATTGGTGCAATATACTCGTGCATTAATATCTAAAAAAAAAAAATGAATACCTAACATCTTTATTGACTGTCACCACAGAAAATGCGATAGTGATATATTTGCGCATACAAATATATCACTCAGGGGTCGATGAAAATTGGGCCCGCGGGCGAGGGTTTCCTCACCCCTGCTCTAAAAGGCTTTATAGAGGTTGATGTCGATATAGGCAGCTAGTTTTTCGTTTACTGCTTTTTTACATGGGGAAATTGCCAGCGACAACTAACACTAGTTCCATCTTCATACCATTGATAAAGAAGATTCTATAGAAAATGACCAAGTTTCGGGAATAAAATGAGGAAGGTACAAAGGGTATAGCACCCAACCTTTCCGAGGGTCATAGGAACGCCACGTCAACGTTGCCTAAGGGAAGCTCAGAAATGAAACCTGCTTTATGAGCGGAAAATTTATTGGAGAGTACTTTCAAAATAGGTTACATTTTCTCCTTCAGTCCACCGCTTGGAACTACAGTGCCGTGCAGGAAGGGACTTGGCAACTTCAGAAAGAGAGAAAAAGGACGCAATAATGAACGGCAATACAAACAACAACAGCATTAAAATGCTATTTATACCCAACTTTAAATGATCAAAGATCGAATCAGAATGACGTCATAACCAAGTCCTGGGGCACAAATGGCCGGAGAGAGAGAAAAAAAGGGAGAAATCGAGGGGAAAATATAATAAGAATAGATAATATATTGAATGGAGATGCTAAACTATATGGACGAGATCCTTCGTCCTTCAGATCCCCAGACCGGATAGTGAAATTCACAAAGATAATAATGAGGCCGAAGGTAACAGGGTTAGAGTGATATTGTGTCTATTTTGATAGCAACCAACTGTCGTGGAACTCTTTATGATCCCAGGCGGGAGGGGTAAGCCGTTCCAGGTCAGGGGTATGTGAATACGAGCCAGGGTTCCGGAACGGATAAGTGAAGAAGGAATGAGACAACAAGGTCTCTCTTCACAGGCTACCTTCCCTACTGATTTTGATGAAGCAGAGATGCATGTCGAGACCTACTGGGTTTCAAAGTACGAACGAACGAGCGAGGGAGGGAAATCCACAAGATGAACATGGCAGCCCAGCACAATTCATTGCCCCCCCCCCCCTCTGTAGCGCTATATAGTCCATATATCGTAAGTGGCGAAGGATAAAAATAGAATAAGAGAAAAAATCTTAAAAATAGAAATACATTTTATGGTTCGACAAACAAAAGAATATGAGCTCAAATTTTCAAAATGTGACAATTAAAAGGGTCTTCAAATAGAGACAATCCCCAACCCACCCTCAACGACAAGACGGACGGTGACTGAGAAAATGAATAAAAGAAAAAAAATATCATAAAAAAATTGCGACGTCTCGCTAGACAAAGGGGGTTGAATCAATAGGGACAAAGAATTGCCCCCAGATCTCCCCCAACTGGTTCCTCTGTGCAACGTTTGATTCCTTCACATCTCACCCTTCCAGGGACTCGGGCCTTTAAAAATTCAAATTTAATCTGGCGAAATCATCGCGGAAGAAAACAAGGTCTGCTGACTAAAAGTCGCTTGTTGTCACTTATTCTCATTTATGACCTGACCACCTTCAAAACTTTTAATAATTCCCGGACTAACCTTGGGGGTGAACCTTGGCAATTATATCATTCGAAAAGAATGTAAAACAACATAGGGGTTTCAAATTTCGTTAGAATCGGCCGAATGGTTACAGTGTTATTGCCAAAACAAAATAATTCTCGTGCTAACCTTGGGAGGACTTTGGCAATTATATCATTCGAAAGGGAATATAAAACAACAAAGGTTTAAAATTCGTTAGAATCGACCAAATAGTTATGATTTTATTGCATAAAAAAAATACCAAACAAACGCGGACCGACCAACTTAGTGAGATGTAGAGTCGCTCGCGACTAAAAAGCGGAACAGGCGAATCATTAGCGGAATCTTGGAACGAAATCATCGACAAAGAAGGGTCTTCGCCAAGATGGATGGATATTCCTGGAAAGGGGTTAAATGGCTTGCGGAAAGAAAACTCTCACAATACGAGTGAAGCATTTTCAAAGACAGATAAGAATAGTACGCTGAGATAGCGTTTACTTCCAGACGGGTGAAAAGGAATAAAAAGTTTGAAAACAACTACCAAAAAGGTATAAGGTACGATAGAGGGTTTAATCAATCTCTACACGTGTGCACACGTACAAATTGACGTAGTTTCCCAAAGCATCAGAAATATTTATTCAAAATAACAGCGAAAGTCAACGAGGACATCTCCACAAGATTCTTTTTTTATGTGGGTAAGAGAAGTAGCGAAGTTAACAGAAGAGAAAATACGGAGAGTCCATAGACAAAGTAAACTAGTTCAGCTGTTGATGGGGGACGGCAAGCAAGTCGCGTTTACGTGACCCCATTCCACAACGATGGTCGGTCACCCTTAGGGGATTGTACTAAAAATGACAAGCGTGAGGGCACTTAATGAGGACACCAAACGAGCTTAAAATCGAACTAAAGAAGTTAAGATGGAAAAAAATTGAACATATCAACCAATGCCTGGACGCACTAAAAACACGATGGAGTAAACATCCAAAGATTATAGTCATCTTTATCTTGGGGAACTGACAAAGGGGTTTAGCGTGAGCTTCCGTCTGAAGGGAAGACTAGGCTGATAATTCAGAGGCAAAACTACCGCACATTTATTTTTAGGACGTAAATACTATGGACCGGAGGGGGGGGGGGGGGGAAGACGGTTTTCCTGCCTTGTTCTACAACAAGAATAAAGTTCACTCGCGGGGTCCACTGTTCGCAGCCAACTGGCAAGGAACGCTAAGGAAAAAAAATCAATAATGGAGAAGGAGCGATATAGCAGGAAGTGAGAACAACAAACCACATGAGCCAGGGAGAAGAGATTAGCAAAGAGACAAATGATACCAGGAATAAGTCGTACGAAAGAATAAGGGGACACTGCGCAGACTTGCGCACTCCTCGATAGGAAGGTGTCAGAAGAACGACAAACTGCCTACTTGGAGATTCTGAACCTGACGATTACGATTGGAATTTGCAAATAAGCAATAACTTTATTAATGAAAAAGTGAGCTCAATCGGGTCAAAAGCTACAATAAGCGCAGCCCCCCTTCCCCCGCTTTACGTAGACAATTAACTATGGCAAACAATCGCATAGAAGATAAAGATTTCAGACGTCTGTGAGGAGGTTTGGCCCTAAAACACGAAGATAAAGTTAAAACAGCACAACCAAAAATCAACAAACCGATGAACGCCTTTCGCACAATCCTCCAATGCCTTGCCCCCTTTCCAAGATGGTCCGACTTAAGTGAATTCCCCCAAAATATTATTATAAATTAAAAGTTTTTCACGATAAAAAAGTCAAATTTTATCTATAGTGCGAATTCCTGTTGATTTTGTACTATGTGGAGAATTATAGTTCTGTAAGAAAATGCCTTCGACATGTGAATTTTTCCCTTTCCCTCTTTCGTCTGTCTGCCTTCTTGGTCTGTCTAATAGATTGCTCTTTCATCGTCGGCGGGTCTAATTCTCTCGCTGACTGATAACTTTTAATAACCTGGTTTTTGCATCTTTAAGGTAATTGGGTACACATTTTACTACTCATCCGAGCTAATTAGGATTTAACTTTTCTTCAACTTTGAGAGCCCATCTGGCAACTGCCTACTAGGGCAAAATTCCCCGTACTCATGCTAAAGCCTACTAGTAGGCTAGATTAAAAATCAAATAACATGTAAATAAAGAAAAAGATATACAAAGGCCAAAAAAGCAAACAAAAAACAATAAAAAAGCAGAAAGGCAATAGGAAGGAAGCGCGCTCCAGTCTCGGGGGTAGGCCGGCCTACCTCCGGCGTAGGGGCATGCGACCTAGAAAAATCAAAGTGGAGGAGGCCAGCCTCCTCCAAACAGTCAAATATGACACAAGCCTGTGTGTGCGAAGGTGTCACGAATACATGGGACAAGCGGTAGCGACCCCGCTCGTCCCGGTACTGTGACATGTAACGTGCGCGAAGATAACCCAGACTGGGACATTCAACAAAAATGTGCCGAAACATCTCGGGAAAATGGCAGTCGTCGCAATAAAGCGCAGGCGAGCGCTCCAGCCAATGACGGTGTGTCCGATTCGGAGACTACAGAAAGCAACCTCAAGTCGCGGCGTTGCGGGGTAGGTCCATGGGAACAGTCGCGGCGCAATGGCATGCTACTTTAAGTTTCCTTCGACCGTCTCCCATTATCTTTGCCAAGCAGCCCGGAAGGCAGCCCATATTCCTGCCATGTAATCGGTATGAGGAAGAGCGAAACGCTGGTCTCGTCGCTTAGTCCTCGCGGACTCTTTGGCGCCCTCATCGGCGCGCTCATTCCCCGCAATTCTTACATGTCCAGGAACCCAGCAATTTTTTTTTTTTTTTTAAGAGTTCATCTGACGACTGGAACCCAGCCAAAGATAATCTCGACATCGTCCCGGCTCGCCAAAGCGTAGGATCACGGATGTCGCGAACCAGGGGATGCAAATATTCCAATGCCTCGAGAGCACTCTGGGCGTTTTGTGAGTCGCTATAAATCACAATCCGGTCCAAACTGGGCACGTCGCAGTATCTTCCTCACCGAGCAGTGTATTGCAACCAACTCGGTGATACGGCGCCTGGGGCGGATGCGATTTCGTACGTCCTGCTTCGTCACCTTCCTCCAGTATCGCTGCAGTTCCTTTTATCTCTGTATAACCGCATATGGATGGAGGATTCCTTTCCGACAGTTTGGAGAATGTCAACTGTGCTACCTTTCCAGAAGCCTGGTAAAGAGGAAACACATCCGCTGCATTACCGCCCTATAGCACTTACGAGTTGTATGTGTAAACTTATGGAACGGATGGTCAACGCTAGGCTCGTGTGGCATTTAGAAGAGCAAGGCCTGTTCCATCCCGATCAATATTGTTTCCGACGATGTCGCCGCACAACAGATGTGTTAGCCAGGTTCGACACGTTCATCAAGACGGGATTTGCCGAGAAACAACACGTAGTGGCTGTTTTTTTTTTATTTGGAAAAAAGCTTACGATAAAACGTGTAGGTACCTCATTTTGAAGGTTCTATCCGACAATAGATATTTGGTACATCTACCAAAATTCATCCAAAAAATTTCTTTCTGACAGGGTCATGCAAATCAAAGTTGGCAACAAACATTCTGTTCCGGTTCCGCAGCATGAGGGCGTCTCTGTTTGCCCTAGTCATCAATGGCCTCCCATCCTGCACCCCGCGTGTCTCTCGTGGGGTGCAGACAGAGTGACACTTTTGCGGATTTATCGATCGATGGTGCGGTGCCAACTCGATTATGGATGCTAAAAATATTCGTCAGCGACAGCAACGTCTCTCAAGTTGCTAGATACCGTCCATCATCAAGGTATCCGTTTGGCAACCTGGGGGTTTCGCACCTCACCGGTGGTGAGTCTATATTGCGGGAGCGGGGAATCATCTCTCAGTGATAGACGAGACAAGCTTTGTCTCTAGTTGTACAGCCGTTTACTCCCTATGCTGGATACCCCAGCTTACCGTGCGATTACGAATCCAAGCTTTGATTACATCTATGCTGCCGACCCACGCCTCCATAAACCAGTTGGATACAGGAGTCGTTAGTTTCTTGAGAGCCTCCAGGTGCCTGATCTGCTTGTGATGAAGTCGAGTTCTTACTCTGTTCCACCTTATTTGTTACGCCTGAGAAGTTTATTTGTGTGTGTGATGTCGGAGGTTTTTTCTGACACCCCAGTAGATATAAGGAGATCACTTTTTGTTGACTATGCGGACACCCACCGTGAGACCACCCTAGTGTATACTGATGGATCGAAGAGTCGCGATGGAGTTGACTGCGCTGCAGTTCTCCCGAACAGAACTATATCTCGGAAACTACCTGTAGCGGCCTCGGTGTATACCGCGGAATTGCTGGCGATCCTCTTTGAATTGGCTTCTCTGACACGGTATACTACTCGCTGATTTGTTGTCTATTCCGACTCCCAGAGTGCTTTGACCAGTATATGTGACCAGTTTTCGGTTCATCCCATAGTGACACGGATCTATCGCTGGCTGGACCTTTTGCGTGATGGCGGTCGATTTGTTCCTTTTTGTTGGGTACCAATCCATGCATGGATTCGGGGTAACGAGTTGGCTGATCATGCGGCTAGGGCGATCATTGTGGACCCCAACGAGATTATACCCCGTCCTCTACCGAGCAGAGATTATTACCCTTACCTCTATGCATTCTGCGCAGACGAAGGAAATTGGCCTGTGCCTCTACCTTGCCCAATAAACTCAGGACGATCAAGGATAGGTGTGACGGTGTGGGGTACTCCGTGTCGTAGGACCCGCCAACACGATGTCATACCCACAAGGCTTCGCATTGGGCGCACACGCCTAACACAAGTGTTTTCTTGACGGCGAACCACCTTTTCTGCGATGGATGTATTGTCTATCTCACAGTTGAGCACCTCCTTTCTGAGTGCCCGGGGTATGCCGATGAGCGGGTGGCCCACTTTGACGCCAGCGGAATCGGTCAGCCTCTGAATATTCGCTTGGATCCTTCGGAATGATGAAGCTGCTGTCTCGGCAGTTCTCTCATTTTTAACCGCAACAGACATTTCCTCCGACCTCTGGCACGTGCGTGACTCCATCACGCATCATCTAAAATTGTGGTCTTCTTACCAGACATTTCATTTTAAATGTAGGACTAATTTGACCTATGTGCCTCATTTTACGTTGGGTGTGGCCTGCTTGCCACATATGTTATTTGCGGACTACGTGTCACTTTCACTCGCTGTGTAATCTACTTAGTACATCTTAGAGTACCCGATGTACATGCTCCAATACCTCCTGGCACGATTCAATACGATATACCCCTTATCGGTTGAAGTAGACAGGCACTAATAATTATAATAATCCAACTAGCTAGGCCGTGAAGAGAGGAGCATGGTGTGGAAACCGGCCCCCTCTTGAGACTTGGAGCCATCCGTTTACACTGGCACAGTTCCAGAATGACACGGTGTGCTCTAAAAAGGACGAACGTAATACTCCCGGCGCTTTAGAAGCTTTGGGAGCAGGGGCGTGGCTACAAATAGTCAAAGGTGGTACCCTCCAGGGTGGCGTCCTAAGGCAGAATCAAGGGTGCCACTGGCTCAGCTCTAAACCCAAATGGCTTAGGCTATGACTGGCATGTCTCGGTGGCTTGGGCACCGTCGAGATCAGCTGCGGATGCAGTGAGAGCTGTTGGCGACTGGGGAAGGCGCCCGGCTCGCGCGTAGAGGCTAATAATGTACTGTACACGGCGCAGAGCGAGTGGCATCTCCCAAGATGCCAATCCCCTTAAAATGTCCCAAAATGAAGAACATTGTAGGCGATCTCCCTCGAAGATAGGGAGTATAATAGTAGATAACTTAACTTCAGTATGTAGTTGTTTGGCGTCCATTCGTGTTATCCGGGCGGCATCCTGTTCTATTCTTTGGATAATTTTTTGCGCCGCATTAATACAAGTCCTTATTTTATCGTTTTGATTCAGGCACTCCACATTGGCCATAAAAGCGGATTCGCATCCTTAAGTTTTAAATCTGTTAGTCTAAATTCATTAATTTAGAAGAAAAAACTGGCTTTCCAAGGCTTGAAGATGGCCTTTGAGATCGGCATCATCGATTTCAGATCTTCCACAGAATTAATGAATTGTGGCACAAGCTCGGGCCCAACTTGTAGTCCCACTTTCCAAGTCATTTGGCCGTGATGTAACCTTGAGAAAAGGAAGTAAATGCTGACGGCAAATAGCGTATCGCGCCAAATTATCCGGTTCAAAGGACCATTTTATGTAGGAAATGTTTCTTAAAGAACGGCTTTGATCAAAATTTAAATGTAACACTAAGCAGCACAAATCTCCGGCTCTGCTGCTTCAGAGCCGAGCTAAAATCCTGCCTACATTTTTTTTAGTTAATTTGTAAAAGGAAATATTTCACTTTGACTTCTGAAAAATTAATGCTCTAAATTTGGGTTCAAATTTCCTCATCAGTCGTCCTTCGACATACTGGGCGCGTATCCCCAGCCAACCCTCACGAAAAATAAGTGCTAAGCGACCCCGACACCACGGGATGGCAACCGAGCAAGAGGATGCGCGATTTACACCAGTTCTTCTCTTTGCTTTAAATATCTCCTATTAGGCAGTAGCTGTGTAGCTGCACCTGGATAGAAGGTATGCCGTGTACATTGCACCGTGAGCCAACTTCAACGCGGGGAACTTCCGCCGCGTAGTCGCAAGGTTGCCGAGGCACTTTCTCTTGCTCGGGGATATGAACGGTAGACACCCTCTCTGTTGAGACTACTCGATTAATCCCAGGGATTAGTTCCTTGCTGACCTAATCGACGATCTGGAGATAAGTGTCCTAAATGTTGATGACTTTACTCATCACTGCCTGTACAGTGCGGCTTCCGCATGTTCTACTCACGTCGGATGCTCTGCCCCGACTGGGAAAAGCCGCCTGCGAGGCCTAACCTTCGTAGACAGCACTACCCCACGTTGTTTTTCGATCTCGAGAAAGCCTCTGATACCGCATGGCGATACGGTATCATGGAGACTCCCCACACGATAGGGGCGAGGGGACGCCTCCCAATCTTTATATCTGAATTCTTGCAAGATCTATTCCGCGTACGGGTGGGAGGAGCCCTCTCCGACCCAATGGAAGAGGGTGTCCCGCAGAGAAGTGTCACACTCTTTGCCCTGAGCATCAACGGTATCACCTCCTCGCTGCCGGAAGACGTTCTCGCTATGTTCTACGTGGACGACCTTTCGATCTCTTTTGGCGCTGCCCAGATGCCAACTCAAGACCGTCGACTCCAACAGGCATGGAACCGCGTCTCTCGCTATGCCGAAATGCATACGCTTTGGTTTTCTTTGGCTAAGACTTAGGTGGTGCACTCATGCTGCCATCCACAGCTCCAACCTGACTCAGACTTATTTCTCAATGTGCTGCGCCTGGAAGTGGTAGACTCGCACCCTTTCCTTGATCTTATATTTGACCGACGCCACACCTGTGCGGCTCATATTCGTAGCCTTAGGGTCTCTTGTACCCGCGCCATGGATATTTTTCGTTTCCTGACATTCATCTCTTGGGGCGCTGATAAGACTACTGCCTTACTTTTTCATCGATCCTTTTTCGTTCGAAGCTCGCCTACGGATGGTAGTTTTATGCATCCGAAGCTTAGCGTGTATTGCAGACCGGCCTTCGCCTGGCGACCGGTGCCTTCTGCACTTTCCCCATTGAGAGCCTACTAGTCGATGCTGGGGATATGTCACTTGTTCTGCGCCGTGCACAGTGCATTATTCGCCTGTACGCGCAAGCCTGTCTCCTCCCTCGGTCGCCAATAGATCTCACTGCATCCGCAGCTGATTTCGACGGTGCCAATGGCGCCGAGAGATGCCAGTCATACCCTAAGCCCTGCTGGGTTCATTGACATGTAGGAATTGCGGAGAATGGGGTCGCCAAAGAGCTCGCGAGGACTAGGTGACCAGAGTAGCGTTTCGCTCTTCCTCACACCGATTACACGGCATGAATACGGGCAGCTTGATAAAGAAGATGCGAGACGGTCAGGGGGGGAGGGGGGGGCTTAAGGTTTCGCGCCTTTGCGCCGTGACGGTTTCAGGTTGCTCTCTGTCGTCTCCGAATTGGACACACTCGCGGGACGCACCGCTATTTGATGGATGTTCGCCTGCGCCCTACTATGAATACTGCGTTCTCCTCCAGACTGTTTGGCACATTTTTTACCTTATACTTGGGACGGATTCGTGCACATTGACTTGTAGACTTGACTTTGGGGGGGAGCTCGGCCTCCTCCCTTTTATCATCATCATCACTAATCATCACCTAACTTTATAATTTAAGAAGGGGATTTTTTGAGTATTTGAAAAATAATTTCTTCTTAGTTTGGTTATAACATTTTTTTTATCAAAGTTATTTCTAATAATTCCTTTATAATATCAAAAAACAAAATGGTGAAGTTCAGAAATAAATATAAGTATCGAAATTTTGTGATATTTTTTTTTTAAACCCAAGAATTACAAATGTTGAAGTTGAGAAAATTTATTTTTATATATTTTCTATAACTATATTTTACCAACGTGATATTTTAAAAGTGGGAAATTTAGTTTAGAGTTCCTTTTTTAAATTATTATAATTGGCGAAGTTCAGAAAATTTAAAAAAAAATTAACCATAGCTGCTTTTTTTTAGATTTTAAATTTTAATCTTAGTAGCGAAGCGCAAGCTGAGTGGCGAAGCTATTGTCTGATTTTGTTGTGTTTTTTTTGTTTGTAGTTCACACGTTCCAGCGCGGGGGGATGCGCACCTCTCCCCCCAACGCCCAAGCTTGCTCCCTGCATTGTTGCCCTTTTTCTTTTTTTATTGTTAGTGTTTTTTGTTTTGTTTTGTATATTGTTATTTTAAAGTAGCCTCGCACTAGGCTGTCGTGACTATGGCGACTTATGCCCAAGTAGGCAGTCGCCGGATGGGCTCCTAAAAAAAAATCGTCTGCGCCCTACTGTGAAGACTGCGTTGTCCCCCAGAATGTTCGGCACTTTCCTGTTGAATGTCCCAGTCTGGGCGATCTCTGCGCCCGTTACCTGTCCCGGTACCGAGAAGAGCGGGGTCGCTACCACTTGTACTCGGCACTGGTTCGTACACACCGACTTGTGAACTTTACGACTTTTGGTGGCCTCCTCCACTCTATTGATGGTTTTTGTAGGTCGCATGTTTCTGGCCCCGGGGGAAGGCGGCCCTACTCCCGACGCTATAAACCGCTTCCCTGTTGCCTTTTTGCTTTGTTTTCCCCTTTTTTGTCGTTTTATTTTAGCCTTTGTTTTTATATCCTTGTTATTTATTTATATATCGTTTTTTATTTTGTTAATATAGACCAGTTTGAGGCTCTGGTGACTACGGCGACTTATGCCCCAAGTAGCCCCTCGCTAGATGGGCTCCTAATTTAAAAAAAAAATGCCTGCTTTTGGGACGTGGTAATCGATTAGGTGTTTTGTCACCGGATCAACCAAGCCAATGGATTAGGTTTTATTAGCGATTTATTTTGTTAGTTTTTTCTAAGCCATAGCTCGTTACACCCTATTCCAGCCACCACAAAGTCTACCCAAATGGGGATTACAACCCAGCGACTTTGTTGTTCCCCCCCACATTTTATAAGTAGTTTGGAGATTTTTTTAATTTTTAAAACCCTGTTATTTATTATAAAAACGAAGAGGCCTGCCTGCTTTTGTAATAGAAAATGGGCAGGTTTTGTTGTTGTGCCCATTCGCTGATCAAAGCACAACAACTGATCTCTTCTCTTTTCTCTTAACCTACTTGGACTCAACTTTTCACAGATTTCGCCAATATCCTTTATGAACTGGGATCCCCCGTTAAACTCTAGGTCCACACTGAGAAATAATTCCTCTTAATAAATGCAATCGCTGGTAAAAAAAAAAACCCTACTAATATTTTCATTAAAGTTTTTTCCAAAGGTTTTTCCTCTATAAATGCGAAAAAATACTTTCATCTGATTGAATCATATCTCCTTTGAAATGTCTCTTCTTTTTTTTCAAATGGTGTTTATATTTAATACCGACATTCGTAGCTCATTGGCATTTAGGCTCTCAGATCCTCACCGAGTAATAAACCCCACGCTCCCCTTGGTAAGGGTCTACTTTTTCTAAGGTGGGAACAGGAACTGAGATATTTAAAATATACGTATGGCTTGTATAATCCCCCACCCACCCCTCCCCTTCCTCCCGCGTTTTTCGAGTTGCCTTTGATTCAAGGAAGGCCTTTCGGGCTTCATTGCAAAGATTGGAAACGGCTGACAGTAATCTAAAGTCGTGTCCCATTGCACCACGACTCTTTCCCTGACCTATCCCTTCAATGCTTCAGGTGTTTTGTGTCACCTCCGAATCGGAGACATTCGCGTCACGCATCACCATTTGATGTGGCGCTTCCATGAACCTTAGTGTGACGATCGTTTGGTCCCCCGGAATGCCGGACACATTCTTGTTGAATGAGTCGGTATATGGGGATTTGCGCGCGTTCTGAAAACCGTGTATTTGTGCACAGCCGACACTGGTATTGTGGAGTTTTTTTTGGAGCAGGCTAGTTTCTTACATTGTATTTTTTTAGTTTGGACGTTAGCTGCCTGTTCGGGCGCCTGCGGGAGGTGGGCCCTCCCTCTGGCGCCTAAGCATGCTTTTGTAACGTTTTTTTTCTATTTAGTGTTGCTTTTACCTTTTGGTTTTAATTTGGTTTAACCTAAAAATAAACTGTTGCCAGATAGGCCACCTAAAAAACAATAAACAAAATAAAACAAAAAGAAAGTTTTTCTACTTTATATAGGTTGGGTTACTCGTCCGACTTGAAGAAAAGGCAACTCTATCAACTCCGAGGGGTGAGGGGAGGGTACAAGAGCGCCAAATATGTTAACAATGATATCGAAAACCGATTTTATTGAGCAATTTTTCTACAGTGTGGAGGATATTCGATCCTGAGGCGACATCAGCGGGTCGATGTTTATCGCAGTGAGAGCTTAAAATGAAGTGCGCCTCGTTGAGATTTGAAGGCTATATGAGGTCAAGAGGAAGCCGGTTGTTTCTTTGTTCCTTCGCCTGTAAGCGTCCGCTTCCTCCACTGAACTCCCTAATTGTTGAACTTCAAGAGCATGCAAGTGGTTTTTGCAAATGGACTTTTCTTCTTCTTTTTTTTAGTTAACGAATGAATTTCAAAACGGTCTAAGTGAATTTCCAACAACGTTTATATTTTTATCCCAACTTCACGAGGCAGGGTCAGGTGCAGCTTAGTTTATCATGCTACAGCTGACATCTGAAAAATTACTTGCCTCCACAGCCTCTAGACCCCCTGGGCAGATCGTGGAGAGTTGCGTTGTTTCGTTGTCTCGATGATGATGGTATATTCACTCTTAGAAAAATTTGGATAGTAGTAGATAAAAGTAGGTGAAAAATTTAAAGATGGGGGGGGGGGGGGTGCCCTAGTAGGAGGGCATTGCAGTCTTTTTACTGTTGCAAAATTTTCATTACTTAATTGTGTTATGTAGTGTCTATTATTTATTGGATTATTTACGTGTAGCAGGCGTGTTGTTCTTATTGTTCGTGTTTCAAATGTTCTTGTACTTACTTTTAGCTAAATTTTTTAGCATTCAAGCCTTTTAAAGCTTTTGGCTCGGCAATTTACCTGTGGTTATTATGTTTGGTTTTATGAATACTCTGTGTTTGTCTCGTTTCGATTGTGTTGTATATTGGGTATCTGTTAAGTGTACATTGCTGTAATGTTTTCTTGTGTAGAGTGTTTGGTGCTTGAGAATAGGTTACGCCGTGTGACATTCCCACGCAGTCGTGCAGGGATGCCCATTCTGCCACCTATTCCCCGTAATTCTGGTATGACATCATTTGTAAGTGTTAACCAAACCCTTCTTCCCAATTTCTGGGTGAAGATGTTGATAGGGTCTAGTTTCTTCCTTGCATGGAGTTCCCTCTGACGGCGTTGGTCCCGCCTTCTGACCTTGTTGATCAGTAGGGATGCAGTGTTTTGCACTCGCTGCATTCTTCTCATTGAGGTTTTGTTTGCCGCTTGAGTCACTACTGCGGGATAGATGAGCTTCGCCCGGACGTACATCAGGTATATCTTCCTGATTTTGGCTGTTCTAATTTTTTAAAGTAGCCTAGAGCTAGGTTGTTTGTTTACGGCGACTTATGCCTAAGTCGGCAGTCGCCAGATAGCACCTTGAAAAAAAATAAATTCCTGATGTTGGCCGAGCTAAGTTCTCTAAACCTGTATAGCTTGGAGATTTCTCTCCTTGCCAGGTTCCGCCTCTCCGTGTAGTGTCTCCCGTATCCGTGATCGGAGAACTTTAGGCCCAAGACAGTGCCTTAGGCGGAGTAGCCGTATCTCCTCCCCTCGATGATTATAGGGTCCGTCAACGTGCGGCTCAGTGGGACGATCTTGAATTTGTCCCTATTTGTTCTTATCTTCCAGCGTCTCTCGTACTGGTTGATGTTGATTTCCGCTATGGTTCGCGCTGCCTGATCCCTTGCCTTCAAAACCGGGCACGGGACAATCTGGGTGATGTCATCTGCGAATTGCAGATACATCGTGTCCCTATGCACCGGTGTTGGGAGGTCGATGGTAAAGACCAAGTAAAGCAGAGGGCTCAGGCAACTTGCCTGTGGAACGCCTGCCTTCAGTTCGAATTTGGGTCATTGTGTCCTTCTATCATGAGACATGCCCTTCTGTCCATGACAAAGTCACAAAGGATCCTTTCCAGGACTGGGTCTAGCTGGAGGTTAAGGATCTTGTATTGTAATCCTTCCAGCCAGACTTTATCGAAGGCCTTCTGCGCATCCCTCAACACAATGTCTACATAGAACCTATTCGCACGTCAATAGGCTATTTTTTCTGTCAGGAGCGCTAGGGCTGTATCGGTGCCCCTTTTTTGGCGGAACCCATGTTGTTGGGGGTTGTGCGCTCCTAACTCGCTCAGTTGAGCTTGTAGCCTGTTTGCTATGATCTCGAAGATCTTGCCGAGCATCTCCAGAAGAGAGATCGGGTGATAGTTTACCACCTTGTCCGGGGGCTTACCTTCTTTCGGGATGAAGATGATTTTAGCCATTTGTACCCGTCCGGAAAGTAGCCTACATTCAGGAAAGCATTCATGGTGTTAATCAGTCCCTGAATGATTTGCCTCGGGGCATTCACGAGATTGCATTTCGTGATCCCAGACCAGCCTGGTGCCCTTTGCTTGAAGGACCTTATGGTCTTCATGGTCTCTTCAAAGGTTATTGGGCAACTGTGGCCAATCATCTCTCTATCCTGAGATACTTGCGGGTGGGGGTAGGTTCTAGGAATCATTGTGCCGAGTTCGTCCAGCAGTTGGTCTTCGAAGTCCTGGTCGAAGTCGTCGTTTTCCTCAGGTGAAATAGCGAAAATCTTTTTCCAGTGTGTCCTGAATCTTCTTTCGAGAGACTCTGGATCCTCAATGAGTTCCTCTCCATCTTTTATTTTTATTCTGGCTTTGGTGGGCAGTCCCCTAAGTCTTCGGACTGTATTCCAAAAACTCCAGGACTGACCTCCCTGTCCAGCCTACCTATGATGTCATTCCAGATTTCCTTTTGTTTTTCAGTAATAATGTGTTTAGGTTCCTCGCTTAGTTGTCTTATTCTGACTGTCCTTTCCCTATTTGGGCCTGTCCTGCCTATTTCTTCGAGGATCTCCCTATGTTCCCGAGCGTTGTCCCTCATCTCGTCTGTCCACCTAGGTTGTGGGAGCAGTCTCTTATTTAGACTATATCTCTTTCGCGCCACTGTTTTTTTATAGAAATTATATTGTAATTTGTTAGGAAGATGAGTGGGATCTTCCGTCATCCTTTGTCATTTTCTGGTTTGCCTGCACCATCGATTCCCCCTCTTTCCTACTAATTCAAAATATCAATCCCAACTTCTCGTTAAGGAACTACTTAACGGTAATCATTTGAGAGTTGATGTTTGCTTTTTCAGGTGGCTTTGGTGTCCGAGGAGTTGAAGCCGCTATCACAGGGAGGATGCACGGGGGAAGACTCGGAAAACCGATCGCTTTTGGTGCAGGTTGCGTCCCTAGGCCGGTCGTGGGTAGTTCGCCGAACGTACGACAACTTCCGCTTCCTGGACAAGCAACTTCATCGCTGTTGCTACGACAGGAAGTTCTCGCAACTCAAGGAGCTCCCTCCGGAGGAGAATTTCCCTGGGGATGAGAAAGAGGTAAGTAGATACTAAGATATTGGTGGGGGTGGGGGTAAAACGAGGAGGATAAATGACATTCTAAACTTCATTTGCGTTGCTAGATTTTGTTTTCCTCCACCAAGTTATGTTGTAAACGGCAAGAGAAAATAAGCGCCCCCGTAATGTTTTTTTGGGAGTTCTGAGGCCGAACGATCTATGGTGACCTTTAGTACCTGCACTTACTAGCGTCTCTTAGAAACTTATCGAGTGTTACCATTGTCGCTCAGTGGTAAGGCAAAACCCGCACCTCTCATGCTATAGAGGTCTTTGGATGTAATATTGGGGGGGGGGAGCTATTTTTTCATCAATTATACTTTAAGAACTCATTTTTGTCAATGTTACTGTAAGACAACAGAGATTGGAAAAGTTGGGCATCTTATGATCTTTAAGCTGCCTTTTTTCTAGTATATTTAAAACCCATGAAGGTTGTGTTTTTGCGTCTCCATAATCTATCATTATGATTTTTTGTATATTTATTTAGACTACTTCAAAGAGTTATTCTCGGATTATTTTTGAAATCATAGCCAATCAGCCCATAAATGCCATCAAATCAATGTTTGTGCAAGCAACTTAAGTTTCAGAAAAAGCACGTTTGAGGTGTAACTCACTGCGGAACCCGAAGTCAGGGGCATCCTGGAATGGGAGAAAGTTGCAACTCGCGGGAAAGAGGAGTCCTCTTGGTGACCCGACCAAAGACCACAGAGGGACTTATAACCGTGTATGCTGGGTGTAGCACTGACAACCAAGCGCGTGAGGGGGCGGCACCCCGGATGTGTTAGTTGATTCGACCTCCTTCCATCATCGAAGTCCGCTACTATTCACCCTTCTAAAGGACCACACTCAGGTTTATACGTTCATCAATACGCTCAAGCTGACTTATTCACTCCTTTTATCACCATATCATCCGGAGTCGTAATTCATAAGGTCAAAAGGTACATATCAAAAACGAATAAAATCAATTACATCTGACAAAACAAACCACACGAAACAAAGTAAACAAAACACACGAACTAAATAAGGTGAAACAATCAAAGGCCTCTTTCATTTCACAGTCCACTGATGCATTTTCTAACCTCTTTCTATCTTTCTTACACATTCTTTCTACTACTTTTTCTATCTTTCGCTCAAGAATTCATTCATTGATGAATAATCAGTGCAGCCAGTGAAAGCTCGAGAGTAGAGGAGAGATAGAACAAGTATTTAATGTCAGATAAGTCTAACCCTTTTCGCTTCTCTCCTGTTTCACACCATACTCATCTTAAAAACTTCGTTCCTTCTTTCGTTTATTCCTCATTTGCACAGGGCGTTTGCCATTGTATGGTAAAAAAAAAAAATATATCTATGGGAACCTTAGAGGGTGAGGGAAAGAATGAACACTGTTTAACCAACTATCATCATATCGTTATAACATTCTTGCTTCATCAGAAAACAATGAATGTTATTTAATAGTTATGGAATTGAATAAATATGTAATAAATACAGCGTTGCTGTAATATTTACAAAATTACTGGGCCATAAAAATATTTGAAACAGATGGCGAAATCGCCTTTTGTTTCAAATAAATCTTTTAGTATGTTATCTCGAGCAAATGTTTAAAAGTTCTATCACAAAGGGCAATTTTGTTTGTTTTTTATAATGTAAATGTTAATATTCATGATAGTAAGAAAATACTTCAGACAACCAAAACATTGCCAAAGTGTAATAAATACAAACTTTTAATGGACTTGGAAAACTTACATGGAATTCAGCTGGAACAAATTTAATTCTGCGACAATAAATAAATCGAAAGCGTTATAGGACTGCAGATGGCATTGAATTACAAAAATATCTCTAACTAAAGACCTGGGAAAGTATAAACCATAACTTAAAATGTAGAACTTTCATTCAGAAAAAGGTTCCCAAATTTATGCGATTTTTTTCCCAACTTTCAGTGATTTTTTAAAAACTTTAACAAGTAGAAATCTAGATGTTTTAATGGCAATTTTTAACCGTATTTTTATTCCGTATCTGAAATATGGCTTAGATTGATTGCATGAGGGAAAAATAATGAATTTTTATAGAAAATGCACGGAAATAAGACTTAGGAAAAAATATCGCGAGAAACCACAGAAAATAAAAATTGTTATATTAAACGTGTTTCCTAATTTTTTTTTTTACAAAAGTTGATCCTAACATACAAGACCCCGTAAGGAGGTGCTGCTACACGTGACCCATGGAGGAGAGGAATGCCACCTTGATATATGCGCCCTCAAGGAAGGTGTTTGTTCATTCAGTGGACTTGAAATTCTTTGGCTAGGCTGGAGAAAGCTGCTGCTGCTGCCCAGTTCTACTGGTCTCTCTAGGCTCCCTCCTTCTTTTCTAAGACCGTCTTCTTCACCACCCTTTCAATGGCACCAACTCTAAGATGTCAGCAGGCACCTGGAGCATTTGCGTACCCTCCCCACCACAAGCCCTCAAGGAAGGCCTAGTTCACCTAGTGGCTTCAAACTCTCCGGCCTGGGGAACCAGATGCGTTTCCCCGGCCTGGGGAACCAGATGCGTTTCCCCGGCCCGGCCCTCCTAAGGGGTGCTGCTACACCTGGCACCTGGAGGACGGTCGCGGCCTCCCGGCTCCAGTGCCCCGAAGGGAGGTACCCTTCGCAGTGTTGCACTTTGTACGGTGAGGAGCAGCATGTCCTCTCGGCCTGAGTTCCTGTAAGGAAGGACTTGATCACAGGGGGAACTTCCACTATGCGTTCTGGTCTGGGGAAACTGGTGCCTTCCCTCGGTCCCCCGGGCCATCTATGCACTCTTTCCACTACTACTGTCCCTTTGTTTACCCCTAAGATGCCTAGTTTTATCAACAATTTTGAATTTGGTTTGCCACAAATAATAATAACCCCTCTGCTTTATCCTTTTTCCACCCCGTAAGGGGCGCGGCGATTTGCCATCCTGGCCGCCATGCTGACGGGACTCAGCACCCCGTCCGACCCCAGTTTAGCTTCTTCTTCCTTCAAAACACTTGTTTCCTTGCTTTTCATACAACCTCTCCCACAACTTTCTCTGGTAGGCCTCTAATTTCACATGGTAGATGCTGACCTTCTTCTCAGCCAACCGTCCCGCATCGGGGCTGAGGGGAGAGGGGACAATGTTCCCTAACCCCTGAGCTCCGGTCTGGGGTGGTTGGTTTTTAACCACCTGCTTCATCCCCACCCATACCTTCCTCACATCCCTTTTCCTCTCCTCTTCACAATCTATCTTTTGTGCGCCGTGTCCAAGGTGGAACCGCCATGCCGATGGACTGCCAGGCCACCAGGCGGGAGGGGTGGTCCCAAATGGCGGCGCCTGGCTCTGCCGGGCCTGTAAGCACCTCTTGCAGTGCGGGCTATTGCGAGAGGTGATGCGCGATTGCGTTCCGTGATACAAATAGGGTCACCATGCCCAATGATGATTATAAAAAAAAAAACCCCACAACTTCCCCTGTAACATTAACGGAGCCGCCCTCGGGCAGCTCCAGCGTAAAAATGGAAGTCCCCCTTCCCCTGTGCTTGCGCAGGGGACCCATATCTCTATAACCGCAGAGGAGACTCACTCCTCTCCTTCGCCTACGGGTGTAGGGGACTTCCCCTCACTCCCTTCTCTGGAGGTGCTTTCGGGCACCTCCCACTTTTGATGTCCTGGGAGGGGATGGCCAACTGGAGACCCCTCCTGTGATAGACATGGTCTTTGAGGAAACCCAGCCTCAGACGGTAGGGCCTTCCATGGGGGGGAATCCGGGCTCAGCGCCAAGCACCGAACCCTAATCCGCCCCTATGCAAGGGCCTCCGCAAACGGCTGGGGCCTCCGAGGCATTACAAGGAGGGGAGGGATCTCCTCTGACCGTTGCTCCTGCGAGCACCAGGACCTTCTCTATTTCAGAGAAGGACTTGGTTGAGGCCGGTCCATCTGGCCTGGGGGCTCCTTCCGGCGGAGGTGAGAAGCGGGTTCATTCCCCACCCTCCTCTCCAAAAAAGAAAAAGACTAAAAAGACAAAAAAAGACTCGGGGCTCCTCTCCATCCGTGGGGGCTACGGGGACGGATGAGTCTGCTGCCACTTTGGCAAGCGACCAAGCCAAGATCGGCACATCCGGCCCCTCTGCCCCGCCCCTCCCCCTCCCGGTTGCGGAGGCCCTGACTAAGACCAAAAGTGCACAGGGCGGAGCCTCGATGACATCGGGGCCCCTCATTCAGACGTTACCTGGCGTTTTCGAGCCCGCTGGCTTCAAACGCTTCCTCGTGATTCGATCCACTGATGGCACCATGTTGGCCAAGGGTAACATGATCCATCAGAGAAGAGGATTAGCTAGTGCAATTGGTAGAGGCCTGAAGGTGACCCGTTTCTCGGACGGGAGCCTTCTGGCGAATGCGGCGAATCCCGCTGAGGCGGCCAAGATAAGTGCTCTCCGGACACTTCATGGCACCCCGGTGAGTGTGATGCCGCACTCTACCATGAACTTTGTGAAAAGAGTACTTTATGCGAGGGAACTTGTTGACTACTCCATTGAGGACATCACCTTAGAGCTGGCCCACCATGGGGCGGTCAAGGTCGAACGTGTGATGCGAAAACAGGGAGGCCCCTACACTCTTCGTCACCTTCGACTGTGACAAGCTTCCCGAGTCGGTTCGTGCTGGTTGGTACCGCTACCGCGTGAAAGCATTCGTGCCACTGCCGCGGCGGTGCTATTACTGTCACCGCTTCGGCCATACAAATCGATCTTGTAGACGTGCAAAGTCGGGGTCACCCGAAGTCTATGTAAATTGCTCCAAGGCCGAACACGATAAGTTTAAATCATGTGTTGCCAAGTGTGTCAATTGCAGAGAGCCGCACTCCGCTTCTTCGAAGCAATGTGGTGCATATCTCCTCGCGAAAGAAATCCTGGCCGTTCAGGCCCAGAATCGACTCTCATTCCGCGAGCCTAAGGACTTGGTCTTGGCGCGCCCGGCTCTGCCTGGGACGTCTTATGCCTCAATAGTTAGAAAGGCACCCTCTGTTCCTGGCCCATCCAGGCAAACGAGCACAGTTGTTTCCGCGCCCATTCGGAGCCCTTCTGCGGGCTCTACCCAACCCGGGCGCTCCCCTGGTAAAGCTGACGGTAAAAAGGGTTCACACCCAGCACTGGCTAAAACTAGCGCTTTCCCCAGCGTGACCGTTACCCGTTAGGCGAAACGGCCACGCTCCTCCACCAAGTCGTTAGACTCACAGGGGGCAACACCCCTGAAGCTGGTTGCCAGGCCATCTCCTGGGGTTCCTAAAGCTGTCTCCCGAAAGGAGGACAGCAACAAAGGAGGTTCGGCTCCTTCGCCCACGCATAGAGGGGGTGCGAGTGGCTTCGGCACGGTGGTTCCTCGAAACGAGGGCCCCTCGCCTCCGAAGCCGCAACGCCCCCCTAAGGTTTCGAGGCGGAGGGAGAAAAAGGCTCGCATGGTGAGCCCAACCTTCCCCAATAAGTCCTCGAAGGCGACAGCGCCTTCAGCGCTTTGTCCGGCGAACAGCGCCCGGGGTTCTGCCCCCGGGAAGGCCTCCCGCGTCTCCTCCGAGCTATGCCTGGAGGGCATATTCCTTCAATGGAATTGCTGTGGACTCCGCACCAACTGAGAGGAGCTGCGGAGGCTCGTCTCGTCCCGTTCCCCGTTAGCTATCTTTTTGCAGGAGACCATGCTAGGCGCGTGTTTCATGCCCGCCCTCCCGGGGTATAAGGGTCTTGCGACTCCACCACCACGGGATGGCTGGGCTGGGGGATCTGCGGTTTACCCCAGGCATGATATCTCCGTTCCTCCTTTCTCTTTAGATACCTCCTTTCAGGCAGTGGCTGTGCAGCTGCACCTGGATAGGAGGTATACTATCAATTCTGCGTACATTCCACCGTCAGCTGACTTCGACGCGGGGGACTTCCGCCGCGTCGTGGCACGGTTGCCGAGGCCTTTTCTCTTGCTTGGATCTGAACGGCAGGCATCCTCTCTAAAGAGATTACTCAATAGATCCCAAGGGACAAGTCCTTGCCGATCTGATCAAAGAGCTTGAGATAGGTATCCTAAACGTGGATGAGTTTACGCATCACTGTGCGAGAACCGCTTCATTTTCTTGCCTTGACCTATATTTGTGCTCTTCGGATGCACCGTCTGATTTTGATATGGGGGTGGTCGATGACCTCCATGGTAGTGATCACTTTCCCATTCAAATATCATTTTCAGGGCAACTGCCGGTGGTGCTTGGCGCGGGCGCGGTGGCCTGCATTTCAAGAAATGAATTCTCTATCTCAGTCGAGGAGTTTAGTTAGGTAGATGAGGCCATTGAGTTCTGCTCCGGCAACCTCATCGCCGTGGGTCTGACTACTATTCCTAGAACATCTAGCCGCTTTGCACGCCGACCGTTCCCGTGGTGGTCGACTGAGTGTGAAACGGCCCTCAAACAGAAGCTTTATGCCTACATGCGCTATAAGCGCCGCACGAATGATTTCACTGTCGCTGAATTTCTTCGGGCTAGGGCTAGGTTTCGGTATATTTCGGAACAAGCACGCCGCTCTTCTTAGAGGGCATACTTGTCTTCACTTAACGGGAAGACCCCTTTAGCAGAGGTGTGGAAGCGAATCAAAAGGATTCGGGGCAAGTTCTCGCAGGACCGTCCCTCCCGTTCTCCAGGAGAATGGGACCGCAATCTCGGACCCCGCGTCCGTGGCGGAATCCTTAGCGACCGCTTTTTCTGTATTCTCTAGCCGGGATGGTGCTCCGCCAGCATTCAATGCACGTCGTGATGTTGCGGAAGGCCGCCCGCTGGACTTTACCTCCAGAGGCGGAGAACCCTTCAATGACAGATTTACTGTGAGTGAGTTTTGCTCTGCTCTTGCTTCGTGCGCGGACACCTCCTATTGAACGGACAATGTCCCATACACCTTGCTTCTACAGCTGGGTGAGCGAAGCCTGGCTATTCTGTTAGATTTGTTCAACAGGATCTGGGTAGAGGGTAACCTCCCAGACTCCTGGTGAATCGCTACTGCGCTAGCTTGTCACAAACTGGGGAGAGATCATTCTACTCCGGCCGGCTTCCGCCCAATTTCTCTAACCTCCTGTGTGTGCAAGTTGATGGAGAAATTGGTAAATGTTAGATTAGTTTTTTTTCTGGACAGCGGAGGCCATCTGTCTTCCGCACAGTGCGGCTTCCGCAAGTTCCACTCGACGTCGGATGCTCTGCTCGGACTGGAAAATGCCGTCTGCGAGGCTTTCCTTCGTAGACAGCACTACGCCACGGTGTTGTTTGATCTGGAGAAGGCCTATTATACTGCATGGCGATAAGGTATCATGGAGACTCTCCACACGATGGGGGCAAGGGGACGCCTCCCAATGTTTATATCTGAATTTTTGCGAGATCGTCGATTCCGCATACGGAGGGGGGGAGCCCTCTCCGGCCCAAAGGCCAACTCTGGAGTGTCGACTCCAACAGGCATTGAACCGCGTCTCTCGCTATGCTGAAGCGCACAGGTTTCGGTTTTCTTTGGCCAAGACCAAGGTGGTGCATTTCTGCCGCCATCCACGGCTCCACCCCGACTCAGATTTGTTGCTTAATGGGGTGCGCCTGGATGTGGTTGATTCACACCGTTTCCTTGGTCTTGCATTCGACCGACGCCTCGCCTGGGAGGCTCATATTTGCAGCCTTAGGGTCTCTTGTACCCGCGCCATGGATATTCTCCGTTCCGTAATGTTCAGCGCTTCTGGCTTTGATAGGGCATACTTTTTATCGATCCTTTGTTCGTTCGAAGCTCGACTACGGATGCGAGTTTTATGCATCCGCAGCCGAGCGTTTATTTCGGAAGGTGTGTTTGATCCACCACACCGTCCTTCGCATTGTGACCGGTGCCTTCCGCATTTCCCCCATTGAGAGCTTGTTTGTCGATGCTGGGGAGATGCCACTCGCTCTGCGCCGCGTGCAGTGCATCACTCGCCTGTACGCGCGAGCCTGGCGCCTCACTCAGTCGGAAACAGCTCTCACTGCATCCGCAGCTGATCTCGATGGTGCCTATTCCGCTGAGAGACGCCAGTCATACCCTAAGCCCTTTGGGTTTAGGGCCAGGAAACTCCTTCGAGAGCTAGATATAGCTCTCTGGCTGGTGGCGCCCCTGGTTCTGCCCAGGACGCCACCCTGGAGGGTACCACATTTGGCTATTTGTCGCCACGCCTCTGCTCCCAATGCTTGTACAGCGCCGGGAGTATTGCGTTCGACATTTTTTGGAGCACATCTCGTGTCACGCTGGAACCGTGCCAGTGTATACGTATGGCTCCAAGTCCCAAGAGGTGGTCGGCTTCCACGCGGGGCTCTGCCATGCGCTGCGTCTGTCTTCATGGCTGAGCTGGTGGCAATACACCACTCGGTACGGGAGATTACGCGACGTGCCTGGTTCGGAGACGGGATTGTGATCTATAGCGACTTACAAAGCGCCCTGAGTGCTCTCGGGGCATTGGAATCTCCGCATCCCCTGGTTCGCGATATCCGTGACGCCACGGTTTTGGCGAGCCGGGCAGATGTCGAGATTATCTTCTGTTGGGTTCCTGGACATGTAGGAATTGCGGGGAATGAGGGCGCCAAAGAGTCCGCAAGGACTCTGCGATCGGACCAGCGTTTCGCTCTTCCTCACACCGACTACATTGCAGGAATACGGGCAGCTTTTCGGACTGCTTGGCAAAGAAGATGGGAGACGGTCGAAGGGAACTTAAAGTTTCGTGCCATTGCGCCGTGACTGTTCTCATGGACCTATCCCCCAATGCTACGACGGCTTCAGGTCGCTTTCTGTCGTCTCCGAATCAGACACACTCGTGTGACGCATCGCTATTTGATGGAGCGCTCGCCTGTGCCCTATTGCGACGACTGCTTCGTCCCCCAGACTGTTCGGCACATTCTTGTCGAATGTCTCAGTCTGAGTGATCTTCGTGCCCGTTACCTCTTTCGGTACCGGGATGGGTGGGGTCGCTACCGCCTGTCCATTGTACTCGGGACGAGTGCGTGCCCATTGACTGGTTGACTTTTGGGGAGAGGCCGGCCTTCTCCCTTTCATTTAACTAGGTTTAGTTGTTGTTTTTGTTATTGTTTTGTTATTGTTTTTGCTTCCTAATTGTTATTTCTTTTTATTGTTTTCTTTTCAAAATTTTTAAAGTAGCCTAGAACTAGGCTGTTTGTTTACGGCGACTTATGCCTAAGTTGGCAGTCGTCAGATAGCCTCTTAAAAAAAAAAATATCCTTTTTCCATTTCTCCTTTAGAAAACCGGCGTGTCGAAGCCAATAGCCTCTTCTTGTGCACTGATGATGATGGATGCCAGGCACTTCCAAAACATGTCGTCTCCTTAGTAAATAACTATATATTATTTTATATAAAAAAAACTCCGTAGACTGCTTCCTCTTACTTATCATATTCATTTGATGATCTATTGAGAGAATTAAATACTGAAGGTAGTCGGAGCTATCTATCTATAGGCCCTCTATAATGAAGTCTAATTGAAAAGGTCAAGCGCAGAAGATTCAGGAAAGTGTTTCCAAACTTTCCTTTATGCTGTACCTCTCTTTTTAACAGTGCATCCCTTGAACCGTTCTGAACAATATTATATTTACTAGTCTTTTAAAGATTGCTGCAATAAATAATAAATTAAATTCTCAGTTTATATAAATATCTACTGAGATTTAGTTTATTCATTATGTATATGCATAGTGAGTGGGCTTTTTAATTCGGAGTTTTAATAGGTTTATAATAATTCTTTAAACGAAATCAAATACAATTTAGAGACCACTACATTGGTACATACACACATTTTCTGGTAAGCAACTAACTCTCTATATGAAAGTAATTGAATTTATATCCTCCAAACCCTTTCATTTATCCTATCTACCTACGCTTTATAAATTTTATTTAATTTCGTTAAAAATAAAGTTATGAGCCTATTAAAAACGTCCGAGTTAAAGTGCCCACAAAATAATTTAAGCAATCGTTCATGCCCTAGACCTATTTTGGCACTTGAGGCAATTTCCATGTTCCTATTGAATAAGTTGGGTAGGTTCAGGAGAGATGCGCGCTTTTACAGTGCTCGCTCAATGTCTAACTGGTTATTAAGCTCACTGGGAAAAATAAATCAATATTGCTCGCCCACTATTGCTTCCTGATACACCTTTAGAAAAGCGTGTGTTTTTAGTTAATTGCCCCCCTCCAGTCAATCATGTACAGCGTCTGTTCCACCTGACCAAAAGGAACTTCACTGTATTATGTTTGTATAAATATGAGAGGAAGAATTAGCGTAATTAGTCTTTGCCTAACGGAACAATTATTACAAAACCTCCGTATGTGCAAAGTTCAAGAAAATTGCCAAATACCCTGCTCAGAAAATGTTGCATTTATTGGCCCTGAATAAATAATGGGTTCAACAAATATTAGCACTAAAACAAATATGTAGTTGTATTTCACAGTATAAAATAGAATAGTTACCCTTCGAACTATTCTGAGTCGTGTTTTCTTTATCGTTCGTCATGTTTCAAAGAAAATGGGGGTTTTTTTTAAATTGACAGTTTACTGTTGCAGTCACTTTTAATTCTTTTCATACTCCCTATTCTTTGTATTAATCCTTTTGTGGGGGGGCTTCTCCCTCGTAAATGGTTGCTAAAAAAATCAGTACAAAATGAAATCTAATTACTGTACTGTCGCGATATTTAATATATTTGTTCACTGTTTTTTCACCAGGTTTGGAATGCCGTATCAGGCAGAAAATTAGCTATGGGAGATATATAGAGGTTTTGGGGCAGTTAGGGTGCACAACTGTATCCACTGTTGCCCCTAGGGCGTGTCGTCCTTACAGGTTAGTTATAGCAGTGATATTACAGCTACTACACCATCCATTCCATTTCGGTGGATAGAAGATAATTATAGGGAAGAATGAAAAATAGCGTGGGGGATTTATAAAGAGGTGCAAAGGATGACCCGAGAGGGAGCATGTTTCTTTGGGTGCGCACTATAGTCGGGAGAGCGTACCGCTCCTCCAGGTAGCAGGTCTACACAGGGACCTCCTGGCAGGGGCTTGAATATCGGTCTACTGCCTCACTGATCAGATCTTTGAAGACGATCGGCATTAGAACTGCCGTAATCAAGATCGGAGTAATTTTATATGCGTTTGGGAAAATCGTGTTGAAACGCTGAAAATTACTGATTTTTCCCTGCATTGGAGAATTTGGTAGAAAATTAGTGATTATGAAAAAAATAATCGTAGAATTTGGGTCCTTAACAAGCATAGGTTCTTAATTTTACATTACCTATATAATTTGGACAATGTTTGATTGTTTCGTTAAACACTGTTTTTATCAAAGTTTTGCCTTCGAGATATGTTCTAGATTGGGCATTTATAATATTTACCCGAAGGAAGAAAATGGGGTGCACACATTTGGCACTTACTGGCATCTTTGTATAATATATTGAACTGATTAACTTTCTGAACAAATCAAATCGAGACAACTTGCAAAGAAATATGAGGGGAAAAAAAACATGTTAATATTGAAAGGGTTATCAGACATTTTTGTCCAATGCTTGTTGCATTACACTGCTTGATATAGAGGATTACCTGCCCTTCCTCGTCCGGAGTCAGATTTATAATTCATAACGACTTAATGGTGCAGCTTTGGTTTTGAAGTCTGGTGAAATGCCACTCAATTTATGCCATGGTATACGCTTATAGACGAGGGTTCTGCGTCTCTCCTGGTCGCCATCGGCTCTCATTTCTCCCACTGCCAAACACGACAGTGCCTATGCCGATGACTGACGCAAGTCATGCTCCAAACCTTTCGGATTTAGAGTTAAGAAACTCCCAGATTTTGTTGTAACTCATGTTGTTGCGCCAGTGTCTCTGTCCGACCCCACCATATAAAATAAATTAACGGTTTATTAACAAAAGTTAGTCATCCATACAATACTGGTTTATACGAGTATAACCAACTAAACATGACGTTCTGTTTAAAATTGCAACTTAAAAGGAATCAATAATATTTAAAACGAACACATTTACATCACACAAGTTAACAACATAGGCACAAACGTCTTCTTACGGCGTGTCTTGAGGTATCCGACAGACTAGGCGGTGGGCATTTCGCGTGTCTAGCCCCTGGACCTCGCCGTTCGTCTGGGGGAGGAGGCTGCGGGGGTCTGCAGACCTCATTATGGAGCGGCCCAGGCGGAGCGTCAGTATCTCACGTCTGTTACGAAGTGAGGTGAGATGCAGTTAGCAGAGTGCATCCTCGTAGCTGATGTATTCAGCGCCTCTTCGTCATTATCTTCTGCTGGGTTCCTGGACATAGGAATTGCGAGGAATGAGCACCCCAATGAGGGCGCCAAAGAGTCTATGAGGACTGGGCGACCAGAACAGCGTTCCGCTCTTCCTCACACCGATTACATGGCAGGAATATGGGCTGCCTTCCGGGTGTCTTGGCAAATAATATGGAAGTCAGTCGAGGTGAACTTAATTAGGTGCCATTTCCCCGCGGCTGTTCCTATGTACTACCCCCAACAACGCGACGGATTTAGGTTGCTTTATGTCGTCTCCGAATTGCACACCCTCGTGGGACGCACCACCTTTTGAGGGGCGCTCGCTTGCGCCTTATTGCAACGACTTGTACTCGGTACGATTCGTGCACACAGACTTGTGGAATATACGACTTTTTGTGGCCTCCTCCACTTTATTTGACTGTTGTCGTTTTTTTATTTTGTAGGTCGCATGTTCCTGCGCCGGGGGGGAGGCGTGCCTACCCCCCTAAGCCGGAGCGCGCTTCCTTCTTGCCTTTTTGCTTTTTCTTGTTATCTTTTTAGCCTTTGTCCTTTTTTATCCTTATTTTTTATTTGCATATTTATATTTGTTTTTTGTTTTGTTTTTATATTACCTATTAGTAGGCTGTGTGTACGGCACGGCGACTTATGCCCAAGTAGGCAGTCGCCAGATGAGCTCCCCAACATTAAATAAAAACTTCTTTTAACGATTCTTGTCGTGCACTTTCCCCTTCCACTTCACAAAAGTTAGACTTTTTTATAGGCCTCTTCATAAATTATCTGGTGGATATGCCTTTCTTGTCCTCCTCCTTTATAGAAAGAAGAATGAAATATACCCTTTTCATAAGTGCAAGTTCGAACACGGTGTAACGGAGGTCGTCTGCGATTCAGTGTGTTATTTGACCAATGTCCTTTTCATTTGAGACACTCGAAAACAAGATCTCGGTTAACGCGCTGCTTTGATACACTGACAGCATGCTCTGTTTTTGTGCCTCCATGGCACAGTGCCGAACTCGGAAGTTGTGAACCCGTTTAAAAATATAGTGTAAAGCGATTTCAAAGGCACATCTGGCTTAGGGATCAAGTTTTATTTCAACCTGGTGTAGCTTCAACGCACATTCTTTATCCTGCTTGGCATCGGCGAATGTAGTGAAGCAGCCACGTCTTCATTGTTGGGGGGGGGGGCATACTGGCACTCGTGTGTGGCACTTGTGAAACTCGTCGGTTAGTTGATTTCGTGGAGTGGTTTGAAAGCGTTTAATGTATCACTCTCGGAGCAGTGTTGTTTTGCCTAGTGTTCGTGTCCAACTGCAGATTCAGTAAGCGATTAGACGGCCTACTACGAAAAGCACAAGATAATGACAAGAGTTTAAAGAATCCGCGTGCTTAAAATTGGGGCTATCCCTTGTTTTGTTTCTAACATTTTAAAAGGAGAAATCTCGTTCACCACATTAATTTCGAGGGATTTGTCATCGGGAAGTTCAGCTAAAGGCCGTCTACTTACCTCACTTATGCCGTTAACCAGTATAATTTCGACTCTAGCTAACAAATGGAATTTATCAACAAATCATAATCTCCGACAGAATACGTTTCTATTTTCATAAATTTACTTCAAATTCAACTTAAGCAAATCAGAGTTTATGCATTTTGAAACATGGTGACAAACGCAGCTTTGCAAATAGCAGGGATTTGTCAGCTAGATTTTCTATAAATCTTAGCTTTAAAAGTTTAATAGGAATTTTGAGCTTGATGAATATCCCATAATTCTTTAATATTGGGAGGTATAGTTGAAAGGCAACTCCCATTAATGCATTTGCTGTGTGATATATTTCTCTTTTCGTTGTTTTTATGTTGCACAATGCAGAGAAGCTAGCTTCAAAATACTTTAAAGTGTCGTTAGATTTTTTTATAAACGTTTGAATTTTTTGGGGGGGTGTTTGTGCAATTTACGCATTTTTAAAATTTCTTGGTCCCTCCCCCGAAACTGATGATCACAACTGCTTGCTACAATTCTTGCTCATCAAATATGATGAATCGCGAAACCGAGCAGAATTTGTTACCACCAATACCTAGCGTAACATGCATTACGTCAGCGACATTCAAACATGTCACAAACAAATTACATAATGACAACGTCCTCAAATCGCACTCATACACAACATTCGGACAAAACAAAGAAACCACAACCGCTGTTTATAAACCATTCCTATAGCGAAGAATGGGGTATGCAAGACTTATTTGTGCCTCTAACATCTCGAAAAGATTATTCACCACTCCAGACCATACAAGACAAGGTCCTAAAAGAAATCACACGTTATACACCTACTACACCAACAGAAAACCTACACTCAAAAACCAAAGCCGGACGATTCTCTGATATATCAGGCAAATATTTTGGTGTATGGGTAGATTTTTGGCTGAAACCACATAGTTTAAATCCGTTTTCCAATATCTTTTAGAAGCAAAGTTATGGACATCTCAATTTGGGGAGGGGAGGTTTGGCAGTCCCCCCCCCCCCCCTACAATATAAAGAGACGTATCTCAGCCCCTAACTTACCTAGGTTAAACAAAAGATCTTTAAAATTAGTTAGGAAATAATTTCACATAAAACCAATAATAAAAAGGTTACGGCCATATGAATTTTTAAATGGGGGGGGGGTAATGTACATGGAAATGAAAAAAATATTTTTCAAAAAAAGCACTATTCATTGTTTCTTTAGATGCATAATTTATTTTGTATATTTTATTTGATCTGTTCAATATACAAGGTTAAATATATTGAACTGTACTATACATGTAGAATCGCTTTTAGTTAAAAGGGAATTATGTATGCTTCTTATGGGTTAAATATGTGATTGCAACTCCTGCATTCGATTTGGGGGCACTCCACGCACTCAAAATTTTCTTGAGAAATACCTAATATGTATCATAAGTGAACAAAAATGTTTTGCGCAACCTGGTTCACAGAGTAACAAATTCTCTTTTAAATGCCCTTTTGTTTAACTTTCTAGGTAAATTAGGGGCTAAGATAAATCTTTGTAATTTGGGGTGGGAGTGGGGGCCGGCTGCCCGCCCCCCAAAGAATTGTGATGTCCATATCTTGGCTTAAAATTAAGATTTTGAAAAACAGATTTCAGACTCAATGGTTTCAGCCAAAACTCTACCCAAACACCAATTTTCAATCAAATCCGAGAGGGGCGGGGGGTTCCACCCCCTTGCTTGATTTGTCAGAGAATCGGCCAGCTCTAACTCAAGGTCAAGGCTCAGCTTGACATGAGATGCACACAAATAGAAGCTGCAGCTTCCACACACCCAGGACAACCACTAGACTACACCCTAAACCACCTTCAATAACCATAGCAACACTCACACCTTCTTCACTCGCCTCTCTATCTACTCATTTCCACACAACCGACTGCATGCACGCCCCCTGACATCTACCCTTTTGAATCCTCCCTCCCTGCCTCATGAGGACAGTACCTGCTCAGTCCCATGTGTGGACATTGCCTAGCTGGGTGTGACCCTCGCTGTCCAAAAGGCAACACCGCACCTCACATTAACAAACACAATGGAAGACTCCACTGCACACAATCACACACGCTACCAAAACAATATACACTTTGCGGGCTCTGTGGGGGAAAACTCGGTCCAGGCCATATCCTCATTCAGATTCTCGTCGTTGCTCTGCCACACAATTTGAGGCTCGATAACAACCAACTATACTAGTTCTCTATCTTAAAAATTAAGTGGCTAAGGAAGAATTGGGGTCGATTTATCCGCAGGAAACTTGATTTAATCGGTTATTGGATTTAGGAAAGAAGTATTAGGCAGCCAAAGGAAAGGGAAATAAGAATTTCAAAATATTTTTTTTTTATGTAAGAGCATTCATGAACCCAAATTTGGGTGAGGGGTCTTAGGCTTATTTAGACTTGGGTTGATGGTCGTAGTGTGTCTGTGTGGTGGGGGGGGGGGGGGGGGGTAGTGCTAGAGACTTTTACTTGGGAAGATATTCGGAATGGCGTACTATTTTCCTAAGGCCCCCCTTGATCGGCAACCGTTTTCTCCTCTTGCGGGAGAGAACGGAAATGGACGAGTCCGTGAAAGAGACGATTATTGGGAACTCATTTGAAATCGAACGAGGATAGCTTACAATGTGATTGAAAACACGGACAAAATAGGCCCAGGTAACTGTGATAATGGAGGTAGGTGCAATTAAGGTGGCTAGGCAGGAAATATGCTCCGAGCACTCAGTCCCAAAGGAATAAATGGTTAGAGGAACAGACGGCTAATATTTCGCTTATTGGCTCTAAAATTGAATTTTACCACCCTTTATTAAGAAAAGAAAATAAATTCCTAGTTATATTGAATAAAGAATAGGGATTTGCTTTATGTAATCTGCTCTTCTGCCCCCAGTATTTAGAGGCGAGAAGCTTTGCTGTAACGGTCCTTTTCATATACATACGAGCAGGTTGTTTGATTTAAATCATGACCTTACATTTATTTGAAAACTCAAAATTAAACAAATGATTTTCATGAATTCAAATTTAATTATTTTAGCTCAAGATTGGATATCATATTCTAGGTACCGTTATTTTCAGGGACCAGGGAGCCGTCATATTACTGTTACAAGTTATGTTTTTTATTCACGGAGGTAATCTAATTCCTTTTTGGTATAAATATGCTAAACAATTTCCTGTAGCAGTTATTTCGGGTTTAATTTCCATGTTATGTCGGTTTATAAGCAATTTTAATTTCTAAATTGATTTTCAAACAAAAAATATAATTTTCTAGTTTAACTGCCGAAGTAATTAGATAGCCATAATAGTGATATATATGAAATTTTTATTACCTCAGTTTAATAAAAGAAAATGCCTTGTTTTTAATAGAATATACAATAAACGAACTCCACTTGAATACAGCTGGTTAAACTAAATTTGATAACAAACAAATAATCCAAACAGAAATGAAAAATAACCAAAAATTTAAGCATAATCATGACCATGATGAGATGTGTGGCTATTCATAGACTTAAAAAAGAAAAAAGTTTTGCTGCTTTCTCAGTGCTAACGTGGTTCCTCAATTTCGAATGCACTAGTCCATAGGAAGATACGACTCGTTCTAGTCCAGAGGATGAGGCTACGGCAGTCAAAAGTTGACTCACTGCTGACAGGATATCACTGCCCAAGAAACTGCCATGAGACTCCCACCATTCACAAGCTGACAGGGTTTTGGTCACAGAGTCAGCAAATTTGAATGACTGGAAAGGAGGTGATTTCGCCTGAAACTTGATGATGATGGGAACAAGTGATCGAAATTTCTCACTGGTCTATTCCATGGCAGTATTCACCTCTTCTTCTTTGAGGGTTTTCCCCTGAATTGAAGGGTGAAGCATGTTGGTTGGCAAGTGAACCTTCACTTGCTCATTGTATTTTAAGTGTCCACTGCCACATAATTCTGGACCTAGTCTAACGAGTCTTGGCTATTGGTTGCAATCTAAGCAATAGTTCCTCAGCAGATGGTTTTAGCCCAAGATTGGACACTTTATTCTTTAGACCAAGGTCAATAATTTTCCCGTTGACTTCACAGATCTTCATGAGATTGGCCAGGTATTTATGTAGATTTTCCGACAGCCTGAAATAGTGTTCCATCTAGTATCCTGGGACATGAGTAAACATTGACCACCTTCCTGGCGATATCTTGCAACAGCATAATGATTGTTTCGAAAATATTTTACTACATTAACCACATGCTCTTTTACATTATCAGTCTCAACGTCATGAGCTAGTAGATTTTAAAGTTGTGCTGCACATCCATAGATGAGAATGTTTTGTTGAGTGGATTCATCCAACAGTCTTTGCATCTTGGTGACATTTGTTGTGTTGTATGTGACGACACTTCCACCACGACGACTAAAATCTATTCCAGAGTTCTTTTTCTTCCTAAAGGGTTCACACACGGTAACATCTTTGTTTGCTTTGCGACTCCTTAACAGTAACTGACTTTAGAGGCTTAAAGGGTATAGGCTAGTGCTCACTGGTAGAACCCCAAACAGGTTTCAACAGGGTGAAGCAAGTCACTAAGATGATGCTAATCGTACTTAAATTTTGCAGCGAATAATTATGACATATAAAAACAACGATCAAAGAAATGGATACAGAGATACATAGTTACCCCGTTAATGGAAAGTGACAAAGGTCAACAACAAAAGTGATGGCAAATGGTTTGGGGGAGATGTAGAAGGTTAGAGAACAATTAATGCGACATAGTATGGTGTTTTGCAAAAATTATACGAAATTAGAAATAACGCAGAGTAAAGCTTGACCACAGAGTTCTCTTTCATCATCGCAGTCTCGTGGGGTCAAAACTGCGACACATTCGATTGCCATCGCTGCCACGTACGCCTTACAACCCCGATTTAGCACCCGCTAACTTTCTTATTTCTCATTAAGGAAAAGCATCAAAGTGTTTCATTGTTCATCAATTGAAAAGGGAAAAACAATGGTTCAATTTCTAGAAGAAAAGGCCAGAAAGTTGAAAACGGGTAGGAAAGGTGTTTCAAGTCATTTGGGGCTTGTGAAAAAGAAACTTAAATTAGATTTGTAGTATTTCAAGAACATTTCGAACGCCCTATATATTTTTTACTAGCTTTTTCTCCTTTATTTTCCACTCATTCTTTCTAACTCTTAGAACGAGCCAATCCATAGCCAACGAGGGCAAGCATTAAACCTTATTCGATTCAAGCAGATTTAGGTCCCGCCAACCGCTACGAACCCCTCTTTTTTTCCAGTAGGGGTGAGGCACAAATTTGGTTAAGGTAACCCAAATTACCGCATTCATCACCTCGCTGCGAGTGATGTTCGTTATCTCTGCCCTTGAGCAAATTTATTCCGGTTAAATTTCTACTCAAGCTCAGTATTTCGGCTGTTATAAATCCCCCTTCGTAGTTTTACGATGCATCATTAGTAAGTCGCCCGTCCTTTCATTTCATTCGGAGCTTCCTGCTGCTGCTGTTGTGCAGCATTGGTCTGTTTACTTTGTGGCTAGACGCGTCTCATGGTTTCGCTTTTCTTAAAAAAACAAACAAACTTGCATTGCCACTGTCTAATTTTCTTGCTTCTTCGTACTTGTCACTTGGGGTTCGGGGAGTTAATTTAAGTTACTCCGTCTAAGAGGGGTCTTGGAGAAAGTGAATATACCGTTTCTCGACCTGAAAGTTCTCGGTTGTAAAGACAAAATATTTGCTGCGTCATCTTATTACAGGAATTATATCCCCTGGTCGTAATTTCCTGGGTGTTGGTGTCAAGAAAGTATCACAGGATTCATTCAGTGCAAGAATTATTGGTTTATATTTTATTCGTATAAAAATTTAAGTTTCAAAGTTGCCGAAAAGGAAAGTTTGTTTGTTTCCAAAAATACATACGTAGCTATGAGACACTTCACTAACCCCCATACTGAAAATATATAAATGGTTATTTTAGGTTTTTACTATAATAATGAGACGAAAATGACTACGCTGGTAGAGCAATAAATCACTGCCTCTTTCCTTCATTATGCACTTAATTGAGAACTGTGACGAGATTCCACTCAAAATGAACTGTTTTGACTTCCTTCTCGTCGTTTGCCACCATTGATGGGTGTCTGATCAGCCAGTGACCAAGGGCTTCGCCCTTAAATCCCCCTCCCTTCGGTGATTAAAGGAGCTTCCAATTAAATTTTTTGCGGCACTTTTATCCTGACATTTGCCCCATGTTGATTTCACTGGGCATTGGTCAGTCTGGAAGTTGTCGGATTCCTCTCAAGGAAGGAGATTGGTTCTATAATCAGGCCTATGTTGCTCCGTCCCCGAGCTCGCCTTTACCCCAGAGGCACTGCCTTAAGGTAAGTAAGGAAATGTTCGTCAAATACTTAGGGCTGTATAGTTCTTACGTATTATAAGGGAGTTAGCGGCCGCAGTTTTCATGAGGAAAAGGTGAAGGACAAATGTATTTTGAATCTATTCCAGTGACCGTAAATATATCATTTGAAAAATAATCCCTTAAATAATAATAATAATAAAATAACCCCTCGCTATATGAATGATCATATATTTTGTTGGTGCAATCGAAACCATTTGGCGCGGGACTATTTGCCCTTATGCTTAAATTTCTTCTCGGTCCTGCGACATCTTAGCGGGCCTTGAACCATCATTCCCCACCACCCTAAAATTTTAGGAGCGTTCAATTTTCTTTTACACATGCACTTCCCCCCACCTCCCTCTACCATCAGCAAGGGAGACCTCCCTTCATTGTGAATCGGTTGCCAGTTTAGGAGAGCTGTCCGACTTCCTAGTCCCTAGTTCCCCAATTCACTTTGAGTACGAACCTATCTTTCATGATCTTTCTGCTAGCAATTAAGCCTGCTGCCTCCCTCCTCCAAAATGGGTTTAAGGTCGTATCAAAGTCGTGTACTATTTGCTAGTACTTGTTCCTGATAATATTCAACTCCTAGTTTTTGATACTTAACAAATTCAAAACTTTCTAATGGTTCGGAACACTAATAAAGGCCTTTCTATGTAGTAGCCCATGTCATATTCAGATCTCTCCACACTTCTGCCACCACCTGCGCATGGCATGTGTATACCAATCCAAAAAAGACAATGGACTTAATTTATCATCGTTGTGCATTGTTTTCCCGAAATGTAAAATTATATTGTTGTGAAAGTTTCCGTCGATTCCCGTGAATACGCCATTTACTCGATGAAAATTGATTTCGCCATGTTGAATCTAAACTACCCTCAGTGTTTCGATGACCTGGTGGAAGTGAAAGGAAAGTGAGAAGTGGCTAGAATTATATAGCTTGCCTGTGAGACTGTTAATACCGCTTCCAAGAGAAATGACTTTTATTTGAATAGTTTCGAACTCTTATCAGCTCCGTTAGAAACATTATTTCTATTCACTAAGTTACGACGGAACATTTTCGCCCGACATATTAATCACCTGGACTTGGCTGCCAATCGTGATACCTTTCATCTGCCGATGCTGGCGATGAAGTGAATTAAAAACAGTTGGTTAAGAAGTAATTCAAGCATAAACCTTATTTCGGGAGAGGAAACGGGATTGTTTGCCCCTATGGCTGCCCCAAACCAGCCGTTCTAGATCCTACCTCGCCAACAGGATTGATGAAATGACGAACTTGAAGAAAGGTTGAAAGGATAAAAAATTATCCTAAGGAGATGTAATATTGTGCATGAATATCTTTTCCTCTTATCTGAAATCTTTATGCAATCGATTATTTTAAAGATATTCTAAGCAGCGTAGTCCCTTCATCTCTTTCATCCATCATTCTGGCCGTTTTCTTCTCAGGTCAACACGTTTTTGTTTGCAAAAGAATTCGACCTATCTGTTTCCGTGTTACTTGCCAGGTATGAGGTTAGTGCTCATCCCTGTACTCGCATGACCACTTCTACAGCCTGTACTCTCATCTCTGCTATGACGGGATATGATCGATTAGCATTTTTTTTTAGAGCCCGTTATTTATGTTATGTACATTTGTATAGCTTTGTTAGAATAATCCGTCTTTGTGGGTTTCCCGGATTATTTAAATATAATCGTGTCCGGTTTTAGCTTGATGTGGGTTGAATGGCTGATGAGGGCGCATCTGGTACTCATTTCATGAAGCCATTAAAGGTAAAGATTCGCTTGACGTGTGCCAAAGAGTCGAGGTCTTTAATTTCTTAAAACATCCGCTTTCTTACTTCAACTGTGTCTATTTTGGCTGTTTTTTTCGAGGCTTGAAACATACGTAGGTGAGTCAAAAAGTTCTCAGACAAATGCCAGATTATTGAAATGTTCGATTTTGTACAAGTAAATACAGGGTCAAACACGACTTTCATGTTTTCTGAACAATTCCTACAAAATTCGTCATTCAATTTGTCGAGACTCTTTGTATTAGATGTGCTTCAAAAAGGTTACTTTTTTGAACCCATAAAATGGCAAATTTTGAGATAAGAGCGAACATTAAATTCCTGACTAAACTTGATTGGAAGCCTGTTAAGATTATTGACGCTCTACAACAGGTTTATGGTGACTCTTCGCCATGTAGAGCGGTAGTTTACGACTGGATTAAGCGCTTCAAGGGGGGCAGAGAAGAAGTTGAAGATGATCCACGTGAAGGGAGACCCTCCACCTCCATTAACCCAGAAAATGTCGAGCTTGTGAGGAATCTAGTGGATAAAGATCGCCGTATTACTATTGATGAAGTTGCCAATGCATGTGAAATCTCTCATGGCTCAGCATTTGGAATTCTAACTGAAAATCTTGGCCTGAGCAAGCTTTCAGCACGTTGGGTCCCAAAAGCGTTGCGAGAAGACCAGCTGAATCATAGGGCCAACCTTTCTTTGGCTATTTTGACCAAGATTGAAGCAAACGAGGATAGTTTTTTTGAGCGCCTCGTAACGGGAGATGAAACTTGGGTGTATCAGTTTGATCCTGAAAGTAAAAATCAATCAAAAGAGTGGCACCCAAGGGGGGCAGCAGGGCCTATCAAGTTCAAGACAGAGAGGTCCGTTAAGAAGATAATGGCTACAGTTTTTTGGGATTCGGAGGGAATTATTTTAATAGACTTCTTAGAAGGACAAAAAACTGTTACATCCAGCTATTACGAAGGAGTTTTAAGGAAGCTGAAAACTTCAATAGCCAAAAAACGACGAGGAAAGCTCCACAAGCAAATCTTGTTCCACCATGACAATGCCCCTGCACATTCGTCCAAAGCTGTGAGATCTCAGCTACGGGAATTTCGATGGGAAACTCTTGCTCATCCCCCTTATAGCCCTGATTTAGCACCCTCTGACTTTTTTCTGTTTCCAAATTTAAAGGGACACCTAAAAGGAACCCGGTTTCAATCATTAGATGAAGCAAAAAAGCAGGTCATTACTTGGTGCCAGAGACAACCCCGTGAATTCTACAAAGATGGTCTTTACCGTTGGATTCATAGATTAAGAAAGTGTATAGATGTTAATGGAGCTTATGTAGAAAAATAATTACAGTATTATTACCAATAAATAGATTAAGAAAGTGTATAGATGTTAATGGAGCTTATGTAGAAAAATGATTACAGTATTATTACAAATAAAAATTTTATGCCATTTATCTGAGAACTTTTTGACTCCCCCTCGTATGTACCTTTGCCCGTAAATGAATGGGCTTTGTTTTTTGTCATTTCTTGGTTCCTCTTCTTTTGTGAACTTGTTTTTTGAGCGAGTTTGAATTGTGCTCTCCCGCCCCCAAAGTTTTGCGTTAACAAAGTTAACCCTAATATTTCACCGACTAAGCCCTTCGTAGGTGTTCTCCAAGCCCCCGTAATGGGATCCAGATCTTTACTTTTAAGGGTTTTGTGCTGATTGTACGAACTCGTTCCAGGATGGAGTTGGTTCAACCTCCCGCTCACGGTATTTAGGGTGAATGATATTTGCTCTGATCGTCCTCTTCAACATCAGTCTTTTCTTTGTTTGTACTTGTCTTGTTTATGCGTTGTATTCCTCTGTTAAGGGGCGTGCACCTTTACACATTTTCAATTTATTTCGACGCTATTTTTTACCAACCTCCAAATTTTGTCTGGAAGTTAGCCCGTTGATTTTCGCCATTTTGTATGCACACCTTAGTGTCTGTGTGTGTACGCGCGCCTTCCTTTTCATTAATTAAAAAAAATATATATATCCCACTTAAGTCACGAACTCTACATTTTGTGTGCAACTTATGAAAAATTATCTTATATGTCGTTATCTGTGTAGGTTTTAGCTGTATCCTGTTTACAGACCGGCAGAGATACCCTCGTTAGTTTCCGCCCGAAGGAGATAATATAATGATCTTGTTTTGTTTTTTTAGACAACTGTAAAAACGAGTCTCATTGCTCTTGTAATGTATCACTAAATGTTGACGACACATCAAATCACCATGATGATACATAGACTGGTAAAAAAAAATAATGAAATTCACGAAGCCTAACTTAGTTCTATAAATGTCGAATTAACTGATGAAATTGACCCCAATAAACTCTAGGATCCTCGTATTTAAAAGTAATCCTACACGGTGGTTTCCATATGTCTGCCATTTTCGTGCCTTACTATACTTATTCTCTTTCAGCACATTTAATTTGTTCTTTCGTGAGTAGTAGACTGAATGGATACGCTCGTGCAAAAATGGAGAGGGGAAGCAGGGAAAAAGCTCGTCTGGGCAGAAAGAGGAGGAATGATGAAAAGGGGAGTATAAAACTCGCCAAAAAATCAATGTGAATCTGAAGTGCCGGTGTAAACAATTGGAACCTCCGCGCCTGCTACACATCATGTAACATTCTAACGAATTTTTTTATGACAACTCTAAGAAAATAAAATGACTGCCACGCCACGCCAAGTCCGTAAGCGTATATAGTATTCGAGTCAACAATGCGACGGGTGGTTCATTGTTTACCATCTCAAGATAATATTTTTTACATGGTTTTGATAACTTTTTAATTATATCATTTCAAAATTTCCAGCATCGGCGAAAACTTTCCGGGCGTTTAGAACTCGTTTGTCTTTCCCCCTCTAATTGTGTCATCGAATCAAAAGTCAATAAAGCTATTCAGTCTATCTTCGTGGGATTTGTCTCAGTCCCCCACCCTCACTCACGAGGGTCATGTATCTTAGATATTTTCAACTCACCTAACTTCATTACTTTGAGACCCCCACCTCCCCGCCCTCCGAAGCTTTCTAGGTCAGCACAACGATGATCCCGAGCAGCATTATTTCTTTGTGCTAAATAGTAAGGCCAGAACTGCATTTCTTATATAAGTGAGGTTTACAAATAAATATAATTATACTCTTCGACCTATAAAGCTTATTTATGTATCTCATTTTGCCCCTTAAATACTCCTAAATTCGTGTGTAAGCAGATCATCCGTCAACAACTGTTAAGTGACTGTATTGTAATTTTCTTATCACAGAATCCTGCTTTGATTGGATTACAGTTGTTGATTATCAATAAGACGGGAGATTTACCTGCAATGCTGTGGTATAGAAGATTCTGGATCGTTGTGCCATACACAACATGTATGTGTGCCTTCAGCACATTTTCACTTCCCCCTAGCCTCCCACCTTTCTTTACCAACCTCTGCTCATAAACTTTCTGCAGCGATTCTCTCTTATTTACATTTATACATTTATTAACCTTAGTCCCTCTTAATTGGGATCTACCTCATGCTCTTCCGATGTCTACACCATTTGTGAGATCCCGCAAGATGGTACTGTTAAGTTATGACGCCTACCTCTCTTTTGGGGCCGTTAAAATCTCTGAATTTGTAAGAAACGTAAACGAATAACTAAGTTTTTACCCAGGGCGAACCCGTCTTACCAATCACCCTATCATGAATACGCCTTTTATTTACTTTCTGTGACACTCCGAGTAGAGTTGCATCAACCCTGAGGCCTTTGCCCCGTGGTTGGGCGCCACCGCAAATAATCGTCAAATTTGGAATTACACAAAACCGAATCGTTGCCTTAATGTGAGAGAGTAATTGCTCCCGCACCCATGTGTGTGTTTGTGCGCGCACGCGTTTCACTGCAGGTTAGGATGCGCCTTTCCCTTACAAGGACTAAATGTTGCGCGTGCGCAAGCCTTTCACTAACGGTTTCACCGTTGGAGGATTTAGTTGGTTCTTTTATCATCGCCGAGTAATAAACGCAGGCTGGAAGCGATGCCGAAGCATTGGAGTGACTGTTGAGATTTACACCTGGTAAATGGAGGCACATCACCACACCTTCCCGACCCCAGTGCCACTTAAAGTCTCAAACTGAATTGAGAGAACCTGGTCGCCCACTATCATTCGTCCATTCACTCATAGTCGGGAGGAGGAGGGGGCTGGTTCACACATTCCTTTGGGCTTCGGTTGGGGTAGTGGGCTTTAAAGTGTGTGCATTCTTTTCATCCTTCTCTCATATCCCCTATCCCCTATCTTCCTTTCCCTTATCCTTTTTCGTACCCGCAAAGGTATGTCAGGCGACATTTGAAGGATTGTGTGCTCCCCGGGCCTCAATTAATGCCTGCCGAAGGAACTGCAGCTATATATCTTCTACACATTTTAACTTTATCTAACCTCACCACTTTCTTTGCACACCTCTCCTTATACTTTGTGTTATACGACCTCGTGGCCATTGCACTTCAAACTAGAGGTACAATAATCTAGAAACGATTATTTGTGCACGTCTAAAAAAACCTCGCATAAGCACAATTATCAGTGGAAATAAGACCCTACTTGTATATGAGCGCTAGTTCTCTCTCCTTTTTGAGCTTGTACATGTGGTAGCGTGTACGTGTGCTAGTTGACGGCCACATTCGTACTTTCGGTGCTCATTCTAAGTAGACTCTTTTCTGCGTCTCTTAAGCTCAGTCGTTTTTACCAAAACTGTTTAAACATATCCGATTAGGGGTGAAAGAGGACGTTGAACTTGGTAAAATGCCCAAGATAATTGCCGCCCAGTGGTTATTTTCTGCTTCCGTCGTTTGTTCGTTGCCGTCTGCCCCCCCTAAAGGGGCAACTCATGTAGACTTACCCCACCCCTCCTGATTCGTGGTTTTTAACGCGCCTGCACTCTTCCCACCCCTTTCCTCCTTCTAGTGACCCCATAGTTCCTTATCTAACCCACAAGGGGATGTCAAGTGTAGCATGAGCAACCATGTTGTAGCTGACATCTGGAGAATTGTGAGCCCTCCCAGTCCCAATGCCTGCCCCAGTAGTCTGGTTCTGAGTGGAGGAGGGCTTTAAAAAGACTACAGAAGCTATTTTTGGATAATTGGATTCCTTCTCTGCAACCTCAGAACCCTTTTTTGGAATCTAATCTAAGAACGGGTATGGTTATTTCTTGCCAAGATGGCTGGATCGGGGAGGGGGAGAGAAGTGTGTGGTATGAATTCAAGATTATGAACCATTTCTACGGCTCTTGCAGTCTAATCAAGGACTGAAGGACCGGGTCTGTTAACTGGTATTTACTTTTGACCTAACCCAGTTTGTTTTGCACGACTCCTCCGCATCAACCGGCCGTAGGCACCAACTCTAGGTTTCTCCTTACACACTTTCTGCACGATACACCCTCGTTACTCTTTGAATTCTTATTTGCACGTCATCGCTTTAAAAGTTGTCTAGTTAATTGTCATGTACTCTAGTCCGCAATGGCGTGTTAAGTGTGGCCTGTGCAATTGTGCACAAATCTTGGCCGAATTAGAAGGGTAAACGAGCAAGGAAACTCGGTGAAGAGTTCTAATGAAATGCATCGTTGTTTATTTTCACTCTCATGAGAGTTAGTGTCATGAGCTGGACATCGTTCTGAGTAATTTCGAGGAAATTGAATTGTTTATGTGCAATGAATGAAATTGAAATTTAGGTTCTTTTTTGCAAGGGTAATAAATAGTAAATAATGGTATTGTTAAAAAATCCTCTAATAAAATAATTTGAACGCAAAAAATGGAGGGAGAGGCGACCAGAGCTCGCATACTTCCTCCATTATCAATTTATTCGTCCCAAGCAGATATTTAGACCTATATTTATTTATCCGAGATATGTCGAGTTAATCCAAATATCACCTTTTCAAAGCATAGCGGTGAAATACTTCTGACTCTGTGCAAACTTTCTTCATCTAGAGCTGGAGCTCCCAAGTAATACAGTTCGTATCTTTCACATATCTGGAACTGTTCTCATTGAATCGTAAAATTATTTTAAGTGCCTGAATCAAGTCCCCCCCCCCCTTTTCCTCTTACCACATTTAAGCACCCTTGACTGAAACCATCACCAACTTGCTCAGCGTCTCTTAATAATTAACACCGTAAGGGGCGCAGCGATTTGCCATCCTGGCCGCCGTGCTGACGGGACTCAGCACCCCGTCCGACCCCAGCTTAGCATCTTCTCCTTCCTTCAAAACATTTGTTTCCTCGCTTTTCATACAACCTCACCCATAACTATCTCTGGTCAGCCTCTAATTTTACAAGGTAGATGATGACCTTTTCCTCCAGCCCGGATCGGGGCTGAGGGGGAGGGGACAACGTTCCCTAACCCCTGAGCTCTGGTTCGGGAAGGGTTTTTTTTTAACAACCTGCTTCACCCCCACCCATACCTTCCTCACATCCCTTTTCCTTCTCACTTCACCGTCTATCCTTGATTTTACGCCGTGTTCAAGGTGGAGCCGTCATGACGATGGACTGCCAGGCCACCAGGCGGGAGGGGTGGTCCCAAATGACGGCACCGGGCTCTGCCAGGCCTGTAAGCACCTCTTGCAGTGCGGGCTACTGCGAGAGGTGATGAGCGATTTCTTCCCGTGAAAAAATAGGGTCACCATGCCCATGTATGAACACGTAAAAAAACCCAATCCTCAACTTCCCCTGTAACAACAACGGAGCCGCCCTCGGGCAGCTCCACATAAAAAATGGAGGTCTCCCTCCCCTCCTCTCCTACGAATACGGGTGTGGGGGACTCCCCCTCACCCCCTTCTCTGGAGGTGCTTTCGGGCACCTCCCTGCTTCCAGCGGCAGTCCCTCCTTTTCTTTCCAAGGGGACTGCCAATAAAGCAAGCAGGCAGGCCATAGCCAACCGCTCCCCATCGAAGCGGCTCGGTAGGGCAAACCCTCTTAGGGGGGAGAGGGAAGCCAGGCCCCTTCGGTCGCTTCCCTCAAAAGACCTGCTAGCAAGAATATTAAACCTTGCCGAGGTCAAGGCCTGTGCCTCCCCACACAAAACTGGTGACGCTACCAAGGGGACCTGCGATGTCCTGAGAGAGGATGGCCAACTGGAGGCCCCTGCTATGATAGACATGGTCCTTGAGGAAATCCAGCCTCAGACGGTAGGACTTCCATGGGGAAAATCCGGGCTCGGCGCCAAGCACCGAACCCGAATCCGCCCCTATGCAAGGCCCTCCTCAAACGGCTAGGGTTTCTGAGGCAGTACAAAGAGGGGAGGAATCTCTTCCGACCGGTGCCCCTACAGCTACCAGGACCTTCTCCATTTCGGAGAAGGACCTGGCTGAGGCCGTTCCATCTGGCCTGGGGGTTCCTACCGGCCGAGGTGAGAAGCGGGTTCATTCCCCGCCCTCCTCTCCAAAAAAGAAAAAACAAAGAAGACTCGGGGCTCCTCCATCCGCGGGGGCTGCGGGGACGGATGGGTCTGCTGCCACTTTGGCAAGTGACCAAGCCAAGGTCGGCACATCCGGCCCCTCTACCCCCCCCCCCTCGTGTGCGGAGCCCCTGACTAAGACTAAAACCAAAAGTGCACAGGGCGGAGCCTCGATAACCGGGGCCCCTGATTCAGAGGTTACCTGGCGTTTTCAAGCCCGCTGGCTTCAAACGCTTCCTCGTTATTCGCTCCACTGATGGCTCCATGTTGGCCAAGGGCAACATGATCCATCAGAGGAGAGGATTAGCTAGTGCGATTGGTAGAGAGCCGAAGGTGACCGGTTTCTCGGACGGGAGCCTTCTGGTGAATGCGGCGAATCGCGCCGAGGCGGCCAAGATAAGTGCTCTCCGGACACTTCATGGCACCCCGGTGAGTGTGACGCCGCACTCTACCATGGACTTTGTGAAAGGAGTAGTTTATGCGAGGGAACTCGTTGACTACTCATTGAGGACATCACCTTAGAGCTGGCCGACCATGGGGCGGTCAGGGTCGAACGTGTGATGAGAAAACAGGGAGGGGCCTCGAGATCCACCCCGACACTCTTTGTTACGTTCGACTGTGATAAGGTCCCTGAGTCAGATCGTGCCGGTTGGTATCGCTACCGCGTGAAAAAAATTCGTGCCACTGCCGTGGAGGTGCTATTCGGCCATACTAATCGCTCCTGTCCACTTGCAAAGTCGGGGTTACCCGAAACCTGTGTAAGTTGCTCGAAGACCGCACACGATAAGTCCAAATCGTGTGTGGCCAAGTGTGTCAATTGCGGAGAGCCGCACCCTGCTTCTTCGAAGTAATGTGTTGCGTTTCTCCCTAAGAAGGAAATCCTGGCCGTGCAGGCTTAGGATCGTCTCTCATTTCGCGAGGCTAAGGACTTGGTCCTAGCGCGCCCGGGGCTGCTCGAAACGTCTTATGCCTGAATCTTGAAAAAGACCCTCCCTGCTCCTGGCCCTCCAGGCTTAAGAGTACGGTCGTTTCCGCGCCCATTCGGAACTCTTCTGCGGGTTCTTCCCACCTCAGACGCTCCCCTGTTAAAGCTGGCGGCACAAAGGGCCAACACCCGCCCCCGGCTAAAACCAGCCTCCCCCCCACCCTTTCCCTAGCGTGAGTGTTTCCCGTAAAGCGAAACGGCCACGTGCCACCGCCGAGTCGTTAGACTCACAGGAGGCAAGACCCCTGAAGTTAGTCGCCAGGCCATCTTCCGGGGTTCCTAAAGCTGCCCCCCCTAAAGGAGGACAGCACTAAAGGAGCTTCGGCTCCTTCACCCACACCCAGTGGTGGGCTCGGTGGCTCGGAGATGGTGGATCCTCGAATAGAGAGCCCCCGCCTCCGAATCCGCCCCGCCCGCCTAAGGTTTCGAGACGGAGGGAGGAAAAGACTCGCATGTGAGCCCAACCTCCCCCAATAGGTCCTCGAATGCGAAAGCGCAATGCCTAACCGACAGCACCCAGAGTTCTGCTTCCTGAAAGCGTACGTCTATTCCCGTGGGGATCTACTCTTCGAAGAGGGCCCCCGCATCTCTTCCGAGCTAAGCCTGGAGGGCTTAGCATTCAATGCACGTCGTCATGTCGCGGAAGGCCGTCGGTTGGTCTTTATCTCCAGAGGCGGCGAGCCTTTCAACGACAGGTTTACTGTAAGTGAGTTGCGTTCTGCTCATGCTGCGTGCTCGGACACCGCCCATGGTCCGAACGATGTCCGGTATGCAATGCTTTCGACACCTGGGTGAGCGAGGCATGGCCTTTCTGTTAGATTTGTACAACAGGATCTGGGTGGAGGGTCTCGTCCCAGATTCCTGCCGAATCGCTACTGTGGTTGCCTTTCGCAAACCGGGGAGCGATCAATCTACTCAGGCCGTTTTCCGCCCAATCTCTCTAACCTCTTGCGTGTGCAAGTTGATGGAATAATTGGTAAATGCTAGATTGGCCTTTTTTGTCTGGACAGCGGAGGCCATTTGTCTTCTGCACAGTGCGGCTTCCGCCAGTTCCACTGCACGTCGGATGCTCTGCTCTAACTGGAAAATGCCGTCTGCAAGGCCTTCCTTCGTAGACAGCAGCACTACGCCACGGTGTTTTACGATCTGGAGAAGGCCTATGATACCGCATGGTGATACGGTATCATGGAGACTTTCTACCTGATTGGCGCGAGGGGACGCCTCCCAATGTTTATATCTGAATTTTTGCGAGATCGTCGATTCCGCGTACGGGTGAATGGAGCCCTCTCTGGCCAAATGGGCAGAAAGAGGGTGTCCCGCAGCGAAGAGTGCTCGGTGTCAAACTCTTTGCCCTGAGCATCAACGGCATCACATCGGTGCTGTCGGAAGATGTTCTCGTTACGCTCGTCGTGGACGACCTTTCGATCTCTTTTGGCGCGGCCCAGATGCCAACTCTGGAGCGTCGACTCCAACACGCATTGAACCGCGTCTCTTGCTATGCCGAAGAGCACAAGTTTTGGTTTTCGTGGCCAAGACTAAGGTGGTGCACTTCTGCCGAGATCCACGGCTCCACCCTTACCAAGATTTGTTTCTTAATAGGGTGCGCCTGGATGTGGTGGAATCGCACCATTTCCTTGGTCTTGTATTTGACCAACGCCTCACTTGGGAGGCTCATTCGCAGGCTTAAGGGCTCTTGTACCCTCGCCATGGATATTCTCCGTTCCGTGACGTTCAACGCTGTTATGGCTACTGCCTTAATTTTTATCGATCCTTTGTTCGTTCTAAGCTGAGCGTGTATTGCAGAAAGGGAGCTCGATTTACCACACCGGCCTTCGCCCTGCGACCAGTGCCTTCCGCACTTCTCCCATTGAGAGCCTACTAGTCAATGCTGGTGTGATGCCATTTGCGTACATTCCACCGTCAGCTGACTTCGACGCGGGGGACTTCCGCCGCATCGTGGCACGGTTGCCGGGCCCTATCTCTTGCTTGGATATCTGAACAGCAGGCATCCTCTCTGGGGAGATTACTCCATAAATCCCAGGGGACAAGTCTTTGCCGATCTGATCGAAGAGCTTCGATGGGTGTCCTAAACGTGGATGAGTTTACGCATCACTGTCGGAGAACCGCTTCATTTTCTTGCCTTGACCTATCTCTGTGCTCTTCGGATGCACAGCCTGATTTTGATTGGGGAGTGGTCGATGACCTCCATGGTAGTGATCACTTTCCCATTCAAATATCATTTTCAGGGCAACTGCCGCTTGAGAATCCACCTCGGTGGTGCTTGGCGCGTGCGCGGTGGCCTGCATTTCAGGAAATGACTGAATTCTCTATCTCAGTCGAGGAGTTTAGGTCGGTAGATGAGGCCGTTGAGTTCTTCTCCGGCAACCTCATCGCCGCGGGCCTGACTACTATTCCTACGACGTCTGGCCGTTTTGCACGCTGACCACTCCCATGGTGGTCGGCCGAGTGTGAGACGGCCCTCAAACAGAAGCGTTATGCCTACATGCGCTATAAGCGCCGCCCAAACGATTTCACTGTCGCTGAATTTCGTCGGGCTAGGGCTAGGTTCCGGTATATTTCGAAGCACGCCCGCCGCTCTTCTTGGCGGGCATACGAGTCAAAAGGATTCGGGGCAAGTTCTCGCAAGACCCCCCTTCCGTTCTCCAAGAGAATGGGACCGCAATCTCGGACCCCGCGTCCGTGGCGGAATCCTTCGCGACTGCATTTTCTACCTGGGATGCTGCTCCGCCAGCATTCAATGCACGTCGTGATGTCGCGGAAGGCCGCCGGCTGGACTTTACCTCCAGAGGCGGAGAACCCTTCAACGACAGGTTTACTGGGAGCGAGTTGCGCTCCGCTCTCGCTTCGTGCGCGGACACCGCCCATGGTCCGGACTATGTCCCGTACGCCATGCTTCGACACCTGGGTGAGCGAGGCATGGCCTTTCTGTTAGATTTGTTCAACAGGATCTGGGTAGAGGGTCTTCTCCCAGATTCCTGGCGAATCGCTACTGTGCTCGCCTTTCGCAAACCGGGGAGAGATCACTACTCCGACCGGTTTCCGTCCAATCTCTCTAACCTCTTACGTGTGCAAGTTGAGGGAGAAATTGGTAAATGTTAGACTAGCCTTTTTCCTGGACAGCGGAGCCCATCTGTCTTCTGCACAGTGCGGCTTCCGCAAGTTCCACTCCACGTCGGATGCTCTGCTCCGACTGGAAAATGCTGTCTGCGAGGCTTTCCTTCGTAGACAGCACTACGCCACGGTCTTTTTCGATCTGGAGAAGGTCTATGATACCGCATGGCGATACGGTATCATGGAGACTCTCCACACGATGGGGGCGAATGGACGCCTCCCAGTCTTTATATCTGAATTTTTGCGAGATCGTCGATTCCGCGTACGGGTGGGGGGAGCGCTCTCCGGCCCAAAGGAGCAGGAAGAGGGTGTCTCGCATGGAAGTCTCCTCAGTGTCACACTCTTTGCCCTGAGCATCAACGGCATCACCTCGGTGCTGCCGGAAGATGTTCTCGCTACGCTCTACGTGGACGACCCTTCGATCTCTTTTGGTGCGGCCCAGATGCCAACTCCGGAGTGTCGACTCCAACAGGCATTGAACCGCGTCTCTCGCTATGCCGAAGCGCACAGGTTTCGGTTTTCTTTGGCTAAGACTAAGGTGGTGCATTTCTGCCGCCATCCACGGCTCCACCCCGACCCAGATTTGTTTCTTAATGGGGTGCGCCTGGATGTGGTTGAATCGCTCCGTTTCCTTGGTTTTGTATTCGCCTGATCCTCACCTGGGAGGTTCATATTCGCAGCCTTAGGGTCTCTTGTACCCGCGCCATGGATATTCTCCGTTCCGCTGATAGGGCTACTGCCCTACCTTTTTATCGATCCTTTGTTCGTTCGAAGCTCGACTATGGATGCGAGTTTTATGCATTTGCAGCCGAGCGTTTATTGCGCGAAGTGGATTCGATCCACCACACCGGCCTCCGCCTTGCGACCGATGCCTTCCGCACTTCCCCCATTGAGAGCCTGTTGGTCGATGCTGTGGAGATGTCACTCGCTCTGCGCCGCGTGCAGTGCATCACTCGCCCGTACCCGCGAGCACGGCGCCTCCCTCAGTCGCCAACAGCTTTCACTGCATCCGCAGCTGATCTTGACGGTGCGTATGCCGCCGAGAGACGCCAGTCATACCCTAAGCCCTTTGGGTTTAGGGCCAGGAAACTCCTTCGAGAGCTAGATATAGCTCTCGGGCCGGTGGCGCCCCTGGTTCTACCCAGGACGCCACCCTGGAGGGTACCAAATTTGGCTATTTGTCGCCACGCCTCTGCTCCCAAAGCTTGTACGGCGCCGGGAGTATTGCGTTCGACCGTGGAACCGTGCCAGTGTATAGGGATGGCTCCAAGTCCCAAGAGGGGGTCGGCTTCCATGCTGTATCCCCTCTGTTTGAATTCAGCGGGGCTCTGCCAGGCGCTGTGTCTGTCTTCACGACCGAGCTGGTGGCAATACACCACCCGTTACGCGACATTACGCGACGTGCCCGGTTCGGAGACCGGATTGTAATCTATAGTGACTCACAAAGCGCCCTGAGTGCTCTTGAGGCATTGGAATCTCCGCTCCCCCTGGTTCGCGATATCCGTGACGCCCTTGTTTTGGCAAGCCGGGCGGATGTCGAGATTATCTTCCCTGCGACCCTGGACATTTTGGAATTGCGGGGAATGAGGGCGCGAAGTAGTCCGCGAGGACTCTGCGACCCGACAAGCGTTTCGTTCTTACTCACACCGACTACATGGCAGGAATACGGGTGTTCTTCGGGCTACTTGGCAAAGAAGATGGGAGATGGCCGAAGGGAACCTTAAGTTTCGTGACATTGCGCCGCCACAGTTTCCATTGACCTACCCTCCAATGCCGCGAAGTCTTCAGGTTGCTTTCTTTCGTTTCCGAATTGGACACACTCTCGGGACACCCCGCCATTTGATGGAGCGTTCGCCAGCGCCCTACTGTGAAGACTGCGTTTTCCCCCAGACTGTTCTTCACATTCTTGTTGAATGTCCTAGTCTGGGTGATCTTCGCGCACGTTACCTCTCCCGGTACTGGGATTTGCGTGGTCGCTACCGCCTGTCCATTGTACTCGGGACGAATTCGTACACATTGACTGCTGCACTTATAGACATTTGGGGGAGGCCGGCCTTCTCCCCTTTATTTAACTAGTTTCTCTTTGTTATTTTTTCTTTGTAGGTCGCATGTTCCGACGCCGGAGCTTGCTCTCCCCTTGTTGCCATTTTCCCTTTTTTATTGTTGTTTTTTTGCCTAGTGCTAGGCTGTCGTGAGTGCGGTGACTTGTGCCTAAGTGGACATTCGCCAGGTAGGCTCATAAAAATAAAAATTCTTTTCTTTATATCTATCTATCTTTTTCTCTCTATCTCCATCTCTTCTTTTTCTTTCTTTCTCTTATCATTTTTTATTTCTTTTTATTCTCTTCTCTTTTATTCTTTCTTTTTCTCCTTTCTTTCCATTTCTCTTTCTTCATTTTTTTCGCGTTTCTTTTTATTTTTATTTTTCTTTCTTCATTTCCACCTTCCTCATCTCTTCTCATCTACACACCAACCCTTCAAAACTTACAGATCCCATACATCTTACATTTTTACTTCAAATACATCCCGTAACATATTCTTTATTCACTTTATTCATTCTCCTCTGCTCACCCCGTCTGTATTTATGCACACCCTTATGCTGAAAGAACGGGTTTGCCACACAAAAGTTTCTTTCAGCACAGAAAGTTCATTTTTATTCTCTTTGGGTATACTAAAATCTTCGGTAATCCCATCTTTCATCCTGTTCCCCATTTATCCATTCATAGCCCCTACTGCAATCATCAATCAATCCCCACGGCTAGGTAAGGACTGTACATATTAAAAGCTTTTAGTACAACTTTTAGAAATTTTGACTCGTCTGTTTGAAAAGTAGACTTGCTGGTTATCGGTGATTATATGTACGTCCGTTTGGGGACGAGTATGAGGCACATATAATTATTATTATTAATGTGCCTTGTAAGATGAAGAAACTGCCGCCAATCTTGTGTTAAGACGTGGTATTCTTTGAGTATTCTGTTGTTGATTCCCTGATCACCCCACTCTCGGGTTTCCTGTCTGTTCGTCCCGCAGTTTGTTTCATCCTGTGGTAGCGAGGGGTTGGTGAATGCCTACTCTGTGTGATATTTTGCCATGGATCCTTTTTTTGCATTGGGGAGAATCTTTTAAAGCAGAATGCTTCTCTACGAGGGGACTTGGTTGCTCGAATTGGGTCGGCCTCGGGCGTTCTTCCGCTCGTCCGATTTCGTCGGAAATGACGGTATGTAATCGAGAGCAAAACTTTGCGATTCTCTCGCTCGATTCGTGGTGGAGGGTCTGCGATTGAACCCCATTCTTAGGATAGTCTCCTCCAGGCCATGCGCGAGTAAGACTGGAAGAAACTGTTATCGCCTACCCCAGTCCTATCTCCTGTTATCATTTGCACCTATTTTAAATCTCCCATCTTTTTCGTCCTCCCTACGTCTTCTCCGGAATTCCTCCCTCCCCTACCCTGCAGTTGGATGCCCTCCCGGCCTCAATACCTACAGGAAAACCTGCGGCTATATACGAGTATCTTCAGCCAGTTTCGCCTCGTCTAATTTTACTACTTTCTTTACAAATTTCTGCACTAACTTTATTGCGTAATACGACCTCTTTGCTATTGCGCTTTAAATGTTGGGGAAAATGTGTGTCCTTTCCGAATCTTCCTACCTTCATTACGGAACTAGTCCTAATTCCGGAGAGTTGCGCGTCTGGCCATGTCCCAAGCCCATCCAGTACTTCTCGCGTCTACCAGGCTTACACCTTCCACGTTCTTTTCCACCTTCTAACTTTATTCTTTTAAGATCCGCTTTCACACACACACACACACACATCTAAAGGTTGTCGTTGTTTATCGTCCAAACCTGCGTCGCTGATTCCCTAGTGTCATACAACCGAAGCGTGAATCTTACATTTTCCACAAGCGTACATATTTGGATGTCAGCTTCTCGGCCTCATTGACCTTTGCTCAGGCCACTCTCCCATGTCCCAAACTTCAGTTAACTATGTTTTGTCTATTTATTCGCCCTTTCATCTGGTTGCTTCTTCGCCCTATTTCCTGCACATAGTAAAAATGTATTCCCGATTACATGTTATTATTTGTTGTTTTTATTCTTATCGCGAGACGAAAGCGGCCCACATCATTCTCTAAGCCATCTGTTTGAATCAGAGCCCGCCCATGCGGGCGTCGCTTTCGATTTAATCTTCATCTGAGCACATGATTCAACTCCAACATCCGCCCGCGCACTCTGCCTATGTAATCCACTCATATTTCGCTCTCCCCAACTTCTTCACTTTCTTTGTGAGTTCGAGGCCTTTTTGGCGATAATGCATTCGTCGGTTTTCACGTGAAATAATTGATTAGGAAAAAAGGGCAATGCTTGGAATCGAGTGTTATCCGGTCTAATTGATGGCCTAAAGGTGGGCTTATCTATGTGATTGACTTCGACTGCTGTGCCCTCGCTGATTGTTGCCGGAAGAGACCGTAAAATAAAAATAATAAAATGCATTAATTGATTGAATATGGGTTATTATTTTGCTGCTCCCGGAACTGGAGTGTTTAGGATTGCCAGGGTGTGACATCGCCCGGAGATTCGGTTCGTCCTTAACACTTGGAACCCCAGAAAGTTAATGAGGTTTCAGAGGGAGATTTCAGGTGATTAGAAAAAGAACATAAAGTTAAGAATGAAGAGAAAGTTTCCATGGGACTGGAGGGATTTATTATTTTTCTTTCAATTTCTGTACATTTTAAATTAACTTTAAATTTAAATTAGAAATCATAACCTTTGTTTGTTTTTTTTACATTCTCTTTCGAATGATATAATTGTCAAGGTCCTCCCAAAATTACCCGGAGAATTATTTGGCATAACATCATAACTATTTCGCCGATTCTAACGAAATTTGAAACCCCTATGTTGCTTTACAGTCTCCAATGATATAATTGCCAATGTCCTCCCAAGGTTAGACCGTGAATTATTGAAAGTTTGAAAGTCTTAAGGTCACTCAGAATAAGTAAGAGCATTTAACTTTAGTCATTAGACCTTGTTAATATTGAACTTGCTTCTTGATTACATTTTCCCACTCACTGTCAACGCACAAGTTGTTTTATCACTAATTGCTCTTGTATTTTTCACTTGTCGATGCCTGATGCCTTTTGCCCACTACCTATAATTGTGAAGGTTTGCAGGTTGATTGTGTGCATATACAGTCAAGTCCATTCACTTCCAATTGTACTTTTCTTTACTAATTCCTTGGAGTAACTTCATTTTTCTCTTTTGCACATAGGAGAGGCAAAGATTTTGATGTCAATATATTTCCAGTCTACGAGGTACCCCATGCTAAGGATTTCCTTCTCTAATGATATGAGCACACTTTTTGTGTTGATCCGTCGGTTGCTCTTGTTTATGTTGTTGATTTTATAACGTGTAACTTTTGGGGGGTTTTTGACGTTGCCAGCCTCTTGTTTTAATGGTGATTTCATTCATCTCTTCCTCTCCCTCCATTACATCCTCTTTAGGTTCGTCGTCGATTAGATAGCTTATCGGTATGTCTTCTCACACTTTGGGGGGTAACCATAATTTCTTATTTATTTATTTGTGGGTGGATATAATTAGGGTCATTAGTAGTTTGCTTTCTTTCGCCATCATTAGTTTGGGGATGCTGGTCCGTGGTATCGGTGTGGTAGCATGAGCTGAGGCTTCAACATACGTTCTTTCTTTGGCCTCTTTTTCTTGTTTTATTTTTTCCTTATTTTATTGTAGTGCTTCTTTGCGTATTGGGCACTTCATCGGTAGGAAGGATCCTGTGGTCCTCTCTGCAGTTGACGCAATTTGGGTTCTCATTTTGGGACTCCTTCCAGCCATGTCCGAAATCGGCGCAGTTTGAACATACCATTTCTTTTGCCTGGCACTCGTACGGTTCGAAATCGTAGCTCCTTCTATTTGCTCCGGTGCTATACTCGGCTAAAGCAACGAAACAAATCTTTCATTTTTTTTTGCCTCCTGGGCCATTTCAATGCCGGCGAATATCATCACTTTGACATTATTTTGCCACTTCCCGATTTTTTCCACTTTCGATATCCTTTCCCAGATCTCCTTGCAGGAATTATCCTTGAAGAAGGGATCGAACAGTCATCAAAATCAATTATGTGGTGTGTTGTGGCCCCATTTTATATTATTCTTATTAGTGTGCTTTCGATTTAGCCACTTCTTTTTCCTCTTCCGTCGTTGGCGGTTTCTCAACTCACCGTGAAATGCCAATTCCGGACTGGTGGTCCTATATTCCGACCTTTTACAGTTGAATAGTTGAAGTTTGCCAGATTTGTCGAGCTTGGACAAGTTCTGGAGAATCACGCGCCCTTTCTGACCCAAGTCCCGCTACTAGCCTTCTCTTTGGACTATCGGGCAATGTGACTTCCATACATTTTCACCTCCCATTTTACTTTCATCAAATGCTCTCACAATTCTGGCACATATGCTCTCTTTGACAATTCGCTAAGTGTCGTGGGGCTCCTCTGCCCATGGATGCGATGGGTGTTGTCTGAACGGCCGGACGGTAGGTGGAAGTGTTGAAAACGCGGAGCTCCTGCCATACAGCTGTTACTACTCGATTGTTCCATCTAGGAAGCAGGTGTTAGCACCTGTTGCCAGGTAGCCCGAATTCGTCAAACAGTCCATGCACCATATCTCCACCTACAAAGTTGACTATTTCCGATAAGACATTAGAAATTGGTCATTACTTATGTCTATGGTTTCCATGTTTTTCTAAATTCAGAACATAACTACATACCTGCATATTTTATACTGCCATGTTTACATGCCCAGTATTTTTTTCAATTGTTCTTAAATCATGAAAAAGGAAAATATGCCATCGGCATAGAGCCCTTTCTTTTATTCAGACGGTGTATTTATTTCCTTTCATCCATTTTCCATGACCTGCGGGTGTGTCTAACAACAATTCATATTCATTGATATAGAAAACACACTCGACTATAGAATCGAAAATCTACGACAATGTAGATAGGTCGAGTTCAGGTCAGTGACGAAGGTTGACATAAAGTCACGACAAGCCGGTGATAATAAGTGGAGCGAAAATGGGCGGGGATTTAGGAGGCGGAGGCTGTAAACGCAGACTTCGCTATCAACTTTAGAAAGCGACGTCGCTTTGCACAAGAGAGATATTTAGGAGCTTCCCCACAAAGTGAGGTTGGCGCGCTTCAACGCCATTAAAAACTATCCGCCCCTCCCAACCCCGTTGTGCCCTATTAGACACAAGGCCACCCATCAAATTGGCCCTTTCATAGCGATGGGGTGCTATGTGTTGTAGTATCTCATCCAGTCAGGGTTCATCCCTGGGCAGAAAAAACTTGCTTAGCACGCACCCTCACAAACTCCGTTCATGCACTCATCATACACAATATCATCCTTTATCTTCGGTTAGCCCTTCTTCTTTCAAGAGCTCTTTCACATAATCAACCCACGCACGATTTTCCAACACTCCTCATGAGAGGCCGATTTAGCTATAAGCAGACGCCCTCGATTGCCGAAGAGGAAAAAGCGCCTAACCAGTAGTGAGGGCGGCCCTTCTCTTTCTATCCTTATTACTTTATTTTTTGTATTTATGGTTATTGTATATATTTTGTCTATTTTATATTTATAAATATATTTTTGTTAGTTACATGTATACGCAATGATAATTATGTTATTGTTCCAAATAGATGAATAATAGTAATAAACAAAATAATAGTTGCTCCCGACTGTTTTGAGAGAGGCCCAAAGAGTTCAAGAGTGGCTCAAAGGGGATGTTTCGCCCAGGGTGCCAAAGAGTCCGCGAGGACTCTGCGACCGGACCAGCGTTTCGCTCTTCCTCACACCGACTACATGGCAGGAATACGGGTAGCTCTTCGGACTGCTTGGCAAAGAAGATGGGAGACGGTCGAAGGGAACTTAAAGTTGCGTGCCATTGCGCCGCGACTGTTCCCATGGACCTATCCCCCAATGCCGCGGCGGCTTCAGGTCGCTTTCTGTCGTCTCCGAATCGCACATACTCGTGTGACGCATCGCTATTTGATGGAGCGCTTGCCTGCTCCCTATTGTGACGACTGCGTCGTCCCCCAGACTGTTCGGCACATTCTTGTCGAATGTCCCAGTCTGGGTGATCTTCGCGCACGTTACCTGTCCCAGTACCGGGATGGGCGGGGTCACTACCACCTGTCCTTTGTGCTCGGGACGAGTGCGTGCACTTTGACTGGTGGACTTGTTGACTTTTGGGGCGAGGCCGGCCTTATCCCTATTATTTAACCAGGTTTTTTTGTTTTGTTTTGTTGTTTTTTTCCCTTATAGGTTGCACGCTCCTGCGCCGGGGGGACCTCCGCCCGACGCAGGAGCTTGCTTACTACTCGTTTCCTTTTCCCTTTTTTTAGTTTCTGTTGTTGTTTGGGTTGTTTTTTTTGTGTGTGTTATTGCATTAAATTTAAAAGTAGCCTAGTACTAGGCAGTTTTTAATACGGCGACTAATGCCCAAGTAGGCAGTCGCCAGATGAGCTCTTTAAGTTAAAAAAAAAAACAACCTTCCACTGCTTCTCGTATTATCTCTATTCAAGTCTTTCCATAAAATCTTATATGCCCATACCACTTCAGAACACCGTCACAGCCTCATTCAACTGTTTCTCCACTCCGTGAACATCTCTTAATCTATCTCCCTTTTGCACGCTAAGCATCCTTCTTTAGTTCTCCATTTGCACTGCTCTCATTCAAGATCTTTACTTCTGCTCCCATATACCATAGTGTCGTAGAATTGCTCATAGTCTGGTCTAATAATTATTCTAGTCCTTGATCTGCACACACCGCTTTTGTTTAAGTCGATGGTATTGACCCTATGACTCAATCTACGATCATATATATATATATATATATATATATATATATATAGGTGGGCTTTAATTCCTACTGAACGTGCGAAAGCTGGTTAGAGGCGGGTTGTGCCGTAGCCAGGATTCTCACTATAAAAGTCCCACGTGTTACTGGGGGGAGTTTTGTGATTGTTGAATTCTAAGAGTGCCTAATACAGGTTGAATAAATTAGCTGAAGGGATTCTTAATTAAAGTCTTGCCAAGGGTACGTCAAAAGGGAGGAGCCACAAATAAACACACGTACAAAAAAAATAAACTTTACTTTACCCAAATATAATAATTAGCAATAGTTAAACGGGCAAAATTAAGGATTAAATATTAAACACTGACGTTAAGCGTCTAGATTTATAATGACTCAATGGGAGTATCAATCACTGTTAATTAAATAGGTAATTTAAGAATAGAGGGACACTGGGTTTACAGATTACCATTAATTGTGATGGATTGGAGAGACGACCACTCAGGTCCAGACGGGGTGGTTCGGGTGGCGTTAACAAGAGTTCTCGGGGAGAGGGGGGATAAAACGACGGGTTTGGGGCTGCTGACTGCAGTTCCAGTTAGTTCACTCCTAACTGGATGGGACACTAACAAATAGTAACTTCCAGTAACTATTTGGATGTTCCTTTTATTTCTCAAGTTACGTTGAGCAACAGAGCGTATTCTTCTAGTCACAGAATCTGCGGGGCGGAATTTACCTCAGGAACACTTTGAGACAGCGACCAAGTTGACTCGGCGGCGCGTTGGCAGTCGATACGTTACGGCAACGACTCTCGTTCAACGTGAGGGGTACGCGAGTAGGTTTGGGACACTGCTCTAGAGGGATGAACGGCGATGTTATTTATACCGCGGATTGCGGGAAATCGAGAGAGAGATTCCATTTACGACAATTCGCTTATCGCAGCGCCTTCTGGACAATCTCCATGGTATCATAAAGAAGGCAAATAGAATTTAGGACTTCTTTCGTCAGACTTCCTGTCGCCAGTTGGGGGAAGGGTGGGGGGGTAGAGGAGACGAAGGTCAACTCAAACGACAAATTTCTTTCATTCCCATGATTGTCTGGCGGCATGCGAGTATGTACGTTCCATACCCTCACACATAGCCTCATCCCCATGCAACAGCATGGTATCATACAGGTTCCTTGCACTTTCTGCACTTAAACCTTTACTAGTCACTAAAGTTATAATTGCCGCAAGAGACTTTCCTACCATTAAAACCTCGTGGTTGCAATCTGCTTCATATGCACCACGATCACTTGGAACAATGCATCCGAGATTCTTAAAACTTCTCACTTGTTCATGATTTACACCACGGACTCGGATCTCACACGCCACCCCATTCTCACCACCGAATGCCATATCTCACTCCTCTTTTCACGCATATTGCTAAATGCACTATTCGACATTTCCAAATCCATCTTTCTATCAGCCACCAACACCGGGTCATCAGCATATAGCAACAGAGACAGAACCCAACATCGCCTTTTCTTCAGCAATCTCACAGTCCTTGCCCCTATTCCTTATACCCACTTCTTTCAGTATTCCACCCATAAAAATATTATGGCAACATCGTACAACCTTATCTTACACCGTATGTCAAACCATCACTCCGGCTATCTTTCACCTTAACGGTCGCCTTTCAACAAATACTCGTCACACCTTCCAATAGTTTACCTGACATAATGCTTTTCTATCTACACCACCATAAATTTTCTCTAGTTCCATTAATCCACCATAAACTTTACATCTTATCCCTTGTTTTCCCAGCTAGCGCGCTCGCTGCTAATGATCATCCCCTATCAATTACTCGGTTATCCTTTTTATACGCCCAACCAGAATTTTCCCAAGCGCTGTACTTAAAAAAAAAACACCTTTCTCCTCTTTATATAACGTCATTATTCTACTTCAAATGCCTAACAATGAGTAATTTCAACAGAGACGTAAGCAAAACGGTATTCGCGGAGGCCTTTTGACTGACAATAATATTTTGCATTGCTACAGACTGATTTCCTAACCGCCCCTTTTGTTTTTATGTTTCCGCATTTCTCGATGCTCGTTCAGCACCTGTTACGCTACGTGACTACGAGAATTTCATTAATGTGCTACGAAAAGTGAAACTGGTTCTGCTTGTTTGTTTGTTTGATTTTGGAGGGGGGTGGCGTGCTCACGCGATTTCTCTCGTTAGAGGGATCGCCATAGTCCCCTTATCTCGAAGGGGCATGCAAGTTCCTGCTCGCGAATTTTATCCTCCAAAGTTTTTTTTTTAAATGTCCGCTGGGTTTGGGACTGATACGCGTTTATGTAAATCTTTCCTAGCCTTGATCTTTTTCGCTATTCCTGACACTTGTTGTCTTGTGTTCTTTACCCTAATGGGGTTATTGCTCCCGTCGGCGAATACCCGTTTCAACTCGGTCGTCTCTAACTGTGCCCCCTGCTCGACTCGCATCCGATTAATCGTGATTTATATTCATTGGGTGAAATATCTGGGGTGGGAGAGCCTTAAGCTTAAGCGCCTTTTCGTTGCGTCAGAGGATCTACATTCTACACCCTAAATATATATTTGGTTGGCATGAGATATTTTCAGTTTGGGTTGATTTAATGGGTAGTGGTTTTATTAGAAATGTAGATTGGGTTTGTTATTGTTTGCGAAATTAGAGTCCCTGAATTGTTCGGTCACAATGCAGCTCGTATTTTGAGTTCTTATCGTGCTCAGGTTTTGTTTTGTGTATGTGTCTTCATTTCCCGAATGCCCAGACCGGTGGTTGAAGGGCAACTTGTGAGATGTTAAATCTTCATTAAACATATTCTTTATTCATGGCAATTCTCTTGGTGGTTTTCACTTTATGTGAGAGCTTCCCTTCTTGCATTCAAGTGCATGTGCTCTATGTACAAACATTTCTTTTTGTCCTTACTACATAAGTAAGGTTAAAGATGTTTCTTTTTGGCACTCGTCGCCACTAACCTTTTGTACTATTATTTATTCGCCTCTTTCCCTTATGCCATTGCCTTTACTCTTTCTCGATTTGAATGAATATTCTTTCTTTGGGTACAAGTTTTACCCTGGATAAAAACGTTTTTCGTTTTATCTAGTTTAGAGGCATTGTTACTTGGCCCGTCAATGTAGCGAAAAATCCTCTAACGGGTGTCCAACCTATTCCCTTCGCAGGCAGCCATTGAAAGTACACTCCGGAACTATCTCCGCCGGTTCAGCGAGGTTGCGGGTTCGCTGATCACCTGTGGTCCCGTGCTCGGCTGGTTCGAGCTCGATAACCGTGGCCATCGCCTCATCGTCACCGACGACTCGGACATCAACACTCCCGCGGTCGCCGCAGCTTATGTCACCAAGCGCTATACCGCCCAAGCATCCGACGAAATTTCCTTCGAGGTAAGGCTTTGGTTTCCCTACCCCAATCCTTGCGGTTTCTTCGTCTCTGAGCCAATTCGATGAATGACTTCATTCCGACTCCCGCCGGGACCACAGAGAATAAATGGGAATTGAATTAAAGATATCACGCTGGGTGGCAGCGACAGTCATAAATTGAGCCTCAACACCGCCCTCTACTCGACTATCATTTACAACGGTTTTTGGTTTGTTTTGTTTTTTACTGATTCGGGTAACAAATTAAAGTCGCAAAATGTATCGTCGAAATCGTGTTGTTAAGGACCTATAAAATTGGGCTTTTAATTATCTTAAGACCGAATCAATTTGCTTTAGTGAGAGATCTCTTAAAAGTGATTTTAGTTTTCAAAAAAGATGAAGCTTAATTAACAAATAAGTGCATCTACCTTAGTTGCAGAAGGATCCTACCCTTCCCCAATTTTGCAAGTAGTTTCCTAGGACTAAATGGTGATCAGGTTCGCTTGGTCTTTTTCTTTACCAATCTCTTTTCAAAAATTTATGTCTGAGATCCTCTCGTTGGTTTGCAGTTTGCACCTAGGTTTTTAAAAAAAAATACTCGCTGCCTCCAACATTTATATCATTTTCCCTCACTGTTTGAATTGCTGTCGCCAGCTTGTTCTTATAAAGGGAGAGAGGCTTCAGAGTTTGTAAATACAACCCTTCAGGGATTGGTTTTCGCTCCCGTGTTCTGTATTATCTAAATAAATAAATGATAGTGAAATAAATAGTAATATAAAGTTTGCTGATGGCTCTAAATTGGATAGGGACAAGTAGTCCAAGATGTGGAGAATGAGGTTCATTGTCAGTAAATTCAAACTCTTAGGATAAAATAATATAAAAATGTTCCAAACATCAAGACGCTCTGCTTACGAAGACACCAGAAACTACATGTGATGGTTCTAGGATTAATTGCTATATATGATCCGATAAAGACACTGTACTGAGTCTAACAAAGCCAATAAGCAAACCGAACTTTGCATTTATATTTAGGTGCCTTGATATCATAAGTAAAGACAATGTTGCCACTCGATACCCCCACAATGGAACCACTACTGAAGTGCACTTTTGAAGTCCATACATGGTTGGAGATGTTGGAATCTCGAGGGGCAGCGTACAACAACCCAGATTATTTATCTTAATAGAAACCTTAATTAGGTGTAGTGGCTGAAAGAGCAATAACTACTAACTTTAGATTATAGAAAGGGTTCGATACCATGCATTCAAATGGGTTAAAACTTTAAGTAAAGATTCCTCCGATCTGAGCCAGCTTTTTCCCTATAGACTGGAATGCTCTTCTTCCAAATTTTAAGAACACTAATTTGTATAAATAAGATCTGTTATGTGTATGAATCTGCTCTTCCAGGTTTGTAATTTGTTCAGGCTCCATTATTTATGCTTGGGGTTAGCTCTTGTTCTTTATTATCTTTAAAATTCATATCACTATTCTTTAAGTGTCCACTTTTTCCCTTCATCTGTCTATTCTCAATTCGTTTCTTTCTCCCTCGAATGAAATGTCATCGTTGTTTGCATGTTTCCTCTATTTCAGGATTTTTTTTCTTCCTGCTGGTTAATGTGAGCTTCCTACCAAAGGTATTAAAAGAAAATATGTAATACTCTTGTAGTCTGTAAAAGCACATATGATTTTATCCCCTCCATAACTTTAAATAATCATTTTTAGCCATAGGGAAAGACTATTAAATGGACGGATCGAATGAGGGAAGTCACGTCCCACTGCTCGAGACAGTTGTTTCGCCATCTGTCTTGAACTAACGCCCCATTTTCACCTCAGACGTTCCGAATAAACAGATATGTCGACGTTGGCTTTCCCTTTCCCGTATCCACTGAGCCGAGCCGTAAATCGCCTTCGTTGTCGTGTGAGAAAGATCGCTGCTTCTACTTTTCCTTTGAAGAGAACTTGGTTATTTTTGTGAGGTTGAAACAAACTGGCGAAACCAGATGAGACAAAGAAGAAACGCTTGAAGTTTTAATAGCAGAGTATTTAAAATAATATCGGAGAAACTGGTTATAAACATTACGGAATCATCCTATAGAAAGTGAAATCGAATCGAATAAAAGAAAATGCATTCAGCGGTTCTTTGAATTTGATTGTGTGTGTGTGTATATATATATATATATATATATATATATATATATATATATATATATATATATATATATATATATATATATATATATATATATATATATATATATATATATATATTATATTGGGGGGGGGCTTCGAAAGTGTATTCTGGATTCTGGTCCTGATGTATTTTGCATTGAAAATCATATTAATAGTTTGTGCATGTTTCGTGCGTTTTCGAGTTAATTGGGGGAATGAGAAAGCCGTCGGTTTGGATTCTAAATTTGTTTCATAAAAATGCCATCCCCTGTTCGAGGCTTAACTCCATGATAAACAGAGGAGTTTTACTTGGTTTTATTTGTAACCCGAGATACTTCGCTAGTGGGAGCAGGCTGTCTAGAAGGTGCTGCCTTGTATCGATTGTGTTAACATCGAGTCGTATTGTGTGGCAACTGAGTTAACTATTTGAATGATCCAAGTTACAATTCTTGGTTGGTTCTGACCATGGCAACTTGATGAATGACTGAGTAGTGAGGTATTTACATGTGATTGTGACGAATCGATGTTTAACGTCCAATTACGAGATTCCTGAAAGTTTTTCCGTGACATACTTTTGTTGTTTTCATTTCTAAGGTGATACTCGGGTGTTCTGTGAAACATTGAGGCCGACACTATGTAGATAAAGAAAAATCATCTTAATTCCTGATCAGTGTTTCACTTTGCCATTTTGTTTGGTATTTCCTTAATTTCTTAAGTTTATAAATTTCGTCAGGTATTAAGTATTTGATTACCAGTAAATATTGGCTCGGTAGCTATAAGGCGTAAAATTTTGCTCAAAGCATAGAGCTTGTAGCTCGTAAATTCGTGCGAGGGGTGCCTGGAATTGTAGCGCCAGGCCACAGGGGCCACTGACCCTTTGGCCTTCCTTCATTCCTTCGCTCCATTTAATTTCCTATCCTCGGGTGAATGGGGGACAGCATCTTCCCTTTTTACCTGAGAAAACGTTTGGCTTGATGGATCCGGTGGAAAGGCTGTGTTTATAGATTAGTTTTATTGGGGACGGCGCCGGTCAAATTATACTTTTCATCTGCTTTCTTCGCCGTAATGTCTAGCGAACCAAACGAGACATCGTGTTTCATTGTAAATGTCGGCTGTTTTACACGATTAATGTAATTATTGTCAATTTAGCAACAAGAGGGGGGGCATTTAGGTGTATTTTGGAACATTTTCCTGGAAAGAGGTCTTTAAATAGCTCAATTATACACACGCAGATCTTTTAGCAATATGAATTAACACCGCAAAATAATTTTCCGAGATGCTATGCTTATTGTTTCACCCTTATTTTTCTATTCGTTAATTTTCTACGAGTCTTCCCTCTTTATTTTCGTGTAACAGGGTGATTGGTGTGGCCAGGGCTAAGACCCGTACTGCAACTGAAATTTGGAGAACAAACACGGCCTCCCGCTATCAATGCCAGTGTATCATGATAATAATAGAGGTGTGCAGAGCTGGCCGACTCTCTAAAGCGTTTCTAGTGCACAGATGAGATGGCTACGTTGGCTCCATCCTTTATGGATTAAAGCCCAAGGGCAAATTTGCCATTACGGCGGGCAGGTTGCCAAGGCCCATCTTAGCTCGAACATGCAGGCAGAGTATGTGTAAATGATTACATTCTGGATGTTTCTGATCCCATAGGGATTTTTTCCTTAAAATCACAACGCATTGGGAGGTCATAGTATCTACTTTCCATGCGTTTTCCCCTTTTAACTGTTACTATGGATACATATGGACGAAATAGTGGGTACCTTCAGGCAAATGGAAAGCCGCCTCCAAGCCCAGCCTCAGCCACTTGGGTGCCCGAGAGGGGGGCGAAGTGACTAGGCATCACTCCTACCGGTGGAGGGGATCCACTCGAACCATCCTAATTAACTATTCCAATTTGTTGGTATCTGCCTGCCCCGATGCAAGTGGGATAGTCTTAATAAAGAGCTTTGAGTTAGGCAGCCTATTGCGATTGGTAGTTTGGGAAAAGTTAAATTCCTTCCAAGAGATACTTTGAAACGAGGTCAGTTGCAAATTCCTTCGTTAGTTAGTACTTATTTGTAGAGAGGCGTGAAAGGGTAATTGAATATTTGAAAATATCTTAGTTTGAAAAGAGACCACGTTGCAGTCTGAAAGAGTGTTTGATTGATTTCACAGTACTTGAAAGGAGACCCAAGTTTTTTGCTAAGTAAATTATTTGACAGTAAAGGTCACACCGCTAGAAAATAAAGAAGCTAAGCACTTGCCTTATTTCCCTAAAGAACATAAATTAGCAATGCCGTTAATTCACAAACACTTTAACTTCTCTCATCATAAGTATAATATTTGTAATCGGAAGGGGTGAGATGAAATGCTAAAGGCGTCTCGATTTCTTTCCTGTCCGCTTGAAAATTGCTCCCGCCAAACATGGTACGTACGGCACGAGCTTTTGCTTCTATTGGTGGCTCTTGATCATCTGTTGTTTGGGAATTTGTAACTTACCAAAGAGTTGCCCACCCGATCCCACCAGGGGATGGGGAGGGGAGCAAGCTCGAGGGAACACCCCTCCTGATCCCACGCTTCTAATATATACATAAATATATCCACCCTGGCCCCTATCCCAACTTGGGGGCAGGAGGCGTAACCTCAGTGAGAGAATGTGTGCGCGCGCGCGCTGACTGCCGTCGACCCAACCATCGAATTTCGACAACACAACTCCAAACATTGACCGCAGGCACTTATACCCAGGCACGTGGAAAATAGACGAAAGATAGAAGCGAAAAATCTATCGGTAGAAAGTATTTTTCTAACAGAAAATTATTAAAATATATACACTGCTGCTGCTCTTAGGCTTGTCTACAATGGCACTGATCACGCGCGTTTTGCTCTCGTATATTGCATATACCAATACATAAAAGAACTGAATATTTTATTCAATGACTTGTAACCCACTTCGTTATGTCATACACTCCAGAAGAATCTAGTTGCTATTATAGGAGGAAAGGGACGATTTTATTTTTATCTGGCAGTGGAGTTCACACTTCACGCATGTCAGACTGCTCTGGTTGCCTGAGTTAGTCTGTGTACCGCTGTGACAACTTCGGAACGAAAATTGTAAAGCAAATTTGGCATAAATGAATTGTGATACTCGCTTCGAGTAGTCAATTTCGGGAAAGTGATAAAGCGGGATACGCTTCGAAAAGTAGACCACTGACTTGAGATTTTAGAAGGTTAAGGAAGAATCTTCACTCCTTCGTGGAGACGGGGACCGAAGCCTCACCTGGCCCACACGCTAGCCTGAAGGAAGTTTTTTGAAGGTAAAGTAATCTAAAGGTGTTTGGACATTGCCCCCCCCCTTTTCTCTCTCGCCCCTCCCCATCTATAAACACCTTTAAGTGCATACATACACTTACACATACAAACCCTAACGCATCATATGATGCAGGAGAGATGAGGGAAACTCTCTGTATAACTTTGGGTCCTCCCGGAGGGCCCGAAACCCGATCGAGAAAAAGTATTTGAAAAAGTTTATGGAACCTTACGCATTGACTTTGTTAGACTAATTGACTTGAATAATGGATACTCAGCTATCTGCGCGAAAGAGGCCGATTGTGAAGCCTTGACCTCGGGAAAAGCTGTTGAATGCCTTAAGACAATTAACCTAAAACCGACCACACCCCCACAAATTAGGACTCACCGCGGTTTGATCTGCAGGCGCCTCCACCCCTGGGTTGGGAGCCACTCGTCGGACGCAATCAAAGAGGAAATCGAACGGAACCACGAATGGGCAAAGGTAGCTGAGGTCCTAAAATTCAAAACATACACGCACGTGTTTAATGTTGTTTTTGAAGACACGGCTATGACTCAGAAGGCTAAAGATAACGAACTGCTGCTCTTTAACGTGAGAGTCTGCCCAGAACAAATGGAACGTGAGGAGTTTGTCGACTTGCAGATGTGCTTTCGGTGCTACAAGTACGGCAAACATACCACTTCCAACTGCCTTGTAAATAAAGACTTAAAGCTATGCTCCATCTATGCCAGTCGCGACCATTTTTGACATGACTGCAAGAACGCGACTATAAAATGCTTAAATTGCGAAGGCCCGCACTGGACTATGTCTATGGCATGTCCAGTCAAAAAGCAGGAGATTAGCAAGCAAAGCAAAATTAAACGTGAAACAGAGGAAATGAAAGCTAATTCGACATACGCAAAAGTTGCTAAAGCCGCCATCGCCGAGTCTAACAACCAAAAGACCTACCTACACATTGAAAACGAGCACTCCACAAAAATAATGTGTTGCATTTATTATGCACACATTGCAAACAAAACTCGCCCTGGTACCTTTGCTACAGAATTCAACCGCATGCTCGTAAAGAACGGGCTGCAGGAGATGTGGTTCCCCGATAACCCTCCTTCAGAGGAGGTTATGCGTATAACCGTAGCTCCTCAGTGCCAAGACGTGCCAAAAAGTGCCAACTCAAAACACAGCCATCTCACGTGACCCCCGACTGAACAAGCCTAAAGAACCACAAACACAAAAACAAGCGCCACTCACACCGAAAACAAAAACACACCCCCACACCAACCAAGGAGGCAGTCCGACCCAAGAAGATCAGGTCTCCTAGGTCGAGGAAAATCTCCAAAACTCGTGGCCCAAGGTCTACCTCCTCATCACGGGAGAGGGAACACCAATTGAAATACCATGCGAGAGGCTTCAACCTAAAACTATATGCCCCTGAATCGGCTTCGTTCCCAGCTGAAATTGATTCCCGCGAATTATCGGAGGGTCTTAGGACCGGACGATACAAGTGGGAATGCTCAGACGAGGTTCCGCAGCGACAGGTTGAGGAGGCCCTCGCACAAAATAAGATCAAATTGACCACGGACTGTTTTCACACGATTACCGATACCAAATTTAGAAAGAAAAGAAACCGCAGGGAGCGCACCCCGCCCAGTACACCCCATGGGGCTAAAGTAGATCGCGAATAAGCATCTACTTTAATCCCACACAATAAAAGAACCAACATTACACAAAATGACCAATAGATTTACGATCATAAAAATGAATGTCGATGGGTGGGACGGAAAAGGTTCCACCTATGGCAACATTCTGCGACAAAGTGACCCTGACATTGTACTTATCAACGAACACGGAATGACCACGCAAAAAGAATTAAAAATATTTCAATACGACGTCATTAGCAAAAATTATAGCTAGGAACGGTATGACGGCTGCGCAATAGCCGTCAAAAAAGGACTTAAATACAAAAAACTACCCGACTTAGATGAATCTTACCTTGCCATTGAGGTAGGCACTACCCTGGGGGGGCTGGTCGTGGCCACGGGGTATTAACCCCCAAGACGCGGCTATGTACCCATGCACAACCTTCTACAGATCTTCAGCCATAAGAAAAACGTAATCTTTGCTGGAGATCTGAATGCAAGGTGTGCAGCGGCAGGGTATACCTCCTACAACAATGCAGGCAGAAACATCGAAGTATTACTTGACAGACAATACGTGACAAGAATCGGACCAGAATTCCCGACATACATTACAGGAAATGCAGCAACGAAACCTGATATTGTTTTATCCAGTATCAGGTTTCCCTACAACTACTACATTGAACCGGGCCCCATAATTCCGAGTGACCACCAGGCTATTAAAATTACAATTGGTGTAAATCCCATTCAAATTGCAATCCCAGAACGCAGAAGCTATAAGCAGGCGAACTCGGAAAGCTACAAAAATTACCTTCTAAATTATATCCCAGACCCTTTACTCGATGCCAATTTAGAAGAGATAGATGAAGAGTTGGATAAAATCACCGACCTCCTAATTAAAGCAGATGAAAATAGTATTCCCCGTATCAAATATAAAACCCTTCCAGCTCCCGTTTGAACCTCTCTCATGAATGCCCTGGCCCAAGAATATAGGGACCTGTCCAATGTAGTGGCGCTGATAGGCCCCAACCACAATGCCCATAGAAGAATAAGACATTAAAGACGAACTCCAGACACTAATTACGGACCAACAAATACTGATATGGGACAGACTGATTGAAGGACTCGACATAGAAAGAGACTCACGCACATTGTGGCATACATTTAGACGGTTAAAAGGACAACCTCCACAGAAAAAAATTACACTCATACACGACGGTAAAGAAATTGACGAAACTAAAGTGATTGAGGAAATGTTTAGGATTTTCTGGTCTTCAATCTTCAAAATTACCCCCGAAGAAAATGACAATTATGACATCGATTTCGAAAATGACATAATCCAACAGCTAAACACACACATACACAAAACCTTCCCTCATCATTGTGTGTCGCAGGAAAGAGTGATGTAGGGCTATGGGAGTAAAATAACTGCCCAAGAGCTCTCCGTTGCACTAAAATCCTTTCGTCAAAGAGCACCGGGTACCACGGGGCTGACCAGGAAGAACTTCATCAAGGCCCCGCCTAACGTTCTGAGTGGGCTTCTTAACATCATGAATGCCGCTCTGAACACGGGCTACTTTCCCGATCAGTGGAAGGTGGCCAAGATGATTTTCATTCCAAAATCGGGAAAGCCCCCGGACTGCCCTGCCAGCTTTCGGCCGATATCTCTCCTAGAATATGCTGGCAAAGTCTTCGAGAACATATTGGCAAATAGGGTCAACTCTTTTCTCGATGAAGCCAACTTGCATAACGAGCAACAACACGGCTTCAGAAAGAAAGGAGGGACTGACACGGCACTAGCCGTTATTACGGAAAAGCTTGCAAAGATCAAGGCAAGCAAAAGGCATGCCGACCTGGTGCTCCACGATGTTAAGAAAGCTTTTGATAAGGTTTGGAAGAGAGGACAACATGTAGGCCTCAACCCCATTCTTGAGAGGATTCTATGCGATTACATAATGAAGAGGAGAGCATATATACATATCAGAGAACACAAAGGCCCCGAATTCGAGCTTGAATTAGGGGTCCCACAAGGGGGCTGTCTCAGTCCCCTTTTATACAACATTTATACATGTGACTTACCACAACCTCTATCCGAAGGTACGATATACGTCCAGTTCGCTGACGACATATCGCAAATTTGTACCGCCGCTTACGTTCACAGGGAATTTATGGCGATAAATACGGCTAGGGAGATATCTAACATCAACTCTTTCGAGAGGAATTGAAAGATATCAACCAATGCCCAAATAATCCCCATGTTTCGCAAGACCTTCAACGATATACGGGTAGAAGGGGAGAGAATCCCCTACTGCCTGGAAGGGACGGTTCTGGGGCTCAAAATCACCACAGGAGGATACAAGAGTCATATCGGACGAACAGTCGCGAATAGCAAGAGAGATTTGAGGGATTTTTATAGGTTCCGTGACCTAAATCGCTCAAATAAACTCAAAATATTCAATGCGTGCATTCGCTCGAGACTCTTGTACCCCCCGATGCCGTTGAACGCGAGCGCCAAGACCCACATTGCGAAACTTTAAGTCATCCAGAACAAAGCGGTGTTACTCATTACTAACACCCGAAGAAGAAAACGAAAAAGACAGAGGGAGCTCCACGACTCGGTTGGATTATCTCCGATCAACGTGGCGCTCCACAAGAGAGCTAAGAGGATATGGCAAGCCATTGGCGCCCGCTTGACCCCTGAATTCTTTCGTACACACTTAGAAATCGAAGTAGACAGACAAGTAAGACCATTCAAAAGTAGTAAATTACAGTCTGACGATGACGTAACTCCGAAATACACTTGACAGAACTGACAAAAAACATCCAATGTAATGCGCAGGTTCTTTTAGTAAATTAAATCCCAAATTAAAAACTATTTTTTGCAAAACTCAAACAAAATATCCAAATTCACTATTCAAATTCAATTTAAATTCATTTAAAATGAAAATGATAAAAAACTTTTTCAAAAACTCACAGCGGGAATAAAACCCCCGCCTAAAATAAAGGCTTGAATGCCTAAAGATCATTAAGATCGAAACTAATAATTAAATTAACAATGTTAATTTAATTAAATAAACTATAAATTTATAGTTTATTAAATATATAAAAAAAACAACAGAAAAACCAAAAACAAACAAAAACTAACACAAATACAGAGATACCCTTTCACTACGGACCTTTTTATTATATCTCCCACACATCATCTTTTCTTTAAATTCACCCTTTAACCACTTTACTCTCTTACTATTTTCTCTCTAAATTTCATCACTTATTATGCCCAATGTCCACTTCACGCATGTCATGTTTCATTTTCCAATCATATTCGAGACTAGCAAAACAGTCCGTTTTCCACACCCGATTCTCGACACTTCTCACCTCCAGAACTTTCTCTTGACATGTTGAGGGAAAGCACGTTGATTTTTATATTAATTTATTCTAACAAAATAGCTGTGAAAATGGTTTTCTTTCTTTCAGGTTTTCTTGTATTCCTTTCAATAAATCAGTCTCTGTAATATTTTAGCTGAAAACTGTCACGTCAATAAACATTATGAAACATTCAATTGAGACTGCAATTTAACTTGTGGAAACACACTTCTAAACTTTGTAGCGAAAGGAGGGGTACAATGTCAAGAAAGAAAGAAAAAGAAATGAGTAAAGGAAAGTTAATCATCACTAGTTTCTCATTTTTCAGTAATTGATTTAAATTGTAGCTTTTTTAAAAAGAGAAAAAAAGGAAGATACGTATTCATGCCGAGATGCGATTGACAGCAAATCATTCACGCGAAATGACCACTTAATATCGTTTCTTAACCCCTTTTTTAACTCATGGATCCCTTTGAAAAATCGCGAAAGCTATGGACTCTCTCCACAGAGGGTCCCTCATATATATATATATATATATATATATATATATATATATATATATATATATATATATATATATATATATATATCCAGCAAACCGCAAGAAACAGAAAAGATAATTTTTCTTCTGAAATGTTATTTCCTAATTCGCAAAAATTCCGAACAGGGGTGGGATTCGAACCGTGCACACTGAGGTAGCGAGCAACCGCTTTGATTTCAATTAAACCGTCCCCCTAGACCACCCGGCTACGCGGAAGACAAAAAATATTCCGAATAAACAAGATTTTAAGGTACGCTTCCCAAGGATTTTTTTGCGAATTCGGAAATAACATTTCCGAAGAAAAATTATCCTGTTTTTCTGTTTCTTGCGGTTTACTGGATTCATTTCATCATTCTTTCGCGTTCATGAAAAAATATATATATATATATATATATATATATATATATATATATATATATATATATATATATATATATATATATATATATATATATATATAACAAAATACTCCTTAAGATGCAAAAATGATGGCCACCGTGAATAAAAGGAAACTGTGCCCAAAAGTTCATTTCACGGACAAGGTTGTTTGACCTGTTTTATGACTTCCAAGTGCCCCATGAACCCCGTACACGGACTCCACCAGGTTTTATTTAAAAGTAATCGGGCAAAAACAAACGCACCATGTATGTCTTATTATTTTAAAAGTTTCTAAAGAATGTGGTAAAGTAAGAGCTAGTGAAAAAAATGTGCTTGGGCCATCAGCGTCTAGGGGAGGGGGGCTCACAATCCTGGAGACATCCCCTTGTAGTCCCCTGTGAGAACAATAAACCTTTGTTTGATTACACAAATTTCGTTTTTCTTTCTAGCACCGCTGAATCCTGTCTTTGAAGGCAAGCATTAATCCTCGTGTTTAAGCGGTGACCGAAGACCGGGTCTGGTAAAGTTAACAGGGCTTTGGAAAAGTAAACAAGCCGAGAAATTGGTGTCGCGAGCGGAAGACTTTCACGTGTAGTCTTCGGTTCGCATTTCAACTGCGTTACAGCTGTGTTGATAGATTCGCGCTCAGTTTTTCTCCACAGCTCGTGTTGAGTGGGTGATTTCTCGCCCATCTGTCTTTTACAGTTTTTCACTTTGATATACATCGTCGGTATCGCAAAATAATCGTTGCCAGTCTAATTCCACAAGTTTGAGATCCAAATCCGTTGTTCATCCTCTAAAATAAATGCAATTGAGTTGCGCACCTCCTAATATGGGAATTGTGGAGAACAAGGAGTGTGCGTCTGCATCAGAGTGAATATTTTTTCAAAGTTTGCCTTCCTTTCTTCCGTTATTATCGTGTTTGGAACTGATATTTACATGTCGCGGCTACCTCCATGTATTCCTACTGCCCCAGGTTAAACCATTATGCAGGTGACAGGAGATGACTATGGTGAGTGGATTCCTACTTCACTTGTTGAGTTTCACTTTATCTGCGTAACTGCAATGAGCATATGCGAGCGAGGCGGTTTTTGACAGGTGTGCTCACGAAGTACTATGGCCTGTTTTTTTTATACTCTTGATTGAATACAGGTTTTATAAAATTTATCACAGCATTCGTTTGCAATCCTATAAAATTGTACATCTGTCAGGCAGGCCCCCAGTTTGGAAAAAAATAAATAAAATTTTAGTTTCTCTCTAAGCCCTCCCCTTCGACATCATGATCTCTTCTTGTGGCGATTGGGCTACAAGACTTTGGCTTCTATCCGGTTGCATTTCTCAAAGAACTTTTTAAAAAGTGGCGAAGCTGAAAGAAGTGCAATGTGTATAGCTAAATATAAATAGCCACACGAGTTAGTTGCGGGTTCAAATCTCGATTTTCCATCTATGTCGAGGCTCGCGCCTTTATCGAACTCGTACGAGAACGTAGGTGTTACCCAGGATCAGTGTTGTAAAAAGTATCCTTCTTTGATACTTAAGTAAAAGTATTGTCACCCTGACAATTTTACTCAAAGTAAAAGTAATACTAGAGTAGTGGAAGTAAAAAGTTGCAGCAAATTAAAGTACCAATCACCTTAGTCACTATTCAGTATACTGTACAGTAAACCCCTTTTATACCCGCTGCACTGACCCTTATATATTGGAATTCAGTTAAACTGAACTTAACAATGAAGCTGTAAATATCCCTCTTATTGATCAGAAAGTCTAGTTTAAATGAAAAGTAAAATTAACTCTACAAAATTACTCAGTTTAACAGAATTCCAGAAATTATAACCGGATTATATTATGGTAGAGAACCTGACATAAGCCTTAAAAAGTTAAAATTGATCTAAGCTAACCCCCAATTGAAAAATTACTTACAAAACAAATAATGGGAACACATTATGGATCATATAAAAGTTTTAATGCACAATAAGATATACCTATTCAAATATTTACCGGTACAAGAAAAGGATAAGCTAACGATAAATAAATAGCCTATACGTTTTCCTCTCCAGCATGTCGGTATCTTTACCAAATAGCCTATACACTACATAGTTAAAAGCACGAATACTCTCCTCAATGTGTTTCTTCAAATTTGAAGGCGAATTGATGTATGCGGTCACCTCGGCAATTTTCGGTAAACACAACAAACCTTGCAGTTTCACCGAGTTTCGCACATTCTTCTTTACTTGAAAAATGATTCCAAGTATGGCCATGGGTGGAAATCGCCACTATTTTTATTTTAAATGATAGGAATAGAACTCATGATGGTCCAGTAATGGCGCGGCAGCACGCTAGGAGTCTAGGTCAATGAAGAATAATCTAATAAACTGACGCCCTCTCTCAGGCGGGAGAGACGAACGAATTGTCTATCGGGTATGAAAGGATGCATTTGATTGGTCCAAACATGAACAAGTTTTTATGATTGGTTCAAACCTTGTGATTGGTCTTGTCTGCCTTTTGCTTATACGTCTATGATTGGCCAAAATTAACAGAAGTAACATACTTCTACGCTTTCCAAATGTAATGAAGTAAAATTAACAAGAAAAAATATGCAAGTAGAAGTCAAAGTACTCAACTGAGTGAGTACTTTTTAGGAAGTAAAAAGTATATCAAAGTTACTTAGGTGTAGTATCTAAGTAATTGTACTTCGTTACTTCACAACTCTGCCCTGGATACCTTCGAATTAAATTATACCCACCAGCAGAGCGTGGAGGTGTAAAAGACCTGGCCATTGATTGGGCCGGTTTCCTCGGATCTCTTAAAAGGTTTCAGGTTTCGTTTTTGTCCACTGTGGTTCGGGGTAACGCCCGCACTTCTCATAGGTAATAGATTTTTTAAAAAAATAATCTGTATCAAAAGAAATTGTTGACGAGAGTTTCTAATCTTTTTCATTACCTATCTTGTTTAAGTGTGGAATGAAAGTGGCCGCAAAGTCTTTTTCAATATGCACCTTCCATAAAGATAACACTTTCTGTCACTCTTATTTTCGTTTTTACTCGCGAATCCGCAATTCCTCATTAAATCTTGCAATCGTGGTTTGATTACTCACAAAAAGAGAAACTTGGCGCTCGTTTGTTAATGAAAATGTTCTTTTAAAAAGTCATTTGTGTTCTCCAGATTAATGATGGATTAATTATTGAACGGTATGATTGTCGAGATTCACTAGTCTGGCGATTTGAGTATACATACGAGTACTCATGGGCATATACATATACGCCAGCATATAAGTGGTGTGTAGCAAAGGCACCAACTCCAACTGAAACCTGGAGGAAAGGCACGCCCTCCCGGCCCAATGCCTACAGGAGAACTTGCATTAATATATCTTCCACTATTGTCACTGCGCCTAACGAATACTTTCTTTACAGATCTCTGCTTACTAACTTTACGTGGCATGCCTCGTCTTTGCGCTTTAAATTTTAAGAGAGAAAAAAAAACCCTCGCACGCGCCCCATCGTAAACTGCGATTTGGTAAGCGTCAGTTGAAATAGCGTCAATTGCTGGACTAAAAATCCGCCCGCTTCCAATACTCGCCTTTCATTCCAACTCAACCGGAGCAATGTAAAGACGGGCCTTGTTGACGCCATAAATTCGGCAACAATTCTCGCAATGTTGCATTAAGGACGTGGGCGTAGACCTGCGTTTCTCACGGAGGCTTGCTTTTTTAGTTTGTAGCACTTATTGTTTTGGATACATAAATCCCTTAAAGGACTCACTCGCCTTTGTTGCGGTAGAATAGAGTTCGGGACAGTCGCTTGCTTGCCCGGCCTTTGTGGGTTAAAGTAGTCTCCTTAGATACTCTGTTATATATCTTTCCCACATCTTCATTTTTCCTGAGAACCAGTTTCTTTACGAGCCATAGTTTCAGCTGTCGTTTCGCCTCTGTCGGCACATATTCCTTTTCAATCATTGACGAGATCTTATTAGACAATGAACTTCACATATAGATAAGAATGACTAGCAAATGCGAGGGTACCAAGAACGCAGGAATCTAGCCACCTATCTCAGCGTGTGCGTCTTGATTTAGCTAAACAATTTTATTTATATTTCGTTAGTTGTTATTTCACGATTCATTTGTGTGATTATGCTTTATCTAGGTACAACTTTATTTTCCGCCCCTTACTTCAGTGTCTGTATGTTTACTCTGTACCAAAAGCCAAGGAATACCGAGTAATTGTAAACCCTCATTACGTTGATAGCGAATTGATGATTAAGATACGACTCGTGTTAAATTCGCAAATCAAGTTTCTAAAGTAGTGAGGGGGCTTTGATTTCGTATGAACAGTTTATTTCACTCCCTTTCTTCAATGTTCATGTGCTCAGTTGGCTCCCACTCCAGGACTGTGCAGTTAGTCCAGTTTGATTTTCTTTGATCATCTGTGATCAGCACTGTTACACCTCTCACGCTAGCCTTTCCCCGACGCAAAGGCGTGCTTTATTGCTAATCTTTTGCATTTTTTCCATGCTTGTTTTTGCTTTGCTTTCATTTGTTTTTTAGTGTGCTCACACTTTATTATGCACATTTTTTTATCTCAATTGAAGAGCATTATTAACTAGTTCGTCAGTTTAACGCGGTACAACCAAAATAATTTAGTTTCGGTTCAAGAATAAGAACACAATGTTTAGTTTATTTGAATTCCTCTACTCGGGAGGAACACACTGTCCATGCCAACGAAGGCTTTGCCGCCCCATATTAAAGTAGATAATCACTGAGGAATGAAGATCTAACCTAAACGATATGTCGGTACTCCGTAAACAGAAAAAAAAAACAACTTGGAGAGAAGATCTTCGACCAGGCGAAAGGTGTTGGTGGAGCGGGCGGGGAATTAACGTTCTGAATAGATCGACAAGTTCGTAGGGGAAGGGGTCCTATTTTGCCTCAAAAAGAGGGGAATGTGAAACAATTTTAATCTCGGTGCGTCGTGATAATTGCCAGATAGTATTAACAACAATGGCCCTTTGTCGACTGAAAGAAAAGTGCATTTAACTTTTGGTCCATAATCTCTTCACGCAGCTTCTACAAAGGGTTACTGAATTGGAAGAGATTCTACTAATTTGGAGTTGTTTCTAAGAGTGAAAGACACTCGTTCTTTCCACATAAACCGTCATACACTAATTTGCGAACAGTAATTCTATTTTCGTTATTTTTCTCTCCCTAGCGCCCACCTCCTAAATATATTCTCCCCTGACTAATCCGTATAATATTTATATGTAGAGAGCTGGAGAGCAAGTTAAATTTTAGCATATTTTGCGAGTATATGTGTTTATATACATATTTTCTGAAGGAGATTCGCTCGTTTCCTTCCTTGTTTTTATTAGGGATGAGCGGATATGGATCAACTGGTAACTACTACAAGATAACAGGAAAAGGTATTCCCGGTTCCGTGGCATAGCATAATTACAGATCAATACGGAACAAGATAGCACTGTTCCCGTATTTATTTTGTAGGTCGCCGAACCAGTTTCACTGGCCCATCTGCTGCGATCAGAATACCAAAATATTTACCCCCCCCCCCCTCCTCAACTGCAACCTCCTGAAAACTTACCATTTCATCATCCCCCACCTCTTTATTGATGGTCTCAGACCCACTTTCAAATTAAGTTTGATCTGTATTTAGGCAATCCGACGGAACCCCGGCTATTTCTTTCCTATGCCACCCTGTATTTCCATTCATCTTTGCCGCCTAAAATAAGTACATAATGGGAAATTTGGATTTAAAAATTCCTTTTCCCTCTCCCTCCACGAGAGGGGAAGGTGAGTGCTGAGGTAAAAAAGGGGTTAAGATTTGCTGACACTTTTTAACTTGTTTGCGAAGTCGAATCGTTATAGTTAGAGACAAGCGACACATCGTGGTTCGGATTCCACGTTAAGCTGTAGGTCCCATGACTAACTAAGTCCACTTTTGTCTCCTACTATTTTCCTCGCTGTCCTATCCTAAAAACCTTCTTCTTCCTCTCCCTCTCACTCCTAACCGCCGTACTCACAGTGCTTGGAGCCTACTTTGGCTCTAGACAGTGTGACTATGAGGATCTATAAAGGAGTACCGGGCCTACCCCCCACTCCCTCCTTGGCCGCGCCAAGGGGGGCGGAGGGAGGGTCGGAAGAGCTGTTCTTTGTCTCCCACCTCTCTTTTCATTTCATTTCATCCAAGATTCATTCATTACTCTCATCCCTTCCATCCTTCGCCCCTGTATTGCCACTGAGATTTCGCTAAAATGGGATTTTTCGCAGAAACACTTTTCCTAATCTGGTTGATAATGGTTTGGGATGATTTATAAATATCCGTCTATCTTTTATCTTTTCTGTATTTGTTAATGAATCGAGAAAACGAGAAATACTCGTAGGTTATTAGAATACAATGCAATGAATATGGTACATTTAGAATGCAATAGTATCATGATTCTCAACTCAAAAATCCATCTTCTTCCTAAACCCTGCCTATAAACTGACCACGGCAAGATTCTTGTATCCCTTTCCTTCCCATTTCTCTTTTTACAATGAAGATTAGCTATAATTAGGCAATTTTCTAATAACTCCTTCCACATATTAAAAAGTGAAATCTGTATTAAAGGTTTCGCATTATCCGAGCTTACTTCATCCATCTATTGCACGTGTTAACAGTTGCTCTGTTCAATTCAGTCAAATTTAGATCGGCGGGGGGGGGGGGGTAGAGTGAAGGGAACATAACATGGTTGGTTGATTTCTCTTGTAGGAATATATCAAATGGCCTCGAGTTATTTGTTCAGCATAAATGCCTTACTTCCTTCCTGTCTCTACATGCGCTTGGCATGGGGATATTCTCTACATTTGGGCGTCGTGAAATAAAATGCCCCCCGCCCCTCTCTCTTACACTGTTTGTTCCATGCTTATGACAAGGATCTATGTAAGAAGGGAAGAAGTCATTTGTCATCAATGGTCGTTCATTTACTCGGTTTATCTTGTGGTATGTGAGTTTCCTTGTGGGCGGCTTCTTTTACTCACAGCTATAGGCCTAGCAAACGTTTCCTATAAGAATAGTAACCAATCCTCATTCCCTAAGAGAAGATGAGCGCCTTAAGAAAAATAATAATCCCCTAACATCACCGGAATACTGAATTAACTGGCTTGTATAATCAGAGCGGAAAGTTTGAAAGATAAGAGCAGGTGTTTTTACCTACAATCAAGAGGCTGAGTGGTCGTTGGTGTTACCGGTGCCTTGAACACCTGAATCGACAACATGGCCGTAATTAACAATATTCCCTCTCCAGGTAGTAGTTAGAATCGAGTTTGGCCGCTGTCATTATCGGTTGGCTGTTGAATCCGATTTTGTGGCAAAATAAGGTCGGATCTTATCAAGATTTTTATTTTTCCATGTCTAAATAATCATTAGGAGCGGGAATGAAGGAACCCCTTGCTGGGGGTTTCTAAGGAAGCGGTATGAGGAAAGGGAAAATGGGTGGTACCAACAAACTCGTTCTCAGGACTTGGTCGAAAGAGAGAGGGTAAATGTATGCTTTGATAGTTGTTTTTTTCCCCGCCTCATTTCACTGGTAAGTAATGAGACTGCCTTGACTCATTTCTTTTAACTGTGTAAATGCTGGTTCAATCACACAAGGTGGTTGAATCCTTACTATTCTTGTACGTAATAACTTATCAGAATTGATGATAATCATACAATTCTGAAACCAGAATTGGTTTGAAGAATTAAATCAAAACACCAGATTTCGAGGATCTCCAGCGATCGTCAAAATACAATTTGGAATGAAAGTACTCTGAATGAAATTGCTTATTTCGGAGCTCATTTTTTCATATTCCTGCACTTTTTTTCAAGTTCTTTTATCTTTAACTTTCTCTCATTTTTATAATAGCTAGTTTTATATGCGGGGCCCTGTAAAAAATTCAATTTATTTCGGAAAGTGAATGTTTGAGTTGTAGATTAATTACGTTCTTGTAAAAAAAAAAAGGCCTAAAAATCATTTTAGGATTATACTAATAGACAAACCATTGTTACTCCAAACCACCTAATCTTACCGTTTAATCAGTTGTTGGTAGCATCCGCCTTTCTAAACAATTAAATATTATATATTAGTTCACTCTGGACAGATGGTAAAGAACTCGAGAAAAAAACTGCATCAATCCAATGCCCGCCTTTCCAGTGAGCAAAGTCCTTTATCTATGCATATGTGCTATAATCATGTTATTAACTGGAACAGTGACAAATTACTCTTCTTGTCTTGTACTCTTATGTATCTAGAGACATTCTTGATTGTGTCTGTATACACTACCTCCTAAGTTTTAATATGAATACAGATTTGTTTACCCTTCACGCTTTTATTATTACCTTGATCTAATCCCTCAAAGAGTAAGATTTTCTAGTAATAAACCGTCTCGGACCGGTTTTTTTTCTCTGAGATGTATCGGTTCTTCTGTTAGTTCCTTCCGCCGTAGTGGGGTAGCCTTTTAAATTTGGTAACCGGAAGAGCTGCGCATCCTTCAGGCCCGTGTGCCAATTAGGGAGGCCCTGTCACTGGGTTGACGTGAACTGTCTGACGGGGCCTGGGAAATTTGTTGGGGCGCTTACCCCTCGCTCCCTCCTGGTGCTACTTTATCTTTATTTTTTTCCACTTTCCCCCAGTCTTTTGTTTATCCGCACATTGTATCATGAAGAACTGTTCTTCCCTGGACAGAGTTCAGTTCGCTAGACATGGTGCCTGGGTGGACTGTACTCCATCCCGGGGTCACATAGCGCCAGGGTATGAGGATAAAGGTAATCACTCATACTACCCGTTAGTGAACCCGCCTATCTCTACTCCTCTTTATTACATACCAGCCTACCCACTTCCAAACTTTCTCTTCTATCCACAGCGGTTCTGGCTGTTGGGCCTACTTTCCTCCTCTTATGGGTCCTTGGTCGAGTGGCAGTGTATTCCATGAGGTAACTACCGGCCGCGAGGACCGAAAGCACGGGGGGCGGGGGTTGTTGGTCGTCGACTCTACTCAATTTACGGGACATGGTGGCTACGTCGGCACCATCCTTTATGCTTAAAGCTAGAGGACAATTTCGCCTGAATGGCGGGTCTCGTTGTCAAGGCCCATCATAGCTCCTACGCTTGGGGCGATTATGTGTAGATAATCACATTCGGGAACTTTCTGATTTAATTGAGACTTTTCTCTTGACCTCCCAAGACATTGGTTGGGTATAGTGTCTACTTTACATGCATTTTGTTGTTGTTTTTTCGACTATCGTAGCTACAACAGAGAATAGTGGGCGAGAGAGGATGCATGTAGATCCGCCTCTCAATGCGGCCTCTCCCTCCCTAGGTATTGCAGAGGACGAAGGAAAAGGAGACACCCTTTGGACCGGTGGAGGGGCTCCCCTCTCACTATCTTCATGCGGCAAAGTGCCTTCCTCTTTGCCATCTATCGTGAGCTTCGTGAAAAAAGTGCTTTATGTGAGGGAGCTGTTGACTACTCCTTAGAAGACGTAACCTTAAGTCTGGCCGACCAGGGGATAGTCAAGGTCGAACGTGTGATGAGAAAAAAGGGAAGGGTTTCGAGACCCACCCTTACACTCTTCCTCACGTTCGACCGTGACAGGCTCCTTGAGTCGTTGCGTGCCAGTTGGTATCGCTAGCACGTGAAGGCATTTGTGCCACTGCCGCGGAGGTGCTACTAATGCCACTGCTTCGGCCATACGATTTGCTCGTGTAGCCGTACAAAGTCGAGGTTACTCGGTCTGTGTAAGTTCGAAAGCCATACACCCAATAAGGCCTTACCGTGTATTGCTAAGTGGTTCAATTGCGGAGAGCCGCGCCCTGCTTCTTCGAAGCAGTCCTGCTTATTTCCTGGAGAAGGAAATCATAGCCGTTCAAGAAGGATGTGGATCATCTCTCATTCTGCGAGGGAAATGGCATGGTCCTGGCCTCCCCAGCACTACCTGGGAATTCTTATGTTTCGATGCGGAGGGAGGAAAAGACTCATAACGAGCCCAACCTCCTCGGATAAGTCCTCAAAGGCGACAGCGCCGGGAGTTCTACCCCCGGGGAGAATACGGACATTCCCGTAAGTGCCCTCTCTTTGAAGATGGCCCCTGCATCTCCTCCAATCAGGCATGTAGCCACGCGCTAGCCCGGTACCTCCCCCAATCGCCAACGGCTCTCACTGCATCCGCATCTGATCTCGACGGTGCCTATGCCGCATTTGAAGTTTAGGCCTCAGAAACTCCTTCGAGAGCTCGGTGTAGGTCTCGGGCCAGTGGCGCCTCTGGTTCTGCCCAGGTTTACCACCTTTGACTATTTCTTACCACGCCTCTGCTGCCAAAACTTCCACAGCACCGGGTGTATTGCGTTCGGCTTCTTTGGAACACACCGTGCCATGCTGGATCCTCCGTGACACTATACACAGATAGCTCAAGTCTCAGTAAGGGAGCGGCTTCCACACCGTATCCCCTTTGTTTGAAGTAAGCGGGGCTCTAGCCGGCGCTGCGTCCGTCTTCAGGGCCGTGTGCTTCCAATAAACCGCTCAGTACGGAATATAAGTGCCGTTCTCGGTTCGGAGGCCGGATTTTGATCTTTAGTGCCACAAACTGCCCTGAGTACTCTCGTGGCTTTGGAATCTCCATACCCCCTGGTTCGCAGTATCTGTGACGTCACGCTTGCCGCGAGCCAGGTGGTTGTCGAGATTATCTTGTAAGTAATTGCAGAGAATGGAGGCACTGAGCGACCAGCCAACGTTTCACTCTTTCTCACACCGACTACATGTCAGGGATCAGGGTATCCCTCCTGGCTGCTTGGCAAAGAAGATGGGAGAAGGTCGAAGGGAACCTAAAGTTTCGTGTCGTTGCGCCGCTGCTATTACCATTGACCTACCCCCAATGCCGTGACGAGTTCAAGTCGTTTATGTCCTCTTCGAAGTTGACATACCCGCGGAATATGCCCCCGAATGTTGGGTATATTTTTCTTGAATGTCCCAGTCTAGGTTATCTTCGCGCACGTTAGTTGAGGTAGCTACCGATTGTCCATCGTACTTGGGACGAGTTAGTGCACACAGACTTGTGGACTATTGGACTTTTGTAGAAGGCTGGATTCCATTGTTTTATGCGGCACTAACAAATAGAGATTGAAAGGAAGATGGAGCTTTGGAGAGGAGAAGAGGTTGAAAATCAGTAGGAGAAAAACGGAGTATCTGAGTTTCTTGGATGACACCCAGAGAGAGCTTAGAATGCGGGAGGAAATCTTGAAAAAGAGAGGAATTTTAAATATTTGGGATCCACCCTAACAAGTAATGGAGATTTGGACGCTGAGAAGGCCCATAGGATCAAAGCGGGGTGGAATAATTGGAAGAAGACATCTGGAATACTATGTGACAAAATGATTCACACAAGGACAAAGAGGAAAGTGTATAAGACAGTGGTTAGCCCAGCACTGTTATACGGAGTGGAAACGTGGGCAAGAGAGGAAGCTGGAAGTCGCTGAGGTGGACTAGTGGAGGGACTAGGATGGAAAAGATCCGGAATGAACGAATAATAGGAACAATTAAAGTGACAGACATTTCTAAGAAAATACAGTGGTATGGGCACGTGATGAAACGAGATAATGAGTAGGAAAGAGAGTGATGCAGATGGAGGTAGGGGGAAATCGTAACTGTGGGAGGCCGAAAAGACGTTGGATGCAAAATATTAGGGAAGGCCTGGAAAGGAAGGGACTCGCAAGAGAAGACGCGCGGAACCGGAAAGAGTGGCGAAGGCTCGTCAGAAACGCCGACTCCACGTAAGAGTGGGTAAAGGTGACGAGAAAGGTGGTGTTGGTCGAATAATCCTTCGCCGGAGCGTGCTTCCTTCTTGATTTTTGCCTTTTGTTTTGCTTTTTTCTGTTTTTGATTTGTTCTGCTTTTTGATTTCCTCTTCACTTTTTTTTAATCTAGCCTAGCATTAGATTATAGATGATTACGGCAACCACAGTACAAATGAGGCTGTCGCCAGATTATCGCTGAAAAGAAAATAGTTCCTTCTTTGTTTAATAAAAGGCGAAAACACTCGGAATCTGTTTTTATTTTCTGTGTAATCTGCATCATTGTCCCATTCGATGAAAGCGAGCTTCTTAACACCCCTTGCGGGTGAGTAAAAGTCTAGGTAAAGAAAAGAAAGGTGGGGGAGGGGGCAGTAGAAGGCGAAAAGGATTAGAAGAATGCAGACATGTTAAAACCTATCACCCTATCCGGAGCCAAGGGGGAAGGGGGGAACCGATCGCCAGCCAAGAAAATGGTTGGGAAGAAAATAGCGAAAAAAAGGCTAAAATGGAAATGCTTAGAATGAAGTTACCTAGTCTCAATCTAGTTTGGGAGCCTGGCGGCACTGGGGCCCGGAGGGCATGCCCCTCCAAAGTACGAGGTGCAACGGTACACGGTGGACCTCCTTGCCGAGAGTCGAATAAAAAGAACTGCAACGCAAGTTCGTCACTTATGGGTTGTGGGGATCTAAAGACCTGAACCACTTTGTAGTGGTTATGGCGGGTGTTCGGATTTCACCAAAGTAGTTGCATTAATTAGCGACTCCGCGCGTTGTTCTGCCACGTTTTCGTGCGGTTGTAAGTAGAGATGTAAACAGGAATAGATTCGCCAAATGTCTATAGTAGACGCTCATGAACACATCCCGAGAGGGGGGTGAGTGGATGCCATCAATAGCCGTTGTGGGGAGGGCGAGTGGGCGCTTTCACTCTCGACCTGAGCCTTTGGGGAGTACAGGGTCGAAGGAGCGGCGTGGCCGTTACCCCTGTCCGAATTGCCTTCGAAGGCGTTGGCTAATTCGCATTTCGAGGAAACGCAGCTTGGGACCTTTGGGTCCGTTTCTCCTTAAATTATCATCTTGCGCGGCACCACCTTTTTTTCTGAGTGTTGGGTGGGGTCATGGGCGAGTTCATCAGTCCTTGTGAGTGTCGGCCATTCGGTTCAGACTTGCTGGGAAGGGGTGGGTGGGGGACGCGCCTCCGTCATTCAACCCGCTTTGAAGGGAGGAGTGTGTGCGAGTTTCGATTGGCGATCGATTCTGGCGACTGGCACGTGCGTCACACGCCCCTCTTATCCTTTCAGCCACTCACCCGTTGCGGAAACTGTGTTCGCAAGAGCGACTATGAGACTACCGAGAACCTTCCGTAACTTCATCGTAACGCTTTCTCTCTAGGTCATAGGGTCAGAGCAACCCCTCCAATCCCCTGCAAACAGATTTTTTTTACCTAAAGCGAAAACCAACGGAGGCATCACCCGCAGGAAGTCTAAGAAGACATCGTAAAGAAAGTGAAACTGTGTAGATAATATATAGCCGCAGATCTTCCGCCGCGGGCACTGGGGCAGGGAGGACAAGCAAACCATCCACCTGTCAGCGGCAGTATGGCCCTGCGGCAACCGTAGTCTGTGGTCCATGAATAAAAGGCTGTTATCGCCACCCGGTAGTTCTTTTGTTGACCTGATAGGGCGAGGGGAATCCGACTGGACATTATTTTTCATCCTATGTTGTTATCCATTTCGGTGCGTGTGATGCCACACATTCGGTTTCACTCCTGGTTCTGATAAGGTTAATGAATGGATCCCACCCGCTTGAAGAGAGGAAACCACCCTTCCTTCCCTTGATTGACGCTTGCACTCGCACCAATGCGTTGTGACGTCTAGCGAAAGGGGTTTCGTCGACAGACGTTTCATCACTTCGTTGCAGCGTCGCTAAAACCGAATGTGAGGTGAGGGTTTGGGTATTCTTCCTTCCGCACTCAGACTTATGATGAGCGAGTTTGATTTATTGTTCTGTAAGAAAATATTATTACATAAAGAATGTAGAACAGTGTTACTAAAACATTTATATCGCACAATACAACGAGGGGCACAGGTCTTCGCGATAAATAAATTTGCTTCTCGGCTTACGGAATTGCAAGTTGATGAAAAGTGAACATGCTTCCCCTGACATTCACTTACCATCTGTGCCCGTTCTCTCTTTAGTTTGCGGCCCTTCACCATGATGACAACTCGTATGGATAGATATTATGTATTGTCTTATTCTTAAGAATCAAAACTAGCCACCTACCTAACCGCCCAATCAAAATCTACCTCCAAAATAAGCTACTAATGATGCGAATTGTTGGTTTATTCGGTCAAAGAATCATCTCTCCCGGGCATAGACTTTGTCTCCGAGTGGGAAGAAAAGTATAAAAAAGGCACGTTGAAGACTCTTCAAAAGCAAGACTTCCTCTAGTTAAGCAGATTAGCTTCATTTCCTTGCAATTATGGGGAAAATGGAGAAGACGGCCGCTCCAACACTATTGTCTATGCGATTCATATTGCAATTGAAGCCATGGTGCTATTAATGGTTAAATTACCTTGTTTTTTTTTATTTGAAAGTATCTGAGTTGGATGACTGTCGGTGATCCTTAAGATTTTTAAGTGTGTCCTTCTTCCCCCCTTTCCAGAGTAGGGCGTTTCTCATTGTTTCTTATCTTCATTTTTATCGTCCATACTGGTTGCTAGTGTTGTGAAATCACCAAGAGGGTTTTCTTTCCTCGAAATTTTAAGCGCAAATAGAAACGAGGCCGAGCAGAAATTATGTAGACGAAGTGAAAATAGTGGAAGATATATATATAAAAATGTCTTCATGCAGGGATTAGAGCCGGTAGGGTGCACAATTAGGGCCCTGTAGCCGAGAAGGCGCAACACCATCCACCACTTTACGAGAGCATCGCAATTAGGCTGGGGGGGGGGCTGTCTTCGTTGCGAAAAGGTTGGGGAGACTTCTGCGTCCTTCCGCTCAGCAACATAACCAAATAGGTTGGGTCTATCCGGGCTCTATCGTCCACGCATTTCCACTTTAACCATCTTCTTTACTAACCAATTTTCAAAAACTTTGACCCACCCCGTGCGCTCCTGCGGTACAGCTGGCGGCACAAAGGGTTCACATCGAGCCTTGGCTAAAACTAACCCACCCTCCCCCCGCCTGGCCGTTTCCCGTAAAACTAAACGGCCGCTCGCCTCGACAGAGTCGTTAGACTCGCATGAGGGAAACCCCCGAAGTTGGTCATAAGGCCATTTCAGGGACGCATAAAGGTGTCACCCGAAAGGAACACATCCAGGGGTGGACGAATGGCAACTGTGATCACTTTTCGCAAACAGTGCGACTCTCGCAAGTTCCCCTCCACTTCGATTGCTGTGTTCAGACTGTAAAATACTAAAATACTGTCTGCGATGCCTAGCTTCGTAGACAACACTACGTCACGATATTTTTCGATTTGTCGATCTCATATGATACCGCATGCCGATTCGCTACTATGGAGACTCTCCGCACTACATATTAATATCAGGGGACACGTCCTTTTCCTTATTTCGGAATTTCTGCGTGAGCGTCGATTCCACATACACGCGAGGGCAGCCCTCTCCAGCCCAATGAAACAGGAAGACGACGTTTGGCTGGGAAGTTTCCTCACTGTCACACGCAATGATCTGATCATAAACGGTATCATGTCGGTGCTGCCGGTAGATGTCTCGCTACCCTCTACGTGGACGACCTTTCAATCTTTTTGGTGCGGCCCAGAGGCCAACTAGAGCGTCGACTCCAACTGGCACTCGCTATGCCGATGTGCACAGGTTTTCCTTGTCTAAAATTCAGTTGGTGCACACCTACCGATATCCACGGCTCCATACCGACCATAACTTGTTCCTAGACGGAGTTCGCTTAGAGATAATAGATTCGCATTATTTCCTGTCTTTTTTTCGACCTACACCTCACTTGGAAGGCTCATATTCGCAGCTTTAGGGTCTCTTGTACCCGCGTAATGGACCCTCTACGCTCTGACATTCAGCACTTGAGGTGCTGATAAGGCTATTGCCTTCTCTAGCGAGCCTTTGTTCTTTCGAAGCTCGGGTGCGAATTTTATGCATCCGCAGCCGAGCGTGTATTGCGGAAGATGGACTGGATCCACCACACCAGTATCCGCCTGGCGACCGGTGCCTTCTGCATTAAGAGTCTAGTTGTCGATGTCGATACGCTTATAATCGCGAACTCGGATTCTCCTTCAGTTGCCAATGGCTCTCAGCGTATCCGCGGCCGATCTCAACGGTGCCTACGTCGCCGAGAGACGCCAGTCATACCCTAAGTCCTGGGATTTAGGGCTAGGATAATCCTTCGAAAACTAGTAGCTCTCGGGCCGGCGGCGCCTCTTATTCTGCCCAAGACCCCACACTGTAGGGTAACGCCTTTGTCCCCACTCTTCTGCTCCTAAGTTTCCACAGCGCCGGGTGTATTCACCATTTTGGAGCACACTTCGTGTCACACTGTTTCCGTGCCAGTTTATACTGATGGCTCCAAATCCCAGGAGAGGCTCGGTTTCCATTCCGTATCCCCTCTGTTTGAAGTAATTAAGTCTCTACCAGGCGCTTTGTCTGTCTTCACGGCAGATTTGGTTGTACTACATCGCTCGGTACTTACGATAACGCGTCGTTCCTGGTTCGGAGAACGGATTCTGATCTATTGCGACTCACAAAGCGCTCAGAATGGTATTTTGGCTTTGGAATCTCCGCACCCCCTGTTTCGCAGTATCCGTCACGTTACGGTTTTTGCAAGCCGGGCGGATCTCAAGATTATCTTCTGCTGGGTTCCTGGACATGTAGGAATTGCGGGGAATGCCCACGCCGATGAGGGAGCCAAAGAGTCCGCGAGAACTGGGCCTCCAGACCAGCGTTTCGCTCTTCCTCACACGGATTACATGTCTGGAATCTGGGCTGCTTGGCAAGTAGATGGGAGACTTCCAAAGGTAACTTGAAGTTACGTGCCATTGCGCCGTGACCGTTCCCATGGACCTACCTCCCAATGCTGCGACCGCTTTAGGTTGCTTTCTATCGTCTCCCAATTGGACACACTTGCGGGACAAACCGCCATTTGATGGAGCCGTCGCCTACACTGTATTGCGACCACTGCGTTGTGGCCCAGACTGTTCGGCACATTCTTGTTGAATGTGCCAGTCTGGGTGATCTTTGCACACGTTTTGTACTCGGGACGGGTTATTGTACAGACTTTTTGAAGTATGTTGGCCTTCATTTCATTCAACTATCTTTGTTTTATGTGGCGTGTTCCTGCGCCGGGGGTTGGCGGTCCTCCCTCCCACGCTCGAACGTGCTTCTTTGTTTGTTGTTTTTTTTTCGTTTTGGCTTGTTTGTTTTTGCGAATTTTAGAATTGCACAGTAATAGTCTAGATTTTTTTATTCTGGTGACTTATGCCCTTCAAGCCAGTCGCCAAATGGGTGAATTAAAAAAATCACGTTACTTCTTATTCTCTCAATTCCCCAGGTTCTTTCTTCTACTTGTTTTGGTGTGGACCTCGATCTACATTTTTTAACTGGTTAAAATATGCTTAAGCGCATTGTTGCAATTAGTTAAAAAATAGTTAATATTAATAGCTAAGCATTGGTTCTTGATATTTATACAGCAGGTGGACAATTAATGTATCGAGAAATTGACTCGCTGGTTTTCGACAGTGGTTACTGGAATTTTGAAGCACAGCTTGTTTCATTTCCTTCATCGACGCTGCCGGAGGAAAGCTCTTGTTGCTCCAGTACAAACCACAGATGTTCGACAATGTTTAGATCAAGCAATTGTGGAAGAAAGTGCATGTGTTCCACGTCACTACCACACACTCTGGACCAGTCTACACATTTTAGCGGTGTGCATTAATACATTATCATCTTGAGGATCCCTCCACTCTTGGTGAACAGCCGATGAACGGAAAAGTGGAAAAAGGCAAAATGCATTACCAGACTAATTTGTTAGAAATATTTTTTTAGAAGTTTTACTACCGCTCCTGACTCTTGTGGCCTTTTATTTCGCAGTGGAGACCTATAGTTTAACGTGGGATTCGAACCACAAGGATTTTCTTTAATTAAAATAAAACCAAACTATAGCAACTCCGGCATAACATTTGTAAAGAGATGTAATATAAAGTTAGATGAAGTGAAAATGTATTTCCGGAAGAATTTCCTGCGGGTATTGAGGCCGGAATGACTCGCAATCCGTCGACTTCAGTGTACTCGCCCATGGTATACCCTTCTCCCTTGCGGGGTACACGCGGGTCTGAAGGGTGTGCTATTACTTTAGTTTCAGGCGTACCAGAAGATCAACCGCGTCCACCCTCGCGGTTGAACCCCAAAGAGTATGCGATTTCTGTAAGGGGTTTAGCTCTTGCTTCTGCCAGGTCAGAGGTCCACGAAGGTCCGATGCACACATTAAATCCCAATGTCTACCTAAATATTGCCTAACTTTACCACTATACCTAACTTAAAGATTACAACTCTATCTTAGCTACCAAACTCTTTTCGCAGTCGTGTGTTTTCTGAACCACTTTTATTGATAGATAGGCTTAACCAGGCAATGGCTTCGCTACTAAGATTAAAATTTAAAATCTAAAAAAAAGCAGCCATGGTTAAATTTTTATAAATTTTCTGAACTTGGACAATTATAATAATTTTAAAAAGGAACTCTAAACTAAATCCCCCCCCCCCCTCCCTTTCAAAATATCACGTTGCTAAAATATAGTTATAAAAGAAGATATATAAAAATAAATTTTCTGAACTTCACCATTTGTAAGTTTGGGGGTTTTAAAAAATTCACAAAATTTCGATACTTATATTTATTTCTGAACTTCACCATTTTGTTTTTTGATATAAAAGAATTATTAGAAATAACTTTGATAAAAAAAACATAAGTCATAACCAAACTAAGATGAAATTATTATTCAAATACTCAAAAAAAATCCCCTTCTTAAATTATAGAGTTAGTGATGATGATAAGCCCTGTCACTAAAGTTCCGGCTTTTTATTTCGGATTTCTTGGGTTCGTGTGGAATTTCCCCTCGTTACTTTGCTGGCACTATTCACACACGCTAATATACTCTTAGATTAATTGGCAAACCACGTATTATTTATATATAAATCCTAATTATTTTATATGGGTATTTTCGATAATTATCGTTCATTTTCGCAGCCCTGTCGAGAAGTGCCGGAGTGAAAAGCAGAGAAATCATTCGTCCTTTCTCTTGTAATCAATTTGGATTAAAGGGTTCTTTTTTCCGGCAGCTGGGAGAACTGTGCTGCAGTTAAAATACCGATCAGTAATAAATCTGCTTCTGGCCAAATGGTAGGGTTGTTTAGAAACTATGTTTTGTTTGAGTGGGAAAGTTTGGAGGGAAAATAAAAGCTTTTGTGCAAGTTTCCATTTCATGAGGTCATGTATAAAGACGTGGGGAATTATTTGGTGAGTCGCTTCATGGAAGTACATTCCTAAACCATGACCCCCACCCCTTCTCTCTCTCTATCATACGAATATTTAGAGTAAATTTAGTTCAGGGGTGATTTATATTTTCATAGAAAAACTAAATCTAAATAATTTATCAGTCTGGCGACCAAAAATTTACCTAAAATCGTGAAAAGTTACCAATTGTTTTTAAAGTCGACCTAAGAAGGTAAAAAAAACCCTCCTAATCACAGCTATAAAAATAGTTAATAAAACATTTTAGAAAAACTTAACTAACCCTAATGCCTAATTGTTAGACCTTTTTTTATCTCAAATACCATCCCAATACACTACTTCCACGTTGAAACAAAAAATATCAATCGAAGACCACCTGAACATGAGAGGTGCACAATTTAGTGATGCTCCTCACAGCCTCTAGACTTCCTCTCTATTCTTACAGCCATTCCCTGAACCCTCCCAACCCCACCGAATCAGAATATTTTACCCACATAGTACGCCAAAACCAGAGGCAAAATCCCTATTCTAAAGCGCCCCCTCCCGAAGCCGTACTTGGTCGCCTAACCAGAGCTCTACTAGTCCGTCTGTGAGTAGGATACCACTCCTCCCTACATAAAAAGATTACCCCAACTTTCCCTGCAACCTGAGAGAGCTAAGAGGATATGGCAAGCCATTGGCGCCCGCTTGACCCCTGAATTCTTTCGTACACACTTAGAAATCGAAGTAGACCGACAAGTAAGACCATTCAAAAGTAGCCAGTTACAGTCTGACGATGATGTAACTCCGAAATACACTTGACAGAACTGACAAAAACATACAATGTAATGCCAGGTTCCTTTAGCAAATTAAAACTCAAATTAAAAACTATTTGCAAAACGCAAACCAAAAATCCAATTCACTTTTTTAAATTCATTTAAAAAATGATATTCATAAAACTTTTCAAAAACTCACAGCGGGAATAAAACCCCGCCAAAAATAAAGGCTTGAATGCCAAAAGATCAATAAGATCGAAAATAATAATTAAATTAACCACAATTAATTTAAATAAATAAACTATAAATTTATAGTTTATTAAATAATGAAAAAACAACCCCAAAACACACAAATCTAACACATTGACAGAGCTACCCTTTCACCAGGGATCTTTCTATTTTGTCTCCTACACATCATCTATTCTTTAAACTCACCCTTTAACCACTTTACTTTCTTACTATTCTCTCTCTAATTCTACCTACATTTCATCTCTTATTTTGTCCAATGTTCAATGTCCCTGCAACCTGAACACTAACCATCCCATCCATTCCTGTCGCACTTTCATGATCGCCGCTGCTTGGTCGCACTGAAAAGAACCCCGGTGGAACAAAGTAAATCCTACAGGGCTTGGAGCGGTGTCACTTTTTCACTTTTTTTTGTTGTTTAATTTAGAATTTAATATTTTTATTCATATTTTATGTGAATTTTGATACTTCTTTTTTATCTTTATAATTCGATTGAACAGAAATTATCTTATTTAATTACCTACGCTTTAGGGCCATATTTCGAAGGCAAATTAATTGAGGATATCTCCAATTCATTTTTTAGTATTTTATATGATGAGACAACAAATGCTGAAAACTTTAAAGAATTACAAATTTGTATAAGTTATTTTTGGTAAACTAAAGGGCAAATAGTCACAAGCCATTTGAAAACCCTTTTTTTTAGGGCATGCTCTTGCAGAAACTGTTGTTGAAAAAAATAAATATCACACTTAACAGTGCAAATTTAAAATATGAAAACATGTTGATATTAGGATCTGATGGTCCAAATGTTAATGAGTAAATTTTTAGAAATATGAATGAAATCATAAAACAGACACGCGGCAAGAGCTTACTTGATGTAGGAACATGCAATTTGCATGTGGTTAATAATGCCTTCAAAAAAGCTATTCAATCATTTGGTACTGATGGCCCATTCTGTCTACTATTATTGGAAGCATTACATAACTTTTTTGATGGTTGGTCAGGGCGATGGCAAGATTTTAAACAAATTCAAATTGAATTACAACTGCCCAATCTCAAGATCTTGAAACATGTGTCCAGTAGATGGCTATTTTTGGAAGCAGCAGCTATCAGATTTTTTTAGCAGTTTTCTGCCATACAAAGATATTTTTTTACATATATTTCAGAAAAAAAGAAACTAAGAACTTGATAGAGCAATTGTTATTATAAAGAAATTGCAAAATGTTTTAAAAAGCCAACAATTATAGCAGAGATGAAATTTATTGTAGGTGCATGTCCAATTTTTACTAAATTTAGTAAAAAATTTCAAGATCAAAGATGTAGCCCATTAATTCATCAACTGCATGATGAGTTAATGAATGTTGCCAATAAAATATCAAGCAGGATATTCAAAAGCTCTGCCCTTACTTCAGCAAATGGCTCTAAAGATATAAAAAAAAACTTATAAATGAATGGGAAACCAGTGCCTTACTTTCGAAACATCATGTGATTTGTGGTAGTGGTATTGAAAGTGAGTATAACAGCCTGACTGAAGAAAAAAGAAGACTTTTTAAAAAAAATTCCCAGGGTTTTTATAAAGAGGGTTTATTTTACCTACTGGATAAATCCCTATTAAATAGCAATTTTGTAAAACAGTTCAGATGCCTAAATCCTGTTAACATAAAAAATAACCATTGTTTGAGTGATATAAAGATTATTAGCAAACTTTACCCTCTGGATTTTGAGATAGTTCACCTTCAAGATGAGTGGAAACGTTTACAGGTTAGTGACGCCAATAATATTGACCAAGATATTTATGTCCACATTTTCTGGAATATGATTTTTAATTAAAAAAATAGCAGTGGTGAAATGAAATACCCACTCATTTCAAAATTTGTGAAGGCACCCCTTTCCCTTTCACATGGGAATTCAGATGTAGAAAGAGGTTTCTCCATTAGTCGCAATATTTTGGATGAAACTACTGCTTCAATGTCAGTTGAAATGCTTAATGCAAAACTCAGTATAAAATATGGACTAAAAACATATAGTAATAAACCTGAACTGGTGTCCATATATATATATATATATATATATATATATATATATATATATATATATATATATATGTACCACGGAAGGAAACTGAATAAAAAGCAGATTGGAGTTAGTACTTTCGTCTATTAGATATTTTCAAACTCAATGGTGAGAAAAAATAAGACACCCAGTATTTATACAAAGCATGTTTCCCTATGTGGGATTTTGTTGGCATTTATTGCTGTACTTACGTGCTACTTTGGGAGTTTCTCGTGTGTATATATATATATATATATATATGAAATTAATAACTCACAAAGTAGCATGTGAGGTGAGCAATGAATGCAATGTCCCGCAGGAAAAATGAAAAGGTGATCCCAAGTAATTTCAAACTTTATTCAGTTCATTCTCAAGGATAACTAGAAGAGAAAATAATATAATAAGGGTATATATAAGCTAGTAAAAGACAAAGGACCGCCTCTAAGACAAGAAATCACCAATGGGGAAGTAGGAGAGGGATGGGTAAATTCACATTAAGATTTAGCTCTAACAGGTAGCAAGGTCAATCCGAGAGGCAGAAAGGGTCAAGAACAGAGCCAAAAGGGCTAAAACAATTAACGGATAAAGCGATAGTCTAAAGAGAGAGATTAGGAGAGATATGAGAAGTAAGCAGATACATAGGGAAGAGGGGTAAGGAGAGAGGAAGAGAAATAAAATAATATTAATACAAAATCAATGCAATAATTTAATTGACAAGTAGGGTGCCCATAAAAATGAAAACTGCAAAAAAATTAGGGACATCTGTCAAAACTAATTTCTTTGATTTTTTTAATAACAGCATTAATTTTAAAAAGGCCAGGGGAAATGTTAGTTATTAATTTGGCTTATACATGAACATTCAACAAGGTTTCTTTTAATTGAGTCATTTAGAGCGAAAAATCAATTTTGCTGAATTCCAATTAATTGAGTAGTTATTTTCGGACATTGCACAAAAAAGGCATTATTATTTACAGCTCTCCTAACATTGTATTTATGTTGATTAATACGGACCGATAATTGCTTTCCAGTCTGTCCAAAATATTTACTTGGACAAACCGAACATTCGACTGAATAGACTCCCCCCCTCCAATATTATTACAATTATTGTGAACTAGAATGTTTTTTATACTTGACTCGTATTTGAAAGCAACTGAAATGTTAGTTTTTTTAAAAGACAGGGAAGGTCAATGAAACAAACAGAGAAGGGTAAACCAAAATGTTTTTAACATTAAAAGGGATAGCAGGAGCTCTATTATAGAAAGTCTCTTTTGCAGAGGAAAGACAGTTTAGAAGAAAGGGATAAGGGTAGCACAATTTATGGCCAATTTCAAAGATATTGGAGAATTCAGAATCTATATATTCAGTACTAACCTCGTAAAGTCCGTAAAAAACATAGAAGAAAAAACGGAACGTTTGACTTTGGGTCTATGCGAAGAGTAAAAATGAATAGAAGAGTGAATTAGTCAGGGTTGGCAAAAAAAAACAATTTTGAAAAAGCCCAATAAATCCTGGGTTTTATTGGTTTTTTTCACAAAACAAATGCTACAAGCATTTGAATAACATAGAAAAAGAATAGCTATCCCTATTTTTATATAATATTAATAATTAATTAGTTCAATAATTATATTATAGTAAGAAGAGATCACAGTCATAGATCATTGATCGAGAATTGTGGGCACCCATGATAGCCATAACCTGTAGAAGGAGAGATGAATTATGAGTCAGTATCAGAGAAATAATCTTGATTTGATACATATTTGTTGAAATTATAAACATAAATATGAATTTTGAATAAAATAATGATAAGTAGCATTCATTTCTTGAAAAAAAAACGGGTTTTTAGGGATGTTTTTTTTTTTATTTGCCAACCCTGACTTATTAGGCTTGCGATAAGTGGAGTATTTAAAACCGGTCTGTGATCTATGAATAAGAAGATCGAGAAAGGAAAGGGTTCTATTATTTTCAACTTCATGAGTAAATTTAATGGAAGGGACGAGTGAATTAAGTTTGGTAAGAAAGCTATTAACATCTTTAGAATTAGGCCCGCTTCCTGGAAAATCTGTGCAAATTGTGCCAAATCGCAAGGTAACATTTTGACCGAATCGCACACATTGGCATGAATTTAAGATAAGATAAAAATTTGAATCCTTCCTCATATGTAATATGTCTAGCGGCCCTGGGTGTTTTAGTCGGGTAAGAGAAACTCAGGATGCTACACGCCAAAGTTTTCCATTTCTGTTTTTCTTTTTTCATGACAAATGTTTGAATCTCTTAGGGGAGATATTTGCTCTCAGTTCGGTGAACCCTAAATTGCTCCGAGGTAAGCCTCCGTTAGGGCGCCTGAATGTCTGAAGAGTTTCCGATCATGAAATCTCCTGCAAAGGTTTTGGGAGTTCATTTGCTCTTTATATTTTGTTTCTAGAAATGTACTCGTCTCTGTGCCCAGTATTTAGAGTTGTTTATTATTGCAGTCTGACGTCCCTTACCTTTGTTTCACTTGAGGAGATCCTTTCTTCGATCTCCTCATTTCCTTCTTTCACTGAAACCGTTTCTTTTCTTAATTTAAAAATGAAATCCTTTGCTTAACCAAGACCCTAATAATAGCAATTGAATGTTTTACTTTTAGCAAGATGCAAATGTAGTTAGTAGACACGAAACTGAGATACACGGCTGTTTTGTCTATATCTTTTTATTCTTACATCCGCCCACTCGCGCGTACACGCATCACCATGTACGCACATCACAAGCATGCGCGCGCAACGTTACTTCATTTGACTTTGGGTGAGCTGCTGCTGCTGTTGCTGCCAAGGATTCCTCATCATCGGGCGTTTCCTGTGCAGCGAAAGATCTGAGCGTCTCGGCGTGGCGGAGTCTGTCGCAACGAATCAGCGACAACTTTCGGAGGAAGGCATCCGAAATGATGCTCACAATTTCGTAATTGGCGTCCAGGGAGTTTAAAAATAATAAAACGCGGCAATCAAGCCCCTCCACAGAGGAGGCGGATGAGGACTATAATAAAACCTTCACGGCGAACTGTAGCCAAGACTCGAATCCACCACGTGGCTGGTTTTTGTTTTGAAGGGCTGCTTCAATTTATTTCCTTCGCTAATTTTGTTGGCTTTCTTATTGAGTGCTCGATTTCCGTCAGATAACGGAATGGGGCTGCCAATAAACGAGGAAAGTTCGCACTCCAGGAATTCGTTAAGCATCTTCCGTGTGTATAGGTTTGATTTTGTTATTTTAGCGTTGAATTGTCGGTGAACGTTATTTTGGGTAGTTGTGTTTATGAAGATCAACCTCACGTTGAATGTCGCCATGCCAACAGATGAAACCAAGTGCTTTCTTTGAGCGACTGTAAAGTACAGCACAATATTGTGGTAGGGTACTTTTTCATCGATTCATACTTTGATGACGCATATTTTAAGGTAGAAAAGTTCGGCGACGAAGATTCGGAACAACAGGGTGGCGAGGGTAGTTTTGAGGCGAAAGGTGTTATTAAATTTAAAACCTTAATTCTTACGCCCACTCTTCCTGCTACACTTTCATCCTTTTCTTTTGAACAACGGGTGTTCTTTTTTTGTTAATTGCAGACCTGTCCTGATTGAATCACTTATGAAGCAAGACCACGTTTTAGAATTAGAGATCAGTTGTTTAAAACCTCGTTACGAACTAAGACCGAAGACGTTATAATATGTTGTTTAAGGCACAAGGGTTTGATTGGGATCGTTCCGTTCGCCATTATCACTTTGTTTTATTGATTGGTTGGTGCCACCCCCTTCAGAACCCGGAAATTGGATGGGCGTCACGATTGGATCGAACCGCTAATTGAGACCCGAAAGGATTTGAATAAGAGAAGGGAGAGAACTTGGGAGGTGCCGGCTGTAAGGTTCAAATTGCGACTCTACCGACAGTTTTTCCGTTGGTTATTTAATGATACACAAGTGAGTGCAGTTTTCTTAGGAGAGTGCGTTGCCAGAACAACCTTTCTCGAATAAAGCTCGTAGGTTCCCGTTATTGCGTTTTTGCCAATGTAATCGACTTTGTCGAATGGAGCTGGTTTTAAATAACTTAGTCTTTTTCGGAACAGGCCCGACAGCGAATTAGGCGTTCGAGGCTATCGCGAGTTTAAGGTTAGGTTAGCACAGCGACTTTGAAAAAATTGACATTATGAAACTTGATCAGCATCTTAGTTTGAGGACGAGGAGACAAGGATTACATGGTTCTACTTATCTAGTGAAGGAAAAAAAATAACTATGTGCATAGTCAAGGAATGCTTGATGTATGTGATACTTGAGTGACGAAAATGTGTGCAATCGTTGTTACCCAAAGCATTTTAAGGGGAATATAACGAGAGCACATCCCACGAAAATAGCGCAGTAAGTCAATGATCAAAGAATACTAAAGTTAGGGGAAGTATGGTGGGGGGGGGGGTACATGGACCAAGTACCTAAAATAAGAAACTAGTGAAATTGGCCTCCACTAACTGAAGTTAACTATTTAGAAATATTTTATATTTTAATATCTTATTCAGAATTATATAATACTAGCAGTTGGTTGCCCGCCGTCGTTATACGGGTATCATTCCGAGGCTTATTTGCTTTCCGTCACTCTGGGAAGTAGATATCCAACATCATTTTCTTTTCTGGGTGTGATTCCCATTTTGAATTTTCACGTACTCCCTCGTCGAAAGAAGAAACCATTCATGGATGTATTAATTATATTATTTGATACAGTCCTTTTTAAGGTAATGAAGAGGCTAATTGCAGCAAGGACCCTGTACTATTTTCTTACAAGTAAACTTGATAAGGTTAATCAAATATTTTGTTTCTAACATCTCCCGGGCTGACTTTAACGATACATCTTGCTGAGGGCAAACTGGATATCTCTGGCCCGAAATTTATTGTTAAAAGGATAGAAATTTTGAATCACAAAAGTGCAGGAAAAAATATATTGATCTAACATTAAAAAATGAGATCAACTGTTAAATCCCAACACAATTTGTATTGATTTAAATGTAATAAAACATGTAGACATTACTAAAATTTAGTAAACCAAATAATGGCAACTACGCAAAGCTCCAGGATATACAATATTTTTTGTCTTTCCATTTCCATTAGGAGTGAGAATAAATAGATTTCTCTCATTTCCAACTCTTGAGCATCCAACATAGCGCTGACCATGAGAAAAGCAAGGCTGTAGCAAATGAAGTCCCACAACCTTCAGAGACTGGCTTTTGACTTTGTTGATAGACATTGCAAAGCTGACTCTGATAGGAAATTTCAGTCTTTTGAATTCAAATGGCATATCTGGAGGTATTAGGGGAATCCATGGAATGAGAACCAATTCTCCTTTTCCCTGACCAGTTAAAATTTCAGCTTGAAGAAGGTGAGGCATCATTTTTTTTCACAATTAGTCTTGTTCTATTACATAGCTTCGGAGGATCCAAATTTCTTAACAACATTATTGGCGCTCCTTCTTTTAAGGAAAGCTTATGGGAAGGCATACCAGGAAGATCAAGGGAGTTAAGGAACTCAGTGGGAGAGAGAAATAATTTTTTATCTTTTTTTACAATTCTCCAGTTTATGGCATGCGCCGTTTCATTTCTTGTGGCTATAATTGCCCTTTGACAGAGCCAGTTCTTGTTTTGGAAGTGATGCTGTAGGTCTGGATAAACCCTAGGTTGCAGTTCTTCAATATCCTTCACCAAAATTCCACAACCTCCTGAAAGTGAAATATCCCCATCTGCATTATTTTCAATTGTACCATTTCCTAGCTCCATAAATTGAGAAGCAAATATCCCAGCATTGACATCTCCATTTAGGTGAACTCTCATGTTTTTTTCTAGGACATTCTTTGAAGATGACTCCAAAGGTAAGAAATCTTTAAGCAGCCATTGAGTTCATCAGCTGCTGTTCCTCTCTTAATCACTGGCAGAGTTTGTCTGAAGTTTCCTGACAAAAGAAGAGTCACTGCCCATGAGCTGGTTGTTTTGCCTAATGTCCCGCAGTGTTTTATCCAAAGCTTCAAAAGCCTTTCTGTGAGCCATAGTGCATTCATCCCAAACAATAACTGAGGTTTCTTGCAAAAGATTTGCCACAGTGGTTCCTCTTTTGAGGCTGCATATTGGATTTCCATTAACATTCAAATTCAATGGAAGCTTCAAAGTGGAATGGGCTGTTCTGCCTCCTGATAGAAGTGTGGCAGCAATGCCAGATGAGGCTACTGCAAGTGCAATCTTTCTCTGTGTTCTTAAAGCTGCTAAAATCAAGTTTATAACAAAAGTTTTCCCAATTCCTCCTGGAGCATCCAAGAAGAATATTTCACCCTTGGCGGAATTTAAATTTCTTAGGATCATTTCATAGGCTCTTTTTTCATCCTGATTTAAAAGTGGCTCATTGATCTGCACCATGACAGCAAGTTCCTCAATATTGTAGCTCGTCTCTCTCAAGGTTTCTCTGTTCACTGAAAGTGAATATCTGTTTGCTTTCAGAATCTCAAATTGACTCAAATCCCTTTGAGTTGAGGATATAACTTTGTCTTCATCTCACATAGTGCAATATTTGCAATTATTGGGTTCATTTCTGCTCCAGGTTGTTGTAACTTGAACTGATGGAGAATATCTTCAGATAGATCTTCCTTATACTTTTTCCAGAGCTAATGAGTTAGATAGCTCACAGGTGACAATCATCAAAGTAAATAAGTCTCTCATTATCTTTGGAGCCTGTGCGGTAGCTGCCTCTTCCAAAGTTTTCTCCCAATGTTCATCATTTTGTGTTAGTCCAAGAGCAATGAATGCATGCTTGCCTATAGGTTTCCATTTAATTTCCATTAACCGTTCTAAGCATTTTGAATTGAGTTGGTCCTTTCACATGGTGCAATAATAATCTTAGAAAGAAACATTCTGTATTTCTTGGGTGAACAGTATATACCCTACCAAGAACATCACTGCATCCGATTCCTGGAACTGTTGGATGTGGTTCTCCTTGCTTCCTCCAAAAAGTTTTCCTGCTTTGAAGGTAATTCCTTAGTTAATAGACTCTGACCATTTACAAATGCACAGCCAGGTGCTGAACTGAGGGACTTCTGTCATGAATAGGGAAAGAAAGTATTCTCCAAACTGCCTCCTTACTGGAAATATATCTTCCCATTTGAAATTGTTCAACTTCATTATGATTCACCAGGCTGATAAGTGCTTGATCACTACCTTTGTTTATATACTTGCAAACATATTTGATTGATTTCACACTGTTGCAAAATTCCACATTGATGTGGGCACCGGATGTTTTGCAAAGTAAGGGACTATACGGAACCACCCACTTGTCTACAATAATAATATTTCCATTTTTTTTTCACAATGAATGAATATCCTCCATCTTCTGCTGTTCTTCTTTTATAGATTGGTTATCCATTTGTATCAGTCCGTGTTTCCTTAATTAAGTCCCTTGAATATTTTTTGCTGCAGCTTTTGCCTACCATACAGGGGCTATTTGGATTAACAGAATCACATGCTCCATGGATCATCATCTTTTTGATGATTTCAAACAACATTGGATCTGTTTCAGGATTTAGTAATTCTGCACTGATTATAAGGTTAATCTCATTGGAACTTATTTTGTCCTTCAGACAAATTAGCAAATGGGCATGTGGCAAGCCTCACTTTTTGCCATTCAGTCGTATACATATGGCATCTCACTTGTCCAAAGAGCTTTCCTTTAGTAATCCGATCTCTCACTTTGTCCACTTTAAGCTTGAATATTCTTGCCACAATATCATGTCTGTCAGTATCAGATTGTCCAGGTAGAAGATTTTCTTGCACTTCTTTCCATGTAAGATTACAGGTAAAGGTAATGAATAAATCAGGTTTGCCATAATGCCTGGCATAGCAAATTGTATCCTGTACTCTCCTGCATGTACCTAGGACCTCCAGTAAAAGAAGAAGGCAGAATCACCATTTGTCCAGCATTATTTGCAGTGCCATCACTTAAAACTGCATCTTTTAGGTGGATGTAGTCCTCTGCTCTGAGATTTTTCTGATGCAGCTAGATGAACAACAGTCTCTCTGACTCAATCTTGGCATACATATCAACTAAGAATTGATTGAGAAGCTGCTTAATTAAATCTCAATAGCAAATTGAAATTTTCCTGCCTCACTATTATTCTATAGGCATAAAAATCCTGAACAGATATTTTCTTGTTATTCCTTGTTCCAGTTTTTGGATCTCTTTGCTTCCAAAAAAAATTATAACCATCAGTTCCTTGCCAGAATATCATAAGCTCTGAGTTTCAGCGACTTTCTTCAGATTTCCATCTTTATATTGTAGAACAATATCTTTTTTTCAAAGTCTTATGCTACAATCAAAAGTCCAACTCCATTTGCTGTAGGAGAATTGAAGCTTCTTTGTTGTTCACCATTCTGAGGTTTGTCGTCTCTGATGATCAATCTGACTTCTTTATCTGTACTTCTTTCCAAGGCTCTCTTGAATTTTCTGATATAGACATTGCTTTAGTGAAGGAATTCTTGGAGGTTCAGCACTATGTTTAATTTTAAATCCTTACAGATGTTTGCTCTGGTCTGTGCTTGAACTTTATAGTCCTCAATGAACTAGATTTGAAGAAACTTGTTTGGCTCTTTCAGCAAAGGATAAATTGAACCAATTCTGTGAAGATTTGGCCTTGGAATCTGAATGTTGACTTCCACCCTGGCAAAGTTACATCATTAGTTCCAAATGATGTCATAGAAAAGCAGTTGTTGTAAGCTCTTATGACTTAAAAATTGAACTGAATCTGGATTTGATCCATCCAATAGGGAAAGTAATGGTTTACTTGGAATAGTAGTTCTTCCAACTGAACTTTTCCATTTCTGCCCCAAAGACCATTGGTCTCATCCTTGAACTTTACTGCTTTGCAATACTTACATTCATTTTCCAAACTTCCAATGGACAACTTCGGATGGTTTGAATAATCTTCCTTAGGATCATAATTAAATGCTGCTCTATGTAGATTGGACAAAAATGCACTTCTCACTTGTCTCATTTGTGCAGCGTTGGTTGTTCTTCTGGCTTGCTTTTGATAAGTGTCTTGAGAAGCCCTGACTCTTCTCATCGTTTCAACATTGGCTTCTATCATCTTTTTCCTGTCATCTGGAGTTCCAGAGGCCCTTCTTTGACGCTCTCTTTCAGCTCTTGCAGCTTTGAATACTCTTCTGCTTTGTGTTTGATTGGGATCTTCAGTAACTCTGAGATTTAGCACAATGGTCCTGCAAAAAAAAAACAAGATTCAATGCCTATATCTTTTTCTAGACTTGAATGAGATAACATTTCATGCTATGGCAAGAAGACATCATAGTGTAAGTTGTTCCAATTTGCTAAAGTGATGATTTTATTTGTGTTTTAATCATTGATATTTATCAACGATAGGTTGCTTCCATTAAAAATTTGTACTATGGCATAATAGGCTTCGGCCAATAACTGCATTTCAATGTGGTCCCCTTCATTTTTGCCCAGATCGAAGTGCTTGCAAGTAGTTTTTGAAGGCCAGTTCAAGTTCACCAGAGTCTGTATCAAGAAAGAGTAAGAAACCTTTTTTCCGATTCCAACAATTGTGAAGCAAGAGCTCTGAGCGACAGATGATCTGCCTCAATATCAAGTCACTGCAAAGCTTTGGCAAGGCTATGAAATAAACAATTGCCATCCCCAGGTGCGCGTTCATAAACCAAGTCAAACTGGTACGGAAAAAGAATGAAATTATGCACAATGTCTGTGTTGGCAACTGCATTATTAACCCTATCCACATGGCTGACGCAAGAAGGTTTAATGCAACCCGCAGACATCGAACTGATCCCTGAATCCAGTTTTAACTTTTTGGAAGGAACATCATCTACGTCTTTGGAAGTATGCTTCTTTTTCAATTTGGAAAGGGTCTTCAAAACTTTTTCTGATTTTCTTGTCTCCATGTTCTTGGTATAAAGATTTCTTATCCTCTTGAATTTCAAGTTACGTCAAAAATTTACTTCTCTAAGACGACATTGGTCAATATTAGACTGATGCACTAAAGAGAAGCTTCTGAACAAACAGCAATTTACTTGAAAGTAAACTCATTCATTAGAACAAACCTTGGGCAACAACTCATTCATTAGAACAAACCTTGGGCAAACAAATGATAGTTTCCAATAATTCCTTTATAATATAAAAATAAACCATTTTTAAGTTCAGAAATAAATATAAGTATCAAATTTTTATCATTTTTTAAAAACTATAAGAATTACAAATGGGTGAAATTCAGAAAATTTATTAAATTTTGGCCTGGAAATTATTAGAGCAAATTTAGATGGAGAAAAATAATAGAATCATGATAGGCCGTAGGCCAGTGAGTGAAAGTCTGCCAGCTAAGCGTAAACTCATTCCTTCCTCTTGTTTCTAATGATAAAATTTCTTTCATTCTTATGACGTCATCAAAGACTTTCGGTTACATATGCGTAACCCCCTTTTCGTGGGCCCAAATGATTATATGTATGTACTACTGGTCCCAAACCCCATCTGCATGCAAAAATTTTAAAAAAAATCTTTGGAACCGTTTTTAAGATGGGCACGCACACACATTTCGCTTTTATTTATATAGAAGAAGATTGACTTGTAAACCGATCAAAGCATCTTCATTTTATTAGAAAGATGACAATTACGACAGGAAAGATCAATCCAATGAATGGGAATAAAGCATGTGACAAGGATTGTTAGAGAAACACCGTAGTTTAATGCTCAAGGGACCATTTATAAAAAGAAAAACTGGAACACTCTTGCATGGTCCAGACAAATAAGACCTTTTAGAAGTAGCAAATTACAGTCTGACAGTGACGTGACTCCCCAATATACAATACGCGACCGACAATAGACGAGACTCAACCAACCAGTGTAATGCGCAAGTTTTTTAATTAAAATTCAACTTCACCAAAAAAACAAAACAAATTCACTTAATAATAATTATTAAAATCAACCTAAATTTTTTTAGGACAATAAAAATTTTTTCGAAGCCGCAAAGAGGGATGTAAAAACCCCGTCTCTAATAAAGGCTTGAATGCCAGAAACAAAAATCATCATCAAGATGAAAACCCTTAATCAAATTAACTATGTAATTTGATTAAATAAACTATGAAACATAGTTTATAAATCAAAAAGAATCCAAAAAATAATACAAACAGAGCTACCCTTTCACCAGGGATCTTTTATTCTGTCTTCTACACATCATCTATTCTTTAAACTCACTCCTTAACCACTTTACTCTCTTACTTTTTTCTCTTTAATTCTATCTACATTTCATCTCTTTTTATGTCCAATGTCCTCTTGCATGGTCCATGACTGGCGCTTTTCGCAATCCTGGCAAACAGGCGTAAACTGAAACATGTGGACTTCTTTGACTTCTGTACTAGGCGGGAGGTATACTGAAAGCAGAAATTGGTCACTTTTAGCGAGCGTAAACATTTAATTCGCATAGTTGTTAAACATCGAATGCAAAGGTGTTTTTTTTCTCTCTGTCGACTGCCTACAAGGGCACGAGTCGCTGTAACTCATTACAAGCATAATACTTGGCTACATTAAAAATAAAAAAATAGATCAGAAATACTAAACTAAAAAACAATGCAAAAGTAGGAAGCGCCCTAAGACGTCGGGGGGCCTCTCCCGACAATGAAGAGAAAAATAACGTAGGTTATCAGGGTGTCTACTGCCCTTGAAATCCTTGAAAAGTCCTTGTATTCGATGAAAAAGGTAGATGGTCCTTGAATTTAAAAAATAAATCATTGAGTGATTTTTCAAATTCACTATTTATATACTTTTTAATGTCTATTGGGAAAATAGTAATATTTAAGTTAATCTACTCACTAATGTGAGTGAACATATATATGCTTTGGATGCATTGTATTTTATGATGGATGCTCGCTATACTTATGTGACTGTCGCTTGGATACCTTTTTTTGCACTGGTAAGCTGATTTTGGTTATGCTTTGCTTATAACCCATTTTTCCCTTAAATATCTCACCTTCATCAATGTCCCATAATGTTTATTGTACTTTTTTAATTTAAAGAAAAAAAACAATGGCTAAAACCCGCCCTCGATTATTTTTTAAAAAGTCCTTTAAAACCATAAAGTCCTTGAATTCAAAATCACCAAACAACTAGATACCCTAGTTATGTATATGCAATTATGTATTTGAATTTTTTAAAAGTCAAAGAATTAAGTGTGGCGATTTAGGAGTGGGGGAATGGAATGGATTGAAAGTTGAAGGGTGAAAAAACTATATGTTCCTACCAAAGTCGAGAGGTGGGTAAGACTTAACTGTAATCTGAATCGATGTTTCCACTCATCTAAGCTGTAATGCAGATTCGCGTCTCAAAGCAGAATGGAAGGGAATTATAATATGAAATTAGTCTCAAGTTAAATAAAAGATTTGATATACAGGGTTATTCAAAAAGATTGAACCGATTTCATGTCCATTGCTTCATTTTTCATGCATAGTCATGGAATGGGTCAGTGACTTTGAAAGAAGAGTTACTAAGTTTTGAATGGCTGCCACAGGGTCGCTGTAGTGTCGCGTCGTTCCTCCGGCAACGTTCAATTGTTTGTTCACCCTCGGAATGGCGAGTCCTCAGCAAAAGGCGTTCTTCGTTCTCGAGTTCGCGAAAAGAAATTCGATTGTCACGATGCAGTGTGCTTTTCGAATGCGATTCGACATTAATCCGCCCTCTCCTAAGAACATTCGTCAGTTTCAAGAGAGGGGGTGTCTGTGTAAAGTAAAAAGTCCAGGACGATCACTAGTTTCGGTCGAACAAGTGACGAGAATCTGTGCTGCGCTTGAGGGGAGCCCGCGGAAGTCCACCAATCCAGCGAGCCGTAACCTTGCGATCCCTCAATCCACTATCTGGCGTGTGCTAAGAAGACTTCTACATTTGAATCCATACAGACTACGCCTCGTTCAGGCACTTACCAAAGACGACAAGAGGAAGCGGATGGAATTTTGCGATTCGATGCTGGAGATGATGGAAGACGAAACCTTCACGTTAGTTTTTAGTGATTAAGCGACTTTTCACTTGCGCGGCACAGTCAATCGTCACAATGTGCGTATTTGGGGAACAGAGCACCCACATGAAACAGTTGAGCATGGAAGAAATTCCCCTAAGGTGAACTTCTTTTGTGCTGTGTCTCGGGACAAGGTTTATGGTCCCTTTTTCTTTGAAGGAGACACCATTACAGGACAAACCTATCTCGATATCCTCCAAAACTGGCTCTTCACTTCACTGCAAGCAGATTTGCATGACTTCATTTTTGAACAAGATGGAGCACCGCCCCATTAGCATCTGGTGGTTCGAGCTTTTTTTAAATGAAAAAGTGCCCCCTCGATGGATTGGTAGGAAGGGGGCCCAAGACCTTGCTCTTTGTGCTTGTCCTGCGAGATCCCCAGACCTCACCGTGTGTGATTCTTTCTTGTGGGGATATGTAAAAGATCGCTTTTATGTTCCACCGCTACCCACTAACCTCGATGACCTTAAACATCGAATAACAACAGCGAGCAACTCGGTGGATCGTGATATGCTGATACACGTCTGGGAGGAATTCTCTTATCGCATTGATGTTGTCATTGCTGCAAGTGGTGGCTACATTGAACACTCGTAAGACAGAAAATAAAAGTTGATTGTGAATAGAATACTTGTGACTTTGCTGGAGTTTTCTATTGCTTTTCCTTAATAAAATATTGCGTATGAAATCGGTTTGTTCTCTTTGAATAACCCTGTACATATCAATCAAAGCTTCTATTTAACTTGAGACTAATTTCATACTATAATTGTGCTATTTCCTCATGCTGTCGTTCCAATTTGTACTTTTGTGTGCCCCTCTCCCTCTCTTTTACCGCTTGCTTGCAATTAGGAAAATTAATTTTCCCAAGAAAAAAATATCCCACTTATCTTCTCTTTTTTGTGGTTTGATTGATTTTTTCCATCATTCTCTTGCTTTCACTATAGATATGCATTAAATATTCGCCGCGGGTTTAGCTATTTCTCGTTTGTGTCCTTTGAATTCCCATTTAATTTCTCTTCCGATCTACCTAGCGAATCATGCCTTAAAAACTTGTCTATTCGAGAGTCTTATTCTCCCTTGTAGTCGAGTAGTCTAAGGAGTTACTTTAATTAATTGAGATCAAAGCGATTGCTCGCTGCCTCAGCGTCCTTCGTTTGATCCCTCTCCTCTTCACGAATTTTTTCGCAATAATGAAATTTCATTTTTCCTAACAAAAAGTATTCCATTTAGCTTATCTTTCTTGTTCGATTAATTTATTTTCATCACTCACGTTCATGATATATATATATATATATATATATATATATATATATATATATATATATATATATATATATATATATATATATATGCGCAGCCTTAATAGAATATAGTATGCAGTTATGTCAGCGTTTTTATAATCCAAAGTTTGTAAACCTGACCCGTTGTCTTTAAATTTAGAAGGATGAGCTGACGGCCTTGATGATGGAATAGAAGAAAGTTATCAATGTAAAGATGTGGGAAATAAAGAAGACTGATAACCGCTGAGACGGAGAGGTATTAAATGGCGTGCAAATGGATTAGCGGCATTATTAAACGGGAAATAACTGGTAGGGTTTGGTGAGGTTAGACACAGAAAATAAGTTGGGGGGGGAAAAGGATTGTTATTGATAAAGAATTACCTTAAGTTTCGTTTCTTTCGATTGTGAGGCTGAGAAGACGCATTGTAGAACATCCAAAATAGTCGCAAAACAAAGCTCAGGACTGAACGCGACGAACGAATGAAACTTTGGAATTGATTTGGGTAGGGCTTTGCGATCGCTCATACCGAAAAAAAAGCCCGACACTGAGCATGTTAGTGGAAGGACGACGAATAGAGCTAAGTCAACTTCACTCCGTAAAGGGGACGACGATTTGCTTTCCGGGCCCAGCTTAGCCTCTTCTCCGTGCGCATGTGGAGCCCTTCTGCGGGTTCTATCCAACACGGGCGCTTGCCTGGAAAAGCTGGCGGTACAAAGGGTTGACCCCCAGCCCCAGCTAAAACCAGCCCCCCCCCCCCCAGCGTGACCGTTTCTCGCAAGGCGAAACGGCCGCGCGCCTCCACTGAGTCGTTAGACTCGCATAAGGCAACACCCCTGAAGTTGGTCTTAAGACCATCATCGGGGGTTCCTAAAGCTGTCCCCAGAAAGGAGGACAGCACTAAAGGAGCTAGGGCTCCTACCCAGCTGGAGACGATGGATCCTCCAAAAGAGGGACCCTCTCCTCCGTCCGCATAAGTTTTCGAGGCGGACGGAGGAAAAGACTTGCATAACGAGCCCAAGCTCCTCCGATAAGTCCTCGAGGGGGACAACGCCTTCAGCGCATTGTCCAGCCAACAGCGCCCGGAGTTCTTCCTCCGGTAAGTGGACGGTCATTTCCGTGAGTCTCTTCTCTTCGAAGAGTGCCCGCATCTCCTCCGAGCTAGGCCTGGAGAGCATATTCCTCCAATGGAATTGCCGCGGACTCCGGGCCAACTGGCGGAGCTGCGGAGGCTCGTCTCCTCCCACTTTTGCCTTAGCTATCTTTTTGCAGGAGACCAATGAAGGGGCGTGCCCCCTGCCCACCCTCCAGGTGTATAAGGGTTTGCGACCCCACTACCACGGGATGGAGGCTGAGCAGTAGTATGCGCTAATTACGCCCGGCATGATGTCTCTGTTCTTCTCTTTGCTTTAGATACCTTTCAGGCAGTAGTTGTGCAGCTGCACCTGGATAGGAGGTATACCGTTATTTCTCTGCAGTTTCCACCTTCAGCCGACGGTTGCCGAGGCTCTTTCTCTTGCTCAGGGATCTGAACGGTAGACATCCCCTCTGGAGAGACTACTCGATCAATCCCAGGGTCAGGGATTTGCCGTCCTGATCGACGAGCTGGAGATAGGTATCTTAAGTGTGGACCAGTTAACGCATCACTGGCCGAGAACCGCTTCACTCTCCTGCCTCGATCTATCTTTGTGCTCTCTGATTGCACAGCCTGATTTTAGGTAGGGTGTAGTCAATAACCTCCATGGTAGCGTTCACTTTCGCATTCAAATGTCATTTTCTGGGCTGCTGCCGCCTGAGAGCCCGCCCCGGTAGTGCTTGCGCGGGCGGGGTGTCCCGCATTTCAGGAAATGACAGATTTCTCTGTCTCAGTCGACGAGTTTAGCTCGGGAGATGATGCCGTTGAATTCTCCGGCAACCTCATCGCCGTGAGCCTAACTACTATTCCTAGAAGGTCTGGCCGCTTTGCACGCAAACCACCCCCGTGGCGATCAGCCGAGTGTGATGCGCCCCTCAACACAATCGTTATGCCTATAAGCGCCGCCCGGACGATTTCACTGTCTGGGAATTTCTTCAAGCCAGAGCTAGGTTCCGGTATGTTTCGAAGCACGCCCGCCGATCTTCTTGTCGGTATACGGGTCTTCACTTAACGGGAGACCCCTCTAGCAGTGGTGTGAAAGAGAGTCAAATGAATTCGGGCCAAGTTCTCGCAGGACCCCCCTCCCGTTCTTCAGGAGAATGGGTCCGCGATCTCGGACCCCGCGTCCTCGGCGGAATCCCTTGCGACCGCATTCTCTATCCGGGATGCTGCTATGCCAGCATTCAATGCGCGTCGTGATGCCGCGGAAGGCAACCGACTGGACTTTACCTCCAGAGACAGACTTACTTTGAGCAAGTTGCGTTCCACTCTCGCTTCGTGCGCGGACACCACCCATGTTCCGGCCGATGTCCCGTACCCCTGGACGACATGCGCATCACTTATGAACTGGTCTGCACAGAGTCTGGACCTGAATCCCATTTAAAATGTTTGGAAGACTCTGAGAGAGAGAGAGGGAAAAGTCTAAAGCAAGGAATCTGAAAACGGTTAAAGAACTGGGATTTCTTCAAGATCAATGGAGCAAGATTACTCCACAAGTGTCAGCAGTTGGTTCGTTCTTGTGGGAGATCTCAAAGCATCACCGAGAATATAGGCCTCTTTAATAAATACTAATTACTTATAACATGTAAAAATATTTAACTGATAATTTAATCGTTGTATTCCAATAGAAATGACTCTGCTCTCGTTCGGATCATTTCGGACACCTAAACTTTTCTAGTAAATTGCTTATCTGTTGATAAATTTAGTTTTATTCATCCAATTTGCATAACCTTTATCCATACGTAGTTTATACCTGTAGGTTATCCTACAACAATTGTTGAAATCTTGGAATTTCTATGGCAAACGTTATGGAAGGTGTTGTGGTCCTTTTGAACGGTACTGTATTTGTATGTTGCTTGTAACCATTAAAGGTAATTAGTTCCAGCACAAGGTCGAACGTTTTGTAAATATATATTTTATCTTTAATTATGACATCAGCTAGTTTCCATCTATTTATCGATATAATCTTAAATTTATTTGGATTTCTTCAAATTTTCCCGCATCTTTCATAATCGTTAATGTTGGCCATTTCTATGGCAGTCATCTTTTCTTTGTATCCCTATCTTTTGTTCGTGCGACGATATTTACAGCCATTTATTGATTATTGTTTTTGAGAATCTAAAAAAAATAACTTACTGGGTATATGTAAAAAAAAAACCCAAAAAACCTGAAACTCAATTTGATAGCTAATAGCCCTAAGGATATTCCATTTTATTTACCATATTATTATACTGTGAAACTAGTCTTTTATAGCTGCGTATACCCTAGTATATTTAAGTGTTTTTTTCTCTCATTATGACTAACCCTAACCTTTTTCCCAGTGTGGTCCTACTCTAAGAGTAAAAGAGCAATCAATTTATAAACAGCAGGATGACTATGACCGAAATGCATTTGGAGAGCTCTATGCCATCCTTCTAATGCGTTGTTATTTTTAGGTACATCCGTTTCAACTCTATCCTAAATGCTCCATGTAAATGGCTTACATAGATGATCTCTTCTTCCACGCCTGAATAGACGGCCCATTCAGGTGGCTTCAAAATAATTTACCAATTCTTCCAATGAAGGCGCTATTTTCACAAGAAAATCTTCATATTTTCTTGTGACTGTGGCTATGTGCAGAGTTGCGGAATTGTCCTTGCTCTACTTTTGTTAGGGGACACACTCTTAGACACATCATCAAACAATATAATGCGAGTATTGCTAATGGATGAGTGCCAATACATATTTTTATTTACAAATACACAGAAATAGATATTGCTATAGAGAATTCTAAAAGTACCATATTTGTATTTGTTTCAAATGCAATCAAATACACTGATATAATGAATATTGGCAATTTTACAGGCCAATGTAAAATAATTACTGCCACTAGTTGTTGTTTGGTTCCTTCATTAATGAAAGTCGGCAACTTTGTCTTGTCTTCCTCCTCTCTTATCCAGTATTTGGATAATGTACTTATAACATCTGGTTCCAACCTATTATTCCTATGTTGATATGTGACTAGTTAAGTAACATAAAGAGGTAGGCACCAGAAGACAGCAATCACTCGTGAAACCAAGATTCTAGAAATGTATTAAGATGTTTTGGACCTAAGCACTCTGCTTCTACTACTGACCCTAGTCAATACATCGTTGAGTGTAACTACTGTCTCTGGTCACGTATAAAAGGGTTAGTTACATGGAAGCTGAAATAAAATTTGTACATCATTATTTATATAATTTGGAGCTCTGAAATTTATGGAAAATTGTCACCGGGACAGAAGTGCTATCACAAGAGATAATAACTTCTGCAGAATGCATTGGATGCAAAGTACTCGTCTCTGCCGTGTTTGGCTGAATCAGATGAGTACTTTAATGGCGCTTGCTTGGTGGTCGGCTGAGTGCGAGGCGGCTCTCAAACAGAAACGATATGCCTACATGCGCTATAAGCGCCGCCCGAACAATTTCACCGTCGATGAATTTCTTCAAACTCAAACTCTGTTCCAGTATAATTCGAAGCACGCCCGCCGCTCTTCCTGGCGGGCATACGTGTTTTCACTTAACGGGAAGTACTCTTACTGAGGAGTGGAAGCGAGTCAAAAGGATTCGGGGCAAGTTCTCGCAGGACTCTCCTCCGGTTTTCCAGGAGAAGGGGACCGCAATCTCGTATCCCGCGTCCGTGACGGAATCCTTCGCGACCGCTTTCTCCGCATTCTCTAGCCAGGATACTGCTCTGCCAGCATTCAATGCACGCCTTCATGTCGCTGAAAGCCGACGGCTGGACTTTACCTCCAGAGGCGGAGAACCCTTCAACGACAGGTTTACTCTGAGCGAGTTGTGCTCCGCTCTCGCTTCGTGCGCGGACACCGCCCATGGTCCGGACGATGTCCAGTACGCCATGTTTCCACATCTGAGTGAGCGGGGTATGGCCTTTCTGTTAGATTTGTTCAATAGGATCTGGGTGTAGAAATTGGTAAATGTTTGATTAGCGGGGGGGGTTTTGGACAGCGGAGGCCATCTGTCTTCTGCACAGTGCAGCTTCCGCAAGTTCCATTCCACGCTGGATGCTCTGGTCCTACTGTAAAATAGCGTCTGCGAGGCCTTCCTTCGTAGACAGCACTACGCCGCGGTCTCTTTCGATCTGGAGAAGGCCTATGATAACGCATGGCAATACGGTATCATGGAGACTCTCCACACGAGGGGACACCTCCCAATCTTTATATCTGAGTTTTTACGAGATCGTCGATTCCGCATACGGGTGGAGGGAGCTTTTTCCGGTCCAATGGAGCAGGGAAGTGTCCTCAGTGTCACACTCTTTGCCCTGAGCATCAACGGCATCACTTCGGTGCTGCCGGAAGATGTTCTCGCTACGCTCTACGTGGACGACCTTTCGATCTCTTTTGGCGCGGCCAAGACGCCAACTCTGGAGCGTCGAGTCCAACAGGCATTGAACCGCGTCTCTCTCTCTATGCCGAAGCGCACAGGTTTCGGTTTTCCTTTGCCAAGACTAAGATGGTGCACTTCTGCCGCCATCCACGGCTCCCCCTGACTCAGGCTTGTTTCTCAATGAGGTGCGCCTGGAAGTGGTTGAATCGCACCGTTTCATTGGTCTTGTATTTCACCGACGCCTTACCGGGAAGGCTCATATTCGCAACCTGAAGGTCTCTTGTACCAGCGCCATGGATATTCTGCGTCCGTAACGTTCAGCGCTCGGGGCGCTGATAGAGCCTTACTTTTTTATCGATCCTTTGTTCGTTCTAAGCTCGACTACGCATGTAAGTTTTATGCATCCGCAGCTGAGCGTGTATTGCGGAAGGTGGACTCGATCCACCACACCGGCCTTGGCCTTGCGACCGGTGCCTTCCGCAATTCCCCCATTGAGAGCCTACTTGCCGATGCTGGGGAGATGCCACTCGCTCTCCGCCGTGTACAGTGCATTATTCGCCTGTATGCGCAAGCCCAGCGCCTCCTCCAATCGCCAACAGCTCTCACTCCATCCGCAGCTGATTTCAACGGTGGCTATGCCGCCGAGAGACGCCAGTGATACCCTAAGCCCTTTGGATTTAAGGCTAGGAAACTCCTTCAAGAACTAGGTATAGCTCTCGGGACGATGGCGCCCCTGGTTCTGCCCAGGACGCCTCCCTGGTCCTCTGCTCCCAAAGCTTGTACAGCGCCGGGAGTATTGCGTTTGACCTTTTTGGAGCACACCTCGTGTCACGCTGGAACCGTGCCAGTGTATACGGATAGCTCCCAGGTCCCAAGAAGGGGTCGGCTTCCACGCCGTGCCCCCTCTGTTTGAAGTCAGGGTGGTTTTGCCAGGCGCTGCGTCTGTCTTCACGGCCGAGCTGGTGGCAATACCCCACTCGGTATGGGAGATTACGCGACGTGCCCGGTTCGGAGACCGGGTTGTGATTTATAGAGACTCGCAAAGCGCCCTGAGTGCTCTCGGGGCATTGGAATCTCAGCATCCCCTGGTTCGCGATATCCCTGACGGCACGGTTTTGGCAAGCCGGGCGGACGTCGAGATTATCTTATGCTGGGTTCCTGGACATGTAGGAATTGCTGGGAATGAGGGCACCAAAGAGTCCGCGAGGACTCTGCGACCGGACCAGCGTTTCGATCTTTGTTACACCGACTACATGGCAGGAATACGTGCAGCTCTCCGGGCTGCTTGGCAAAGAAGCTGCTAGACGGTCGAGGGTAACTTAAAGTCGCGTGCCATTGCGCCGCGACTGTTCCCATGGATCTATCCCCCAATGCCGCGAAGGCTTCAGGTTGCCTGCTGTCGTCGCCGAATTGGACACACTCGCGGCACGCACCACCATTTGATCGAGCGTTCGCCAGCCCCCTAATGTGAAGACTGCGTTGTCCCCCAGACTGTTTGGCCCATTCCGTTGAATGTCCTAGTCTTGGCCGATCTTCGCGCACGTTACCTTTCCCTGTCCCTGTACCGGGATGAGCGGGGTCGCTACTGCTTATCCCTTGGACTCTTAAGACTTTTTGTAGGAGGCCGGCCTTCTCCCCCTTATTTAACTTGGTGCGTTTTTTTGTTATTTTCTTTGTAAGTCGCACCTCCCTGCGCCGGGGGAAGGCGGACCTCCCCCCGACGCTGGATCCTGTTTCCTGCTTGTTGCCTTTTTACTTTTTTGTTCTTGTTGTTTTGTTCAATATGTTATTCTAAAATAGCCTAGTACTAGGCTGTCGTGGTGAGTACGGCGATTTATCCCCAGGTAGGCAGTCGCCAGATGGGCTCCTAAGCCCCACCCCCACCCCTCGCTCCCAAAGTTGGTAGACTGGCCTCCTCCACTTTATTTGACTGTTGTAGGTAGCATGTTCCTGCGCCTTGGGGAGGCGGGCCTACCCCCGATGCTGGAGCCCGCTTCCTTCTTGTGTCTTTTTTTCTTATCTTTTGTTGTTGTTTCTTAGCCTTTGCTCCTGTTTTTAACTTTGTTTTTTCGTTATTTACTTTTTTTGAACCTAGCCTAGTATTAGGCTGTAGCGTATTTACGGCATCTTATACCCTCGTACGCAGTCGCCAGGATGGGCTCTAAAAAAAAAAATCCCAAAGCTAGTCTTGGGTAAAATAAAATCCCGGTTCTCTTTCTCATGTTTCGAAAGGTCAGTTCCTCACCTCCTCGTTTAAGGCTTATATTAAATCTTACCTCGTGTTTTTATTTGTCTCTCTTCTTTTTCTTCATTCCCGCAAGGGTCCTATCCTACCCCTCCTCGTTGTGGTATCCTCCCCTTGTTGGATCATAGTGGGGATGTGTTTCTAAAGGTTGTCGCATGTGTCACCCAGATGGAGGATAATCATGTAAGGTTTTCGTGTTCTTACAGTCATATGCAGAATGAGTTAACCAATCTTGGTGTGTGTGTGTTTGTTTGGGAAAGGGGTTTAAGAGGAGAGAGAGACGTTTGGTTGCCATTCTTCTCAAGGTATCAATACACGGAGAATTCTGTGGATCGGCCACGGAGGGAGTCTGAAAGTTCATTCCTGGCTTTCTAATCGTCTTGATCGACAGGCGTTGGTCATTTATCCTTGATTCAAAATCCAAGCTTCCATTTTATTTTTCTTTCGAGGTAGGGGGGAGCAGACCCTTGGCTCAGGTTTTTTAGAGTAAGAAATGCGCATGCCACCTGCGGAGTTGCGAAGGCTGCGCTTGTCGACATTCAAATATGGTCACAGGCAAGATTTCTCGACCACGATAGAGAAGGTTGTAAGGAACGGTTGTACAAATATCATTAAGCCCAACCAAGGCGATGCGACAATACGATTTGATTCATTTGACCGTGTGTTTCTAAGGTCCGCGAGCAATAAGGCGAAGGCAAAAAAGCAGTATTCTTGCTTTGGCATCAAGGAAGCCTTGTTCTTCAACACGAATTTATTCGTTATGTAAATGTTACGTTATTACGTAAATTAAATTAAAAGAAAGGTGGGAAGAGAGACAGAGAAACATTGCCAGCCATTGTGAAATTGTAACGATGTTTAGGTTCCTCTTTTATTTCCTAGAATTGTAGAAGAGAAGCAGCTCTTCTGATAGAGAAACAAGCACGCGACCACCGACGCAGTCGATGTCCCGATCTGAGTATTTGCAGCCCAGGCCTTAATTGTGTGGATAGTTTTCAAAATTGACTGTCATAAGGTTTCTTTTTATTCATTTGGGGAAAATGTTTCGCGCCTGTTAAAGTACAATGGATATATTTTTTTATCTAAATTAGGTATACTTTAAAATAAGTGTTCGATGTTTACTACGCGCAACCAATAAGATGCAGGAATGGAATCTTAGACGAGTATTTTGTTGAATTGAATCGGAGGGAGTAAGAACGAATCTCAGCCGAGAATTCAGCCAAAGCTTCTTTTTGCCTTTTCTTTCACTCCAACCATTAAAATGAAACAAGTCGCTTGTTGTTTAATAGTAGAGTTCCCTTGTGCATTGCTGCGTTACACTGCACAGCCTCATTTGACGTCAAATGCCAGTGTCGAAAAGCGAGGTTAATTTGGCCATTTAAAGTTAGATAATGGAACGCAACCGAGATCTCAAACGCTCTTGCAAACGAAAACAAAAGAGGCTCTCTAATGTAATATGAAGTGTCGCAATAATCCTCCCCAAGTTATTATACTTGCATCTTCCTTTTCGAGGGGTGTACCAATGGTGTAACCTTTGGTTGTTGCAGCTGCAGTTAAACAACTAGCAGGGTGTCTACGAAATAGTCAGAGACTTGTGCCAGTGTAAGCGTGTGTGGAATTCGCCGGGATTCTTCTATCTTTATTTCAGACATTATTTTCAAATTCTTCTTTGCCAATCCGAAGTGAGGTGTGCTAAGACTAAAAAAGAACAGCACAAATACCGTCAGAGGGTTCGACACAAGCGCATCCTGCGCGCAACTTTACGTAGTTTCTTTATTTGAATAGTTTCCTCCCAGCCTCAGTAATTAAGATTGATAAACTTGAACACTCCATTTATTCTCATCCTCGGATCAAATCTCGCCGTCCCTTTCATCCCCCCACTCCCCCCTTCTGATTATCAATGAGTTGAGCCGTCTAAGAGGAAGGGTACAAACAAGACTTTAATGGTGCGCTCATTCGAATCTGACTGGCAGACATGCTTGCGTGGGTGTGATTTCTGGTGCATGATGCTCCTTAAGTTCGTCTTATTTCGATAGCTCGGTCCCATCATGAGAGGCCTACATGGTCAATAAGGCCCCACTTGCACTAGGTCAAGGACACTGAGTAGCATCGTAGCTGCAGTCATGTTGAGCCACATTTATTTATTCCACGCTTTAATAAACTAATCAACTGCACGTTGTTTGCGAAGCGTGGCTTGTTTACTTCCAGAGTATTTTTCTTTTAACTGAAAACCGAGGTTTGAAATGGGATGGAATAAAATTTTGGAAAGTAATCCCAGCTTGGGGCTTTGTTACCCCCCCTTAAGCTCATGTTTTTAGTTCCATTTGACCTGACTTTCTCTTCCCGGGGAATATGAAATAGAACCCTCCTGCTCAACATGGGATTCGGCAGATTTATTATTATAACCATTTTCATTGTTGATTCATTTTCATTCATTTTCCTCTATTTGTCACTTCCGCTTCTCTCTTTGAAACTTTGAATTCAAAGTGACCTTCTTTTTCTTTCCCGGTAAACGCAAATCACACAGGAGCATTTACGATCGTGGCATATATTATTTCCCTGTTTGCCCTGTGTGAAAATTTGAAGCAATCCAAAAGAAATTCCAAATGGAGACCCGAAGCACAAATGGAATGGCGATCTCTTCTCATCGATATATTGGGCGAAAGGAGGATATGATTGCTGGAAGTGACTTTTGTTCTGAAAAAAAAAAATAAGTAAGGCTTTACTCCCGATTTTCAACCTCTCACTTTGCCGTAAGAATAAGTTTACTTTTTTCCTATTTCGTTGAGCGCCATTGATCAATTGGAGATGGGAAGGGAGAGTGGGGAGATCTTGGGTCCCCAATTTTTTTTTCATTGAGTACGCATGACTTAGAAGGAAATCCACTTTCTTCGTCGCCGCCGACCGGAACTAGGTTCAGTGGCGTCTCGTGCCCTCTCGCTCTCCATGTAGCTTCTTCACTTTGCTACCCTGTCTATGTACCATCCAGACATTTTCACTCCTCATAACTCCACTATATGCACTGCCTTTCAAAAACTTTCTGCTAATGCTCGCGTCAGTTTTCGTCTTTATTTTCTAACAAAATGAATAAAGAAAGAAAAACGGATCGTTCATTATTTTGACAGTTGTGTTGTCTCCAAGCAGTGACGCATCTCCCCTGGCACCGTCTGGTCCCTTTATCGGTACAAGGCCGATTGAGTCGTGGTGAGTGCAGACGAAGAAAGGCCTTTATTCCAATAGCTGGCTTTCATGAATTCTAGGAGGGATCGAAATATTCGCCTCTTCGTCGTTTAAAGGCTTCCTTTGACCTAAACCAGGTGTCGGGTAGAGTGCGGAGGAGAGCCTCCGGCCAGAGTGTTTGATCCCTGTAGAAGAACGCACAGCTGTCCTTGGGTTTATGTTGCCCCTTCCCATCTGGGTACCAGTTATTCCATCGTTGGTCATCTCCCTGCAGTACTATTTAGTCCGTAATCAGTGCAGCGCATTTGGTAGAGAGGCCCCTGATAAGGGAAGCTTGTTCATAATTTGGGGTTTCCTAAATAGGAACTTTTTCCCTTAAGATGTTTCGAAATGTCCTATCACCAACGTAGTAGTTTAGTTTGCCCTCGTTTATCCCTTTTGTTTTTTCGATTGACCATGCTTTTGGTAAGATTACCCATCATTTAGATTTTTAATCATTATTGAAGAAATGAGAAGCAGATCATCTATATATCAAAGCAGTTTTTATTGGTTCAATGTTACTGGTCGAATGGATTGTTGTCCTTTCCTCGCTTGGGTGGATCTGCAAATAGAGAGGGTTTTGGGCGCCCGGAATGTTTAAAGAACCGGCGCGAATCTCGCCTCGTAGCACTGTCTGGCAACGAAGTCAGATTTGATTTCGAATCGAGGATATGGAAATTGGGCAAGGGGCGATTTGTGCCAATGGAAGGGGAAGAAGCGCAAAGTTTTGTTTGAAAATAAATGAAGTGGTAAATGAGGACTAAAGCTTATTTTGCTGCCACTCTTTGGATCGATCCCTCACCCTAATGTTTAAATTTAGGTTTGAGTTATTCCTCTTTCTAAAGGTTGCCAAATTGCTTTCCTCCGCACGGATTCATAATTAGCCACTTCCAAAGAAACTCCCAATGCAATCACTGATGATGACTGAGGAAAGTCGGTGACTCTTTTCCCTTTCTTCTTATTGACTTTCATTTTCGCCCTGCTTCCAAACTTTGGCTCCCCACGTCGAGGCCTGAGGAAGTGGCGTCTGGCCGGATCCCAATATCTCCTCGAAGGGTTCGTGCGATGGGATGATGTTAACATGATTTATCTTTGTTGCAGCGACAAGCGAGGCTTGCCTGGACAGAGCAGAGGGGAGTAAACTGACAGTGATCTTCCTCTTTACTTGTCTTTTGGATACTTGCCACTTCCCTGATGTTTTTTTTTACTATTTTATTATCTGTTATTGCTATGAAAGCGATTGATGAAACGAGCGCAAGATGGCCTCTCGTTTATCTTGTATCACCCTCATTTGTGGTTAAGCGCAAATGTGTTTTTTTGAATGATTATTGGGAAAATTGACGTGCTGCTCTTGGGGGAGATAGTCAGAAATAGTAGATCCTCAAAGCACGAGGTGGTTCTTGCTTTGGTAATCAAGTGTATATTTTCCGGGGGAGGGGTCGAGTTTGTGGTGTCGCATCCGACTGCGTGGGTTGTTTATTATTTGGATGTACACAATGAATCATAAAGGATACTAGCTTTAAATCTAAATACATTTTTCATAAATAGATATATTGTGTAATGTAACATGTAATTTTTGGATTATGGGAAGCTGGCTGTTTTTATTAAACAACATAAAATATTTGTGATTTAAACATATCTTTTGTTTCTAAGACATTACCGCATAATGCATCATGTCTCGATGATGTCTTCATTTTTAGATTTATGAATTGTTTGAGACCTTTAATATGCAGCTGACAAAAGATTAACGCCTCTACATAAGGAAGAATTATCTAAAAACCAAAGGCTTAATGCAAGTGCAGAAATATTTCGAACAAGAATTTCCCAATAGACCATTTCCAACTAAACTTTACCATTTAGAAAACTGTTGAAAGGTTTAAAAGAAAGAACCTTTTTCAATTTAAAGGATATTCATGACGACTGAAAAGTGTAAGAAACGAAGACAACATTGAGCGTGTTCGTCAGTTATTAGTAGAAAACCCTAAAGTATCCTCGAGAAATGGTATAGGACTTTCACAAATGCCATTTCTACAAATTGTTCGAAAAATCTTGCAATTCTATCCATTTTAAAAAGGTATTAAACACCACTTTGAAAGTGAGTTTCTTCGCCGTCTCAGGTTTATTCAATGTTTTCTCTGACGTCCAGGGAGATTCATTGAACAGTTAGTTGTTGGAGATGATAAAGGCTGCATTCCATATGAGTGGTCAAGTAAACTCCCGGCTCTTTGCACCAAGAGGACTGTGGCAATGGATCGTTAATAGGTCCATTTTTTATTAATGGGAACTTAAATGGTGAAACTTGCCTAGAAAATTTGGTATTAAGCTATCATTCCTCAATCACATGCTGCTTATGGAGCCAGCTTTAATCGAGTTTGGTGCATTCAAGACGGTTCTCTTGATCACATAACTGATTATTAAGAATCGCTTGCAGGGAGCCATAAGACCGAATAGCCTCCCAGAATTCCTGATTTGACCCCATGTGATTTATTTTATGGGGTCATTTGAAGAGTGTTGTTTATTCAACACCACCTCTCAATTTAGATGACTTGAGGAATCGCATCAAAAGTGAAATAAATATCTTAAAGGACAGACCAGATGTTTTCAAAGAGTGATGAGGGCGATGAGAGATGGATTCTACTTCTGTATATATAGGAATGGCCGTCAGGTTGAATAAGGATTTAGGTTTGCAATAAACAATAAAGAAAATGTTAACTGTTATTAAGGATTGATTATTTTGATATTTTTTTTATTATTAAATCAATATCACAAACTTTCTCATTGACCTAATTGTGCGCAAATGAGCTTTTGCATACCCTTTAATTCAAATACATGCTGCTTAAATACCATGATGTTTGCTTGCAAATCCATTTACGTTGGGAAGTAGGACTGTTTTCTAAATCAAGAAAAGAAATGGCTTCCAAATACCTCGTTGTATGAAAGGGTTATTTAGATTTAAATCTGTTATACTTTTTTGTGATTCACTCGGTATAGCCCGATGGGTAAACTGGAAATATTCGCTTTGAAGACGAGCTCACTTCATTCCCCCATCGATGGTGGCTTTCTCCTCTACTTCCCACCTCGTCGCCGAATTGGACGCACTGCAATTTGATGGAGCGCTCGCCTGCACCATAGTGTGATGACTGCGTTGTCCCCCAGACTGTTCGGCACTTTCTTGTTGGATTTCCCAGTCTGGGTGATCTTCGCGCACGCTACCTGTCCCGCACTGGGATGAGCTGGGTCGCTACCGCTTGTCCCTTGTACTCGGAACGGATTCGTGCACACTGACGTGGCATTTTTGGAGGATGCTGGACTCCTCCACTTTATTTAACTGGGTTTTTTTAGTTTTTTTTTTGTAGGTTGCACGTTCCTGCGCCGGAGGGGGGGACCTCCCCCTAACGCCGGAGCGTGCTTCCTGCCCTTTTCCTTTTTTATTGTTATTGTTGTTTTTTTTACATATTGTTATTTTAATGTAGCCTAGTACTAGACTATCGTTAGTACGGCGACTTATGCTCAAGTAGGCAGTCGCTAGATGGGCTCCTGAAATTAAAAAAGATCTCCCCACCGAGCATACTCACTTTAGTATTTAACTACCATCGTTTCATTCGATCTCTGCGTTGCACAATCTCTACACCAAAACAGCACTTTGCTGTGTTGGGGAAGGAGGAGTTCGATGCTCCACTTTGCTTTAACGGGAATAAGGTTTGCATTTGGCGGGCGCCATTCGTCAATCGCATCGTGGCCAAGATGTGCAATGCATATAAATATCAGTATGACTGACTGGTAAGTCCGAATGCACCGGCCAGAAGGGTTGGTGGCCCTGTTAACCACATTTCCCCGGCAATCTAAAACTAGTCACAAGTGACACGCGGCATCTTCCTAGTGTCTCGTAAACGATGGTTTGATCTCATGAGATTTTGAATTTCTTGTGTCACCCATTCAATTTTACGCTGATAACTCTTAATAGATCAAAAACTTCAATGTAATTTAAAAAATGAAATAGGTAAATGGGTGGGAAAGAAGCCCAAATAGTTTGCCGTACTCGAATGATTAGGTAACACTAACTTTATTCATGCGTGGCTACTTTTTCAACTAAAATGGCCTCGGAAAATTGGTATGAGAAAGAGAGTAAACATCGATGCTTTGTAGTTCATCGATTATAAGATAAGCTTAAAGGAATGCTCTATAGGTACTTTGAAACCGTTCATAATTTATCCTTCCAAAACGCAACATTTTGATTTGTGTGGCTATGCTACCACGTTCAGTGAAAAGTGTTCAACATCACTAATTTGTTTTCCCCTCTTCTTCGATAAGCATTTGTATCGGTAGGAGACAACGAAGAGTGAAAGGGGATTGGTAAGTTGTTTTATCAGTGAATCGATAGCTGCAGTTTAAGAAATGTCTTTTGAAAAAATGCGAATTTAATTTTGTTTTTTTTAACTCGGTGGTTTCACTTGAAAAATGGGTCGCGCCAAAAGAGACAATTTTCCCGAATTTCAAGGTTCAGTTAATTGTACACTAAAATTTAAGATTTTTGTATCAATTCAGTTTACGAAAATTAGTCGCGTATTTCAAATTACTTTTCAAGGTATTTCAGTAATGTATAATTTTTCAATATTTGCAAGAATGAATAATGCAAGTTTGACAAACCATCCATTTAAGTAGAGTAAAAGATTTCTAAGAAAAAAAAAAATATATATATAGAGAGAGAATTACGATTTTTTTGTAAATTTTTCACATGGTGAATAAAAAACACTTAAGAAAGGTATACCGACTAACGTAAGTGAGGTACACTAATGCCCTGTGTTTGATTGATGCAGAATCTGAAACATGAAGATAGTATTTCTATCCTTACGTGGAATCAAACTAATGTATTATTTATAACAAATTGCCCTGGCTTGGCTAACTTAATAGAAGTCTGGGGAAAAGGTTGTTTACTTTAGGGGTGGGGTACTACTTGTGCATACAACCATTTAAGGTAAACACAATCTATATCAACGTTGCACATTTTAGTTTATTTGCAGGTTTCTCTGTCTGGTGCTACCCATCATCCGAAGGGGTTTAAGGGTATTAAAGTGACAGCAGTATTTATAATAACCATCGTCTTTATACGGCAGACAATGCAAGTCTGCACCCGCGCGAACCATGGCCGTGGCGTGGCGCCCCTACACCAAACACGTTTGAACTGATAAGAAAAAACCCGTTCCCAAAACGCCTACTTTTCTGCATCCATTAAAGGATATCACATTTGTACGAGCCTCTAATTAATCTCATTAGGGAGGTTATAACTGCGATTTTAAAGATTGCACTGCAAAATAATGTTCGTATGGATCTAAATAGACCGGTGCTGAAAATATTCACTTCTGAAGAGCGAGTTATGCAAACATTGCGATAAAGGGCGCACAACTCTCCAACTTAGGAAAGTGGGCGGGATTTTTTTTGGCGGGTAGCCTTTGGGAGTTAGGAAGAAGCCAGAGGAAAGGAGAATAATTATCTTGTATACGAAAGCGTGCTTTAAAAAAGGAACGAAAAAATATTTTAAATTCCATGGCTGCTTGTTGTTAAGCGCCAAACCTTGAAGAAAAGTAAATGAAGTGTCAATCAGAGCCGAGAGTGCAACCTAAAAGTGCAAACTGTCTGGCAAAAAGGTCCACGTAGAAACTGAACATGAAGAAAGATTTGGTCAGGTAAAGCCCCGTAAGGGGCACGGCGATTTGCCATCCTGGCCGCCGTACTGAGGGGATTCAGCACCCCGTCCGACTCCAACTTAGCCTCTTCTCCTTCCTTCAAAACACTTGTGTTCTCCCCCTGTTTCTTCGCTTTTCATACAACCTCTCCCACAACTTTCTCTGGTCAGCCTCTAATTTCACAGGGTAGATGTTGACCTTCTTCTCAGCCAACCGTCCCGGATCGGGGCTGAGGGGGGAGGGGACAATTTTCCCTAACCCCTGAGCTCCAGTTCAGGGTGGTGGGTTTTTAATAACCTGCTTCATCCCCACCCATACCTTCCTCACATCCCCTTTTCTTCTCACTAAACAATCTATTTTTTTTTACACCGCCCAAGGTGGAGCCGCAATGCCAAGGGACTGCCAGGCCTGTACGCACCCCTTGCAGGGCGGGCTACTGCGAGGGGTGATGAACTATTGCATCCCGTGAAAAATTTAGGGTCACCATGCCCAATGATATGAAAATTAAAAATCTACCCTCAATTTCACCTGCTGGCAAGAATATTGAACCTTGCCGGGGCCATGACCTGTGCCTTCCCATACATGACTTGTGACAACGCTGCCAACTGGCCCTGCGATGTCCTGGGGGGGGGAGAGGATGGCCAACTGGAGGTCCCCCGTGAGATAGGCATGGTCCTTGAGGCAACCCAGCCTCAAACGGTAGGGCCTTCCATGGGAGGGAATCTGGGCTCGGCGCCAAGCACCGAACCCGAATACGCCCCTATGCAAGGTCCTCCCAAACGGCCTGGGTTTCCAAGACAGTACAAGGAGGGGAGGGATTTCCTCCGACCGGTGCCCTTGTGACTGCCAGGACCTTCTCCATCTCGGAGAAGGACTTGGCTGAGGCCGGTCCATCTGGCCTGGGGGCTCCTTCCGGCGGAGGGGAGAAGCGGGTTCATTCCCCGCCCTCCTCTCCTAAAAAGAAAAAGACTGAGAAGACTCGGGCACCTCTCCATCCGCGGGGGCTGCGGCGACGGATGGGTCTGCTACCACTTCGGTAAGCGACCAAGCCAAGATCGGCACATCTGGCTCCTCTGCCCCCTTCTTCCGGGTGCGGAGCCCCCGACTAAGACAAAAAGTGCGCAGAGCGGAGCCTCGATAACATCGGGGCCCCTGATTCAGAGGTTACCTGGCTTTTTTGAGCCCGCTGGCTTCAAGCGCTTCCTCGTTATTCGCTCCACTGATGGCAACATGATCCATCAGAGGAGAGCATTAGCTAGTGTGATTGGTAGAGAGCCGAAGGTGACCCATTTCTCGGACGGGAGCCTTCTGGCGGAGGCGGCCAAGATAAGTGCTCTTCGGACACTTCATGGTACCCCGGTTAGTGTGACGCCGCACTCTACCATGAACTTCGTGAAAGGAGTAGTTTATGCGAGGGAACTCGTTGACTACTCCATAGAGGACATCACCTTAGAGCTGGCCGACCATGGGGCGGTCAAGGTCGAACGTGTGATGAGAAAACAGGGAGGGGCCTCGAGACTTCCCCCTACACTTTTCGTCACGTTCGACTGTGACAAGCTCCCTGAGTGGGTGCGTGCCGGTTGGTACCGCTACCTCTTGAAGGCATTCGTGCCACTGGCGCGGCGGTGCTATTACTGTCACCGCTTCGGCCATACGAATCGCTCATCTAGACGTGCAAAGTCAGGTTCACCCGAAGTATATGTAAATTGCTCCAATGCCGCACACGATAAGCCAAATCGTTTGTGGCCAAGTCTGTCAATTGCGGAGAGCCGCACCCCGCTGTTCGAAGCAATGTGGTGCATATCCTTGAGAAAGAAATCCTGGCAGTTCAGGCCCAAGATCGACTCTCATTCCGCGAGGCTAAGGACTTGGTCCTGGCGCGCCCGGCTCTGCCTGGGACGTCTTATGCCTCAATAGTTATAAAGACGCCATCTGCTCCAGGCCAACGAGCATGGTTGTTTCCCCGCCCATTCGGAGCCCTTATGCGGGTTCTACTCAACCCGGGCGCTCCCCTGGTAAAGCTAGCGGCACAAATGGTTTACACCCAGCACCGACTAAAACAAGGGCTCCCCCCCCTTCCCCCAGCGTTACCGTTTCCCGTAAGGCGAAACGGCCACAAGCCTTCACCGAGTCGTTAGACTCACAGGGGGCAACACCCCTGAAGTTGGTCGCCAGGCCATCTTCCGGGGTTCCTAGAGCTGTCCCCCGAAAGGAGGACAGCAACAAAGGAGCTTCAGCTAGTGTTGGACTGAGTGGCTCGGAGACGGTGGATCCTCGAAAAGAGGCCCTACCCCCCCGCCTCCGAAGCCGCAACGCCCGCCTAAGGTTTCGAGGCGGAGGGAGGAAAAGACGCATGGCGAGCCTAACCTCCCCAGATAAGTCCTCGAAGGTGACAGCGCCTTGTCCGGCCAACAGCGCCCGGGGTTCTGCCTGAGGAAAACGTACGGCCATTCCCGTGAGGGTCTTCTGTTCGAAGAGAGCCCCCGCGTCTCCTCCGAGCTAGGCCTGGAGGGCATATTCCTTCAATGGAATTGCCGTGGACTCTGGGCCAACTGGGAGGAGCTGCGGAGGCTCTTCTCGTCCCGTTCACCGTTAGCTATTTTTCTGCAGGAGACCATGCTAGTCGCGTGCCCCCTGCCCACCCTCCCGGAGTATAAGTGTTTTGCGACCCCACCACCACGAGATGGGGGCCGGGTTGGAGGATACACTGTTTACACCCGACATGATGTCTCCGTTCTTCTTTTCACTTTAGATACCTCCTTTCAGGCAGTGGCTGTGCAGCTTCACCTGGATAGGAGGTATACTATTATTTCTGCGTACATTCCACCGTCAGCTGACTTCGACGCGGGGGACTTCCGCCGCGTCGTGGCATGGTTGTCTATGCCCTTTTTCTTGCTTGCTTGGAGATCTGAATGGCAGGCATCCTCTCTGGGGAGATTACTCAATAAATCCCAGGGGACAAGTCCTTGCCGATCCGATCGAAGATCTTGAGATAGGTGTCCTAAATGTGGAGGAGTTTACGCTGCCCGAGAATCGCTTCGTTTTCTTGCCTTGATCTATCTTGGTGTTTTTCGGATGCGCAGCCTGATTTTGATTGGTACGGTGGTCGATGATCTCCATGGTATTGATCACTTTCCCATTCAAATATCATTTTCAGGGCAACTGCCGCCTGAGAGCCCACCTCGGAGGTGCTTGGCGTGGGTGCGGTGGCCTGCATTTCAGGAAATGACTGAATTCTCTATCTCAGTCGAGAAGTTTAGGTAGGTAGATGAGGCCGTTGAGTTCTTCTCCGGCAACCTCATCGCCGCGGGCCTGACTACTATTCCCAGAACGTCTGGCTGTTTTGCACGCCGACCATCCACATGGTGGTCGGCTGAGTGTGAGACGGCCCTAAAACAGAAGCGAAATGCCTACATGCGCTATAAGCGCCGCCCGAACGATTTCACTATCGCTGAATTTCGTCGGGCTAGGGCTAGGTTCCGGTATATTTCGAAGCACGCCCGCCGCTCTTCTTGGCGGGCATACGTGTCTTCACTTAACGGGAAGACCCCTTTAGCTGAGGTGTGGAAGCGAGTCAAAAGGATTCGGGGCAAGTTCTCGCAGGACCCCCCTCCCGTTCTCCAGGAGAATGGGACCGCAATCCCGGCCCCGCGTCCATGGCGGAATCGTTCGCGACCGCTTTCTCTCCATTCTCTAGCCGGGATGCTGCTCCGCCAGCATTCAATGCACGTCATGATATCGCGGAAGGCCGCCGGCTGGACTTTACCTCCAGAGGCGGAGAACCCTTCAACGAAAGTTTTACTGTGAGTGAGTTGCGTTCCGCTCTTGCTTCGTGCGCGGGCACCGCCCATGGTCCAGACGATCTCCCGTACGCCATGCTTCGATACCTGGGTGAGCGAGGCATGTCCTTTCTATTAGATTTGTTCAACAGGATCTGGGTGGAGAGTCTCCTCCCAGATTCCTGGCGAATCGCTACTGTGCTCGCCTTTCGCAAACCGGGGAGAGATCACTCTACTCTGGCTGGTTCCTGCCCAATCTCTCTAACCTCTTGCGTGTGCAAGTTGATGGAGAAATTGGTAAATGTTTTATTAGACTTTTTTCTGGACAGCGGAGGCCATTTGTCTTCTGCATAGTCCGGCTTCTGCAAGTTCTACTACACGTCGGATGCTCTGCTCCGACCTGAAAATGCGAGGTCTTCTTTCGTAGACAGCACTACGCCACGGTGTTTATCGGTCTGGAGAAGGTCTATGATACCGCATCGCAATACGATATCATGGAGACACTCCACACGATGGGGGTGAGGGGACGCCTCCCAATGTTTATATCTGAATTTTTGCGCGATCGTGGATTCCGTATACGGGTGGGGTGAGCCCTCTCCGCCCCAAAGGAGCAGGAAGAGGGTGTCCCGCAGGGAAGTGTCCTCAGTGTCACACTTTCACCTGAGCATCAACGGCATCACCTCTGTGCTGTCGGAAGATGTTCTCGCTACGCTCTACGTGGACGACCTTTCGATCTCTTTTGGCGCGGCCGCCCAGATGCCAACTCTGGAGCGTCGACTCAAACGGGCATTGAACCGTGTCTCTCGTTATGCCGAAGCGCGCAGGTTTCGGTTTTCCTTGGCCAAGACTAAGGTATTGCACTTGTGCCGCCATCCACGGCTCCACCCATACCCAGACTTGTTTCTTAATGGGGTACACGTGGAAGTGGTTGAATCGCACCATTTCCTTGGTCTTGTATTTGACCGACGCCTCACCTGGGAGGCTCATATTCGTAGCCTTAGGGTCTCTTGTACCCGCGCCATGAATATTCTCCGTTCCGTTACGTTCAGCGCTTGGGGCGCTGATAGGGCTACTGCCTTACTTTTTTATCGATCCTTTGTTCGTTCGAAGCTCGACTACGGATGCGATTTTTATGCATCCGCAGCCGAGTGTTTATTGCGGAAGATGGACTCGATCCACCACACCGGCTTTCGCCTTCCGCCCTCTTCCCATTGAGAGCCTACTAGTCGATGCTGGGGAGATGCCACTCGCTTTACGCCGTGTACGGTGCATCATTCGCCTGTACGCGCGAGCCCGGTGTCTCCCTCAGTCGCCAAAAGCTCTCACTGCCGCCGAGAGACGCCAGTGATACCCTAAGCCCTTCGGGTTTAGGGCCAGGAAACTGCTTCGAGAGCTAGGTATAGTTCTCGGGCCGGTGGCGCCCCTGATTCTGCCCAGGACGCCACCTTGCAGGGTACTCCATTTGACTATTTGTCGGCACGCCTCTGCTCCCAAAGTTTGTCCAGCGCCGAGAGTATTGTGTTCGACCTTTTTGGAGCCCCCCTCATGTCACGCTGGAACTGTGTGAGTGTATACGGATGGCTCCAAGTCCGAAGAGTGGGTCGGCCTCCACGCCGTATCCCCTCTGTTTGAAGTCAGCGGGGCTCTGCCAGGCGCTGCGTCTGTCTTCTCGGCCGAGCTGCTGGCAATACACCACTCGGTACGGAAGATTAGGCGACGTGCCCGGTTCGGAGACTGGATTGTGATCTATAGTGACTCACAAAGCGCCTTGAGTGCTCTCGGGGCATTGGAATCTCCGCATCCCCTGGTTCGCGATATCCGTGACCCCACGGTTTTGGCGAGCCGTGCCGATGTCGAGATTATCTTCTGCTGGGTTCCTGGACATGTAGGAATTGCGGGGAATGAGGGCGCCAAAGAGTCCGCGAGGACTCTGCGACCGGACCAGCGTTTCGTTCTTCCTCACACCGACTACATGGCAGGAATACGTGCAGCTCTTCGGGCTGCTTGGCAAAGAAGATGGGAGACGGTCGAAGGGAACTTAAAGTTGCGTGCCATTGCACCCCGACTGTTCCCATGGACCTACCCCCAATGCCGCGAGGGCTTCAGGTTGCTTTCTGTCGTCTCCGAATTGGGCACACTCGCGGGACGCACTGCCATTTGATGGAGCGCTCGCCATTGCCCTACTGTGAAGACTGCGTTGTCCCCCAGACTGTTCGGCACATTCTTGTTGAATGTCCCCATTCTGGGCGATCTTCGCACACGTTACCTGTCCCGGTACCGGGATGGGCGGGGTCGCTACCGCCTGTCCCTTATACTTGGGACGAGTGCGTGCACATTGACTGGTGGACTTGTAGACTTTTGGGGGGAGGCCGGCCTTCTCCCTTTTATTTAATCAGTTTTTGTTTTGTTTGTTGTTTTTTTTCCTTATAGGTCGCACGTTCCCGCGCCGGGGGGACCTCCCCCCGACGCAAGAGCTTGCTTCCTGCTTGTTGCCTTTCACCCTTTTTTTTAATTTTAGTGTTGGGTTTGTTTGTTTTTTGTTTTTTTAATCTGATCTTAAAGTAGCCTAGTACCTGGCAGGTTTTAATACGGCCACTAATGCCCAAGTAGGCACTCTCCAAATGAGCTCTTAAAAAAAAAAATTAATGGACAGTTCAAGAAAGTATTCTCGAAAACGCTCCCTTGAAGAAGACGTCCAGGAAAATTTTGTCCTACAATTTCTTGTTAAAATTGATTGACCTTTTAAATGGCCAATTAACATTATTCGAATTTGGTTGGTAGCCCTCCGATGTGAACAGATTTGATTTAGAAGACGAGACAGACGGGTTTCGCCGTGGCATTAACCTGGAAGGCATCTTCTTTTTCCTACTGATCCCTCTTCCCAGTCATTGTCCCTTACCCGGGTGATGGGCAGGCTGGTTATTCCGCTGAGAATAGAGGGACCAGGTCTGATGAAGGACTAAATGGTTTAATCAGCAATTCAAATCGCGGCTCGACTGGATCTCCGTTATCCGGACACAGCAGATTGCGTCGATGCAGTCTTTCCAGTATCGGTTTACGAAAGTGCTTGAAACGGGATTCTTGTCGCATGTTAATTAATCTTCCTTTTATCGTGGGTTTTGAATAGACCGTTGCGATTCTACGTGCAGGCTTCTTGGGTTTATAGTTAGTATCTTTATATTTAGTGTAGTTAGTTAGTATAGTAGTTAGTATAGTTAGTTAGTTTATAGTTAGTATAGTAAGGTGTCAGGCTAAAGGAGTAATCTTGCTTAATACATTGGAGTCTTCTTGTTCATTCAGCGGAGAGCGAGAAGAATGGCAAAATAAGAAATGAATGAATAGAAGGCACTTCAATACCAAATCCCAGGAGTGTTCGTTCAGTTTCAAAAAACAAATACGTGGATTAAGTTCAAGCCCTTAAAAGTACGAATTTGACCCCCTTACAGGGGAAAGCGGGTGTTGTTAAAGGACCCTGGAATCTTCTAAACCCTTGGACTATGACCTTTTTGAGGAGGCCGACCTCCTCCATTTCATTTTACTCTGGTGTTGCTCACATTATCCTGCGCCGGTGGGAGGTGGGCCTTCCCCCGACGCCAGAGCCTGCTTCCGTCTTCTTGCCTTTGTTCCTATTCTTGATTTTTGCGCTTTTTCGTTTTGGGTTTTCTTTTTCTTTGTGTTGCGAATTTTAAAATAGTCTAGTACTGGGTTGAAATTTTAATTGCGGCGACTTATGACCCTGGTGGTAGTCGACAGATGGGCGCTGTTAAAAAAAAACATTATTTTTCGTTTCTGTTTTTGGATCGACTTTTTGAGGTCTTAAATTACCTTAGAAATGGGTTTGTCTGTAATTTCAGTGACTGTGCCCTGGATGGAGTTTGCCATAAGAGCTTATAATAAAAAAATAGAAGGGGGGAGAGGGATAACAGATTCTTCCCGTTCGTTTTATTTTTTTTACTCTTCTACACCTTTCTTTTGTTGATTTTTCCTTTGGCCTACACACAAGGGGATGTCGTGTAGCATAGTCAACCTTGCTGCGTCTGACACCTGGAGATTGTGTGCCCTCCCATCCTCAACACCAGCAGTTTGCCCTCTAGGTCCCAACTTTTGCATGCACGATGATCTACGGCTATATATATTCTACACATTTTCACTTTAACTTTATCACTTTCTTTACATAGCTCTCCTTAAACACTTTCTTCATGATGCGGCATCGTCGCTATTGCGCTTTACATTCGAGAGCAAAAAATCCTTCGGATCGTCTGCCCCTTCTCATAAATAATGGAGGGCATTTTCTCTACAGTACGTAAATCTGTCCATAAAATGTTTCCCCTCCCAGCAGCAGCTGTTCGCAGTAAGGAAATTGCCCCAAAGTCTGCATTGTATAAGTGATCCGTACAAGTTGCCACAATTAGTCGTGTCACCGCTGATTTTCGTTGGGAGAGGACGATTTAATATATTATTTGATGAAAGCTGGAGTTTTTTGGGTATATTTGTTATAAATAAACTAGATAGGACATTTACCAATGAAACAAATTAAATTAGCGATATATTTTTTTTTAACCTTTATTGTGCTATTTCAAGCAATACTGTACAAATATTTCGAAACAGTTTTGTTTCAAACCTGATTGTCGAATTTCCCTATTTCTTTTCCCAGCTTAATTAGCTTTTATATATTTATTTAATTTTTAATCATCGATATCACAAAATATTCGCATTAACACTTTGCTTTTATCCCTGTAAATAATTTTCCAACCTAACGTGTTATGAAAAATATTATTACTGAGGCAAAGCGTTACACAAATGGTCATTAAGAGCGGCTCCGAGATGCTCAGTTTGGACGAGTGGTCATTTGTAGTCGCTACGACACGTAACGGCTGCAATCAAAAGGCTCTTTCGAAACCTCTCTCTCTCTCTCTCTCTCTCTCTTTTGTTTTGCAACTTATCGTTTCCATAAGGAAGAACATCCTCGTCCGAATTATTCAAGCGGTTTCGAACATATATGGACCATTCTGCCCAATCACAAAGGAACACAGCGAGAGCAAATTGCTTCCACCAGATTGAGTTCCGGTAGCATACTTTGGGTGTAGAAGTAATTTTGTTTTGTTTACATACAAGTTTTACTCCCGATGTGCACTTTTTATGCATTTATGAGAGAGTCCTTCAATTTAACGTGGAATCCGAATCAATGGTCAGTATAGCCTGAAGGAGCAGCCGCAAATTCGAACCGAATCCTCTCCCATCTGCCGACTAGCCACATATGTATATCCATTTTGTCTTAACTTCACTGAACTAGAGGCAGTGTTTCCACTCGGCTAGACCGAATCCTGCAGGTAATTTAAGTAGGTCTTTACACTAGGACTACTTTAAATGGATTTGCTTAAACTTCGATCCAAAGTAATCGCTTATTTAATGCCTACTCTGCATGGATGTGGCGCTTTGAGAACTATTGAAAAAAAAAATCAACTTTTCACTTGCTGCTCCCTTCCCCTCTAAAGCACAAATTAATTGTACATGAGCCATGTACCTTTTACTATATTTTACTTCCCCTAACTTCCCTTTACAGAACCTATTTCAAATATATTAACTCACAACACCTTAAGGCACTGCCATCAAAGGCTTCCACCCAATTGAATCTGCTTTATAACGCGGACATTCAGGAGCTTTAAGGCTTCTGGATATAAACGTGTCCA